>JARQOD010000007.1:53826601-53854342 GCA_033576555.1 Oophaga sylvatica | reverse complement strand
CCCGTGCTTCGCGCACAACATTGCCAGCTCTGGATGAGCTTAATGGTGTAATAGAGGAGGAACGTCTATGTCCAGATAAGCGTTTTCATGGAACGCATTTCTTTGATACACTTTATCCTTGCTCTACGGAGTTAAAGGCTAATTGGACTTCTGCTCCTGAAGTGGATGTGTCTTTGTCTCAGCTAGTAAATCCTCTCTACTCCCTATTAAGGGAAAAGCGAGCTTACAGGAGCCTTTGGATAGAAAGGCAGAATTGGCGGCAAAAGCAAGCTATGAGGCTGCGGGTCATGGATTTCGAGCAGTGCTAGGATCCATGTGTGCTGCTAGAGTTTCTCTAAGCTGGTTGGCACGTCTGAAGACGGAGTTGCAAAATGAATCTCCGTTATCTGAGATACGGGAAACTTGTGAATGGTTAGAAACGGCAACCTGTTATACCTTTGATGCCGGTCTGGATACGGCATCTCTGCTGGCCAAAGCGCAAGCTTCAGCGGTCACAGTCAGAAGAGCTTTATGGCTCAGACAGTGGGCCGGGGACGCAGTTTCCAAACAAGGGTTGTTGGCCTTACCTTACAAGGGTGGCCATCTTTTTGGATCCGACCTCACAGAGCTGATTTCCAAGGCTAAGGCGAAGGAATCAGCATTACCACAGCGAAGGGCCATGGTCTCGGTGTCCAGTAAGCCTGGTGTTTATAGTGGTCGGCGGTCCTTTCGGGGCCGAGGACGATCTAGTCACTCCTCGTGGGGATCGGGTCGTCCTTCTTTCTCAGGAAAGAAATCCTCTCAGAAAACTCGTACTCCCTGGAAGCAGAGTTTCCGCCAGAACAAGCGGGAACTTGACAAGAAAACCGCAAAGTCGGATTGACGCCAGGGGTCCACTCGAGGATTCTCGAGTGGGGGGTCGCCTGCTTCTTTTCAAGGAGACTTGGATGGCTCGCGTTCCAGATTCCTGGGTAACGCGGATAGTGTCGGCAGGCTATTTCATAGAGTTTGCTTCTCAACCCCCAAATGTTTTTTGTCAATCTCGCGTTCCGTCGGAACCCGAGCTTGTTGTCGCTCTACAGCGAGAGGTCGAATCGCTACTACAAAAGGGTGTAGTGATACCGGTTCCGTCAGAGGACCGAAGGAAAGGTTTTATTCCAACCTTTTTATAGTTCCCAAAAAGGAGAACAAATTTCGCCCGATTCTGGATCTCAAGCGATTGAACCGGCATGTCCATGCCCGGAAATTTCGCATGGAGTCGCTTCGTTCCGTTGTGGCAGCTCTGTCACAGAACGATTTTCTGGTGTCAATCGACATTCGCGACGCCTATTTGCATATTCCCATCGGAAAGGCTCATCAGCGCTTTC
This sequence comes from Oophaga sylvatica, assembly GCA_033576555.1. Classification (NCBI taxonomy): domain Eukaryota; kingdom Metazoa; phylum Chordata; class Amphibia; order Anura; family Dendrobatidae; genus Oophaga; species Oophaga sylvatica. The sequence goes on along the minus strand of JARQOD010000007.1, from coordinate 53,852,996 downwards.
TTCGATTTGCCATAGGTCAGAATCATTACCAGTTCGTGGCTCTGCCGTTCGGCTTAGCCTCAGCGCCAAGGGTCTTTACAAAAATTCTGGCGCCCCTCATGGCACTCCTTCGAAGACAGGGGATTACGATTCTCCCTTATCTGGACGATCTTTTGATCGTGGCTTCCTCGGAGGAGGAGGCGTTGACGGCTCGGGATTTGTCTCTTCAGTTTCTGAAAGACTTCGGTTGGCTGGTCAATTGGGAGAAGTCGTCCCTGGAACCATCGAGGACAATTCTCTTTTTGGGAATGCATCTCGACACGTTTCGGTCGGTAGTTTCCCTACCACCAGACAAACAGTCATGTCTTCTTCGACATGTACAGATTATGACATCCTCAACGGCAATGTCCCTACGGAAGTGTATGCGTCTTCTGGGACTGATGTGGCGTCCATGGAGGCAATTTCTTTTGCCCAGTTCCACTCCAGGACTCTTCAAAGGTTCATCTTGAGTCGATGGAATCAGTCGCAATCGCTGGATTGCAGTGTCACCATTTCTCGCGCGGTGCGGATTCTCTAGAATGGTGGTTACGGCCAGGGGCATTCTCCCTGGGGAAGTCTTTCCTCCCTCCGAAGTGGTCAGTCATAACCACCGATGCCAGCCTGACGGGCTGGGGGGGTGTTTGGAACAATCTCTGGATTCAGGGGGTATGGTCACCGGAAGAGTCTGTGCTTCCGATCAACATCCTGGAATTGAGGGCGATTTTCCTTTGCCTCCAACATTGGACGGTCCCTTTGAGCGGTCTGCCAGTCCGTGTGCAGACAGACAATGCGACGGCTGTCGCGTATATCAATCACCAAGGTGGGACAAGGAGTTCCAGACTCTTGGTAGAGGTGTCCCGAATTCTGATTTGGGCAGAGGCCAATGTACCAGCCATTTCGGCGATTCACATTCCAGGGGTTCAGAATATTACAGCGGACTTTCTCAGTCGCAGAAGGATGGATCCCGGGGAATGGAGCCTCCACCCGGAAGTCTTTGCACTACTGTGCTCTCGCTGGGGAACCCCCCAAGTGGATTTGATGGCATCCAGGTCCAATGCCAAGTTACCGACATTCATGTCCAGGTACAAGGACCCGAAGGCGGTGGCGGTGGATGCTCTAGTGGCTCAGTGGGATCAGTTCGAGCTGATCTAGGTATTTCCGCCGATATCCTTACTTCCTCTAGTGCTGCGTCGGATCAGACTAGAGAGAATTCCAGCTATTCTGATAGCTCCAGACTGGCCAAGAAGGGTGTGGTTCTCGACAATAATGTCGCTGTTGGCGGCACCTCCGTTTCCATTCCCTCTTCAACCGGACTTGTTGACTCAGGGGCCCATTTGTCATCCGGACTTGATGTCCCTGCGTTTGACGGCGTGGCTCTTGAGACCGAAATCTTGACCCGTAGAGGTTTTTCAGCCGAGGTCATTGCTACCCTTCGTGCTGCAAGATGTCCGGCTACTTCTAGGATTTACCACAAAATTTGGGAAACCTTCTTTTCGTGGTGTTTGGGGTCTTCTCGGAACCCGAGAAAATTTTCCATTCCCAACCTGTTGGCTTTTCTGCAGCATGGGCTAGACAAGGGTTTGGCAGTTAGCCTTTCTTTACTTTCTTGGAAGGTGGCTTTCCTTGTTGCAGTCACTTCCTTGAGGAGAGTTTCTGAATTGGCAGCTCTTTCTTGCTCGCCTCCTTTTCTGGAGTTTTTTCCGGATCGTGTAGTGCTTCGCACTCGGGGTGATTTTTTGCCTAAAGTGGTGTCACAATTTCATGTTAACCAGGATATTGTGTTGCCTTCACTCTGTCCGGATCCGAAGAATACGAAAGAGCGAGATTTACACACATTGGATTTAGTGCGGGCCTTGAAGTTTTATCTATCTATTACTCAAGGTTTTCGTAAGACGGACTCCCTGTTTGTGGTTCCGGCAGGTCGTCGGCGTGGTCAACGAGCTTCCAAGGGTTCTATAGCTCGTTGGATCCGGTCAGCTATTTTGGAAGCTTACCGTCTTCGGGGTGAATCTTGCCCGATTAAGATTCGAGCCCATTCCACGAGAGCTGTGGCTTCATCGTGGGCTTTTCATCAAGGTGCTTCGGCAGTGCAGCTTTGCCGAGCGGCGACTTGGCGCTCTGTCCACACGTTTACAAGATTTTATAAAGTGGACGTCAGTGCTTCCGCTGATGCAGCCCTCGGACGTAGGGTCCTGCAGGCAGCTGTAGTTTAAAGTTCTGGATGAACTTGTGTTTAGCGCTGGTTGCGCTTTGTTGTTAAGGTTGTTGGGTTTCTGCCTTTTGTTGGTTTTTTCCCACCCTTATTTTTGAACTGCTTTGGGACGTCCCATCAGTAATGAATACTGTGGCTCTCTTTCTTCATCTGCAGCTGAAACACGGATTTTGGTAAAGACTTACCTGTAAAATCCTTTTCAGCGAAGGAAGGAAGAGAGACACAGCACCCTCCCACGGCAGAAGTGTGTTGATGTTTTCAGATGCAGCGCGACCCTTATCTGATAGCGATTATCTGGGCTGAGGTCAGCGCGCTAAGGCTCTGTTCCAGCATCGCCAGCTCATCGCAGTAGTCAGGTTCCGTGAGTAGTACCTGGAACTCTGTGGTTTTTGGCTTTCTTTGCATGCATAACCTGTATCCTTGTGTTTTTTCTCTGAAGTTCCTTCAGAAGGGGTTATGTTGCTCCGCTGGTGATTTTGGCTCTTTTCCTAAAAGCTTTGATACGACTGGAGCTGAGTAGGAGGAGCCCGAGCTGGAGGGGCCAGCCAGTCATCACTCTTTTGATCTGAGGTAACATCCTGATCTGGGGCTCCGCCTACCCATCAGTAATGAATACTGTGTCTCTCTTCCTTCCTTCGCTGAAAAGGATTTTACAGGTAAGTCTTTACCAAAATCCGTGTTTTACTGCACAGGACGAAAAAAAACCCAGACCCATAAAGTGCCTTTCCTCGTATCTTCCTCGTAAAATGAAGTGTCTAAAAATAAGATGGTTTCTGTGACCTAAAAATGTATTATTATGTAATTATGCAGATTTAAAAGACTAGAGACAATATTCTGTGCAGGCTATGGACTGTCTCAAAATTATCTGTATCAGAAAATTTGCCAATTTTTTTTTGCTGTTAAAACTTTTTTTTTCATATTACAATCTGCATTAAGAAAACTAGAAATTCTGCAGTTTTTACAGTGGCCACGTGGGCTTTTTTTATACTCCTACTTTCTGTTCTATGTCAGACTTTTCAGAAGTCTCATTATCATCACAAACCGAATTACAAGAACAGGTCACACATCTGTACACAGCTGATAACACAAGATCCACCAATCACAGTAATATCACAGCTGACCCTGCTCCCCCTCCTTTCGCAATGACCTTTGCACCCGCTCATTAGATGCTTCAATATAAAAGATAGGGCCGAGATCTGTTCATTGCTGCTAGTGTACATGTGAAGAATTTCCTGAAACAGCAGGAGCAGGAGTTAGTCTAAAATGGTCGCAGTGACTGGTGTGAAAGTTACAGGTTTATATATTTTTTTTATTCATGACAAAAACAATAAAAATAAATTCCAAACATTTAAAAAAAAAAAAATATATATATGTGTGTGTGTGTGTGTGTGTGTGTGTGTATATATATATAGACCTGATTTAAATAGGTAATTTTTTTTTTACAACACATTATCTTAACTTTTACATTGTTGAATTACATGCCAACCTGAATGATGTGCGCTATGTTGTCACACTGATGCAGCATATGTTTAAAGGTAGTCTGCCACCTAATCTGAGAGCTGCATGATGTAGAGACAGAGACTCTGATTCCAGGGATGTCACTTACTGGGCTGCTTGCTTTAATTTTGATAGATTCACTGCTTAATCAGCAGAAGATTCTAACTAGAGGACTAGTTAACCTGCTGTCACTTAGTCCTCCATATTCGTGAGCTCTGTATTACCTCAGCCCCACCAGCTTTCTGCCTATGCACAGTATATACAGGCGGCTGCCAATCAGTGGTGTGGGCAGGGTTATACAGAGCTCAGCATTAAGAGAACTGATAGATCTGCAGCAGATAAGTGATTTTTATCAAAACTGCAACAGGAAGTCCAGTATCACACATCACTAGAGTAAGGATTTCTGCCCCTTCATTATGCTGCTCTAAGATGGGGTAACAAAACTTTTTTTTTTATGTAATGTTCTATGATTGACAGATCTATGATTTTGACCAAGTTTTAACATATGCCATTATAGTCTATTGGTGATAAATAACGCTCAGTGGCATCCATTAAAGGAGTTGTGCAGTCACAGCACCCGGCACCCCCACTAATCAGCTCTTATTTGCTCTGGCTGACGCCCAACGTAAAGACTTTGAATGAAACTGCAAAGCACGGATCTATCGAATGTGTAGTGGTCGCTGCCGGACGCTGCAGCACAGCTCCTATGTAAAACAATAGGAGCTGTTAAATTAAGTAACTGCTAATCAGTGGGGATGCCAGATGTCTGACCACCACCAATCTCATGTTAATGACCTATCCAGTAGAGAGGTCACTAATATTTACGACATGAGCTTTTGCTATTGTGGGATTGGTGCTATTTATTTTCATATTCCGTATCCGTGTTTTCTGTCCAATTTAGCATCTGAACCCAATTTGAAGTTGCGCTCCAGACTGAAACAAAAGGTGGCCGAGCGCCGGAGCAGCCCCCTGTTAAGACGGAAAGATGGTCCTGGTGTCACTACTCTGAAAAAGCGTCCTCTGGACGTGTCCGGTGAGCGCCTTCATCTTCTGTTACATTCTTGTCTTTTTAAATTAATAATCATTTTCCTGTAATGTATTATGGATAATGCCCGGCTTTTATCATGCTGCATTTACTACATCTACACTTTGTAATGACTGTTTTGATATTTTCGGTCGTCTTTTAGATTCGGCATGTAACAGCGCCCCTGGATCTGGCCCCAGCTCTCCCAACAACAGCTCAAGCAACATCACTACTGAGAACGGCATCGCTGGACCTTTGGGCATTCAGTCCGAGGTATCTAGACTCGCATGGAAACTTTGCCCTCTTTCATCCAAGTCCTTTTGTTTCCAGATCTTACACGTACCTTCTTTATTGCTCTGAGCATCCATGTCCGTCATTATGCTTCTTTGTAGCTTTTTGATTATTTTTTACTTTTTTTTTTTTTTTTTTAACTCTCTCCCTTTTGTAGGCGGCATTGGCGCATCGGCTGGTAAGCCGAGAAGGGTCTGTAACCCAACTGCCTCTCTATACCTCACCATCTTTACCCAACATTACTCTTGGGCTGCCCGCTAGTGGATCCGCCAATGTAAGTTGAACAAACCCCCGACTGGATACAAAAGCTGCATTGCAGATTTAGGCTATTTTCCCATGGGAACATATATTTCACTGATCAATTTATGCTGCAGATAAGAAAATGACCTGTTAATATGTCTTTTGAAAAATAAAAATGGCATTTTTTTTGTTTTATTTACCGTACTTTATTTAGAAAAACAAAATTAGTAATATTGCAACTCTTACTTTGGCCACTGGGGTTTTTCTTAGACTTGTACTTCCTGATCTTTCAGGAATAGTTTTCAGCAGTTTTCTTATCATCAGAGGCACGATTACAGTGATAGGTAACACCTAATCACAGCTGATAACACAGGATCAATCATTCATAGTAGGTGACATTGCAGCTTCCTCTCACTTCACAATGTCGTTTATATGCTTCCGTACAAGAGACAGCGGGGTCTAACTATTGTGGCTGTATACATGTTTCCCGGAACAGAAAGTTGGTCTATAAGCACCCCAGTAGTCAGCGTGAAAATTGCAAGATTTCTATTTTTTTTTATTATTTTTAATACAAATTGTGATAAGAAAAAAAAATCATTGCCAAAAAAAACATGTTTAGCATAAAAAAATAATTTAAAAGTAGGTAATTTGCTGATTGCAGATTCCCTGAAAATCACAAGGTTCTGTATTAAAAAATATAAGCCTTCTCGTGCAGTGGGAAACACCTTCAATATGTTTTCGCATTAATATGACTGTATTGATATTTTCTAAGTTAGAACATGTATATCATCGTCATCATCATCAATGTTCTGCAGTGAATAAAGCCATTCACGTTACGGATAATGAGCTACAATCTGCTTCATCGTTGTCTGTGTTTATACAACTGTGAATAGATTGATGTGAAGCTTTCACTGCAGGTATTAGTGCAAAGCCCCCAAGGGCCACTAAGGACCCTACCTAGAAAATAAAAACTGGGGCGCCACTACCAAAAAAAAAAGAAAATGGAACTTTATTTACCCATGTGTAACCTTTCACATCTGTTAAATATTCACACAATACATTTTTTAGTAATCCATTAGAAGATCTTGAGATACAGGCATATGTATTATTTCATGTATGTAATCAATATATTGATAAGTTATAAATGTTCTTTTTGCCTTCCCTGCTCCGTATTATTTAGGGTGGGTCCGGACCGGACTCTGATCGCCTTTCCCTGTCTACTATCCAACAACGCCTGTCCTTATTTCCGGCTGCCCACCTTACTCCGTACCTTGGTGCTGATGCAGCCAGCTCCCATAACTCTCTCCTGCAGCATATGGTCCTTCTGGAGCAGCCCAGTGCACAGAGCCCATTAGTAACCGGTGAGCACATCAGACGTATGGCCATCACCTACCGCACGTGAATCCGCAGCGGCCTCTTCAGCAGACTTGTTTTATTGTTTTCAGGGTTGGGTGCGCTTCCTCTTCACTCCCAGTCCTTAGTGTCCACTGATCGCGTCTCCCCAACTATCCACAAGTTGCGTCACCACCGCCCTCTGGGCCGCACACAGTCTGCGCCGCTGCCTCAAAACTCTCATGCTCTGCAACACCTGGTCATCCAGCAGCAGCACCAACAGTTCCTTGAGAAGCACAAACAGCAATTCCAACAGCAGCAGCAGCTACACCTCAACAAGGTGTGTGCTCGACTTCTTCATGGGCTTATCCAGGAGCTGTCTCTATCATTTCTCCTTGTCTTGAGTGTGTGCATACGTTTGGGGCAGAATCCCACAATTTTAGTTATCACATGTCCACAATGATCAGACATATACAGAACCTCCTATCCTGTGATAAATGGCAGGTGTGGGAAAAACCCTTTCAACATTTTCCAACAGATATGGTAAAGTGAGTCTGTGAGTACAAAGTAACTGTTCATACCAGGCGCACGTGCTGAGTACTCACTTGGTGTGGCTGAGCAGTTCGGTGCACCTCCACATAATCTTGTCTTACCCATCCATCTCTGCCCCCCTACTTCCTTGATTGGCTCCTGTAAAGCAAGAGCGATCAGAGACAGGAGGAGATAGTTGGAAAACAAGTTGGTGAGTAGGTGCGCTGAAGTGTTTGGCCCCGCCATGTGTGCACCGATTGCCTGTGCTTGGTTTGAACAGTCATTTTGTGCTGACAAACTCCCTTGAAAAGATGTTCTGGGTCTTAAAGGGGTTTTCCACTATTCGGACAGCCCCATATAAATCCCTATGTTTCCTCCAGTAAAATAATAACACCTATAGTCCCTCCGCTGCTGGCGCTGTTTCAGCGGTGTGTGCACACTCTCTCCTGGAGCTCGCTTGACATTGTCACGTAAATTGATCAGGTCCCTGGTTATTCGGCAGAGCTGCAGAGTGATCCCGGATACATGGAGCGTGCCGGCTGATCAGCTGTTCGGCTCCGCAGCTGCATGTGTCGCGGCTGTGTGACAGTCACAGCACATGCATGGAGAGCCCAACATACAGGCTCTCCATGCATGTGTTGTCATTGTCACACAGTCGTGACACATGCAGCTGGGGAGCCGTACAGCTGATCAGCCGGCACGCTCCATGTATTTCCTCTGCAGCTTATTTGGCAAGCGCTATAGCTTGCCGAATAAGCAGGGACCCGATCAAATGCGCTCAACTCTAGACATAACATGTCGCATGAGCCCTGGGAGAGCCGATGCCGACATTGCTAGAACGACAATGTCACCGGAGGTGCGTAAAAGTGTTACTATTTTACTTGGGATATACAGGGAGTCAGAAGAGGTTGTCGGAGTAGTGTACAACCCCTTTATTGGTGGCCTATGCTCAGGATAGACAGTGTTTGGTCTGTGGTTGTTTCTTACATGCAACTTTTACTGATTTGTAAATTCTACAGATTTATTATTTCTTTAAGGTGTGTTATTAATATTGATTTTTCAAGCAAAAAAAAGGCTTTGTATCCCCACAACTGCAGTTGTGCTGGACAACTCAGTATTATCACTCTGTTTTTTAGATCAACTGAATCGGTTTCTTACCTGAACTATAGAATTAAAAACTGGAGCAGTGGGTAAATGACCCTTCTAATCTTTTTCTTAATACAGGCACAATTAGGTCTGCACTGAGATTGTACAAAATTCAGTGTATCCCCATGTGTTATTGAGATATTCTGACTACAGGATATGTTATTAATGTGTGGTAACTGGAAGCTCAAACACTAGGACCTAATTTATCAGTAAAATAGGTGTCCACTGAGCCTTTTATTGATTTTGAAGCAGGTTGACAGCTGTCCCATTAAGGAGTAGAAGTAATCGCGTGACAGCCAGGCATCTGCTTGACTCTCCATTGTCGTGTAACCTCTTATTCTCATTCTGCGTTACTTTTTAGTTTTGTCTCATTTTCTCCATTACCGAATGGTGCCAGTCTTCTCTTTTAATCCGTCATTGCTACCTTTTCATTCTTTTATCCTGAGTTACTTTGTGTTGTAAATATATTATTCTCAAATTGGTGCTAGTTTTTGGGTGTTTTTGTATCTTTTGTTTAGCATGAATTTGTCAATTTTTTTTGTATTTGTTTCAGATGATTCCTAAAGTCAATGAGGTTTCACGACAACATGAAAGCCACCCCGAAGAAACCGAAGAGGAGCTGCGCGAGCATCAAGCTATACATGAGGATTCCTATATAGAACATGGATCTGATCATAAAGAGCAAAGCCTTGGAAGCCATGTGCGTGTGAAGCAGGAACGAGACGAAAGTGAAGATGAAGCCAGCTCACAAGAGCTAGAGCAGAGCCAACTCCAGGCCGAGCAAGATCTTCTCTTCAGACAGGTATGTGACACATAATTATTGCCAGACTTCTTATATTTCTCTAGTCTTCTGTATCTTTTTGAAAATCCACATCATCTTGACATTACAGCAAACCCTTTTATTGGAGCAGCAGCGCATACATCAGCTGAGGAACTATCAAGCCTCCATGGAAGCTGCTGGTGTTGTCGTACATTTTGGTGGACACAGACCACTCTCAAGAGCCCAGTCTTCTCCAGCCTCTGCCTCATTTCCCATGTCTGTTCAAGAAACACCTACCAAGCCACGATTCACTACAGGTGCAGTATTATGTCTCTTTATAGAGGTTGTAAGAATTCCTACCAACTCCCTAAAAATAAAATTATGAAAAGATGGGAAAGTGAGAAAATAACAGAAGCTATACTCAATGGGAGTAACTGTTCTGGTGGTCTCCACCAGGACAGGAAACCATGACATCCCATTCTTCGGTCATCTGACTAATGAGGCCTGCGAGTGAGTCCTGGTCATTAATGGTTAGAATTCCAAAGTGCTTGTAAACACAAGCAACTTGGTAATTTAATTTACTTTATTAAATATCCTCTTTGTTTGTTACTTAACGACCACCTAAAGTTGGCTGGATCCCTAGACAAGAATTGCGCACTTGGAAGCTGTTTGCTTGTCAGTGCACTCTGAAGTTAACCAGATCGTTGTGTTCACCAAGCCTTAGTTCCCCTCGCTCTTCTCCCATGCTGCAGAGACAAAGCTGCCTCTGTTAACAGCCTGGCAGAGCACAGTTCGGACCATCGTGTTCTTGCAAACTGTTAATGTTCAGGAGCTCACTTCCGCCTGCAAGGTGAAAGGGGGAGTAGTGCACTCTGAAGCAGAGTGAGGTGCACTCCTGAAGGCAGAAGATGAGGGCTCCTGAAGGCAGAAGATGAGGGCTCCTGAAGGCAGAAGATGAGGGCTCCTGAAGGCAGAATAGGTCCTGAAGCAGATGATGGGCTCCTGAAGGCAGAAGATGAGGGCTCCTGAAGGCAGAAGATGAGGGCTCCTGAAGGCAGAAGATGAGGGCTCCTGAAGGCAGAAGATGAGGGCTCCTGAAGGCAGATGATGAGGGCTCCTGAAGGCAGAAATAGGGCTTCCTGAAAGCAGAAGAGAGGCTCCTAAGGCAATGAGAGCTCCTGAAGCAGAAAATCAAGCTTTTCCTTCATATTAATGTCAAAGAAGTCATATTTTAAATCTGAAACGTAAAATAAAGGGGCTCTTTTCCTTCCACTTGTTTTTTGAAGGTCTATTTTATAATGATCTGAAAAAAATCCTTTGCCTGACATGTGGAAACTAACATTCTGCAGTCCTTGTCTATGACACTTGAGCTGAATCAATGCATCTGTGGAAACCTAACAGCCATCTGAGCATGCTGGCCGTAACAAAGCATTGTCCAGGCTGCAAGAACAGGTCTTAGGAGTATGTGGAGGTGAGCAAGGGTTTACGCTCCCACCCCCCCCCCCCCCCTTTTAGCTTTTGGGGATAAAAAAGACGTTGCTTTAAGTCCAATCTTCCTTCTTTTTTATGTATAGTGTATACGGGGCAGAAAAGCCACTTTGGAAGAACTGCAAACTGTCCACTCGGAGGCGCACTCTCTGCTCTATGGCACCAACCCTCTGAATCGACAGAAGCTGGAGGGTAAATGTTATCTTTGATATGATGATTACTTGCTTTACTGTCAGATATCCCCTTTTACAGTAGTGTTTAAAATAATAGCAGTATGATATGACTAACCAGATTAATCACTGTTTTGGGTTTAAATTATATTACTACATGTCTAACAATTTACCAGTCGGTGCAGTAGATTCTAAGAAAGCCATCAGACCCGGCATTCATGATCTGAATGTTTTTTAGTCTGTGTATTAGAATAATTAATTGAAAAGGGGTGTTCAAAATAATAGCATGTGGAGATCAGTTAGTGAGGTCAATCATTCTGTGAAGAAACCGGTGTGAATCAGGTGTCCCTTATTTAAGGGTGAAGCCAGGACATGTTGTACATACATTTCTCCTTGAAAGCCTGAGAAATGTGGGTCGTTGGACACATTGTTTAGAAGAATTAAAAGGTTGATTGAAAAGGGTAAAACTTACAAAGTGCAGACAGTGATCGGCTGCTCAGCTGAAATGATCTCCAATGCTTTAAAATGGAAATCCAAACCAGCGAGACGTGGAAGAAAACTGAAGACTTCCATTCGAATGGATGGAAAATAGCCAGAATGGCAAAGGCTCAGCCAATGATCAGCTCCAGGATGATCAAAGACATCTCAAGTTACCTGTGAGTACTGTGACTGTTAGATGACGCCTGTGCAACGCTAATCTCTTAGCAAAAAGTCTCCGCAAAGTCCCACTGTTAAAAAAAAAAAAAAAAGACATGTACTGAAGCGGATGCCCTTTGCCAAAGAACACATCAACTGGCCGAAAGAGAAATGGAGAAACATTTTGTGGACTGATGAAAGTAAATTTGTTCTTTTTGGGTCCAAGGACCGTAGACAGTTCGTCAGACGACCCCCAAACTCTCAGTTCAAGCCACAGTACACTCTGAAGACAGTGAAGCATGGTGGAAGCATCATGATGTGGCCATGTCTCTCTTACTGTGGTGCCGGACCTATTTACCGCATACCAGGGCTCATGGACCAGTTTGCATTTATTAAAATACTTGAAAAGGTCATGTTGCCTGACGCTGAAGAGGATATACCCTTGAAATGGGTGTTTCAACAAGACAACGACCCTAAACACACCAGTAAACGAGCAAAATCTTGGTTACAGTCAGTCAAAATTGAGGTTGTGGAGAGGCCAGCCCGATCCCCGGACCTTGATCCGATAGAACACTTGTGGGGAGACATTAAAAATGCCGTTTACTGAGACAAAGCCAACAAATGCCAAAAAAATTGTGGGATGTGGTCCAAGCATCCTGGGCTGGAATAACAGCTGACAGGTGCCAGAAGTTGGGTGACTCTATGCAACACAGATGTGAAGCCGTTCTAAAAAACTGTAACAACTAAATATTAGGTTAGTGAGTCACAGGAAAGCTAAATCCACAAAAATAGTACATATTGTGAGTTTGTAAAGACAAATTCACACACTGCTATTTCTTTAGAACAGCCCAATGTTCATTTTTTATTTTCTGTAAAGAAGTAACAATGATCAGCTCACCTCGTCTCCAGTCCCACCGCGCGGATCATGCAGTGCTGCAAGTAGTGTGAAGGTGAAGCAGAAGTCCAGCGTGGGTGATATCCATAAAAAAAATAACTTTTATTCCATTTTCATTAAAAGCACGTAAGTCCAGAATCCATCTTTATATCCAGGGACACAAAAACGGGTGATTCTTACCAGTGACAGTCACAGGCTTAGAGTGCGTTTAAAATCATACGCGTTTCAGCGGTCGTGCCGCCTTAATCATTGTGACGATAACGTTTTTGTGTCTCTGGATATAAAGATGGATTTTGGACTTATGTGCTTTTAATGAAAATGGAATAAAAGTGATTTTTTATTTATATCACCCACGCTGGACTTCTGCCTCACCTTTCTGTAAAGTAGTTACAAATTATCTACATTTATCTTCATGTTTTTAATTAGAAAACACTGTGCAATGTTCCAATGCTGGAAATAAAAACCAGTGTAAAAATTTTGTGATTAACTCCTGTTTTTGAACATACTGCTATTATTTTGAACACTACTGCATTTCCTCCAATCAGATCACATTTTGGGATTGCGCTGTATTTTGTTTGCTATTTTGGATCCTTGGCTTCTTTATGTGAATTGAATGCTGACTAGGCTACATTTGTTTTCTTTCCTTATCCCTTGGTTTCTTCCCTTCCTATGAAAATAGTGCACCCATGCTCTGAAAACGGCAGGGATGTTTGCTTTGTGCACTCGTTTTTGGTGTTTATTTGCTGGCTTTGTTCTCTTTGTAACGTGCTAGTAACCGATCTCCACTAACCATTCCCCTTTCCTCATGCAGGATCTTTGACCTCCATGTTCGTCCGTCTACCATGTGGAGGGGTTGGGGTGAGTGTTTATTCCAAAGCTGCTTTTAGTGTGTTTAGCCTTTTTTCTGGCTAATATGTGGGCACTTCTAGATGACGCTTGGCTCAATCATTCTAGATAATATAGTAGATTGAGTGATGGGCACTGCAGAATTATAATCATGATTTTGTATTTTTGCTGTTGAGCCAAACACAACCAATTTTAATGAGGCTTTGTCAGAGGTTTTAAATTTTCGATGGGATAGATGTGATAATATCTTCATGTGTCTAGGTTGACAGTGATACAATTTGGAATGAGGTCCACTCCTCCGGGGCTGCTCGACTCGCAGTGGGATGTGTGGTGGAACTTGCCTCCAAAGTGGTTGCCGGAGAGCTGAAGGTGAGACCCTTTTGTGTATGGTAATAGTTCTATCTGCCACTGTAAACTTATTATATGAGAACTTTTCCACTGAACAGTGGTACCATGGTGGATATTCATGATATAATACATTTTGTCCTTCACTTGTAGAATGGCTTTGCTGTGGTCAGGCCTCCTGGTCACCATGCAGAGGAGAGCACGCCAATGTAAGTTCTGTCCTGAGAATTTCATCTTGTGCGTTAATGGAGTTAAACGGGTTGACCACTACTAGGACAACCCCTCCTTGATCCAAATCTTTGGCCCCCATAAACAATAAAACCTATACTCGCCTCCTGTGCCGGTGTCATTCCTGCGGTATCGGCTCTCGGGGCTTTGATGCTGTTTTGGCACGTGATGCCAGCGCCCAATCAGCGATGGCACGACTGTCCTCCGCCTTTCTACAAATCAAACATGAAGAGGAAGTCCGGGCTGGAGCTGATCTCAAACTTCCTCTTCGTGCGCAGTTCGACAGGAGGTGGGGACTGTGACGCCATTGCTGTTTGGGCTCCAGCATCACGTGTCAAAACAGCAGCACCGGATCCCGGAGAGAGGGAGTGCCGACTGCAGGAACTACACTAGCACAGGAAGTTAGTATAAGCGTTATTATTTTATGAGGGTCAAGCGAGGGATATGAGAAGTTTTCCAAGTAGTGCACAACTTCTTTAAATCTTGAGTTGTAATTTTTTTTTACTTTTAATATTTTTATTGTGTTTCAACAAAATTGACATGAAAACAGAAGATTCCAATTACGTTCAATAATAATAAAAAGTTGACGGTTGTCAATATTAAATTATCGTTAAACATTAGAATATAAGTATAATTGGCTTTTGATTTGTAATTTAATCTACAGATTATTTCTTACATTTTAGGGGTTTTTGCTACTTCAATTCTGTAGCAATCACGGCGAAACTTCTCCAGCAGAGGTTCAATGTTGGAAAAATATTGATTGTAGATTGGGTGAGTGGCTACTAAATCTATACTGCCAGTGTATAGGCAAAAAAAAGAGGGCTTTATAACATTGATTTGTATGTTTTAGGATGTTCATCATGGAAATGGCACCCAACAGGCGTTCTACACAGATCCTAGTGTCCTTTACATATCAGTCCACCGCTATGACGACGGAAACTTCTTCCCAGGCAGTGGGGCACCCGATGAGGTATGTATACTTATGTTCTAGATTTCTATGATGGCGTTTATTAGGACGTGACATGATTGTCTGTTGAAGTTTGCAGACAGGTAAATTCTTTCACAGGCATATAATAAGTGAAGATTAAAAGTCTTTCAACTCTAATCCGAACAACTTCTCCCATTACCAAGCACACAGCTTTTATATTATAAACAACAATGATATAATAATCATTGAAAAAAAAGGTATTAAGCCCCAGCACAATTGTTCACGCCTGTCTGTTTGCTTTTTTCTAGTCTATTTTTTTTTTAAACTTTACATTTTGGAAGCAGTTGTGTGGAGCAGGCTCAGGAGCTGAGCCCGCACCGTACCTGGCAGCTGCTGGCTGTGCTACACAGCTAAAGTTTACCTGTAACAGGAGCTGAGCCCGCACCGTACCTGGCAGCTGCTGGCTGTGCCACACAGCTAAAGTTTACCTGTAACAGGAGTTGAGCTCGCTCGCTCCTGTTAAGTCCTTGAACACGCCCGCACCTTCAATTTCTTAACTGTTTCATTCATTTAAGGCACGTGGTCCACACGGTACGCCGTTACAGGTTTCCATCGTTCTCCACATAATGCGATCTTGGGGAGCAGATAAGTTGCCATGCCAACCATGGACTTGCTGAAGGCCTCCATACCTGTCCTGACAGTCCTCCATTGAAGACCAGGTTGTGGCTGTGCTTCATAGGAGTGTGTGATTTTCTCTATATACAGCAGTACAGTTGTATTGCTGTATATTTTACAAACGTTAGACGTTTGCAAGTTCAAGTGGATTTTTTATATATATATATACATATATTATGTATATATATATATATATATAAATATATAAATAATTTAAAAAAAATCTTACAATTTTAATCACTTTTTCCTTCTTTAAAAAAAAAGTTAAAAAAAAAAACATTCAGTGTCACTTGGTGCATTTAAGTCCCATCTATTAAAATACAAAATGACTTAACCTGTACTTAAAGGGAACCTGTCACCAGTTTTGTCATATAACAACTAAAACTGTCACCTTATTCAGTGCATGTGCTGCATTCCATAAATGCTTATACCCCCTGACTCCCCCCTGTATATCCCCCAAAAACTTTCTGATGTTCTCCCATGCTGTATGGTAATCCAATGAGTGTGACTTCTGGCCTCTCCGTCCCTCCCCCAAGTTGCTGCTCACTGTCCTCTTTCATTGATTGACATGGATGACCCTCCTGCGTCATCTACATTGGCGGGCGAAACCTCACGTCCGCACAGAGAAATCGTGGCTCGCGCGTGCGCACTATGCTTTGCCCTACTGCAGGCAGAGCCAAAAACGTAAGTGTGCATGCATCGAACACGCCTGTCCGGCACATGAGCTACCACATTTTTTATTTATTTATTTTTTTGCAAACTCCCTGCAAATTTTATTGATTTCCAGTACATTCTTTAGTTTTATGTATGTTGTTAATCAAAACTACAACTCCTCTAAAAAAAAAAAAAACGAGCCCTCATATGGCTATGTAGAAGGGGGGAAAAAACTCTAGCTCTTAGGCCCTGTGCACACTTTGCGTTTTTAGATGCGTTTCCGCTGCGTTTTTCAACGTGCGGAAACGCATCCAACCCGCAGCACAGTGCACTACCAATGTAATCTAATGGGAACCGCATGTCTGCTGTGCACATGCTGCGGAAAAAAACGCGCAGTTTCGCTGCGTTTTATTTTACACAGCATGTCAGTTCTTTGTGCGGAACTGCAGTGGTTCGGCGCCCATTGACTTGCATTGAGTCGGGCACTTCCGCAGCAAAACCACAGATCTAAAAATGATCTGCGGTTTTGCTGCGGGTGAAACCGCTGCAGTTCGGGAGGAGGGAAGTGTGTGGGCGGTGCGTGGGCGTGTATAGTGTGCGGCGCTATGTGTGTGCGGGTGCGTGGGGCGTGTTGTGTGCGGCGCTGTGTGTGGGTCGGTGATTGTGTGCGGGTGTCTGCGTGATCGGTGTGCGGGGCTGTGTGCGTGATCGGTGTGCGGGCCTGTGTATGTGCGGGGTTGTGTGCGGGATCGGTGTATGTGCGGCGGTGTGCGGGGCTGTGTGTATGTCTCCGTGTATGCAGGCATCGTCGGATGGGACTACAAGTCCCATCCGGCGATGCCTGCTACAGTGACAGTGACTGACCATTAGCCAATGATGGGACAGTAGTAGTCCCATCATCCGGCTAATGTGCTGAATGTAAAAAAAAAAAACACATACATTACATACAACATACACATGACATACAACATATAACACACATGACATACAACATATAACATACATGACATACAAACATATAACATACACTGACATACAGAACATATAACATACACATGACATACAGAACATATAACATACATGACATACAGAACATATAACATACATGACATACAGAACATATAACATACATGACATACAGAACATATAACATACATGACATACAGAACATATAACATACAGAACATATAACATACATGACATACAGAACATATAACATACATGACATACAGAACATATAACATACATGACATACAGAACATATAACATACATGAATACAGAATATAACATACATGACATACAGAACATATAACATACATGACATACAGAACATATAACATACATGACATACGCAACATATAACATGCATGACATGCAACATATAACATGATGACATGCAACATATAACATGCATGACATGCAACATATAACATGCATGACATGCAACATATAACATGCATGACATGCAACATATAACATGCATGACATACAGAACATATAACATACATGACATACAGAACATAACATAGAGTATATACTCACCTATTCCCCAACACCATCCATCTGTGTACTGCTCTGCCTCTGCCGCCGGGAGAGAATGACGTCACTACAGTTCATTCTCTCACGGCAATGCTGGGTGAGAAAATTCCCACGCAGCATTGCCATAAAGTGAGACTCTGAACTCAGGTAACCTCAGGGATGCACTGCAGGAGCCATTGTCTCCTGTCAGTGCATCACTGGGAGGCCCTACAGAGCAGTGGCATCACCTGATGTCACTGTTCTATAGGGGAGACCGTCGTCGGACACTCGTTATTAATTGGACTGCGTCGGACAGGGAGTATACGGTTGTTTTATTTTTTTACGTTTTATTACAGGAGATTGAGGGCGTCTCTTGGATCTGAGCGTGTAATAAAGATATGAAAACCGTGTTGTGTTTTATTTCATTAAAATAATTTATTCTTATGCGTGTTGTTTTTTTAACCCTTTATTAATATAAGATTAATAATGGATAGGCGTCTTGACGCCTCTCTATTATTAACCGGGCTTAATATCACCTTACAATAGCAAGGTGATATTAACCCCTTATTACCCCATATCCCACCGCTACAGGGGAGTGGGAAGAGAGGGGCTAAGTGCCGGAATTGGCGCATCGTACAGATGCGCCAATTCTGGGGCAGCTGGGTGCTGGTATTTTTAGCCAGGGGGGGCGCCAATATCCATGTCCCCTTCCTAGGCTATGAATATCAGCCCGCAGCTGTCTGCCTAGCCTTTCTGGCTATAAATTATAGGGGGACCCCATGTCATTTTTTTTGGGGGGTCCCCCTATTTTAATAGCCAGTGAAGGCTAGCTGCGGGCTGATATTCATAGCCTGGGATGATCCATGGGTATTAACCCCTTCCCAGGCTAGAAATATTGGCCCCGGCTGTCGGCTTTCCCCCTCTGGCGCAGAAAATTGCGCGGGAGCCCACGCCATTTTTTTTCCTATATTTTTTTTTTATTAAAAAAATTATTATTTCAGCTGCAGATGGAAGGAAGAGAGCCACAGTAATTCATTACTGATGGGTAGGCGGAGCCCCAGATCAGGATGACACCTCAGATCAAAAGCGTGTTGACTGGCTGGCTCCTCCAGCTCGGGTCCCCCTATTCAGCTCCTTCAGTCTAAGATTTGAGGTCTCAGAGGATGGTCGCTGCTAATAACAGCTCCTCAGAAGATTTTATTATTTTATTTCGGACAAGAGACTTGGATCACCAGTTGGTCTAGAGGTCTCAGGGGTACCAGCGCTGCTGTGCCCCAACCTCTCCCTTGGCGGATCTGTATTTACATTATGGTCCCTGCAGAATCTTGCCGGCCCTGGGGGATGAGGAGAGCTTCCCTGGCGGGGACGCAAACCACACGTGCGGTCACTGCGTTCCTCGTCCTGGGGGGAAGCATGGGCACAAGCGCCACAAATCCTGAGGGGTCCCTGTGGCGCTAAGCTGGTGAGTACTCCACACAAATTTTATTATAATAATGTGTGAGTGCTTTAGCGTCTGATGGCAGCGCTATTACATGTATATCAGTATGCTTCAGCGCTGCGGTGACAGCGCTGTTACATGTAGATGTGGTGAACTTTTGTCCGCAGGCAGATACCTGCAGGACAGAGAGGGAGCAGGAGCGAGGGAGTTTGCGCTCAATATTTGAGCTGGCAGGGGGCGTGGCCTAACGCTTCCCGGTCTTCTGTGCAGGAAGACGCGCGCTCTGGCGCTTCGCTTCCGACTCCCTCACTGCGGCGGCCATTACCAGGCTCCTGGGCTCCTCAGACCGCTCCTCTCCTCATAGACACCACGGCCAGCTGGGTGAGTGCTGATCCCTCACCCCGCAGCGCAGAGATCCTTATCCTGCAGCTGCGGTCTCATTAGAGACCTAAAATTTGTTAGCTGGGGCTCACACAATATATATTGTGGGGAGTTTGCGACATTAACCCTTCTGAGGGTTATTTCTACCAGCGTTTTTTGCTGAATGCTGCTTGGGTAGCTCTACCTGAAGAGAGCGTTAACCCTTCAGCGATTTAAAAAAAAAAAAAACACATTTTTTGCTGGTACTGCCGTTTTGACCTGCTAATACAGGTGAGGCATGTCTGAACAGAGTTCAGATGCCGCGGACCACGTCCCAGTGCCACTGCGGCAATCTGATACGCAGACCTCAACAGCGTCTAGCACTGCGGTCGACAGTGGTGCAAAATTGGATGATATCGCTCGCTCGATTAACAGCTTGCCTGACCTTTTAGGTCAATATGTGTCTGCTAATTCCTCTCATAGGAAGCGACGCAAGCCGTTACCGGCCTCTACACGAAGCGAGTCAGATGTATCTGATTTGGATGGTGGACTGGGTTCCCCTTTAATTTCGGATGGAGAAATATCCGATTCAGATGAGGACGAACGGCAGGGGCGTTCTTCTCTGGCGAGACGTACGGAGGCATTGATTGACGCCATGAGAGAGGTTTTACAGTTACCGGAGGTGGTACCTAGTCGTCCTGGTAAATCAGCACGTATGTTCCAGGCGTACCGTACTTCGCGTACAACATTACCAGCTCTGGAGGAGCTTAAGAGTGTAATAGAAGAGGAACGTCTATGTCCAGATAAGTGTTTTCACGGAACGCATTTCTTTGATGCACTTTATCCTTGCTCTGCGGAGTTAAAGGATAATTGGACTTCTGCTCCTGAAGTGGATGTTTCCTTATCCCAGCTTAGCAAATCCTCACTACTCCCTGTTAAATGGAAGGCGAGTTTGCAGGAGCCGTTGGACAGAAGAACGGAGATGGCGGCAAAATCAAGCTATGAGGCCGCGGGTCATGGATTCCAGCGGTGCTAGGATCCATGTGTGCTTCTAGAGCTTCTCTAGGCTGGTTGGCACGTCTAAAGACGGCGTTGCAGAACGGATCTCCGTTATCTGATGTACAGGAAATTTGCGAATGGTTAGAAACTGCAGCCTGTTATATCTTTGATGCGGGTCTGGATACGGCATCCCTTCTGGCCAGAGCGCAAGCTACAGCGGTCACAGTCAGAAGAGCTTTATGGCTCAGACAGTGGGCCGGGGACGCAGTTTCCAAACAAGGGTTGTTGGCCTTACCTTACAAGGGTGGCCTTCTTTTTGGATCCGGCCTCACAGAGCTGATTTCCAAAGCAAAGGCGAAGGAAACCGCATTGCCACAGCGTAGGGCCATGGCTTCGGTGTCTAGCAAGCCTGGTGTCTATAGCGGTCGGCGGTCCTTTCGGGGCCGAGGACGATTCGGTCACTCCTCGTGGGGATCGGGCCGTTCTTCTTTCTCGGGAAAGAAGTCCTCTCAGAAAGCTCGTACTCCCTGGAAGCAGAATTTCCATCAGGACAAGCGGGAATCTGATAAGAAGCCCGCCAAGTCAGACTGACGCCAGGGGTCCACTCGAGGACTCTCGAGTGGGGGGTCGCCTGTTTCATTTCAAGGCGACTTGGATGTCTCGCGTTCCAGATTCCTGGGTAACGCGGGTAGTGTCGGCAGGCTATTTCATACAGTTTTCTTCTCGACCCCCAAATGTTTTTTGTCAGTCTCGCATTCGTCAGAACCCGAGCTTTTTGTCCCTCTACAGCGAGAGGTCGAATTTCTGCTACAAAAGGGTGTAGTAATACCGGTTCCGTCAGAGGACCGAGGAAAAGGTTTTTATTCCAACCTTTTTGTAGTTCCCAAAAAGGAGAACAATTTCGCCCGATTCTGGATCTCAAGCGATTAAACCGGCATGTCCACACCCGGAAATTTCGCTTGGAGTCACTTCGCTCCGTTGTAGCAGCTTTGTCACAGAACGATTTTTTGGTGTCAATCGACATTCGCGACGCCTATTTGCATGTTCCCATCGGAAGGGCTCATCTCATCAGCGCTTTCTTCGGTTTGCCATAGGACAGGATCACTATCAGTTCGTGGCTCTGCCTTTCGCTTAGCCTCAGCGCCCAGAGTCTTTACAAAAATTCTGGCGCCCCTCATGGCAATCCTTCGAAGACAGGGGTTACGATTCTTCCTTATCTGGACGATCTTTTGATAGTGGCTTCCTCGGAAGAGGAGGCAGTGACGGCTCGCGATTTGTCTTTCAGCTTCTGAAGGACTTCGGTTGGCTGGTCAATTGGGAGAAGTCGTTCCTGGAACCATCGAGGGCAATCCTCTTTTTGGGGATGCATTTCGACACGATTCGGACAGTAGTTTCTCTACCGCCAGACAAACAGCCATGTCTTCTTCGACATGTGCAGATTATGAAATCCTCGACAGCAATGTCCCTACGGAAGTGTATGCGTCTTCTGGGACTGATGGTGGCGTCCATGGAGGCAATTTCTTTTGCCCAGTTTCATTCCAGGACTCTCCAAAGGTTCATCCTGAGTCGATGGAATCGGTCGCAATCGCTGGATTGCAGTGTCACCATTTCTCGCGCGTGCGAGATTCCCTAGGATGGTGGTTACGTCCAGGGGCATTTTCCCTGGGGAAGTCCTTCCTCCCTCCGAAGTGGTCAGTCATAACCACCGATGCCAGCCTGACGGGCTGGGGGGGTGTTTGGAACAATCTCTGGATTCAGGGGGTATGGTCATCGGAAGAGTCTGTTCTTCCGATCAACATCCTGGAATTGAGGGCGATTTTCCTTTGCCTCCAGCATTGGACGGTCCCTTTGAGCGGTCTGCCAGTCCGAGTGCAGACAGACAATGCGACGGCTGTCGCGTATATCAATCACCAAGGCGGGACAAGGAGCTCCAAACTCATGGTGGAGGTGTCCCGGATTCTGATTTGGGCCGAGGCCAGAGTACCAGCCATTTCTGCGATTCACATTCCAGGGGTTCAGAATGTTACAGCGGACTTTCTCAGTCGCAAGAAGATGGATCCCGGAGAATGGAGTCTCCACCCAGGAAGTTTTTGCACTACTGTGCTCCCGTTGGGGAACTCCCCAAGTGGATTTGATGGCATCCAGGTCCAATGCCAAGTTACCGACGTTCATGTCCAGGTACAAGGACCCAAAAGCTGTGGCGGTGGATGCTCTAGTGGCTCAGTGGGATCAGTTCAAGATAATCTATGTATTCCCGCCGATATCCTTACTTCCTCTAGTACTGCGTCGGATCAGACTCAGAGAGAATTCCAGCTATTTTGATAGCTCCAGATTGGCCAAGAAGGATGTGGTTCTCGACAATAATGTCGCTGTTGGCGGCACCTCCTTTTCACTTCCTCTTCGACCGGACTTGTTGACTCAGGGGCCCGTTTGTCATCCGGACTTGAAGTCTCTGCGTTTGACGGCGTGGCTCTTGAGACCGAAATCTTAACCCGTAGAGGTTTTTCAGCCGAGGTCATTGCTACTCTTCGTGCTGCAAGAAGTCCGGCTACTACTAGGATTTACCACAAAACTTGGGAAACCTTCTTTTCGTGGTGTTTGGGGTCCTCTCGGAACCCGAGAAATTTTCCATTCCCAATCTGTTGGCTTTTCTGCAGCATGGGTTAGACAAGGGTTTGGCAGTCAGCACCCTGAAAGGTCAAGTTTCTGCTCTGTCCTTATTGTTTCGGAGAACCATTGCCTCGCATAGGGACGTGCTTTCCTTTTTCCGCGGTATAGCTCGTAAGTTTCCGCCGCGGAAGGCACCTGTGTCTCCTTGGCGGCTCAATCTTGTTTTGGAGGCTCTTCAGCATAAACCTTTTGAGCCTATGGATTCTGCTAGCCTTTCTTTACTTTCTTGGAAGGTGGCCTTCCTAGTAGCGGTCACCTCTTTGAGAAGAGTTTCTGAGTTAGCAGCTCTTTCTTGCTCGCCTCCTTTTCTGGAGTTTTTTCCGGATCGTGTAGTGCTTCGCACACGGGGTGATTTTCTACCTAAAGGTGTGTCACAATTTCATGTTAACCAGGATATTGTGTTGCCTTCACTCTGTCCGGATCCGAAGAATGCGAAAGAGCGAGATTTACACACATTGGATTTAGTGCGGACCTTGAAGTTTTATCTATCTATTACTCAAGGTTTTCGTAAGACGGACTCCCTGTTTGTGGTTCCAGCAGGTCGTCGGCGTGGTCAACGAGCTTCCAAGGATTCTATAGCTCGTTGGATCCGGTCAGCTATTTTGGAAGCTTACCGCCTTCGGGGTGAATCTTGCCCGATTAAGATTCGAGCCCATTCCACGAGAGCTGTGGCTTCATCGTGGGCTTTTCATCAAGGTGCCTCGGCAGTGCAGCTCTGCCGGGCGGCAACTTGGCGCTCTGTCCACACGTTTACAAAGTTTTATAAAGTGGACGTCAGTGCTTCCGCTGATGCAGCCCTCGGACGTAGGGTCCTGCAGGCAGCTGTAGTTTAAAGTTCTGGATGAACTTGTGTTTAGCGCTGGTTGCGCTTTGTTGTTAAGGTTGTTGGGTTTCTGCCTTTTGTTGGTTTTTTCCCACCCTTATTTTTGAACTGCTTTGGGACGTCCCATCAGTAATGAATTACTGTGGCTCTCTTCCTTCCATCTGCAGCTGAAACACGGATTTTGGTAAGAACTTACCTGTAAAATCCTTTTCAGCGAAGGAAGGAAGAGAGACACAGCACCCTCCCAAGGCAGAAGTGTGTTGATGTTTTCAGATGCAGCGCGACCCTTATCTGATTGCGATATCTGGGCTGAGGTCAGCGCGCTAAGGCTCTGTTCCAGCATCGCCAGCTCATCACAGTAGTCAGGTTCAGTGAGTAGCACCTGGAACTCTGTGGTTTTTGGCTTACTTTGCATGCATAACCTGTATTCTTGTGTTTTCTCTGAAGTTCCTTCAGAAGGGGTTATGTTGCTCCGCTGGTGATCTTGGTTCTTCCCTAAAGCTTTGGTACGACTGAAGGAGCTGAGTAGGAGGAGCCCGAGCTGGAGGAGCCAGCCAGTCAACACGCTTTTGATCTGAGGTGTCATCCTGATCTGGGGCTCCGCCTACCCATCAGTAATGAATACTGTGTCTCTCTTCCTTCCTTCGCTGAAAAGGATTTTACAGGTAAGTTCTTACCAAAATCGTGTTTTGTGTGTGCGCGTGTGTGACTATTTATGTACCATTTTATCTATCTACCTATATATCTTTCTGTCTATCTATATATCTATCTTTCTATATATATTTCTAATTATTATCCATCTATCTATGTATTTTCTATCTATCTAACTACTGGTATCTATTATCTATCTATGGCCGGCGTCACACTTGCGAGTGTGATGCGAGTAAGCCATAGAAATACATGCAGCCGCACACTCGGGTCCGAGAGCGGGCGGGGGCCGTGCCGGGTGTTGATGTGAGAAAGTCGTGCGACTTACTCGCATCACACTCGCAAGTGTGACGCCGGCTTATCTCTATCTGTGTGTGTGTGTGTGTAATGGAGTGTGGGTTGGACAAATGTAAAAGAGGAGGTTGGACAAAAAATGACATCACAAATCTTTTTTTTTTTTTTTGTTAAACAACATATCTTTATTTAGCTGTCAAAACCGCGCCTGCGATTTCTGCCAAGAGGTGCGGTTTCGGCGCGGAAAAATCCCCAGGCAAATCCGCAATGTGTGCACAGGCCCTTAGGAGGGGAAAAAGCAAACATTGGCTATGACGGAAAGTGTTTAATATGTGTTGTACACTGCTCCTTACTCCCCTTTGTGTCACATTTAACTTTTTGTGCATTTTTATTTTTGTTCCAACATGGATTTATTGACACCCACATTGTGCATTATGGCTGTTTACTTGTTCCCTGCCGTTCGCATTACAGGACATAATTCTTATTTTTAAAGGCCGGATTATTATTGTAATTATTCCTCCTAAAGGTGAAATTACCATTTCAGATACAGCTGGAGAATCTATAGTTTATGCAAATGATTTTCATTTGGAACACAAAATCCAGTGGAAATGTGAAATATGTGGCCGTGTTCATAAATAATCATGGACGTACGTGTATAGAAGTGCTTGCTTGGGTCATATACTGGAACAAGGCTATTGTTCAGGTCGCCATTGTCCTCATAGCCTAAATTCTAGCAGCAGTCTATTTGTGAGAACAGCCTATGTTTCTTCCCAATATTGATGTGAAAATTGCAGTTATTTGATTATTAGTTGAATACTATTGTTTATAGAGGTCTGTTTTGTTCTTGAACTCTTCTTTTGCTAAAAAAATTATGAAAAATAAAGTAGATTTCATGTTTCTATGTCCTTATCCACCTATTGTGTATGGTGCTGACGGATTCCCCTGCAGAGTGCCTGCCTCCGCAGGGTGTGCTTGACCAGCTTACTTTTGTATTTTCTTGCTGCTTTTTGTTTTGTAAAGCAGTTTTTTTTTTTTTTTTTTGCTTCTTTTTGTGCAGGTTGGCACCGCGACTGGTGCAGGCTTTAATGTGAATATGGCTTTTACTGGAGGCTTAAGTCCACCCATGGGTGATGCCGACTACTTGGCTGCTTTCAGGTAAGTGGAAATGTCACAGTCCATGTATGTGCCACACTTAAGTCTGATACAGATGGTTGAGAGATCAGGTATGCAGTTGGAATCAAAATTATTCAACCCCCCTATTGCAATTTAGGTTTATCTACAACTTACAGACTTTCTGCCGTTTTTGCAATAAAGCAATGCAACACGAACAATTTAAGTCGCTCAGTACAACGGATATGATAAGAGGTTTCTCCAAATTCAGCACAAAGTACCTCTATTAGGGCAGTCTGAGATTATTCAACCCATTCATGACATGCGGAGAACCTCTTTGGCTTTTATGACCTGCTGCGAACGTGAGGCATCACACCAGCTTCTGGCATCGATCCTGAGGAATCTTAGCCCGGTCCGTATGGGCAATGGCCTCCCAGACGGTAATATTCTTGGGTTGTCATTAGTGGTTCAAAAAGTTAAAGATAAAAGATCATTTAATTGCAAAAAAAAAACAAAGGAAAAATATACAAAGGCATGGAGTAACATTTCTGGTGTAAAAAACACCATCACTAATGATGACTTTGATGGGGAGACATAGCCACATCCGCTCCACTCAAA
>JARQOD010000007.1:53725236-53826501 GCA_033576555.1 Oophaga sylvatica | reverse complement strand
TCCACTCAAACCAGACATGAAAATACCAAAAGTTGCAAAAATTGTGCGACTTTTTAACTTGTATGAAGCCAGGTTTTTGCATAAACCCGTTAATGAATCACTGTCTTTTGAAAGAGTGTTTAAAAGAAGTTCAAAAGTTTTAAGCTTGTTTGGCGTGATATTCTGTCATCTTCTCGATAAGCACCAGAATAAGATGGTGTGAACATACCCTTAGAATTTCTGAAGATCTCTATGACCAAAGTCCTAGACGTCCACCTCTACTCTCCCAAAGGTGTATTGTATGTGCATTTGGGTTCATTATACTCCAAAAAACATATAAATAAGCCACACAAGGTTTTGGGACTCTGTCCTGTGGAGCATCATTGGACTATCGAGCTTAGCATTGGTCTCATGCATACCTCAAAGTCCACCAAGACTTGGGTTCAGATGTCTTGGAAGATTCTGGAGTGGCTGTCAGTCGCCTGACTTGAACACCATAGAAAATCTTTGCTGGGATTTGAAGAAGGCTTGAGCAGCACACACAGCCATTATTATTAGTGAATTGAAGGCTGTAGTTCTTGAAGGAATGGGCTAAGATTCCTCAGGAACATTGCAAGAAGCTGGTGTCCACTGTATATTGGCTTTGGCCGGGTTCTGCACATACGCCCCCCTGTTCAAATCAATAGGTGGCGAATGAGCATTGGGAACAGCTGTTCGGCGGGGTGTTGCATATGCGCCAATCTGGTATTGATGACCTATCTTAATGATAGTTTGTCAATGTAAAAGTCACAGACAACCTCTTTCATTTCACTGGGTCAACCTTTTAGGACTCCAGTGTTCATGTGATGGAAGACAAACCTTTGAATGTCACTAACATCAGTTGGCATGTGATGATGCATATTTTTTTTACTCCTCAGGACTGTGGTGCTGCCGATAGCCAGTGAGTTTGCCCCAGAAGTTATTTTGGTCTCCGCAGGATTTGATGCTGTAGAAGGGCACCCGGCTCCTCTGGGAGGGTACATGGTTTCAGCCAAATGTAAGTTGATGAGGGTATGATAACTTAAAGAGAATCCATCTGCATTTCCATTCTGCTTCGAACTACATGAAGTCACTAGTCTTAAAAACGAGACTGGCACAAGGAAAAGTTTCTGCTGGGTGTTCTCATCTGGCTTCTACCATCTCAGGTTGATTGACAGTTCTCTCCTTAATATAAAAAGACCCATCAATCAAGCTGAGCCAGAGGGGACCCGCCTGGCAGACACTTCTCCATGTGCTTGGTCTTTTTCCCTATGTGTTTGTAAAACTGTCTGAAATCCTGCTGCGCTTCAGGGTAAAATACTTTTGCTGTGTAATAATGGACTTGTTAGAATGTCATGCTGCTTGTCACTCAGGAAGCATTAAAATGATCTCAATTTCCCTTTATCTTAAAGCTGTTTTATTTTTTTGTTTTGTCTTTTAAATACATAGTACCAGTCAAACGTTTGACACCTGGTTATGGAATGGTTTTCCTTGTTCTTATTGGAATGTGCACATTGGAGATTCAGACTGAAAGCCGCAAAAACCTGAAGGAACACGCATGGAAATAAGGAGTAAAGAAACACGTGTGAAGCAAAACAGAATGTGTGTTAAATAGTGATAAGCGAGCATGCTTGAATATCGTTACCAGGCCATGCTCGGATGTTTACCCAAGTCTCTGAGGCGTGCTCGAGTATTATGTTCGAGTAACTGTGGCTGCATGATTCGCAGCTGTTAGGCAATCCCAGCATGTGTTGTGGCTGTCTACCAAACAGGCAATCCTCACATGTGATGGCTGTCTAATAGCCGCGAATCAGGCTGAAGCTGGGACTCAAACATATTACGGCCGAAATACTTGGATAACACCTGAGATACTTGGATAACACCTGAGATACTTGGATAACACCTGAGATACTTGGATAACACCTGAGATACTTGGATAACACCTGAGATACTTGGATAACACCTGAGATACTTGGATAACACCTGAGATACTTGGATAACACCTGGATACTTGGATAACACCTGAGATACTTGGATAACACCTGAGATACTTGGATAACACCTGAGATACTTGGATAACACCTGAGATACTTGGATAACACCTGAGATACTTGGATAACACCTGAGATACTTGGATAACACCTGAGATACTTGGATAACACCTGAGATACTTGGATAACACCTGTGATACTTGGATAACACCTGTGATACTCGGATAACACCTGAGATTCTCGGATAACATGATATCCAAGCACGCTCGCTGATCACTAGTGTTAAACCTTAGATCCTCAATGTTTGTCCCTTTTACTTTGACAGCTTTACACCCCCTTCACATTCTCCTTAGCAGTTTCATCAGTTAATCACCTGTAATGGCTTCCCGTGAACAGGTATGCCTCATCAAGAGAAACTTTTAGAAACACTGGGCTTCAAACAAGGTTTCTGACCATCTGGCATACAGTGCTGAGCCCTATTCTACAAGTGTTCTAAGCCAGAATATGGCAAGAGTTACTCAACTAAGTAAAAAGAAACGACAGTCCATCCACCCCTTGAAACAGAGACCAAGAATTAACTTTGCTGCAGAGGATAAGTTCATCAGCATTACCAGCTTCAGAAACTGCAATTTGACAGCTGCTCAGTTAACAACCCTCATAAACTGTGAACAGACATAAAGCAGGTTTTGCTACCTTCTGTCTGAATTTACAATGTGCGCATTCCAATAAGAATTAGGAAAATCATTGCATAAATGGGTGTTTCCAGACGTTTGACCAGTACTGTATGTGTTTATAAAAAATGTAATACACCGTTTACAGAGTAGAACAAACCCACTGGTTTAGTTTCCATCAAACTGTTCACATTTGTGTTGCTGCTTCCGCTTATAACATGACGGCCGTCAGCGATGCTCGGCTTACCCTTTTGACTTCTTGAGGTCTGTTATTTTGTATGCAGAGCATTAACGGTTTTGCCTTTCTCCCAAAGGTTTTGGATATCTAACAAAACAACTTATGGGGTTGGCTGGAGGTCGTGTTATCCTTGCATTGGAGGGAGGCCATGATCTGACTGCGATCTGTGATGCCTCTGAAGCCTGTGTATCTGCTTTGTTGGGTAATGAGGTAAGAAGGAGAATTACATTTAATTTCATGTATCAGTCCATTCACATGCCCAGGTACTGATGCTAGAATGAAAGACAGATTACAAAAATTTCAAGTTTTAAATGTATACCTAGGCCCTCAATGATAAGGGGACATTCTCTACTTCTACAGGAAAAGAAGGTTTTATCAGACTGCGATTTATTTATTTATAAATACTGCAATTCTTTATGGCGCAAGCAATGAGATTATGGAATTCTGTAATGGTCGATTCACTAAACAGGGCCTGGATGCCTTTCTTGATAAACATAATATTACATATTATTATTACTTGATTCGGTGATAGGACATTGATCCATGGAATAAGTCTGATTGCCAGATGTGGAGTTGGAAATCATTTTTCCCCTATTATGGGGCAATGAACATCGTCCTCATGGGGTGTTTGTCTTTCTCTGGATCTACATCACACTGGTATTGTTGTACAAATGATGTCGAAGTGAATGCACGTCAGAAAACATTGTGTGTGCCTGTTTGTAAAAATGAAGTATAACATTTTACAATGCCAATTTTGCCACATTGTGCAATCTTTTTTTTGACCATGCTTCCATCAAACACACAACTGTCCTATGTAGCACTTATTTGCACCATTATTGAGCCGCTAAGCTCACAGATTTACTGACTGTTCAATGCGCACAGTGGCGGACACGCAGCGCTGGACCCAGGAAAGGTGAGTAAAGCTCAGTTTGATTTTATTAAAACAAACTGACTGTATGATTAAAGGGGTTTTCCAGTTTCAGAAAGGTCTTGTCCCCTGGGTGAAATGTATATGTTATAATCGTCTTGATACGACAACCCCTTTGGTGCATCTAGACAGTGGTTCCCAAACTCCAGTCCTCACGGCCCCCACCAGATCATGTTTTCAGGATTTCCTTAGTATTGCACAGGTGAGATAACTTGTAGCAATTTCTGATTCTTTGATTATAGTGCCATCACCTGTGTAATACTAAGGAAATCCTGAAAACATGATCTGGTGGGGGCGGTGAGGACTGGAGTTTGGGAACCGCTAATCTAGAAAATTAGAGAAGGGTGTTCCCTACCGTGGCCCCTTTGTGATCCTGGACAGAGAGCGTGGCTGACCCAGCTTATCCATGGATTATGTGGACATCCTTTCATATGAATGAATGACACGTTTCTTGCAGCAGCACCTGCATGGACATATTGTATGGCTAACCAAAACATCATTGCCTGTCATCACTGGTGGTTTCTAAGCTGCATCGGCATCAGTATAAAAAAAAATATATATTAATTAGACACCAAAGCGGACAGGTCCTCCTATTGTTTCGTAATGATGCCGTCTTCCCTACTTTACATTGTAGACTGCAAAGCCGGAACTCCACCATTCCGACATCACAGGAAGCTGCTGCCAACTTTTAGCATGGCAAATTTTTTTTACCTCCCATTATTAGTCTTTTGGGCTTCTACTTTTCCAACATGCTGTTGTCATTTTCAGGAACTGTTAGGAACTTTAGGGTTTGTGCACACTGAGTCTTTTTGCTAAATTTTTGGAGCGATAACGCCAAAGTTTTTTTGGGGGAGTTTTGTGTTTTTAAGAAGAATTTGAAGAGTTTCAATTCTAAAAACTCCTTGAAAATCTTTACGTCCTCATACCCTTGGTGTACTTCTAGTATTCATAACATTGGTACTGGTGACAGAAATGAAGTAGCACAGCACTAACGGCTAAAGGTTTTGTTTGAATGGAGGAAGCGTTCATCTGAAGCTTTCTTCTGCTTCTATATTAACAGTTAGAGCCGCTCCCGGAGTCCGTATTGCAGCAGAGGCCGAACAGCAATGCAGTCAGCTCTATGGAAAAAGTCATTCAAATCCAAAGTAAGTATAGAATCACTTGCCGCGGGTCATTTTTGGCCCATGTGTGCTCTGAAATGTCTTTACAAATTTCTTAGAGTAGTTTGCATTTGCCTTGGAATCCTACTGCAGTATAGGGCAGGGAAATATGCTTCTAGCTATACCTATTCAATCATTATATGGAGCTCTGTTGCTCTAAAATTCAGGTTTCATATGCAAATTAGTCTCTTAAGTGCACTGGGGTGAAACCGTGCACTTACAGTCCTCGACTACTGTTCACTTCTCCTTACCGGTGCCGCCCCAATTTTTTTTTTTATTGGCCGTGGAGAATGAAGGTGACGTCGTGCACCAGAGCCTCTGTCTCCACTATCAATCAAGAAGTGGAGGACTGCGCCATCGAGGAGAATAGAAGAGGAGCCGAGGACTGCAAGTGCACTGATTTGCCCGCCAGCACATTAACGAGCCTAATTTGCATTTTAATAAAAGATGAATTTCAGGGCTCCATAGTGCCAGGTAATGACTGAATATAGATATAGTTGGTTATGTGTTTCCCTGCACTATCGAGCCGTACATTTGGTTTCTTAGGCTCATTCTTTAAGTTTGTAAAATATGGAATGATGCTTTTCAGTATCTTCACATCAATACTTTCAGTAGCATTAGGGGAAACGTGTCATCAGAAAATGACCTGTTTTTTAAATCTAGTTTAGATCTATCAGGAGATTTTACAATACAAACTGCATACATTGATGGATGCTTACGTTGAAAATCCACGTCAGAATTTCTGTGTAATCCAAATGTTAAAAAGAGCATTTTATGAGTTCAAATAGAGTTAAAAAGCTCACGAATCCAGAGTATTTATGTGACTGAAAGCTGCAGCTTGTACTGAGCACTGTGATATCTCAGCAGGAAGGAGGGACACTGAGGATCTGTCAATCAGGCTTCAAGTTTACATTTTAATAAAGGATTATGTAGCCATATTACAACATTGTTTCTACCAACCTAATCAGGTGTAAGATCTATTCTATTATGTAGGCCGTTTGTATTGTAAAATTTTGTCACTAATCTGCTTTTAAATGCATTTTTCAGCTGCAGATGAAGGAAGAGAGCCACAGTATTCATTACTGATGGGTAGGCGGAGCCCCAGATCAGGATGTTACCTCAGATCAAAAGAGTGATGACTGGCTGGCCCCTCCAGCTCGGGCTCCTCCTACTCAGCTCCAGTCTAAGATTTGAGGTCCAGAGGATGGTCGCTGCTAATGCAGCTCCTCAGAAGATTTATTATTTTAATATTCGGACAGGAGACTTGGATCACTAGTTGGTCTAGAGGTCTCAGGGGTATCAGCGCTGCTGTACCCCAACCTCTCCCTTGGCGGATCTGTATTTACTCAAAGTCCCTGCAGAATCCTTGCCGGCCCTGGGGGATGAGGAGAGCTTCTCTGGCGGGAACGCAAACCACACGTGCGGTCACTGCGTTCTTCGCCCTGGGGGGAAGCATGGGCACTGCGCCAGAAACCCCTGAGGGTCCCTGTGGCGCCTTGGCTGGTGAGTACTCCACACAAATTTTAATAATAATTATGTGTGAGTGCTTTAGCGTCTGAATGAGCAGCGCTATTACTAATGTCAGTATGCTTCAGCGCTGCTGTGACAGCGTTACTACATGTATGTCAGTATGCTTCAGCGCTGCTGTGACAGCGCTACTACATGTAATGTCAGTATGCTTCAGCGCTGCTGTGACAGCGCTACTACATGTAATGTCAGTATGCTTCAGCGCTGCTGTGACAGCGCTACTACATGTAATGTCAGTATGCTTCAGCGCTGCTGTGACAGCGCTACTACATGTAATGTCAGTATGCTTCAGCGCTGCTGTGACAGCGCTACTACATGTAATGTCAGTATGCTTCAGCGCTGCTGTGACAGCGCTGTTACAAGAAGATGTGGTGATTTTTTGTCCGCAGGCAGATAGCTGCAGGACAGAGAGGAGCAGGAGCGGGGAGAGTTCGCGCTCATTATTTGAGCTAGCAGGGGGCGTGGCCTATCTATCCCGGTCTTTTGAGCAGGAAGACGCGCGCTCTGGCTTTTCTCCTGCGACCCCCTCACTGTGGCGGCCATTACTCAGGCTCCTGGGCTCCTCGGACCGCTCCTCTCCTCATATAGACACCACGGCCAGCTGGGTGAGTGCGGATTCCTCACCCCGCAGCGCAGCGATCGCTATCCTGCAGCTGCAGTCTCATCAGAGACATAAAAATTGGCTGGGGCTCACAAATATATATATATTTTGGTGAGTTTGCAATATTAACCCCTTTGAGGGTTATTTCTACCAGCTAAATTTGCTGACTGAATACCGCTGGGGTAACTCTGCTTGGTGGAGCGTTAACCTTTCAGCGTTTGGAAAAAAAAAAAAAAAAAAAAAACCGCATAGTTTTTTGCTGGTATTACCGCTTTGACCTGCTCATACAGGTGAGACATGTCTGAACAGAGTTCAGATGCCGCGGATCACGTCCCAGTGCCATTGCGGCAATCAGATACGCAGACCTCCACAGCGTCTAGCGCTGCGGTCGACAGCGGTGGAAAATTGGATGATATCGCTCGATCGATTAATAACTTATCTGACCTTTTAGGTCAATATGTGTCTGCTAATTCCTCTCAGAGGAAGCGACGCAGGCCGTTACCGGCCTCTACACGGAGCGAGTCAGATGTATCTGATATTGGGCAGAGTTCCCCTTTAAATTCGGATGGAGAAATATCCGATTCAGATGCGGACGAGCCGCAGGGGCGTTCCTCTATGACGAAGCGTACGGAGGCATTAATTGAAGCCATGAGAGATATACTACAGTTACCGGAGGAGGTAACTAGTCGTCCTGGTAAATCAGCACGCATTTTCCAGGAGTCCCGTGCTTCGCGCACAACATTGCCAGCTCTGGATGAGCTTAATGGTGTAATAGAGGAGGAACGTCTATGTCCAGATAAGCGTTTTCATGGAACGCATTTCTTTGATACACTTTATCCTTGCTCTACGGAGTTAAAGGCTAATTGGACTTCTGCTCCTGAAGTGGATGTGTCTTTGTCTCAGCTTAGTAAATCCTCTCTACTCCCTATTAAGGGAAAAGCGAGCTTACAGGAGCCTTTGGATAGAAAGGCAGAATTGGCGGCAAAAGCAAGCTATGAGGCTGCGGGTCATGGATTTCGAGCAGTGCTAGGATCCATGTGTGCTGCTAGAGCTTCTCTAAGCTGGTTGGCACGTCTGAAGACGGAGTTGCAAAATGAATCTCCGTTATCTGAGATACGGGAAACTTGTGAATGGTTAGAAACGGCAGCCTGTTATATCTTTGATGCCGGTCTGGATACGGCATCTCTGCTGGCCAAAGCGCAAGCTTCAGCGGTCACAGTCAGAAGAGCTTTATGGCTCAGACAGTGGGCCGGGGACGCAGTTTCCAAACAAGGGTTGTTGGCCTTACCTTACAAGGGTGGCCATCTTTTTGGATCCGACCTCACAGAGCTGATTTCCAAGGCTAAGGCGAAGGAATCAGCATTACCACAGCGAAGGGCCATGGCCTCGGTGTCCAGTAAGCCTGGTGTTTATAGTGGTCGGCGGTCCTTTCGGGGCCGAGGACGATCTAGTCACTCCTCGTGGGGATCGGGTCGTCCTTCTTTCTCAGGAAAGAAATCCTCTCAGAAAACTCGTACTCCCTGGAAGCAGAGTTTCCGCCAGAACAAGCGGGAACTTGACAAGAAACCCGCAAAGTCGGATTGAGCAGCGGGTCCACTCGAGGATTCTCGAGTGGGGGGTCGCCTGCTTCTTTTCAAGGAGACTTGGATGGCTCGCGTTCCAGATTCCTGGGTAACGCGGATAGTGTCGGCAGGCTATTTCATAGAGTTTGCTTCTCAACCCCCAAATGTTTTTTGTCAATCTCGCGTTCCGTCGGAACCCGAGCTTGTTGTCGCTCTACAGCGAGAGGTCGAATCGCTACTACAAAAGGGTGTAGTGATACCGGTTCCGTCAGAGGACCGAGGGAAAGGTTTTTATTCCAACCTTTTTATAGTTCCCAAAAAGGAGAACAAATTTCGCCCGATTCTGGATCTCAAGCGATTAAACCGGCATGTCCATGCCCGGAAATTTCGCATGGAGTCGCTTCGTTCCGTTGTGGCAGCTCTGTCACAGAACGATTTTCTGGTGTCAATCGACATTCGCGACGCCTATTTGCATATTCCCATCGGAAAGGCTCATCAGCGCTTTCTTCGATTTGCCATAGGTCAGAATCATTACCAGTTCGTGGCTCTGCCGTTCGGCTTAGCCTCAGCGCCAAGGGTCTTTACAAAAATTCTGGCGCCCCTCATGGCACTCCTTCGAAGACAGGGGATTACGATTCTCCCTTATCTGGACGATCTTTTGATCGTGGCTTCCTCGGAGGAGGAGGCGTTTGACGGCTCGGGATTTGTCTCTTCAGTTTCTGAAAGACTTCGGTTGGCTGGTCAATTGGGAGAAGTCGTCCCTGGAACCATCGAGGACAATTCTCTTTTTGGGAATGCATCTCGACACGTTTCGGTCGGTAGTTTCCCTACCACCAGACAAACAGTCATGTCTTCTTCGACATGTACAGATTATGACATCCTCAACGGCAATGTCCCTACGGAAGTGTATGCGTCTTCTGGGACTGATGGTGGCGTCCATGGAGGCAATTCCTTTTGCCCAGTTCCACTCCAGGACTCTTCAAAGGTTCATCTTGAGTCGATGGAATCAGTCGCAATCGCTGGATTGCAGTGTCACCATTTCTCGCGCGGTGCGGGATTCTCTAGAATGGTGGTTACGTCCAGGGGCATTCTCCCTGGGGAAGTCTTTCCTCCCTCTGAAGTGGTCAGTCATAACCACCGATGCCAGCCTGACGGGCTGGGGGGTGTTTGGAACAATCTCTGGATTCAGGGGGTATGGTCACCGGAAGAGTCTGTGCTTCCGATCAACATCCTGGAATTGAGGGCGATTTTCCTTTGCCTCCAACATTGGACGGTCCCTTTGAGCGGTCTGCCAGTCCGTGTGCAGACAGACAATGCGACGGCTGTCGCGTATATCAATCACCAAGGTGGGACAAGGAGTTCCAGACTCATGGTAGAGGTGTCCCGAATTCTGATTTGGGCAGAGGCCAATGTACCAGCCATTTCGGCGATTCACATTCCAGGGGTTCAGAATATTACAGCGGACTTTCTCAGTCGCAGAAGGATGGATCCCGGGGAATGGAGCCTCCACCCGGAAGTCTTTGCACTACTGTGCTCTCGCTGGGGAACCCCCCAAGTGGATTTGATGGCATCCAGGTCCAATGCCAAGTTACCGACATTCATGTCCAGGTACAAGGACCCGAAGGCGGTGGCGGTGGATGCTCTAGTGGCTCAGTGGGATCAGTTCGAGCTGATCTATGTATTCCCGCCGATATCCTTACTTCCTCTAGTGCTGCGTCGGATCAGACTAGAGAGAATTCCAGCTATTCTGATAGCTCCAGACTGGCCAAGAAGGGTGTGGTTCTCGACAATAATGTCGCTGTTGGCGGCACCTCCGTTTCCACTCCCTCTTCAACCGGACTTGTTGACTCAGGGGCCCGTTTGTCATCCGGACTTGATGTCCCTGCGTTTGACGGCGTGGCTCTTGAGACCGAAATCTTGACCCGTAGAGGTTTTTCAGCCGAGGTCATTGCTACCCTTCGTGCTGCAAGATGTCCGGCTACTTCTAGGATTTACCACAAAATTTGGGAAACCTTCTTTTCGTGGTGTTTGGGGTCTTCTCGGAACCCGAGAAAATTTTCCATTCCCAACCTGTTGGCTTTTCTGCAGCATGGGCTAGACAAGGGTTTGGCAGTTAGCACTCTGAAAGGTCAGATTTCTGCTCTGTCCTTATTGTTCCGGAGAACCATTGCTTCGAATAGAGACGTGCTCTCCTTTTTCCGAGGTATCTCTCGTAAGTTTCCGCCGCGGAAGGCACCCGTGTCTCCTTGGCGGCTCAACCTTGTTTTGGAGGCTCTTCAGCATAAACCTTTTGAACCTATGGTTTCTGCTAGCCTTTCTTTACTTTCTTGGAAGGTGGCTTTCCTTGTTGCAGTCACTTCCTTGAGGAGAGTTTCTGAATTGGCAGCTCTTTCTTGTTCGCCTCCTTTTCTGGAGTTTTTTCCGGATCGTGTAGTGCTTCGCACTCGGGGTGATTTTTTGCCTAAAGTGGTGTCACAATTTCATGTTAACCAGGATATTGTGTTGCCTTCACTCTGTCCGGATCCGAAGAATACGAAAGAGCGAGATTTACACACATTGGATTTAGTGCGGGCCTTGAAGTTTTATCTATCTATTACTCAAGGTTTTCGTAAGACGGACTCCCTGTTTGTGGTTCCGGCAGGTCGTCGGCGTGGTCAACGAGCTTCCAAGGGTTCTATAGCTCGTTGGATCCGGTCAGCTATTTTGGAAGCTTACCGTCTTCGGGGTGAATCTTGCCCGATTAAGATTCGAGCCCATTCCACGAGAGCTGTGGCTTCATCGTGGGCTTTTCATCAAGGTGCTTCGGCAGTGCAGCTTTGCCGAGCGGCGACTTGGCGCTCTGTCCACACGTTTACAAGGTTTTATAAAGTGGACGTCAGTGCTTCCGCTGATGCAGCCCTCGGACGTAGGGTCCTGCAGGCAGCTGTAGTTTAAAGTTCTGGATGAACTTGTGTTTAGCGCTGGTTGCGCTTTGTTGTTAAGGTTGTTGGGTTTCTGCCTTTTGTTGGTTTTTTCCCACCCTTATTTTTGAACTGCTTTGGGACGTCCCATCAGTAATGAATACTGTGGCTCTCTTCCTTCATCTGCAGCTGAAACACGGATTTTGGTAAAGACTTACCTGTAAAATCCTTTTCAGCGAAGGAAGGAAGAGAGACACAGCACCCTCCCACGGCAGAAGTGTGTTGATGTTTTCAGATGCAGCGCGACCCTTATCTGATAGCGATTATCTGGGCTGAGGTCAGCGCGCTAAGGCTCTGTTCCAGCATCGCCAGCTCATCGCAGTAGTCAGGTTCCGTGAGTAGTACCTGGAACTCTGTGGTTTTTGGCTTTCTTTGCATGCATAACCTGTATCCTTGTGTTTTTTCTCTGAAGTTCCTTCAGAAGGGGTTATGTTGCTCCGCTGGTGATCTTGGCTCTTTTTCCTAAAAGCTTTGGTATGACTGGAGCTGAGTAGGAGGAGCCCGAGCTGGAGGGGCCAGCCAGTCATCACTCTTTTGATCTGAGGTAACATCCTGATCTGGGGCTCCGCCTACCCATCAGTAATGAATACTGTGTCTCTCTTCCTTCCTTCGCTGAAAAGGATTTTACAGGTAAGTCTTTACCAAAATCCGTGTTTTTTTCTTTTGAAAAAAGGTGATTATTTTTGTTGTGGTGGCTGAGACTGGTGGATTTTTCGTATCCTCCTATCTGTACTTAAAATGAAAAAAAAAATCATGAATCTGATATTTTGTAATACTTCCTGTTCTGTATAACAGCCTCTTGTACATAGGCTGAAATATTGTGAATGGTGGATCCTGTGTTATCGATTATGTATAAAAGTTTCATCATCATCACAGACAGGATAACAATGAAAGGTGACTGCTGAAAAGTAATTACAAAAAAAAAAAAAAACATGAAGTGTGAATATAGTATTAGGCTTAGTGGCCAGTAAGGACAGTAGGTCATTTCTGATTACATGTTTCCTAAATTATAATCTATCCCGTTTTTGAATGGAGCTATGGTCGTATCTCTGGCATTCCCTAGTTCAGGCACAGGCGCCTGACAGGCACAGGTTAGAAAACTGGCTATAATATCTAATTGTCTCAATTTCTGGGCTTTAAAAGTAATCAGTGACCTTCATATGGATGTATTAAAAGAGAGTACACAATATCAGATGCAAAAAAAAAAAACATTTAATCACCATAAATGTAATAAAACATAAAGTACCCAAATTCGACAGCTGAGATGCCATTTAAAAAAAAAAACCTCTTATTTGTAATAAAACCAAAATATCCACAAACTTTGCTTCATTCATTCATAAAACGAGCAAAATAAACAATTGTGATTAAAAAAAAAAAAACCTCAAAGTAGGAACCTTCAAATGTGAGAACCTTCAGGCGCAATGAGCCTGAGAGGCCACGGAGGTCACAACTGCTCTCCGCAAGGATGGCGGTAAAACTGAGTGGGGGGGATTTCAAGCAGCACCTAAAGATGAAAAGGTACTGTGAGGGGCTGAATCCTCTACCGCCTTGGATAGGAAGGGGAAACAAAACTGTGTGAGCTGTGCCTGTCCCGATTTCTATGCTCCCCTGATACTTGCACTGATGCATATTGTCTTTTTGGGAAGGTGGATACTGGCCTTGTTTGCATCTGCTTTCTTCAACCATCTCCTATTCACTTGTTGAGGCTCAGAAGTGTGAGAGTGAAGAAGCAGAGACCGTGACAGCAATGGCGTCCCTGTCTGTGGGCGTCCATCCAGAGCGAAGGTGAGTATTGCGTTAGTTTGTGTGTAGTAAGTGCATTGTTGACAATTGTGTTAAGAAACCTGTGTTTTTACAAACTGTTACACACATATGATTTACTGAATTTTGCAAGTCTTGTCGTAATTGCTGTCTGACGTTAAAGAACGTTGACCAACAAATGTCAATGAGTTATCACAGCCATTCTAGAGACTTGGACTGCGGCTTCTTAATAGGTAAGTGCACCAATGAACAATGACGCATACCTCCAGCGATCACTTGAAAAGCTTCCCCAAACATAGAATTCCAGGCTCTGTAGACAGGACTTGTTAGTTAGTGAGGTCCTGTGCTTTCAGCAGCCTATTTCAGGAAGTCATTGCAGTGTGTAAGGAGACAACATAGTGAGTAGAAATGGATACCAGACTGCAGCTCCACTCTATCTGTACTATATCATGAAGGACATGATATTCAGCACAAATATTTGAGTTTTGAAGGGAACCTTTCATGCAGGACCATACATAGGATCCAGGAACACTGTGAAACCTTTATTTTTTACTGGAGCTAGGTTTAATCCCCTGATAGGTTACTGACACTAGATATCATTGGGTGTCCATTTTACAGCCCGTGCCTTGGAACAGACGCTGGGTACTTCCACTCACCGGTCCCTCAAATTAAACAGGGCAAATTAGGTCTTTAAAGGGTTTATCCAGTTAGTTTCTAACTAACTACCTGCTTGTTCTACCCGGGCAGTGCAGGTGTTGACCGATTCATCTGCTTTACGTCAACAGAGAAGCTCTTCTTCCAGACTGATTTTTCGACAGGGTGTAAGTAGTCATTCACCATCAACAGAGCAGAGCGGAAGAGAAGCCGTTGCTCTGTCGACGCAACGTCAGCAGAAGCTGGCAGAGATTAGCGCCGGGCACGACAAGCAGGTGTAGTTAGTAACTATCTGCATGTTTAGTATTTAGGAACATAGTAAAAAAAAAACATAGTCTCTGATAAACCCTTTAACTACCAGAAAAATGACGGTTCCATGAAAGACAAAGGGATTTTCCAGGATAAGAAAATTTCCCTATAATGATTAATGCTGTGTTACATAAATATTTATCTTCTGAGGGGAAGATAAATATTTACCTCTTGAGCAGTTTTCTCCTTTCTTTCATCCACCGATTCTTCTGGTGCAAAACAATTGTTTTAATTGGAAACTTTCAGTTTGCAGGTGTGAATTAAGCCCAGGACTACAGTTCCCAGTTTGCAATCTGACTGTCGTGTAACTTGATTACAGTACACCTTACATAAGCACCACTCCGTGAACCAACCCTTGTACTGATCTCCGTGCTGGCAATGCATAAATTGAGGGAGGACATTTGCTCAGCCAAGATTTTGTGCTGGATGTGACGCACGTGATTTACAACTTCACCAGAAGAGAAACGATGCAAAGTTGCCTAATCTTCCCATGAACAAGCAAAATGCTAGTTTGTTGGATAACCGCATATGAATATTGAAGTGTATTCACTCACTAGTAGATACACAGACTATACACATAGAATCGCTGTTTATTAGGGTATGCGCACACGTTGCTGTTTGGGCTCAGGATTTTCCTGAGCGGATTCTGCATCTCTTGCCAGAAAACGCATGTCAAAATCCGCACCCCTTTTTTTTGCGGTTTTTATGCGGATTGGCATGCGTTTTTACCCCTGCGGATTTCATTAATTCAATGGGTGTAAGAACGCAGCGGATCCGCAAAAAGAATTGACATACTGCGGAAAATAAACCGCTGCGGATTGCGTGCGGAATTTTCCGCAGCATGAGCACTGCAATTTTTTTTTTCTCATTGTTTGGTCACACACTTGCGGATCTGCTGCAATTCCACGCGGAAAATCCGCTGTGGATCCGCAACGTGTGCACACAGCCTTAAAGTAAAAAACAGAGCAATAGAAAAAAAAAAAAGCCCCAGTCAAACATACTATATCCTAGGTATATAGTATGTCAGTGGAGGTTGGCACCCTCGCACCATAACCCCTCTCCCTCAGGGTCCCTGTAAGGCCCTACTGATGTGACCTGAAAACAAGGGGGAGAGAGCCAACCTTAAAAACTTCTAGATGGATAATAAAGACTTGTCTCTGGACAGCAGTTCAAACAGGCAACTATTCAACACAGGTTTGATCAGGTAATAGATATATGTTTAATATATAGATGGTCGCAAAGATGCAAAAAGAAGAAAAAATCTCATTAATCATATGCAGTAGATGTAATTCCTCATGTAGAGAGTATCCATAAGTGCCTGATCTTACCAAGCTCGTAATAAGGTGTGGAATAAGAACTAAGCCATGCAACAGGTAACATCACAAAATGGAAATATGCACCCACTGTTACCCCTGAAGGTGTAAGACCCATAGAGCATGTATATCAGAATGATGTGCAAAGACATTGCTAAAAAATGCAGAGTGCGCAGAACTCGACATTTCCTCTCAAAATAGGGCTCATCAGGAGTACATACTTCAGTTCATCAGGAAAGTGACGCAGGATTTTAGATCACCTTGCTCTTATAGAAGTCACATGCTGCAGGGTGGGGATCGCGTTCTCTGCTGCCACGGGGCACAGCCTCCATCTACAATACAATATTATATTCAGAAGCGTGCACAAGGCACTTTATTATTGAAGCCATCAATGTCTGTATAAGCGAAGTGATCTAAATCTTTAACTGTCACAATCAACAAGTGTGAATGGGTTTTTACAATTTTTGGACTGTATATTTAAAAGAAATAAAACGTGCAGACAGCACATTTAATCTTTCACTGGCAACCTCCCGAGATCTTCCTCTGTCACATGTCAGGCTGCAGGCGGTGGATGGTCAGATATGTTGTATTTAGTGATGAGCGAACGTGCTGAGATAAGGTGTTATCTGAGCATGCTCGGGCGCTAACCTACTGACTTCGGCGTGCTCAAAAAATATGTTCTTGTGCCCGCTCCTGCATGTCTCCGGTGCTGTTCAACAGCCCCAACACATGCAGGCATTGACTATGTGTTGGGCAATTCCTCCATGTGTTGCAGCTGTAGAACAACCGCGAGACATGCAGAGATTCGGACATATTATTCGAGCACGCCGAAGACACTCAGTTAGTACACGAGCATGCTCAGATAACACCTTATCCCAGCACGTTCGCTCATCACTAGCTGTATTTCATACTAGGCGTTATCCTGGATAATCTGTTGGGCGCGTTTTACAGAGCTTTTCCTTCTCTCCCCTAGGACTGAGGAGGAACCGATGGATGAAGAACCCCCGCTGTAGCAAAGTGACTGGTGATTGTCCGTTGTGTAATTCCGTACATTTGTTGGGGGTTGCCCCTCCAATTTCTCCGCCTGTGCTCTGTCTGCAGGAAGACGAGCAGCGACATGGATGTAAAGAACTCTGTGTACATCATATCCACAGAACCACAAACGGCAGCGCACAGTACAACGCACAGCCGCACTGTGCCGTTCCTGGATAGAGGAGGCACTGCTCCTCCAGGAGCCAATGGCAGCTCTTGCCAAAATTTTTTTATTTTCATGATTTTTTTTTTTTTTTAAACAAATACTATTTCAAAGAAAAACAAGGATAACCGTGACCTCTTCAGGGGTCCTCGCAAACCGTTTTGGTGCTTTAACGTTCTGCAGCAGATTTACAAGGATCCTGTGTGCGCGGAAGATGAACGGTGACCGCGCTGTGCGGACACTTATGTAAACCACTCGGTCCGGCCTGTTTTTCAAGCGTTTTCTTCATAATGGGGTATATGCAGTGGACCAGAGAGATCCTTCGGAGCCTGTTATCACAGCGAGGGACTTTTGACTCTGGAACAGAAGCGGGAGGAAGGATTGTGCCTTGTCC
Source organism: Oophaga sylvatica (assembly GCA_033576555.1). Classification (NCBI taxonomy): domain Eukaryota; kingdom Metazoa; phylum Chordata; class Amphibia; order Anura; family Dendrobatidae; genus Oophaga; species Oophaga sylvatica. The sequence continues at coordinate 53,809,240 of JARQOD010000007.1, read as the reverse complement.
TTGGATGGAACTCATTTGTATTTTTTCCATTTGAATGGTTTTATTCCTTTTATTGTCTGTGAGGATTTGAAGGACATGCCTTAAAAATTTACAACATCCGTAACCAACAGAAGATGTGACGTCGCATTACACAAACCCTTGCGTCCTCTCGTTCATCCGATGCTGTGACGTGGTGGTGATGGCTAGCGGCAGTCATCTTTTTTTTTACTTTTATTTTTTTTTCTTTTTGATTTCTCGCGTTGCATGTCGTATACATACGATGACCGGACTGCGTCCTCCACCTGTGAAGTGGCCTCTGCAAGCGGAAACTTTAATTGTAACTGTTGTTGATTTTTTTAGGTGCATTTTACCATGTGGAGATGGAGGATGCGGCCTTTCTGCGCAGGTAGCATGCTCGACCTGCGCCAATTCCTATTTTTTTATTTTTAAATGGCAATTTTTGTTCCGTCTTTTACTTTTTGTGTAAAATTCTTTGAGCAAACCCATTGCAGCCGGCAAGCAGTACATTTCCAGTTCTCATTTCATTTTTTTCGTACTAATTCAAAGCTTTATTCCCATTACATTTTTTTTTTTAAATGTAAGGAATGTTTCTCGTAGTATTTTTTTATTTCTTTTTTTATCAGGGGATAATTTAGATTCCAATCAACTCCCTCTGATCTTCCCACCGAGACTTCCTATGTGTATCTGAAATGTGGGGACGGCGTCAGCGGCGGTATCCATCTTTCAACTGCGCCATAGAAAGGACGACCCATGACGTCTGATGAGAGCGCTCCTCATGGGGGGGACGCCTTACCCCACTGTACCGGATCAGAGAGCTGTTACTAAGACTTTACTTTCCTTAAGGAGACCAACAATGTACTGTATGTGAGCCTTGCTCCTGGGATTGCATGGAGGGAGCAGGGTGCTCTCAGCCTTGGATATAACCTCAATATAGCACTTATTATCCATGCTGAGAGCTGTGGCTGAATTTCCAGCAGCATGTGACTCGCACCCATTGCCTAACAGATTCCTGGGCCGAAACTCCTGTCTGTCGGGGGGAACAGCATTTTGCTGCAGATCAGCAGCAGTTTTCCGTGTTCCTCCGCAGCTTCTCCTGGGATTTGGCTGTTTGGAATGGTCCTCCGGGGACTGTGCTGCAGGCTGCACCTTGACATATGTCGTTTCCTGTCCTGGCAGCACATGGTATGCTCTGGAGTGATAGCCAGGGGCCTCCGAGTGCCCCCCTCTTGTGTCGGGACCCTCACATTGTGCCCTTACTGTGTGTATTTATTATTAATTTCATGGCCGTTCTGTAAACTACACTACAGCCTATGACTGCACAAAACCGCACCGCACTGCACCAAACAGTCCTTTTATTTCCTGGTCACACTGTGTGTGGTACTTGCAGTCCCCTCCTCTGCTTTACATGCACCCATTTTTTTTTTATTATTATTTTTTTTTTTTTTTCGTGCACAAAACAAAGTATTGTTATTTGGTGTCACCCGTACTGATGAAGATGTCTTGAATTTCTTGTATCTTAAGGTCCTGACATCACCTGCATGCTTTCCGATGTCTTACTGGCATGTACGACCAGGCTGAGTATACACTGGATCTGCTCTGGAAGATGTATCCGGCTGCTCGATTGTAACAGTCACATACCAGATGACGCATTCGCAAATCGTTTTTAGCCATCTACCATTTCTGATTTTATTCCCTCATACACACACACAAAAAGTGATTTTATTCTCCTGTATACGGTCTCCTACCTGGTTTTATGCTACAGATATTTTCTGGAATTTTTTTCCAATTTTTCTTTATTTTTTTTCCGCATCCTGAATGCATCTTTCAGAGCACGGACAGATGATCCTTTACAGAAGTGTTCGGCCCGTAGTAATGGGTATCAAACAGTTGGCATGTGAAAAGTGGGGCTCTCAGAGGGTGCTCATTTTCTTAAAACATTACCCCCCTTTTTTTTTTTTTTTTACTTAGAATTTCATTCCTTTTTTTTTTTTTTTTTTTTTCTTCTTTTATACCCCTCACGCGCTGCATTTCCACTCATTCCATGTTTTATACATGTATCATTTTGTGTGTGCAAGGGAGGGGCCACACTCCTATTTCTGGGCATTGACCTCCCTATAGATAAAAAAAATAAAATAAAAAAAAATTATATATAAAGATAATTATATATAGAAATATATATATATGAATCTATTTTTCTAGATTTTACTATATACTTTGAGGTTGCATGAATCAAGCACAGCTCAGTCCTATGTTGTGCAGTTGGTCGCAATGCTGTGCAAGGCGGGAAGGAACGGGCAGAGAATACGGGGGGTTATTTGGCTAAACCGAATATTAAGAAGGGCACTTATTTTATGATTGCACCCGGATCCACCTCCGAGTGTTGGTTAGGGTATATAGTGTTTTCAGTTCTGTATTTGAAACAAAAAAGGGGTTGTACAGTAATAGAGAAAAAAATAGTTCCGTTTTTCTTTTTTTAAAGGACAGCGCCACTCTTTTCAATAGGCCATTTCTGGTATTGCAGTTCACCTGATTTTAAGTTAATGGAGATGAGCGATAATACCAAACACAACCCATGGACAGGAATTACTGTTAGGCCGGGGTCACACTTGCGAGTGTGATGCGAGAAACTCGCGCGGGTCTCTCTCCTCAACACCCGGCACTGCCGCCGGCACTCGCACCGGAGTGTGCGGCTGCATGTATTTCTACGCAGCCGCTCGCTCCGGTCTGAGTGCCGGGCGTTCATACGAGAAACTCGAACGATTCTCGTACGAGTTTCTCGCATGTGACCCCGGTTTTACTTTACAATAAAAAAAATATATATAACCCCCTTTTCCTAATCCTGGACAATCCCTTTAAGTAGTCATTATCTGTCTTGCAATTACATTTATTCATGACATTAATTTCAAGAAATATACAGTACTGTGCAAATGTTTTAGGCAGATGTGGGGAAAAAAACACTGAAATGGAAGAAGGCTTTCAAAGATGGAAGCGTTAATAGTTGTTTTTCTATCAATTAGCAAAATGTGAATGAACAAAAAACAAATCTAAATCGCATTAATACTCGATGTGATCGGCCTTTTTGCCTTCAAAACCGAATCAATTCTTCTAGGTTCACTTGTCCCTTGCACACAGTTTTTGAAGGCACTCTGGAGGGAGGATGTGCCAAACATGTTGGAGAACCAACCTCCGATCTCCTGTGGATGTGGACTGAGCGTCCTTCTGTCTCATGTAATCCCAGACAGATTGGATGATGTTGAGATTAGGGATCTGTGGAGACTATATCATCACTGCCAGGACTCCCTGTTTTTCTTTACGTTAAAGATATTTCTTAGTTACATTGTATGTTTTGGGGTATCTTCCTGTATACCTCCTATTTGAGGACACTGTTAATCTTAACCAAATCCCAAACTCCAATTTCCTGTAATGAAGCCCCAAACATGTAAGGAGCCTCCACCATGCTTCACTCTTTCTGCAGACACCCATTATTTTACTGATCTCCATTCCTTCTGACAATCAAACTGCCTTCTGTTACAGCCAAATACTTCATGTTTTGACTCATCAATCCAGAGCACCTGCTGCCATTTTTCTACAACCTAGTGCCTATGTATTCATGTATAGTTGAGTCTCTTGTTTGAAGGACTTGGTATTTTTTTGGCCACAATTTCTCAGTGAAGGCAACTTATGGCCAGACTTCTCTAAACAGTAGATGGTAGGAGATGTGTCTCACTGATTACTGCCAGTTCTGAGCTGATGGCACTGCTGGACATCTTTTGATTTCAAAGGGAACTAAGCATTGATGTGTCTTTCCTTGACCGACCTGTTTCTGGGTGCTTCTTAAAAACAGCTTGACCAGCACATCTTGAAACCCTAGTCTGCTTTAAAATCTTTGCTTGGTGGGGAAACCTTGCAAATGCAGTGTAACTACCTGGTCTCTTGATGCTGTTTTTGGTGTTGCCATGGTGTGATATGAAACTGTCTTCCACAACCTCACCTTTTATAGCAGAGTTTGTCTGTTCCTCACCAAGCTTTAAGCCTCTTACACAGCTGTTTCACCTAATGGCCATGTGTCAACCTATGTATGAACATGATGATGATTATCATCTGTCTGGTATAATTGGTTTCTCATACACTTTACTGCAAGCCTGCAAAATCCCTGACTTTGTGCCAGTGAGCCTAGAAGAATTGCTGCTTTGAAGACAAAGGATGGTCACGCCAAATATTGATTAAATTTAAATTTCTATTTTGTTCATTCACTTGTTGATAAAAATTAAGAAACCACCACATCAAAACCCTGTCATGGGCAGCCCGTTCTCCAGACCTGAACCCCATTGAAAATCTCTGGAATGTGATCAAGAGGATGATGAATAGTCACAAGCCATCAACACAGAAGATCTGCTTAAATTTGTGTGCCAGAAGCAGTGTGAAAGATTGGTGGAAAGCATGCCAAGATGCATGAAAACGTCTTTTAAAATTCACGGTTATTCCACAAAATATTGATTTCTGAACTCTTCCTGAGTTAAAACATTAGTATTGTTGTTTCTAAATGATTATGAACTTGTTTTCTTTGCATTATTTGAAATTTTGGTCATTTTTCTTAGTCCGAAAAAGAATACAAAATTTATTGCTTGGAATTCGGAGACATGTTGTCAGAAGTTTATAGACTAAAAGAACAATTTACATTTTACTCAAAAATATACCTATAAACAGAAAAATCAGACAAACTGAACATTTGAAAGTGGTCTCTTAATTTTTGCCAGAGCTGTATTAACACTTCTATTTTCGAAAGCATTTTTACTTTGCAGCATTTTTTCCGCACCTATAGTTTTTGCACAATATAGGTGATATATGGTGAGGCATCTAGATTTTATTTTCTTCATAGAAGGAAAGTGGCTTTGGTGCAAGGAGTTGCATTAAAATTGCAATTTTGTGTCTGTAATGGCATCAGTACATAGAATTTTGTACTCTAAAACACTATAAGGGCAGGTAGCGAAGGCTGCCGGCGCGCGATGAGCACGGTGTACCTTCTCTTGGCAGCCAGAGAGCATGTCTGATACCCAAGTCCCTTGCATCCGTTTTGCACGCCTTCTCTGCCATATTGTTTTTCTTTTTTTTATCATACACTGTTTCCTATTTTATGACGTGATCTGCCGTGTTCTCCAGTAGTAGTGATGGTCTGCCGGCAGAGTTGACACTTTTCCATTGTAGTGACCATGTTGATATGACGCTAGTGGTTTGTACATTGTGCCCTGGGAGATGGCGCAGCTTCGGCAGTACAGACAGTTACGCCAATGTTCTTTTATTATGTCACCGGAATTGGTGGTTTCGGCGATGCCGGCGAATCCGCATCTTTTTTTCTTTCTGCATTGGTTCCCTTAAAACTTTGATCATTTCCAGCATCATCAGGAACACTTCTGACCTGACATAATACAAGTGCGAGACGATGGACCTGTCGCCTGCCCGTTTCCTCTCCTGACATTTCATGGCCGTGAGCTGCCGCCTGTGTCTGTCTGTGATTTGTATGTTTACTTCAGAGGTGACCCTCACATAGCCGGCAGGAGCTATTGCTGCCTTTTACATGGGGTGTGATCATGCCCACCCCGCGCTGCCAACGCACTGTGTTTTTAAAGGAAGGAAAATGAAACCCCTCTTGGAAGAGTTAATTTTTGCGTGTCGCTTCCCGACCCGGGCCGGCTCTCTCATACAGACTGGATAAAGGGATTACATATGTGTCTGGAGTGTGACTTTCCATATTCTGAGGGTGACAAGTGTGTATATAATTCTATATACATAATATAAATATCTATAAAATTATAAACTTCGAGCATTTGATGCATCGTTTACCGGATCTTTAATGCAGATCTGTCATGACGGTTTTATATCTATGAACCCTTTGGGACACTTTGCATTCGCCTGCGTTTTTCTTTTGTCAGGTTTAGCCCATTGTTACAGAAATTTGGGCATTTTTGTTCTGCCACTTTTCTGTTCCTCTGTAGGAGCTGAACACTGAATTTTTTTTTCCTTTTTTATTTTATATTGTTTGCCATTTTTTTAAATCTACTTTTTCCACTGACTGTGTATTTTTTTTTTCTTTCTGTGACAAGGATGTTGGATTTGAACTTTCTTAGCAGTGCAGTATTTTCTACCACATGATGGCAGCGTGTTACTCTTGTGATGTAAATAAAAGAAATGTTACCTAGCCCTCGTCTCAGATTTGTCTGTTCATGAAAGGTCTGTTGTGTTTAAACTGAAAGGAAAAAAAAACCTTGCTAATAAATACAGTTTTAAAAATGTTACAGCCTAATTGAAAGTGTGGCGGCTGCAGAGAGAACATGAAGCTGTGTTCTCCCTGCAGCCACTCCCTTCCAGTCATCTGAGCAGTGAATGGTCGCTTACTACACAATGCGCTTGCATCATAACTCCCAACTTTTACAGAACAAAAAGACCAACAAATTATGCGGCGCACATACCGCCCACTGCAAATTTTTGGCCATGCCACTAATCACGCTCTCTAGCCATACCCATGAATCACGCTCTCTAGCCATACCCATGTACCATATTTTTCTACCCTAGCAGGGGATATTAGAGGGGGAATTTGGTTACACGTTTAAAAAAGCAACTGCGTATTTAAAAAGGGTTTTTTTTACGTGTTTTTTGCATACATTTTTTTCATGTTTCTTATAGAGAAAAAAAAACACCAAAACCGCACAGTTCAGCAGCGTTTGTAGATGCACAACGAAAAGGAGTTTTTATGAATTCACATCCACTTTTCTTGGACAGTTAAATGCAGCAGATTTTATGTGCAAAAACCCTGCAGCATTTATGCCCTAAAGCTATGTTCACACGTGTATGTGCAGGGTTTTTATGCAAATTAAAAAGCTGCTTTCTACAGAACCAGCAAGTGTTATGAGATTTCAGAAATCTTGTGCACATGTTTTGTTTTTTTTGTCTTACTGAAAAGGAAAACTGCCACATGTCAATTCTTTCAGCGTTCTTGCAGTTTTTCCCCTTAAAAAGCAATTGGTGCAAAAATGCTGCAAAAAAAAGAAACAATGCAGTTGTGTTTTTAAGTGCAGAATCCAACCTTTTCTATAAAACACTGCTTCAAATCTGCACCAAAAAGGCATCAAATAAATGGGGAAAAGCTGGAAAAAGAACAAGGAGAATTCAATAATCACAGTAGATTCTTATTGCATAGTGTGGCGCGGACAGCTGCAGAAAATATGCAGATAAAAAATGCAGCATTTACACTACATGTGAACACATCCTCTACGCTACTTTTTATTTCATTTTTTTAAGGGTTTAAAGGAGAAAAAAAAAATAATTACACCACATAATTTTTTTTTCTTGCATCATTTACTCATCACCGAAAATTATGTTTACTGTATTGTATAAGTTGTGGCAATTACAAGGATGCTAAATATGTCTGTTATTTGCCGATTTGTAATGTTTCGTTTTTTTTCTTTTAAAAAGTGCATTAAACCGTCATTGTAATGGATTTTCCTTATGTTTTAGTAATTTTATTGGAAGAAAAAATATCTGACTTTTTTTAGCCCTAGAATACAGGTATATAGAAATACACTGGTAGGTATGGATGTAGTGCAATGTACCAGTCCAATGTGCCTGTGAAGAAGAATATCATGCATATTCAAATACAGAAAATTCTCCTATATTTGACCGTACAGACTGGCACATAGCTATTGCTGCTTCCTACAGTACAACAGGTTGGGAGTTTGAATGTCAAGAAAGACCAGACTTCAAGAAGAGAAAAAATAGTTAATCAAATTAATGTAAGTATATGCAGAGCACGCAGCCACTAGCGCCTTTCTCGAGGAGGAGGAGGAGGAACTAGTGAGTAAATAATAAATGCAGTGAACCATGCAGGACAGGAGACAAGCCATTGCAGACACAGCTCCTCCAAATCAGGACTATCCTAATCTGGGACGGTTGGGAGCTATGGATATACTGTGTAATCGGGGATGGTTGGAAGCTGATTTTTACTGTTCACTGGCCCGATGACTGGGAAGCGAGCAGCTGCAGACAGAATGTAACTTTGGTTTTGTCATACAGTTATAATAATAATAATAATTTTAAATAACATTGAAAACATAAAAAAGCACAGTAAAAGCAAAAAATACTCTGTTGCAAAAAAATAACAGTAAACAGCAAGTGCTAATAAAAAGATGGCAAAACACGGTATTTGGTTAATAAGTTTTTTGCAAAAAAATGTATATTAAACCGTTCTACCAAATGTCAAGGTATAGCTGTATTAGAGTAGTCCCTGACTAATGTATGTAATCCCTATCTGATGTATTTAAAAACCTGGTCATATGTATAATACTTGTATGAGCAGGATTCAGAAAGGTAATGTCCAATGTGGACACAGCATAGAACGGCTTTTATGTGCACGGCTCACGAAGGAGGAGTTTTCCACCCCTCCTTTTTGAGCCGTGCACATAAAAGTCTTTCTGTGCTGTGTGTCCATTGGACATTACCTTTCTGAATCCTGCTCATACAAGTATTATACATATGACCAGATTTTTAAATACATCAGATAGGGATTACATACATTAGTCAGGGACTGCTCTAATATGGGTATACCTTGACATTTGGTAGAGCGGCTTAATATACATTTTTTGCAAAAAACGTATTAACCAAATACCCTGTGTTTCTCATCTTTTTATTAGCACTTGCTGTTTACTGTTATTTTTTTGCAACAGAGTATTTTTTGGTTTTACTGTGCTTTTTTATGTTTTCAGTCTTCTGGTGGTGTGAACAATGTCCCTACAGGCTTGTTCACTGTGTGCATAGCTCATGTGTTTCTGTTTTTAGTTAAATAACATTGTGGCACTTTTTCTGCAGGGCATTGTCATGATGCAAATTGAATGAGAGAATATATTACAAATTGAGCACAGGCAAAAGAATAATAAACTATGACCCCCAACTCATCAAATCAGATTTAGACAAAATTCTGGTGTAAAACTGAAATATCAATTTGTTGCACAACTCATAGCTGCGCAAAAGTGATGCAATCTGGCAGTATTTACAAGATCATCAAGTAGCTAAATAGGGCTCACCACATCTGTGATCTGTGCCCATATGTAAGAATTCCTTGCAATCAAATTGGTCTATAAACAGAAAGAAGGATTCCTATTGTATGCCTTCAACTTGCACCAGGAAAAATTGTAGTTTCCTAAAATCACTCTCCTTTATAGAAAATTCTGGTGTTTTTTTTTTTCTTGGCTTTTAAACAAGGGCTGCACTTATCTCCACGTTTATAGAAACTTTGGGTTGTCAGCCATGTAGTGTTAGAACTTCCTCTAGGTTTAAACAGTGAGATAAGAAATTTTATTAATTTTAATACGCACCACATAGTTTACTGCATTGGATGTAGGCTATGCAAACTAAAGAAGAGAATCCGTGAACATATATCTAGTATTAATAAAAAGAATACAAGTTAATCAGGAGTAATCAAAGACTTCGTAAAACAGCATAATAGAACTACTGAATATCTGGTCTTTTACGGCATCAAACGACTCAATCAGCCACATAGAGGAAGACACTGACTGACGCCGTCACTATCGAGACGTGTTATGGATGCTCCAATTAGACCCCAGACAACCTCAAGGTTTAAACTTCAAATATGATCTGTCATTCATTTATAAAATAACACAATAATAATATTCAAACAGGTACAAGCATTGTCAGCTATCAATAATATTTTATTATGTATGGGACGATAACTTTAATAATGTTAGCACATAATTTATATACCACCTGCTACCCATAATGGGCTCACATGATTGGTTGCAGTGGTTTTTAAAGAGTAACCATTGTTTTATTTCATAAATCAATAGTACACATGAAAATAAGAAACTTTGTAATATGGTGAAGAGCAAAGGGTAACCATGTTTTGAGATTTTCACTTTCAGGCTCCATATCTCACCATCCACTACTGCTTCGGATGTGAGACTACCATCATTTTATAGACAATCACCTTGGCTATCTCATATATAAATTTGACTTGCAGCTATTTAGCATGTGATGTGCAGATTCTCGTCATGTCATTGTATTGTTAGTGTTTTGCTCCTGGTGGTGGAAAATTCTTTTTCTTCCTGAATACTATAATATACAATCTGTTCTCACATTCCCTAATATCTCAATGTGTAATTAGGTTGGTTCCCAAGTGAAAGGTCTATAATGTAAAGTGTAATGTAAAGTGCTGCGGAATATGTTGGCGCTATAGAAATAAAATTATTATTAAAGGTCACTGGTTCAAATCAAGGAGCAGCCATGAAGAAGATTTCCCAAGAAAAGAGAAACAGCATCCTCCAGCTCATCAATAGTGATCTCTTGACCAAGAAAATTGCCAAACTGTAAGTGCCATGACAGTTGGAAGAATACAAAATGAAGTCCATTCATAAGCCAAGAGATGGACGTCCAGGCAAAATATCGGAGTCAACAAGTCGGCTCATCACAAGCTCTATCAGTTCTGGTGTGACAAACACGTCAGTGAAGGTGGCTCATATGCTTCAAAATAGTGAGATTACAGATGTCGATGCAAGTGCCGCAGATTGCACAAATCTGGAATGGTGGCCCGAAAAATGGTGAAGAAGCCTTGACTTCAAGATCATCATCAAGTTTGGTGGAGGAAGCCTGATGATATGGGGTTGTTTTTACAACCAAAGACATTGGATACTTGGCCCAGATCGATGGTGGTCTCAATGCTGAGCTATATGTGAGTATCCTACAAGACGATTTACTTCGTACACCCAAGTACTATGGGTCGGAAAAGGACAACATAGTTTTACCAACAGGACAACACGAAGCATACGTAGAGATTGGCAAAGAAATGGTTCAGTGACAATGAAGTAGAGTTGCTGTATTGGCCCCCACAGTCTCTGGACCTCAACCTAATCAAACACTTGTGGATAGAATTGAAGAAGAACTGAATACATACCCAAGTGAGTCGACCAGTATGCACCAACTTTGGGAACCTGTAGAAGAGATCGGATATCAAATTTCAGTCGACACATATTTGAATCTGATGGAGAGCATGCCCAGAAGGATCCAGGCAGTGTTGAAAGCCAAAGGTGGATTTACAAAATACTGACAAAATAATAAAAATTAAAATTTAGATCTTTAGGAGCAAAACCGTAACAATGCAGTGACATGACAAGATATCTGCATAACTAATCATATGCTAAATAGTTGCAAATACAATTTAAGTATGAGATGGCCAAGAGGATTGTGTATAACATGACAGTAGTCTTGTAAAGTTCAAAGCAGAAGTGGATAATGAGATCTGGAGGCTGAAAGTCAAAAGTTCTAGACATTGTTCCCCTTTTGCTCTTCACTGTACATCTTATCAGTAATCTGCTTCTTTCTCCTCCAGGACTGATCTGTAATTCTCAATTCACAGGTAAAACCTGTATTTAGTGAAGACAGAATGTTGCATTACTGATATAGGAGATGGCCGTTGGTGCTCATGAGATACTATCTCAGTAATGCAGCGTTTAAGCACACAGCCCCTGTAATGTTAATGTCGGGTGCGTCCTATCTGTACACTGAATAAATGACTACTTGTTGCTATGAAGGATTCCCATGATGTGCTATGCGATAGTGAAGTGCTTCATTCTCATAGTCCCTGGGAATGACAAGTGCTATAAATCCCAGGCCTTTCCATGGTGAGAACTCCGCACCTGGTAAATACTGAAGCTTCAGTCCCATTTAATCCAAGACAGCCGAGCAGTGAGATCTGAAAAGAAGGAATACATGGCATGAGTCAGTGGTTCTACATCAGGTGCTGGAAAACATTCATCCCTTCATCTATAAACAGGGACCATAGCGAGGAAAGTCCTGAGAAGCCCTACATTTCTACTTGTAAACCTTAGCGCATTTCAATGTAAATTAGGGTAAACAATAGCGAAATCTACAGTGTAAAGTTCCAATATGTTACACTTCCAGCAAGCAAACTGAACATTAGCAAATCTGCAGGGGCGATGTACTCTAACCCATTCCCGACCTGCAAATTTTCATTTTTGTGGTTTTTCTTCCTCGACCTTTTTCCAAGAGCCATAATAAATATTTATTTTCTGTCCCCACAGACATTCGAGACCTTGTTTTTTTTCGTGGGACGTATTGACGTTTTGAATGATGCCGTCGATTTTACCATATAATGTACTGAAAAATGGGGAATTCCAAGTGCGACAAAAAAGGATTGGTTTTTGTGATTAGAATTTTTTTTGTTTAGTTTATCACGTTACAGTTGCAATTTGTGAATCCCGTGACTTGTGAATGAGGCAAGAAATACAGGTACTAAGACACATATACAAAGAAAACACAAAAAGGTAAAAAAGACATTCGTTTTTTTTTTTCTTTAGACCAAAAATAGTGTGAAAACACATTTTTTTTCATTCTCGTCTGTTTTGATAAATGTCCACAAATGTTTGGGTGCAAAGAAAACAGGCACTGATGGGCGGGTGGAAGATGGGACTGGAAGATCGTAAGATAAATGGTCCTCTCACAGCACTTGCTCTTCTTGTAAATGGTACAATGTTGTAAAGTAAATCTAAACTATTCTTGACAACCTGGAGATAAGTTGAAGCCATGTTTCAGGTCTTTGGGGTGTTATATCTTGAATACCCATGGGTATAATGTGCTGTCTGATGGTTCCATTAGAGTATGTGTGTACTGTCTATTTGTTGAGTTTTTGGATCGAAAACTGAGCAGAAACTTATTTTTTTTTAGGAGTTTTTGAACAGGATTTGGAAAGTTTCCTCTCAATTTCTTCTATGAATTCGTAGTAAAAACCCATATGCTTTCTCTGCGTAAGTTCAACTTTTGTTTTTTGCTTACTAATACTAATGGAAAATGATATGCGTCCTAAGCATTTCCGAATTTATTTCACTGCAAACATTAATGATGAATGAAAGATATTAATTATATTAAGATTACTATTAATTTATACTCTTAAATAACTTACCACTTGTGTTCCAGATCATGGAATTGGAACCTTGAATACCATTTCTCACAAATTCATCAACGTAGGATTTAGGGTTAATCCCCGAGGCCAGTATGTCGCTTAATAAAGCAATGTAGGCAATAGCCAGCCGTAAGGTGTCGATTTTTGATAGACGCTTCTCATAAGGGAACGTTGGCACCTTACCACGCAATTCTTCAAAGGCAGAATTAATACTCAGCATTCGCCTCCTTTCTCTAATGTTTGCAGTGTGCCTGTGCACCTTTACCGAGGGACCCAGGTAGCTTTGTTCTTCACAGGAACCTGTCCTATCAAGATCGGACATGGGGATCTGCAAGTCAGGCGTGAACTGAGGGATGGAAAGCCATGGAGATAAATGTGCCGTGGAGACCTCAAAGTCCAAGTTGCAGTTGTCTATTTCGGAGAGGTAATTACTGTTTAACTCACTCCACAACTGTTCCTCACTTGACGATTCTTGGTACCACCCGAGATCCTCCATTGTAATTGGGGGTGATGTGTTCACGAGCAGGATACAATATTAAATGGGGAAGACCAGTCTGGGAGAATTTCCTAGCAGTTGCCTTTAAAGACTCCTCAGCCACTCGACAACTCTTAATGTTATTGTTGTTCTTCCTAAGCTAATTAGAAGATGAAACTTCTTTTCAGGGGCTGTCAATGAATCTTATTGCTTTTCTATAGCCTTTCTCTTTGAAAGTAATGATTGGGGTGTTCAGGGTATGGGAAGGGGGGTGTAAAGGATAACTTGAAGTGCTCTGTCGAGCAGAGGGGATTGGATTTTTAGAGAAGCTTGTCAGGAACATATGAGCCTCTTATGTTTCTCAGTAATTGGGATCGCAACCTCCACACATGGGAATTGGTCTGAGTTCTGCAAACCTCTTCACCTGAATTAACTTCAATGATGTTTAAGTAAAAAAAAACACATGGAGAATGTTAGTATTTAAAAAGTAGCATTAACATGAAGTGTCTCTTCATGCCGTCTCCTGCTACAGAGAAGGTGTCATCCAGCACAGATACAAAGTCTCTCTGAGATTAGAACGGCATGAGAACTGATTTTATATTTAATGCAAAAAAAAGCCGCACTTAAAAAAAAAAAAAGTTACATGTAACAATGACAATAATGGCCCATTTGTAGGAACACTTGTTACCAATTCGACCCAGCTGATCAGGGAAGCGATCACCTGCCAAAGGAGCAACACTCTTGTTCATCAGCTGCGATGATATTTATTCATGCATGAAAATGATCAGTAGTGCATATCCCCATGTAAACCAGTGATATCGTTGATTGCTGTGTCTTCAGCACTCGCTCTTCGGCCTGTGTAAACAGGACAGTAAATGACCGCCAGCAGGCAATTGTTTAACAGATCCTCTCAGTCTGACTAAAGGCGCCATAATGCATTTAACGCTATCAAATTACTAATGTATTGTAAAGTTAGACTATACAGACTGAAAATGTGACATGTATCATTTTGTCTAGTTGCTAGATTTGTCTACCTTTGCACCACCCCTTGATAGATCAATTTTTTGTGCCAGGATTTTGGTGCGTCCTAAACCATACCCGCTTTCCAGCTTTGCTGTATCATAAAGTGATGCCACCTTTTCATGCGAGATGTATAATAGGTGTTAAACTAGATGTAACAACCCGAGCCAAAATGTAGCGTTCTTTTCTGCCAAAGTAGAAACTGACACTAAAATAGTAAATCTGCCCCTTCATGGATTGCATCTGTCACTCCACATGAATGATGCTTGCAGCCTAAATAAGATTTAGACAGCACAGTACAATTTATTAAACTCCCCTGGAGTTTCGCCGGGTCCATGAACTTGTGGGTTTAATTAAATAAGGTTGACTTGAAAGCAAGGAGAATGCACGGAATGAACAGCACATTTGCCTCTGAACTTTTTTTTACTCCATGTTTGTAAACTTGAGAAAAAAATGAGATGAAATTGTAGAAAATGAAGTTCTGCTTAGGCCTCTTTCACACATCCTTTTTTTGTATCAGGCATGATCCAGCGTGTTGCTAAAAAAACGGATCCGGTACTGGAAGCGTTTTTTTACCATTGACTTTCATTAGCGCCGGATTGCGCCTGATGTCATTGCGTTGTATCCATTTTTGTCCGGATCCAGCGGAAATGTACATTCCGGCGGCCGGACAAAACGGAGCATGTAAGGTTTTTTTTGTTTGCCGGAGCCACCTGATAGTACCTGAAGCGGCGCATCAGACGGCCGGAAACAATAGAAGTCAATGGAACCGGATCAGACTTTTGTGCAATCCGGCAAAAGTCTGATCCGGATTCTGGAAACCAAGGTCTACTACTACTACTTACTACTACTACTACTTCTTTTTCCAGTGTCTCCGGGCATCCAAAACCCTCTTTTTATGGGTTCAAAAGTTCAGGTCGGATCCAGCAAAAAAACGGATCCGTTGCATTAGTTTTTTTATTTCCGTGCTGGATCCGTCCCTTCAGGTGTTCGACGGATTATGCCTGATAAAAAAAAAAACGGATGTGTGAAAGAGGCCTAAAAGGCTAGAAAAGCGTCATCAGAATATTCTCTTCTGGATGTAGCAGGGCTGCTTAAAGAACATTAAAATAAATCTAGATCTGGCAAGCGACAAATCATAGCATGGTAAGATTTCCCTGAAAACTATTAAATGAACGCATGACGCGATATATGACTTGTATCCACATTAAATAATCCCATTGTGCTTACGAGCATGGGCGAACTTATGTCAGGAGCAGATGACGAGATGCCAGCGGCAGTGGGGGCAGCTGTCACCTACAGCTCTGTCACTGATCTCACTTATCCATCTCGAGGGTATTGTGCCAATATGAATGTAAAACCCTCAACGTGTCCTGATACTGCGATCGTACAGAAATGGCCATAATGAACAGCTTCACCAGCCATTGTTTTGCTTTTTATGGCAGGTTTTTTTTTTGTTTGTCTTTCACTCCTCTGCCTTTAGAGACCCATAAATTTAACTTTTTGGGGGATGAGGTACCTTTATGCAGGCTTATTTGCAGGATGAGTTGTATTATTTAATGCACATTTATTTTTTGCTTTTATGCCGTTATGGTATAAATGATGATCGCTCTATTCTGAAGTCCGTATAATTGTGGCTTTACCAAATTTGTGAAGTCTGTCTGCAGTATAAAAAGATAATCTTTTCCTGTGTTGCCAGGTAATAAGGGCTCATTTTATGTGTTGATTTTTTTCATTGATACTATTTTGGAATATTTTTGATTTTTTTTTTTGCCCTCTTTTCATTTCCTTTTTGTTTAAAAGTGTCATGAGGAAAATGTAGCAATATTGGAGAGGTGTTTATGTATGTATTTTTATATTGCATGCCATACGGGTTACATATTGCGATCAGTTTATAGTCTGGGTTCTAATCGAAGTGCGATATGACTTGTGTATCACTAGATAAATGGCAGGAAATCCCTGGTATCTACACACCTGCTGTGGACGCACATGATGCATCCACAGGATGTAAATGTACCTCCGATTGCAGTAAATGACCTCAAATATAAATGTACATCCATTTGTTACAATCATTTGTGAAAAGGGGGTTGCATTTTCTTCCTGGGAATATTTAATAATAAAAAGTGTTTCTTTTAATTAAGACACCTTGATAAAACATTAATCTTTGCATGGACCCCATGGCGTATTCTCATATTCCTTATATTTCAGGGAGACCTCTCACCAATAGTCCCTTAACACATTGAAACAAGACTCTGGCACAGTTTATCTCCCGAACAAAAAAAAAATCAGCTGCTGGAAATCTGACATGGTGCTTCCTTCTATAGCCCGACATCTGTAGGCCCCATACAAATTACCAAACTGTTGGTGGGTTCAGTCAGCTTTAGTCTAACTTGTACGGGGGTCTAAAGTCGTCCTGTCATCCATATACGCAGGAATTCTTTTAGACAAGGCATTTAAGATTCAATGGGGTCCTCAGTTCAAATCCCACCAAGGACAACATCTGTAGAAGTTTGTATGTTCTCCCTGTGTTTGTGTGGGTTTCCTCCGAGTTCTCCGATTTCCTTCCACACTCCAAAGACATACTGATGGGGAATCTAGATCGTGAGCCCAATGGGGACAGTGATGATATTGTCTCAAAAGCGCTGCAGAATATGATGGCGCTATATAAGTAAAATAATTAAATAGTTCATGACCCTTTTGTGATTTCCCTTTCCCAACTGTAGCGACGTACCGGCATTAGACTAAACCTCTTGAGTTTTCTAGTGGAAGTCGCTTCAGGAACCGCTCCTACTTTGGGGAAATTTTTTTAGTTTCCTGAAGCGGGTTTTGAACAGTTTACAAAGAGATTTTCTCCTGATGATTGTTTGCAGCCTTTTGATTGGGCAAAGCCTATTTTGGAGCTGATTAAATAAGGAGACGCTTCAGAGGAGTTACCTGCGCTTTTCTTTTGTTCCGACAAGTGTTTTTTTAATTCCAGAAGTGGGAAAAAAAATCACTTAAAATCCTGGATATGTGAACAGCAAAGTGGTTTTACAATAGAAATTAATTGGATAAGGCTTTTAAGAATTTTTTCAGTAATCTTTTATTTTTCAGGTGTTATTTTTTTTTTGAGCAAACAGATTCCCAAAACAATTTGTCAAAAAGTTCAGTGTGCACACTTTAAGAAACTTAGTCATCAGTTTTATGTAGAATTCTGGAGTCATACTTTTTGAAATGTTGGTAAATTTTTGTGCCACATAACGTTGTGCAAAAAATTGTGACATTTTCCTCATATATGCCAGTCCCCGCCCAGCTCAACCCACTTTTTTCGAGAGGCAATTGAGAGGAGCTTCTCCAGAAGAGGGCCAGCAAATTTAACATTCACAAAAGTGAAATAAATTACACAAGAAATGTACTAGTACCTTTCTCAAAGTGGTGCACAGCAGCTTAAAAATATTTATAAATTTATCATACAGTAGCTTTGCGAAATAATTCACCCCCTTGTCATTTTTTTTTTTTGAGTTTGCATCAGTTTTTAGAACATGCCAACAACTGTGAACATTTTTTTTTATTGTGAAGCAAACCACGAATAAGACAAAAAGTAACTGAAAACTTCAGTGTGCATAACTATTAACCCCCTAAAGTCAGTACTTTGTAGAGCCTCCATTTGCAGCAATTACAGCTGCAACTCTCTTTGGATAAGTCTCTATGAGCTTTCCACATCTTGCCATTCGGATTTTTGCCCATTCCTCAAAACAAAACTGATCCAGTTTTTTCAAGTTAGATGGTTTCCTCTGGTGAACAGCAATCTTCAAGTCTGACCACAGATTCTTAGTTGGATTAAGGTCTGGACTTTGACTAGGCCACTCCAAAACATTTACACATTTTCCCTTAAATCACTCGAGTGTTGCTTTTAGCAGTATGCTTTGGGTCATTGTCTTGTTGGAAGGTGATCCTCCGTCCCAGTCTCAAATCACTGACAGACTGAATTAGGTTTTGCTCAAGAATATCCCTGTATATTGCAACATCCATCTTCACCTAGACTCTGACCATTTTCCTTGTCCCTGCTGCTGGAAAACATCCCTACAGCGTGATGCTGCTGCCAACATGTTTCACTGTGGGGATGGTGTTCTTGGGGTGAAGAGCTGTGTTGGTTTGACAACACATAGCATCTACCTTTTGGTGGCCAAAAAGTTCAGTTTTGGTCTTACCTGACCACAGCATCTTCCTCCATACATTTGGGGAGTCTGCCACTTTGTTTGGCAGATTCAATATGAGCCTTACAATTGTGTATAAGTAAAGGCTTTTTATCACCCAATTATTCCATAAATGCCACATCTTTGAAGTGTACGACTTATTGTGGTCCAATGGACAGATTCTCCAGTTTCTGCTTGAGAACTCTGCAGCTCCTTCAGGTTTACGTTTAGTCTCTGTGCTGCCTCTCTGATTAATGCCCTCCTTGCCTGGGCTGAGAATTTTGGTGGGCGGCCCTCTCTTGGCAGATTTGTTCTGGTACCATGTTCTTTCCATTTGATAATGGATTTGATCGTGCTCCCGTGGATCATTATAGATTGGGATATTTGTTTAGAACCCAACCCTGACTTGTTCTTCTCAACAACTTTGTCCTCGACTTGTTTGGAGATCTCCTTGATCTTCATGGTGTTGTTTGGTTAGTGGTGCCTCTTGTTAATGGTGTTGCAGCCTCTGTGGCCTTTCAGAAAAAAGAATATGCTTATAGATATGTGACACTTAGATTGCACACAGGTGGACTTCCTCTCACTAAGCATGGGACTTACGAAGGTAATTCCTTTCACCATAAATTTGGTGAAAGGGGTGAATACATATGCACATGTCAATTTTTAGTTATTTGATCCCATAAATTTAATTGATGCCTAGGTTTTTCTCAATTCACCAACTTAGACTATTTAGTGCTGATGCATCACACACATATCGGATTAAAAAATATTTAAACCCAACTTGTAATGTAACAAAATAGGCAAAAAGCCCATAGGGGTGAATATTTTGGCAACCCACTGTATTATACTCCAGTCAAAAACACTGCTATGCAATATGCCAGTCTCAATGAATCAGGGGCTTAAATGCTAAATTTACCAGCAGAATACAAGATTCCCTGTGATTAGCTAATCCCTCCCACCCGTATCTTTTATCTATTAAGATAAAGTATATGGAGTCCAGGCTTCTAATAGACAATGCAGCTAACCTGATTGATCATGGCGGTGTGATAATGCAGAATGGCTGAGAAAGCCTCAAGAAGAAAGTAAATGGCAGGTGAGGATCGAGGTGCTGGAGTAAGACCCTCACACCATGCATGAGACGCCTTGCTGCAGAGAACAGACCCATGCATTCCCTTCAGCTTGTCAGGAAGACGTGTGACTGCAGCTTCAGATGGGAAATAGACGTTGTGTTACTGCTCATAGAGAAGGAATTGTATCACACGAGGTGCAACAGGCAGGCAGCTAATAGCGTAAAGTCTTTGTTTTCCCATTGTTCTCCTCACTGCAATACGACAAAGAGTGGACAGGGTGCGGGGAAGACCTGCAACAGAGCAGAAATCTAGATTTAACTATTTCAAAAATTTGCCTTTCATTATTTTTCCGTCAAATGAATAACAAGAAATTGGCTGTACAAACAGGTACATCTTGAAGACTACTTTATAGTTTAAAGGGAACTTGTCACCATTGAAAAAGTAGTTTAATCTGCAGGCACCATGTTATAGAGCAGGGGGAGTGGAGTTGATTGATATATAGTTTTGTGGGAAAAGATTCAGTATAATCCAGTGTTTTCACCATTTAAACTTCTGCTCTTTCTGGGATTTTGGATCCAGTGGGCGGTCCCGTCAGTGACTGCCAGCTCTATCCGGATGCACTTATACAAAGCTGTCAGTCACTGATAGGACCGCCCACTGGACCTAAAATCCCAGAAACGGCAGAAAATTAAATGTTTAAAATAAAAGGTTATACTGAATCGTTTCACACAAAACTATATCAATCTGCTTATCTCCGCCTGCTCTAGAACATTGGCCCTGAAGAATAAACTGAATTTTCATGGTGACAGGTTCCCGTTACAGCACAAGGGAAACCGCCAGGCACTGCTGTCTTATTCCCATTAATGCATAGGCCCCCATTCACCAAACTGAGGCCAAATGTGTGTTCTTTAAGTCCTCTGTCTGGCAGGCGTGTATCTGCATACAGTTTGTTTTACTGCATAGACAGCTTTTCTATACCGTAGGCCATTGGGGAAAAAAAGTAGACCATTTGTTATATATTTTTTTCTTTTTACATTAAGTATAAAATGGTGGATGGATAACTCAGAATCCCACTGTCAGGCACATACTTTAAACCATGGGCATACATGCAGCATAAGCCTTCTTTCACCAGTTTGAGAACATTAAATTGTCCACATTGTGGAAAAGTGGCTGCATGGTTGAATAAAACATAATTTTTAATTTCTCTTTGTTGTGGAAATATTGGCTTTCAAAACTGTAAATTCTAATTTGTAAGCCAGCGGGGCATTACCAGACCTTCTTCTGAGTACATTTTTCCCCCTGCATGACTCTGACCAATCAGAAGCAGGTGGCATTATGCAGGAGAACTAAAGAACATGCCTTGTCCTGTGAAATGTACTGACAGATAGCCCTGATCTCTGCACCTACTACGCAGAGTACAGCAGGCCTGAGTGTGTTTACACCTTCCGTTTTCATGTTATGGCAGTCCATGTGGAGGAAGTGGGATATGGCGATGCGCTGTTGAGCTCTGCCTACTTTAAAGAAAAAAAAAAGTGGGCAGACTTGGTTGGGACTGGTATGAAAAGGGCCGAAAGTTGCAAAATGTTCAGTGCAACTTCGAATTGTGCAGCAAAAATTTGATGACATTTCATCCAGTTTACCCTATTTTCCTGATGATTTGGGGCCTTACTAATATTATGTCTTATTTCAAAAAGGATGTACATTAATTGGTGATAAGACTGGAACAAGGGTGTATGGTGAAATTTCACATTCAAGCATGTTGGAATTATTTCAGCATGCCGCTAGGTGTACATGTCTACCTTGTGTTTTCTATCACGTAACATTGTAAAATAAGACCCATGTTTTAATGCTGGACGCACATTTTGCTTCTCTGAAGACTTGTAAGGCCTCTGGGTTCACTTTCTTTCTGCCATGCTCTTCACAAGTTGGTTCCCTGCGCAAAACACTCAAATTTGCTCCAAAGTCAATGAGCAGCTGAACAAACTGCTTGTCACAACCATGACGTAGAACTGCTTCAAGCAAGCAACATGGCGATGACCGTGCCAGGTTTGCTTCACATACTGGACTCCAACTGTTGTAATCAGGATTGGCACCAGCCTGTAGTAAGAGGCGGAAGCACCGGAGGTTGTCATAGGCTGCACTTATGTACAGTGGGGTGCAGGTTAATGATGATAGAGTTCTTGTAGAACCAGACCCACATGACAGTTGACGGTCAACATCCACATCTGCTCCGTATCTGTAGAAGAGAAAAAGAGTAAGCCTATAGCTCTCACTGACAACTAATACTTGATTTATGAGTCAAAACTTGTAGGGAGCATCATACAGTGTGGGGGTGGGCCGTGGGAGCAGCATACTGCGTGGGGTGGGCCGTGGGAGCAGCAAACTGCGTGGGGGTGGGCCGTGGGGGCAGCATACTGCGTGGGGGTGGGCCGTGGGAGCAGCATACTGCGTGGGGGGGGGCGTGGGGCGCTTGCTGGGGGGCGGGGAGTCATACTGCGTGGGGGTGGGCCGTGGGAGCATCATACTGCGTGGGGGTGGGCCGTGGGAGCATCATACTGCGTGGGGGTGGGCCGTGGGAGCATCATACTGTGTGGGGTGGTCCGTGGGAGCAACATACTGTGTGGGGGTGTGCATGTTTTTTGAATCTTCATTCTGGGAGGCAATAGGAGGAACTCATGGGGCAATATTAGTATAGGTAGAGGCACTCAGGATTGCAACTGTCAAAGGAGCACACAGGAGTCATTATTACTTTCAAAGGGGGGCAAAATGTGATCACTATTACGTTCTTGGGCACTCCCAGAAGGGATTCATATTTTTTAGGGTGCAATTTTACTATGTGAAGGGCACAGTGATGGACATTATTATTCTGTGGAGCACTGAGTATATATGCTGTATATATTACTGTTGAGTAATTTAAATTTAGTAACGGCACGGTCCTCTGCTGAGATCCCCTTTTACCCACTGATTAGGGAACATCACT
Source organism: Oophaga sylvatica (assembly GCA_033576555.1). Classification (NCBI taxonomy): domain Eukaryota; kingdom Metazoa; phylum Chordata; class Amphibia; order Anura; family Dendrobatidae; genus Oophaga; species Oophaga sylvatica. Next base: position 53,786,538 of record JARQOD010000007.1, on the reverse strand, counting down.
ATAGTGGTAAGGCTAGGTTCACATGGCGTTAGTGCAGTCCGTTTAACGTATGTGTTAAACGGATGCGCTAACGCTGTGATCCTAAAATGTTTTTTGAGATTGCGTTATAGCGATCGCGTTAAACGCACGGTCTTATTGCATCCGACTGCGTTAACAATAGATTTATATGCAAAGCGAACGCATACGTTTGCCGCGACGGACCCTCGAACGCCGTAGACCGTGTTCGAGGGTGCGTCACAGCATAACGGAACATCGCTAACGCATGCCGATTTTGACACGCTTAGGATGCGTTATGACTATGGCAGTCTATTGGTGGTTAACGGATGCGTTACTGCCGCTTTGTATCGCATCCATTAAATGGACTGCAATAACTCGATGTGAACCTGCCCTAAATATCGTTACCTAAGTTAGAAGCTCACTCAGATGTGCTTTTTTTCCTTACCATCAGGGCTGTGGACTCGAAGTCTGTGTCCATTTTCGTGCAGTCAGTCGGTATAAAATGGACCGACTCAGGCAATACATAATAAATTGGGTTCAGTAGTTAATTGCAGGAGGTGCTGTAAATGTTTTCATAATAATTTGGGAAAGTTATGAAATGTCCTATAATGTCTGTTCTGTTCCTGATGTAAGGATCTGGGCTTTTGGTTGAGATTAATCTGTGCTGCACTTTATGTACATACTCAGTAGTGAGGCAGTGCTGTGGGGTTGGAGTTGGTGGTTTGGCTTACCGATGCCCCAGCCCTGCCCACCATAGGTGCTGAACCCCTAGCTGCGCCTCTCGTAAGAACTCCATATTGTCACAATGATGACTATGCCTTATGGTGCAGCACGACTGCTGCAGCAATCACCTGCCGCACTGGTCCCATGCCATCCATACTGCCATAACCGCTGTGGTCACTGGCTGAAGCAATTGTGTACCTTAAATGCTGGAATTTAGAAACTAGACTGGTGGGGCACAATACGAGCATCAGCAATGGGGTGGCAGAAAATTTACCAGGTAAATAGGGGCCATACAGCAGCCAGAATTTGTTTAATAGTGAACATTTTCTTAAAAGGAGAACAAAACCAGGAAATGTTTAAATTAAGAAATCTAGTTGCTTCAGAGGTTTGTTAGTCTGCAGCATTTAGTTGCCTCAGAGGTTTGTTAGTCTGCAGCATTTCCTGCATTATATGGGACGAGTCAATCAGTCTTATAAAAATTATGCAGAGAACACAAGGGTTAATCTATTTCTGATCAGTTCCATCACTGGCTGGTGCCCTGTATACAGTGCACACCAGGGAGATTTCTGCTGCAGCCAGCTGTCTTATAGCCAGACACAAGACAGAGGAGGGGACAGGGGGCATGGCTGGCACATCGCATGGCAATACTATGTGTGATAGATCACAGAGCTCCAGCGTATTCCTTCTGATCACCCCCAACTGCAATAGTGTGGACAAAACACTACAGGTTTCAAAAATGCCTTAGGCTGCCTACTTGTTAGAGTGATCAGGGAATGATCGCTCATCTTCTCCTGGCTAGTTATGCCTGCACATACAGAGACTAGATCTCTAAAGCTATAGCTTTTGTTATTCTGACATGCCAGAATAACCTCGACCCTATCTGCCCCCTAAAAAATATATTTTTTAAAAAACTAAAAGATGTTGATGTGAACAAAGCTGTGCTTTACTATTTCTTTGCTCTCCCCTCCACCCATCCTGCATCCATTTTCTTCATAGGTTCATCTAGCAGGACAAGTTGTATGAATATGCCTTCTATAGAACTATTTGTGCCTCTAGGCTCACCGGATTAGTTCTTGTAGTATTTCAGCGTGGCCTAGCCGTGCAGCATGGTATACAGGTGAGCTCCGATTGTGTGGACTTCCGTTGGGGTCGGCTCCAGCCTTTAGAAGAACTTCCACACAGTCCAAGTGTCCATTTTCTGTGGCTACAAACAGGGGTGTTTGACCCTTAACATCCACCAGTTCCAGCTGTGCCCCAAAGTCAATAAGGAGGGCTACACAATCCGCATGGCCAGCAGTGGCAGCAATACGAAGTGGAGAGCAGGGAAGCCAACCACTGCACCACACGGACTTCTCATTTATACGTCTGGGGAGCAGAACATATAATAGACATTTAGAGAATGAAAAAAAAATCGGTTGCCATTATTTATTTTTTTTTTTTACTGAAAAACAAAGAACATGAACTAATTGCCAGGAGACCATCACACAACCCTCCTCATAGTCCTGATGCTCAGTTGGATGAATGTGGAGTCAGATTTTTCTTTTCATGCATTTATCCCCTTTGCTGTTATTGCAGTGTCCAAAGACTTTGTCCGTTTCCTACAGTCCTTAAATGTCATAAATGTGTGACTATAAGGTTACATTCACACATCAGTCTGTCATGGGCCGATCACAGCCTGCGACACACAGACTGGCCGCGGGTCTCCAGACTCTGTAGCCTTATATATGCCTGAGGCTGCCGAGCTTGGGTCAGGAGACCCGCAGTCAGTCCCTGAGTGGTGGTCCACGCTCTGACCGTGACACGTGTGAATTAAGCCTAAGTGCAAGTGTGGTATACTTAGACTTGCATGTCATCAGCACATACCCCTAGCAGCTGCCATATAAATCTAAAGTCCTGCTTCTACGCAGCATAGTGTTCCCGCTCGCTGACTTATCGATGTGGCAGTCTTCTCCAGCATGTGCCCAGTGCTGACAGACACCATAAGGTCCATTTCTGGGCACTTGATCACCATTATAGTTAGTCACAGGAACGTATAAAAAAACAACTTCTATTGCTGCCCAGTGCCCTGCCCGCTGAAAGAGGCGATTGATTGATCCCGGCAACTAACTTAAAGAATTGTAAAGAAAAAAAAAGTTGAGATGAAAATAAATAAACCTGTTTCCAGTATAATAGACTGCCAGCTGAAGGAAAAAAAATATTCAAACAGTAAAGAAAAAAAATTTCTGCAATGTGGTAACAAAAAGTTTGTTTGGTCTTTGGGAGGAAATTAACTTTATTCCTACGAGTAGCCGCTGGCTTTCAGTCACAGATTAGCGCACGCCCAGAACTTTGACAGCTCTCACTGAAGCATCTGTGCAGAGCAAGCTGTCAATCAAACTGCTGGGCGCGCTTACAGCCAGCACTCACAATGCTCTGAGCGATGACCGTAGCTGTTCCGTGCACGCCTCTATGGCTGGACGCCGGTGACTCTCGGGAGAAATGCACTTCATCTTCTCCTGGTTTTGGGATGTGAAGGGTTCCTTTAAGGCCCAAAAAAGGCTGATCCTGAAGGAACAAATAGTTGTGATGTTTTAGAAAATTATAGGACCGCTAAAAATGGAACTTATATTTATAAAAAAACAAAAAGCAAACAAACCATAACCGTAAGCAGTGCTGAAACTTATGAGGACCCACCTAAAGCTAGGGTGACACAATAGCTTTTCTCTCATCCATCAGAGAATATCGGTCCGATTATGCTAATTACCACCATGATCTGATTTTCTACGATGAGGAAAAAAAAAAAAAAATAAATAAAAAAGATTCTCCACCGTCTCCATTCAGTCTGTGCAGATCAGTCTTCACTGCGGTCCAGTGTTGTTGAATAGCCGAGTGCGATTCAGTAATCGAATGTAACTCTGGATGCTGCAATTTTTTTTTTCCCTAGGACTGACTCGGGCAGAGGAAAAAAAGTCAGATGTGCACGATTTCATAAAATAACATGGGGACGAGTGCTGTCTGTCAAAGCAACGGATTGCACTCAAATGATTTGTACGGTCGTGTGCGTGAGCCCTAAAAAAAATTTATAAAAAAAAGTCTCCTTTGCTTTCCATACATCCTTACCTCAGGAACCTCTCCTCCTGTAACAGGGTCTTCAGGGTGTCAACGTCGCCCACACAGGCAGCATTATGTAATAACGGGTCCTGGCATTGCTCCAGATCGTGGTCGCAGTACTGATCATGCAGCCATGCCTTCAGGTTACGTCCTGCAAGGAGAGAAGGAGAAAGCAGGTATCTCACCGGATTTCGAGTCTTCATACCAGACCTAGTAGCAGCACAAATAAGATAAATGACTTCTTTAGCCGTCTCCCGGGTCTGGTGACCCATCTGTGTATCCTGTCGTGTCTGTACCGTACATTAGCCTGACTTACATAAATCATCTGTGCTACCGGCCATATGTTATTTTAGTAATTAACACACTGGCTGCTCTGGTTAATGCCCTGCGGTGCAATTCTGAGATTCTGCATTTGTCATTGTACATATGCCATAGTCTAATTCACTAAGGAAACTTGCCACACTCCTTAAAGTTTCCGATTCTCCAAGCAATCATTTTCTGCAGCGGTCTTGTGGGCACTTGGCAATTCTTGAAAACCGAGCGTTCCTCTACCTACGCTGCCAATCACCATGAGTTTACACAACACAACTTCACTAATCCTATATTTACATTTCCAGGGATAATTTTGGCCAGTGTCACCTACCGGTGGGAGAGGTTTATATGCTATTCACATCATCTTCCTATGGACAAAAGTATAAAATAATTCATTTGCCTGGGGAATATCCACAATAAAAACCTGCACCAGTCATACGGTACTGTGTCGGGGTATGGGGGTCTTATCTGGACCCCACTCATACTAAATGTAAACACTCTCCTATTGCGATTGGCCAACAATAACATCCCCTACCCCAAATTCTACACCCTGTTAAAGTGCCAGGTTTTTTGACCTGTCAAAAAAAAAAAAAAAGTGCACCAAGAAGAATCATTTCAGAACTTTTTCTTCCTTTAATGTTGTCCATTATATGTACAATTCAACTGACAGAAACTGAAATATTTGAGTGTAAAAAAACCTCAAAACCGTGTAGATGCATGAATATGAGCGGTATTACACTAACGGAATATGGCAGCATTCAGCCTGTGTCTGAGTCTATCGGCACGGCACGTCTAGGATGGGTCATCTTTACCCACTCTTCCTTGCAGAAGCTCCAATCTGTCACGCTGCAAGGCCATCTCCTGTGTACAGCGCCCTCCTCAGGTCAAGCAACAGATTGTCCCATTGGCTTCAGAGCTGGGCCACTCCATTACTTTGATCTTCTGATGGCGCCATTCTTTTGTTGATGTGGCGATGTATTATTATAGTCCCCCATGATGAAGCCGTGAGGAGGGACATATAGAGCAGTGACAGGAGCCCAGATGGGGAGCATTACTACATAATGGGGAGGAGGTGCAACTGTCACCCAGCAGATCACATGACCGCAGCTGCACACGGTGATTGGCAGATCTGGTCACATGGCCGTAGACACGTCATCACCACAGACCTGTAACCATAGCTGCAGCAGCAGTGACTGAGGGAAGCCACAAAAGAGACTTCTCTACCAGCTGTGACACGAACCCACTCCACTCCTATGGGTGCCCGAGTCCTGCAGCTCCACCCTCCGTGCTAGCCTCCCCCTCTACCAGTGCGACATATCAGTACCCGGACGTCGCAGCAGCAGCGCGTCTCTTACCCACTCTGGGGGCGCCCCCGACTCCCCTGCTTACTCTCTGCCATCAGGACCCTGCCCCGCGCCTGCGCACTGTCCAGCAGTGTATAAATAGATAACGTGCAAGGAGACCCGCCTCCGGCTGCCGCTGATTGGATGATCATTCTGTCATTCAAATATGCGTCAGACGCAAACAGTGGGTTGGGCAGTCACGTGTCTGTCTGTGCCAATCGTTCTCATTGCTGACATTGCACCGGGATCCACTGAAGAATCACCTTGGAGGTGTATATAAACCGCACTGCCTGATAGAGCCGAGTACAGAAGGGATTGTGTGCGATAAACCATGTATATTAATATATTCACATAAGATGGGCCAATCAGCGCACATGACCCCAGTCCAGCAGCCACACTGGCCCCCAGACAAGAGCTCTGCGGACTGCCTGCTACATGGCGGCATAAAGGATGTAACATCACAGCCATGTAACGCACACGACATAATTACTTTTATCAATTCACAAAATTCAAAGTTAATGAAGAAAAAAGAAATGTAAATCACATCAGTATCTGGTGATGGCGCTTTTCCTTCAAATCAGCATCAATTCTTCACTTGTTCAATGTCAGAGATTTATAGTCAGGTGTATGAGTAACCAATTATACCAAACGGGCGATAATCATCAGCATTTCATAATGTAGTGTGAAGCAAAGGGGTAGTCCGATACGTATAATGCCCGCCTCAAATGAATCACCATCAGGGGACGGTGGTAGAAGCAGGGTGACATCGGCGCCATCCTCTAATGACGATTCTCTGGTGTCACTCACCCTGCTTCTATCACCGCACCCTGATTTTGCCTCATTTCAGGGAAAGAGATGACTGTGATAGAAGCAGGGGCTGCGGCGGACACTGAAGACGTGGACGGCAGGGACAGAAATGTGGCGGAGGTCACTGAAGCTACGGTAACTCTATCTCCACCCCTGACCCAGGACATCCATCAGGGGCTAGCATGGTCAGAAGTTGTGGTACGTGACCACGATGCCAACCTTTGATGATGTGCTGTTTCGGGGGGTGATAGAAACTGCACAGACGTGAGGGCAGGGCAATCCTCCTGTGTTATCGTGTTTGACACTCTCCTCAAGTAAAACAAAACATGAAGTAAAATTTTTATAGAAAAACAGATCTAGGGGATGGCTGTATAGGGAGAATAGTAGGGAATTTTATAATAAAGCAAATTACAGAAGAGGTTAGGGCACAAAGATATTTCTAAATGGCTTTATAGGTATCTGAAATCCCCTTTAATGAAACAGTTGTGTGGGAGGCTTAAAACGGGGTGAGGAACAGCCCAAATCTCATACAAAGGTGAGGTTGTGGAAGACAGTTTCATGTCACAAGTTAGACACCATAGCAAGACTGAGCACAGCAACAAGGTAGTCATACTGCATCAGCAAACGCTCTCCCAGGCAAAGATTTCAAAGCAAACTAGAGTTTCAAGATGTGCTGTGTAAGTTCTTTTGAATAAGCACCAAGAAGTAGGCAATTTCGAGGCATCAATCCAATGATCGGCCAAGAAACTTTGTGCTGTAAATGAAAGACACATTGTGCTTACTTCTCTTCGAAGTCAGAAGATGTCCAGCAGTTCCATCAGCTCAGAACTGGCAGCACCCAGTGGGACCCGAGTACACCCATCTACTGTTAGACCAGAAGTGGTCTTCATGGATGAATAGCAGTCACAAATCCATACCTTTAACATGGAAACTAGGCCAAGTGTCTCAATTCTGCATAAAAAGCATAACTGGGCTGGAGAGAAATGGCAGCTGTTATGTGACATATACAGGTCCTTCTCAAAAAATTAGCATATAGTGCTAAATTTCATTATTTTCCATAATGTAATGATTACAATTAAACTTTCATATATTTTAGATTCATTACACACCAACTGAAATTTGTCAGGTCTTTTATTGTTTTAATACTGATGATTTTGGCATACAACTCCTGATAACCCAAAAAAACGGTCTCAAAAAATTAACATATTTCAACCATCCAATAAAATAAGTGTTTTTTAAAAACAAACAAAAAAACCATCAAATAATAAAGTTCAGTTATGCACTCAATACTTGGTCGGGAATCCTTTTGCAGAAATGACTGCTTCAATGCGGCGTGGCATGGAGGCAATCAGCCTGTGACACTGCTGAGGTGTTATGGAGGCCCAGGATGCTTCGATAGCGGCCTTAAGCTCATCCAGAGTGTTGGGTCTTGCGTCTCTCAACTTTCTCTTCACAATATCCCACAGATTCTCTATGGGGTTCAGGTCAGGAGAGTTGGCAGGCCAATTGAGCACAGTAATACCATGGTCAGTAAACCATTTACCAGTGGTTTTGGCACTGTGAGCAGGTGCCAGGTCGTGCTGAAAAATGAAATCTTCATCTCCATAAAGCATTTCAGCCGATGGAAGCATGAAGTGCTCCAAAATCTCCTGATAGCTAGCTGCATTGACCTGCCCTTGATGAAACACAGTGGACCAACACCAGCAGCTGACATGGCACCCCACACCATCACTGACTGTGGGTACTTGACACTGGACTTCAGGCATTTTGGCATTTCCTTCTCCCCAGTCTTCCTCCAGACTCTGGCACCTTGATTTCCGAATGACATGCAAAATTTGCTTTCATCAGAAAAAAGCACTTGGGACCACTTAGCAACAGTCCAGTGCTGCTTCTCTGTAGCCCAGGTCAGGCGCTTCTGCCGCTGTTTATGGTTCAAAAGTGGCTTTACCTGGGGAATGCGGCACCTGTAGCCCATTTCCTGCACACGCCTGTGCACGGTGGCTCTGGATGTTTCTACACCAGACTCAGTCCACTGCTTCCTCAGGTCCCCCAAGGTCTGGAATCGGTCCTTCTCCACAATCTTCCTCAGGGTCCGGTCACCTCTTCTCGTTGTACAGCGTTTTCTGCCACATTGTTTCCTTCCAACAGACTTCCCATTGAGGTGCCTTGATACAGCACTCTGGGAACAGCCTATTTGTTGAGAAATTTCTTTCTGGGTCTTACCCTCTTGCTTGAGGGTGTCAATGATGGCCTTCTTGACATCAGTCAGGTCGCTAGTCTTACCCATGATGGGGGTTTTGAGTAATGAAGCAGGCAGGGAGTTTTTAAAAGCCTCAGGAATCTTTTGCATGTGTTTAGAGTTAATTAGTTGATTCAGAAGATTAGGGTAATAGGTCGTTTAGAGAACCTTTTCTTGATATGCTAATTTTTTGAGACAGGTTTTTTGGGTTATCAGGAGTTGTATGCCAAAATCATCATTATTAAAACAATAAAAAACCTGACAAATTTCAGTTGGTGTGTAATGAATCTAAAATATATGAAAGTTTACTTGTAATCATTACATTATGGAAAATAATGAAATTTAGCACTATATGCTAATTTTTTGAGAAGGACCTGTAAGGCTGTAACAGAAAGCAGTTTATATGCTGGAGAGCAGTACAATAATGAGTGCAGGTAACAGTGAAGCATGGTGGAGGCTCCTTTCCAGTTTGCGGCTGCATTAAAGCAAATGGAGTTGGGGATTTGGTTAAGATTAGGGTTGATCGAATAGCTTTGGATAAGAGCTTATCCGAATAGCTCTAGCGCTTACCAAATAGCTGCATCGGTAACCTGGGTACCTGGAGCGCTCCCAATAATCAGCTGTTCGGTGCCCCAGCTGCATGTGTGGAGGCTGTGTGACAGTCACAAAGCACATGCATGGAGAGCCTGTTTGTTGGGCTTCCTCTTCGTGCTCAATTTGACAGGAGGCGGGGACAGTGATGCCAGCTCTGATTGGGCGCTGGGCACCACGTATCACAACAGCACAGGAGCTGGAGTGCTGACACCGCGTGAACGGCACCAGCGCGGGAGGTGAATATAAGCTTTATTGTTTTATGGAGGCCAAGCGAGAGGTATGAGAAGACGTCCAAGTAGTGCACAACTTCTGTAAGCCTCATTTATCAAAACTGTCTGAAAGAATACCTGACATTTTACTGTCTACTCACAGCGCAGCTTTCAGTTTCCTAGAGAGATTTGAAGCAGAAGCTCTGATTAGTTGCTTCCAGCATTCACAAATGTATAGATAAAGACAATCGAGACTTCCATCCGGTAATGATAAAAATCTTTAATCTTTCATATACACGTTTCTGGTGCGATAAACGCCCGTAATCGTTATACGGTGAATTAGGATGTTTATTTGGCCAGAAACGCATCAGTGTTTGTTTGATCCCCTCGTTTTAATGGATCATCAATAAAGGATTAAAGATTTTTTACATTACCGGATGGAAGTACCCATCGTCTTATTCTAGGATACATTAGTGGCTGCTCCACCAGCAGGATTTGGCACACACCTGTCTCAAGCCTCCCAGCTATTCATCTGATCAACAGGCACAGTGAGCTCCGTTCCTTCCATAGTCTGACAAATGCATTGTTACACTTCCCAATGCCCTCAGTTCTTAATGCTTTAGAGAGGATTCCTTGGATTTCATGCTTCCTTGTCACTTCTGTAAAACGGATGAAGACTACCACTGCAAAGCGTGTCTAATAGACTAGTCTGAGAAGCTGAGACACTTCTCACCCTGCTCGTGGATAGCCCATCACTATATTATACATATATACACATACAGTACAGACCAAAAGTTTGGACACACCTCATTCAAAGATTTTTCTGTATTTTCATGACTATGAAAATTGTAGAATCACACTGAAGGCATCAAAACTATGAATTAATACATGTGGAATTATACATTACACTTTACAAAAAAGTGTGAAACAACTGAAAATATGTCTTATATTCTAGGTTCTTCAAAGTAGCCACCTTTTGCTTTGATTATTGCTTTGCACGCAGAAAAGGTGAACGGATGGACTCTTCATGCCTGGTTCCCACCGTGAAGCATGGAGGAGGTGGTGTGATGGTGTGGGGGTGCTTTGCTGGTGACACTGTTGGGGATTATTCAAAATTGAAGCGGTGAGCGGTCCAGCTCACCCCAAACCATCTCAATTGGGTTCAGGTCTGGTGACTGTGGAGGCCAGGTCATCTGGCGTAGCACCCCATCACTCTCCTTCTTGGTCAAATAGCCCTTACACAGTCTGGAGGTGTGTTTGGGGTCATTGTCCTGTTGAAAAATAAATGATGGTCCAACTAAACGCAAACCGGATGGAATAGCATGCAGCTGCAAGATGCTGTGGAGGCCATGCTGGTTCACTATGCCTTCAATTTTGAATAAATCCCCAACAGTGTCACCAGCAAAGCACCCCCACATCATCACACCACCTCCTCCATGCTTCACGGTGGGAACCAGACATGTAGAGTCCATCCATTCACCTTTTCTGCGTGCAAAGCAGTAATCAAAGCAAAAGTTGGCTACTTTGAAGAACCTAGAATATAAGACATATTTTCAGTTGTTTCACACTTTTTTGTAAAGTGTAATGTATAATTCCACATGTGTTAATTCATAGTTTTGATGCCTTCAGTGTGATTCTACAATTTTCATAGTCATGAAAATACAGAAAAATCTTTGAATGAGGTGTGTCCAAACTTTTGGTCTGTACTGTACATACACACATACACACAGTACATACACATGCATACACATACATACACATTACATACATACATAATAATAAAATTCAAATAAGCTTTATTGGCAGGACCAAATAAACATTAGTTTTGCCAAAGCACGTGTACAGTAGGGAGTGGGGACTGTGGAGATAATGGGTGGGGACTGTAGAAACAATGGATGGGGTACAGGATGGGGGCTAAGGAAGTCCATGGTATATCATTGGTTGCCTTTCTTGCAGACTATGGCACGCGCTCACATACTGCGCTGCTATCTCCACCGAGCTTTCTTTTCCCCCCCAGCAGGATATATGTTTTCGCTTCCTCCTTCATGGAGCTGAAATCTGGGAAGAGATCAGATAGTCTCCTGAGGTGAGTGTCCCTCACTGCTGAGTATTTGGTGCAGTGTAGGAGGAAGTGGGTTTCATCCTCCAGGGCCTCCAGGTCATAGTGTGGGCACAGTCTGTCCTCCCTGGGCTTGTAGCTCTGTCTGTGCCGGCCGACCTTCATGGCCAGATTGTGGGCACTGAGTTTATACCAGCTCAGGATCTGGCGGTCTCTGTAAATGAATGTGTAGGTACTGTATATATGTATGTACACTGCTAAAAAAAATAAAGGGAACACAAACAACAGAATATAACTCCAAGTAAATCAAACTTCTGTGAAATCAAACTGTCCACGTAGGAAGCAACACTGATTGACAATCAATTTCACATGCTGTTGAGTAAATGGAATAGACAACAGATGGAAATTATTTGCAATTATCAAGACACCCTCAATAAAGGAGTTGTTCTGTAGGTGTGGACCACAGACCACATCTCGCTACCAATGCTTTCTGGCTGATGTTTTGGTCACTTTTGAATGTTGGTTGTGCTTTCACACTCGTGGTAGCATGAGACGGACTCTACAACCCACACAAGTGGCTCAGGTAGTGCAGCTCATCCAGGATGGCACATCAATGCGAGCTGTGGCAAGAAGGTTTGCTGTATCAATCAGCGTAGTGTCCAGAGGCTGGAGGCACTACCAGGAGACAGGCCAGTACACCAGGAGACGTGGAGGGGGCAACTACCCAGCAGCAGGACTGTTACCTCTGCCTTTGTGCAAGGTGGAACAGGAGCACTGCCAGAGACCTGCAAAATGACCTCCAGCAGGCCACAAATGTGCATGGGTCTGCACAAACGGTTAAAAACCGACTCCATGAGGATGGTCTGAGTGCCGACGTCCACAGATGGGGGCTGTGCTCACAGCCCAACACCGTGCAGGACGCTGGGCATTTGCCGCAGAACACCAGCATTGGCAAATTCGCCACTGGCGCCCTGTGCTCTTCACAGATGAACGCAGGTTCACACTGAGCACGTAACAGACGTGACAGAGACTGGAGACGCCGTGGAGAGCAATCTGCAGCCTGCAACATCCTTCAACATGACTGGTTTGGCAGTGGATCAGTAATGGTATAGGGTGGCATTTCTTTGGAAGGCCGCACAGCCCTCCATGTGCTCGCTAGAGGTAGCCTGACTGCCATTAGGTACCGAGATGAGATCCTAAGACCTCTTGTGAGACCATATGCTGGTGCGGTTGGCCCTGGGCTCCTCCTAATGCAGGACAATGCCAGACCTCATGTAGCTGGAGTGTGTCAGCAGTTCCTGCAAGATGAAGGCATTGAAGCTATGGACTGGCCGCCCGTTCCCCAGACCAGAATCCGATTGAGCACATCTGGGACATCATGTCTCGCTTCATCCATCAACGTCACATTGCACCACACAACTGTCGAGGAGTTGGCGGATGCTTTAGTCCAGGTCTGGGACGTGATCCCTCAGATCATCCGCCGCCTCATCAGGAGCATGCCCAGGCATTATAGGGAGGTCATACAGGCACATGGAGGCCACTCACACTACTGAGCATCATTTTGACTTGTTTTAAGGACATTACATTCCACTTTAATTTTGTGTGTGGCTCCAAATCCAGGCCTCCATTGGTTAATAAATTTGATTTCCATTGATGATTTTTGTGTCATTTTGTTGTCAGCACATTCACCTTTGTACTGAACAAAGTATTCAATGAGAATATTTCATTCATTCATTCATTCAGCTTTAGGATGCGTTATTTGAGTGCGCCCTTTATTTTTTTTGAGCAGTGTGTATATATATATATATATATATATATATACAGTGGGTACAGAAAGTATTCAGACCCTTTTAAATTTTTCACTCTGTTTTTATTGCAGCCATTTGGTAAATTCAAAAAAGTTCATTTTTTTCTCATTAATGTGCACTCTGCACCCCATCTTGACTGAAAAACAAAAACATAAATGTAGAATTTTTAGCAAATCTAATAAAAAAGAAAAACTGAAATATCACATGGACTTAAAGGGAATGTGTCACCCCCCCCAGGGCCTATTAATGTAAAAGAGCCACCTCCAGCAGCACTAAGGCTGCATTCTGTGAAGGTGGCTCTTGTTTATTATCCCTAGGAACGCTGAAATAATAAGTTTTATAAATTTCCCGCCATACCTGTATTGAGTCCGAGAGGTATGTTTTCTCCCCCTGACTCTACCGCCTCGCAGCCGTCCATCATCCCCCTCTGGTATCCGGGCGCCACCTCCTTTCTTCCTCTTGTCACCGGCGCCTGTGCTTTGCAGTAAGTTCTCGGACATGTGCCGTTCGCACTGCCCAGGAACTTACATCAGGTGATTTAAGGTTATCGCACCTGCGTGTAGCGGAGGCCCCAGATCCCGCCCCGCAGTGTGTTATGATATATTCACACTGTGGGTCTGGGAATCTGGCGCCTGCGCAGTGAGGATCTCTGCGCCTGTCCCCATCTCCCTCCGCCTCTTTCCTCACTGCGCAGGTGCCAGATTCCCAGTCCCGCAATGTGAATACATCATAACACACTGCGGGGCGGGATCTGGGGCTTCCGCTACACACAGGCGCGATATCCTTACATCACCGGATGTAAGTTCCCGGGCAGCGCGCACGATGCATGCCCGAGAACAGAGTCCACAGCGCAGGCGCCGGTGAAGACAAGAGAAAGAGAAGAGGCGGTGCCCCGGAGACCAGAGGGGGATGATGGACGGCTGCAAGGCGGTTAAGTCAGGGGGGGAAAACATACCTCCCTGACTCAATAGCGGTGTGGTGGGAAATTTATAAAACTTATGTTTATTATTCCTAGGATCGCTGAAATAATAAGAGCCACCTTCACAGAATGCAGCCTTAGTGCTGCTGAAGGTGGCTCTTTTACTTTAATAGGCCCTGGGGGGGGTGACAGGTTCCCTTTAAGTATTCAGACCCTTTGCTCAGTATTGAGTAGAAGCACCTTTTAAGCTAGTACAGCCATGAGTCTTCTTGGGAATGATGCAACAAGTTTTTCACACCTGGATTTGGGGATCCTCTGCCATTCTTCTTTGCAAATCCTCTCCAGTTCCATCAGGTTGGATGGTGAACATTAGTGGACAGCCATTTTCTGGTCTCTCCAGAGATGCTCATTTGGGTTTAGGTCAGGGCTCTGGCTGGATTAGCTTCACTGCCGTTATACGGCCGCAAAACATGCGGGGATTGCCAGACAAACACAGGAGCGTTCATTTGGCCGAGCACTTGGGTATAGGGGACACGACCGAGATGGCCGGCCTTCGTGTAAGATCTGAAACCTTAGTTGCTCTAGTCACCAAATCTTGCTGCAAGTCTTTTCCAGTCACTCGAGGTTTTTTGACCATCTACCTGTCAGGAATTTGGTGACAGTTTCCTCTTTCTGCCACCTCCAGGTTGTGACTTGAGAACTCTGCTTTCAGCTGCATGTCTAAGATTAGTGATGATTGAACGTACTTGGGTAAGGTGCCTTCCAAGCACACTCGCGTGCTTGTAAAATATGTTCAAGTCCCCGCGGCTGCATGTCTCATGCTGTTTGACAGCTGCAACGCATGCAAGGATTACCTAACAAATAGCGAGACATGCAGGCGCGGGGACTTGAACATTGAGCACGTTCACTCATCACTATCTAAGATCATCTGTACATTTTTTATATCCTTTTCCTTGTTTGTGCGAGGCAGTGATCTCAACTTTTCAGAACAATCTTGACTAACATGCAAGGAAGCGTCGCAGTCAACAAACCAAACGCCTAGCCAGTAATTGATCTTTTATCTCATGATGATTAGTTTGTCTCTTGATGCACAAATGTATGAGATTCTTATTGAGGAGGTTGAATAATTCTGAGACTGCATTATCATGAAAAGTGGCATTTTGTGTTTCATTTAGTTGTATTATTTTTTAGGGAAAGAAATTTAAATTGTTCCTTCTTGGTTGGTTTATTGCAAAACCCTAATAAACCTAATTAGTAATAGGGGCTGAATAGTTTTGATAGTAACTGTATGAACATGCAGGATCATAAAATGGACTAGAGACACAACTTTTTTTATAGATTTTATAGAAAACATTAAAACATAATTTGATAGAATGTAATGTTTCAAGTTTTACAAAATGTTCACACAAGTTTTTTCATGTTATTAATAGGAATATAAATAATTTGTACACAACAAAATATAAAATCTGTGGTCAGCATCTCTACGTCTGATCGGTCATCTGTGCGACACAGACGGTCCTGACTTCATTTAGCAGCAGTCTGTGTATAAACCAGGACCTATTGGAGGATAATGAGTAGTATCAGGAGGTACAAAACAAGAACTGGTTGCTGCCATCTCTGAGCCCAGGACCAACTACTAATAAATGAAATCTGAGAAAAACATTCAGAAGTCACTACCAGACAACACCAGCTTAATCAATTCAACACCCCATTTAAATACAATGTATTTCACCTTCCGCAGTGGCGCCGTTCCAGAGAGGTCTGCGCAGTGGCGCTGTTCCAGAGAGGTCTGCGCAGTGGCGCCGTTCCAGAGAGGTCTGCGCAGTGGCGCCGTTCCAGAGAGGTCTGCGCAGTGGCGCGTTCCAGAGAGATCTGCGCAGTGGCGCCGTTCCAGAGAGGTCTGCGCAGTGGCGCCGTTCCAGAGAGGTCTGCGCTGCTCTTCCCGGAGAGTGATATGACTTGCTGTGTAACTTGTCGGCTGCAGCTAATGAGCGGCTGTTTGTTACTACGTCATCAGACCGGGGGTCCGCCCTGACCTAATATTGACGAGAGACCATTCACTGGATACAGCCGACAAGAGACACGACAAGTAACGTCACTCTCGAACGGCGCCACTGCGGTAGGTGAGAATACATTGTTTTTAATTTAGTTCAGGTCCTTAACGGATTATGCTAGGGTTGTCTGGTAGTGGACAACCCCTTTAAAAAAATGAATGTGCTTCACATCTCGCCTTATTATATATGCTACAAGTATCTGTCTCTTGCAGATTAAGATTAGCCGGTGGCCAGCCATCCTGCACAGGAATATATAATATATTTTTTACAGCACTTAAAACAATCAATTTTATCTTCTGTGCTCCTGAATGATTGGTAGTATGGGATGACAGAATGGTTGCACCGCAGGCTCAGACTATGCACTCTCCAATGCTGCAAACAGAGACAGCTTTGTATCTGCAGCATCAAAGGAGTTATCATCTGTTAAATTTACATGCAAGTTCCCTGCAGCTGCCACTAGAGGGCGCTCACTTTATACCGTCTTATTGATTTCCGTATGTAACAGTATGCTGCAAGCTCCCTCTAGTGGTGACTCCAGGCAGACCGGGGTTGATTTTTAATTTTAGATCTTCTCCGAGTACCATTTTGACTCATCTAGGTAGTCTCACATTACGCCAAAGTTGACTTTCACTTTACGGTGTAGCTGTGCAGCCAGATTCACTCTCGATGTGACAAGTCAACAATCTCATATCTAAATTACACTGTAGAAATTAAAATATCTAGGACTAAAAGGTGAAAAGTTACGCTTTTCCTTAGATTAATGCATTGTAAGAAGCTACAGGGAACCTGTCAATCGGGTTCCCTGCTCTTAATGGCCCCAAACTGTGTGTTCTTCCTTTAAGCACTTCTCCAAAAGAAGGTGTAGTTCACCCCAGCAGCCTGGAATATCTGCAAAAATAGTATTTATTCCAAAGAAATAAATGCCCCCAATCCGTCCAACGGCCAAGACTGGGACCATACGTGTAGATAATCTTTAGGTGAACGCTCGCAGTTCTATATGGTTGATGTAGAGGGACATCATTCACATCAATCATGGCGAGGGCAGGATTATCTATACTGCAGGAGGCGTCAAGGGTAATCTGGGCCGTGCTGTCTGACCAGGCTGCGGTGGTGATCCTAACATTTCTTTACAAAGATGTGTAGAGTAGGAACATGCCATTGGGGTGGTCTATTAAAACAAGGGAACACGTCAGCCGATTCTTGCTGCCCCAACTACTGCATCGCATGACTCAGAGACCGGCTCCTACATTACAAACAGCTATTTTTTGGACAAGATGATTAGTCTAAGAGGCAGGTCCTCGTCAGCTTCCATGCACCCGCTCAGCTAGACTACATGTCCATTCAGCTGAGCAAGTGGGTGAAAGCTGGTTGTGACCTGGCTCTTGGGTTAGAATTCAAGGTACGACTTGGGGCAGGATGACTCTGATATGGTCTCGGATCCACGTGGTTCATAGTTCTAGCACCATGAATCACCTGACAGGTGCCCTTTAATTTATGTCCACTGTAAGGATCAATCTATCCCATAATCATGGAGATCAGCTTCCAACTGGAAGATGCCATTTACAAAGAAAATGGCATTAAGCCTCCCAAGCGATGCATAGACTATAAACACTCACCCTGAACAAAAGCCAAATAAATAGATATTTTACATAGAAGGTATGTCAGTGAGTGATGAAACGAGAAGGTCGGTGCATAAGTCAGTCTCTGCCGGACGCTCCAATGCTCTGAACCATCTTCTGGATCTTCTCTTCATTCCGCAGTATGTTCCCCTTGACTGTACATATCTTATCTCGTTGGTCTTTGATCAATTGCTCCAGTTCAGCCAGTTCCGCCTTGAGAGGATCCACAGCAGTGTCAGTGACGCTGATAATACAGAGAGAGATATCATCACCTATAATGTATACACAATGTACTATATACTGTCAAGTGCTGGAGCCACTGACAGATCTAATGTGGAGCCTACAAGATACAGACACCAAACTACTACTGTGCATATCACAGGGGTGTTAAGGGTCATCGCACATGATAAGCCAAAAGTTTTGACTAAGGTCCTGTGCCCATGTTGCAGATTTGTCGCATTTTTTTCTGTGCAGATTTATCACAAAACCTGAAGGGTTTCCCGATTCCAGGGAGTGATAATCCTGACGTCTCATGCACACGTTGCTTATTTCGTCATTGCAGATTTGGTGCAGAGTTAAATCTGCAGCATGTCAATTCTTTCAGCGTTTTTGCTGCACATTTCACCCGTACTATAAAATCTGCCCCAAAAACGCATGTAAAAAACGCCCATTTTACCTAATGTTTTTCCTGCCAAGACATGCAGATATGGTGCAAAAATTTCTGCACCAAATTCTTATCGTGTGCACATACCCTAACGGAGTGATAAGTCGGATAAAAGAGGGGGAATAATCAGTAATTACTAGACTGGAGGATTTCAATCTTGAGTTGGCATTGGGGAGGAGTTGTATGGAGCATTAACTGAGCATTAGAGGCTTAAAAGGGACTGTCAGCACAAAATTACTGTGCAAACCAAGCACAGACGCTCAATGCACCAATAGTACAGCAATGCATCTTCCCACCTACTTGTTTTACAGCAACTCCACCCTTTTACGGCTCTTGTGATCATAGGAAAAGGGGACCAGAGAAAATGGGAATGGGAGGGCGCACTGAACTGTTGGGCCATGCCAAGGGTGCAATCAGCGCATGTCCTTGGTTTGGAAAATAATTATATTAGTCTCCCTTTAACCCCTTCACGACATGCGCCATACATGTATGGAGCATTTCGTGTCCCACCCTGTGATGTGGGCTCCGTCGCACGTCACTAATCCCGCCCATCGGCACCCATGTCATATGACCGCGTTTGGCATGACAACCCGGGGTCTGCAGGAGACCCCTGTGGTTGTCATTGCCGGATTGCTCATAGCAAGTGAGCGTTTCTGCTACACACAGGCGATCTGATCATCGTCTGTATGTAGCAGAGCTGATCGGATTATCGCAGCTTCTAGTCTCCCATGGAGACTATTGAAATAAGTGTAAAGTAAATAAAATTTAAAACAATAAAAAAAAATATATATTATATAAAAACTCAAAAAAACTTCCTTCTCACCCCCACTGGGGGTGGTCTTTGCTGTCCTGTCTCATTCTCGGGTCCTCTACCAGAGGCCTGGGAGTTTGAGGGTTCTGCGCAGGATCTTAGCTGTTCCCAGCATTGCGCTTTTCTGGACAGAGAGCTCAGATGTTGCTCCTGGGATCTGTTGTAGCCATAATTCCAACTTATGGGTCACTGCTCCAAGTGCTCCTATCACCACTGGAATCACTGATTCCTTCACCTTCCACATCTCCAGTTCTCCTTTGAGGCCCTGGTATTTCTCCAGCGTCTCATATTGCTTCTTTCAGCAGCAGATGAAGGAAGGGAGACACACTAGTCATTACTAGTGGGTAGGCGGAGCCCAGATGGGATCGACACCTCAGATTAAAAAGCGTGTTGACCGGCCCCTCCAGCTCGGGCTCCTCCTACTCCAGCTCTCCAGTCGTACCAAGCTAAGGAAGAGCAAATATCACCAGCGGAGCAACATAACCCCTTCTGAAGGACTCCAGAGAAAAGACAAGAATACAGGTTATGCATGTAACAGGAAAAAACCACACAGTTCCAGGTACTACTCACTGAACCTGACTACTGCGATGAGCTGGCGATGCTGGAACAGAGCCTTAGCGCGCCGACCTCACCCCTCCCTTGGCGGATCTGTATACCCTGTATGGAGGTCCCTGCAGAACCCTGCCGGCCCTGGGGCATGAGGATTGCTTCCCTGGCGGGGACGCAAACCGCGCATCTGGGGTCACTGCGTTCCCCGCCCTGAGGGGAAGCGATGGGCACAGCGCCACAAATCCCTGGGGGTCCCTGTGGCGCTCAGCTGGGTAAGTACTCCACATTTTAATGTGTTTTGAGTGCTTCAGCGACTGCTGCGGCAGCCGCTGTTACATGTATACATGTTGGTGACTAGTGTTTTTTGTCCGCAGGTGGATGCCTGCAGGACATAGGAGCGGGGGAGAGAGGAGTTGCGCGCCTTTTTTTTTTAATTTTCGCGGCGCTCTGAGCGCACGCTTTACTGCTGTCTCATCTTCCGGCTTTTCTACATGGAGCACATCGAAGGCACAGCGCGGCGGCCATTACTGAAGCAGGGAGCGGAAAGCTTCCTCCGGCTCCCCACTCTCTCCCCCCCCAACAAGACGCTACACCGCGACCACAGCTGGGTGACAGACTCAAACCCCCTCACCCCCACAGCGCAGGCGCCTTTCTGAGGCACAAATGGGTGACAGACTGCGCTGTCCTGCAGCTGTTACCTCATAAGAGGGGCTCGCACACCCTTTCCATTAAAAAGGTTGTGGGGAGTCTGCGACATTAAAGTTGCCGCCGCTATGCGTTCCCGCTGGCGATCCCGGTGGCGACGCGTGCTGATGCGATCGTTTGTGTGATCGTTTGGATGTCGCTGGTGCCTGCCAATCTGGGCAATCTCATTGGCGGCGCATGGGCGGTTAGCGATCTCCTTGACGACTTTGGCGGTCGTTGCGATTTACTGTGGCATAGCTGTCCTGCAGCTGCTGCCTTATAAGAGGCACTTGGGGCTCGCACACCATTTTCATAAAGAGGTTGTGGGGAGTCTGCGATTTTAACCCCTTCTTAGGCGGTTAACTCTTAATGGGGGACAGCTGGGGTAGCTCTCTCTTTAAGAGCTTTAACCCTTCAGCGTTCGTTTCTTCTTTAAGAAACCACACTGTCCTAGTTACTGACAGGTTTAACCTGCCATATACTGTGTGAGGACATGTCAGATCAGGGTCCAGGAGGTGCGGACCGTCTCTCAGATCTGCTACAGGATCAGTCTCGCGTTTCTGACACGCAGACCTCGACGACATCACAGTGGTCGGAGGTTCCAGTGATGTCAAAATGGAGGCCCTAGCTAGTTCTATTGATGGCCTGTCTGACCTTCTAGGTTATTGGGTGTCAGCTAGATCTTATCATGGCAGGAAGCGACACAAGCCGGTGCCTTCCTTCCCGCGTAAAGATGTCCGATTCGGACAAGGAGGATCGGCAGGGACACTCTGCCTCTCTTTTGGGCCGTACGAAGGCTTTTATTGGTGCCATGAGGGCGTTACAGTTACCGGAGGAGGTAACTAGACGTCCTGGTAAGTCGGCCCGGATGTTTCAGACTGTATCCGTGTTCTACGGAGTTGATTGATAATTGGATTCCTTCTCCTGAAGTGGATGCCCCTTTATTCCGGCTTAGCGAGGGAAGGCGAGTCTGCAGGACCCGCTGGATAGGAAAACGGAGATGGCAGAAAAATCCATCTACGAGGCCGCAGGTCATGGATTCAGGGCACCATGTGTGCTTGTAAAGTTTCCCTGAGCTGGTTGGACCGTCTACGGACGGCGTGGCAAGATGGATCCCCTCTATCGAGGTAGATGGGCTTTTCAAGTTGTTGGAGGATACTGCGTCACTGCTGTCCAGGGCGCAATCCTCGGCGCTCACAGTCAAAAGAGCACTGTGGCTTAGACAGTGGACCGGGGACGCGGTTTTCAAGCAGGTGGTCAGCTATTTGGATCTGACCTCACGGAGCTGAGTGCCAAGGCAAAGGCAATAGAAACGGCTTTACTGCAGCGAAGAGCTGTGACTTCTGCGTCTGGCAGGACTAGTGCCGGTAGTAGTCGGCGGTCTTTTCGGTCCAGGGGACGGTTCGGTCAGCCCTCTTGGGGATCGGGTCGTCCCTCTTTTTCAGGAAAAGAGACCTCTCAGAAATCCCGCACTCCCTGGAAACAAAGTTTCCGTCAAGACAAGCGAGAAGCTGACAAAAAGCCCGCTAAGGCGGACTGACGCCAGAGTCTCACTCGAGGGCTCTCGAGTGGGGGGTCGCCTGCTCCAATTCAAATTGACTTGGGTTTCCCGCGTCCCGGACGCCTGGATGACGCGGGTTGTATCGGCAGGCTACTTTATAGAGTTTTCTTCTCGACCCCCAGACAGTTTTTGCCAATCTCGCATTCCGTCAGAGCCCGAGCTATTTGCCGCTCTACTGCGAGAGGTCGATTCCTTTCTGCAGAAGGGTGTGGTGGTACCGGTTCCACAAGAGGACCGGGGAAGAGGGTTTTATTCCAACCTCTTTGTGGTCCCCAAAAAGGAGGACAAATTTCGCCCCATTCTGGATCTCAAAAGATCGAATCGGCATGTCCACACCCGGAAATTCCGCATGGAGTCGCTTCGCTCCGTTGTGGCAGCCTTGTCACAGAACGACTTTTTGGTGTCAATCGACATTCGCGACGCTTATTTGCATGTTACAGTCGGAAGGGCTCACCAACGCTTCCTTCGTTTTGCCATAGGTCAGGACCATTACCAGTTTGTGGCTCTGCCATTCGGGTTGGCCTCAGCGCCAAGAGTTTTTACAAAAATTCTGGCGCCTCTCATGGCAATTCTTCAAAGACAGGGGGTTTCGATTCTCCCTACCTGGACGACCTTTTGATGGTGGCGTCCCCAAAGGAGGAGGCGGTGATGGCTCGCAATCTATCCCTTCAGCTCCTGGAGGACTTCGGGTGGCTGGTCAATTGGGAAAAGTCGTCTTTGGAACCGTCGCAGTCAATCCTGTGGGGATGCATTTCGACAGAAGTCTCTGCGTTTCGGTACGAGCAGTGGTGTCCCTGCCTCCAGACAAGCAAGCATGTCTCCTTCGACATGTACAGATTATGAAGTCTTCGACAGCAATGTCCCTGCGAAGGTGTATGCGCCTTCTGGGTTTGATGGCGTCCATGGAGGCACTTCTGTTTGCCCAGTTTCATTCCAGGGTCCTCCAAAGGCTCATTCTGAGCCGTTGGGATCGATCGCAGGCTTCCCTGGATTGCAGTGTCATCATCTCCCACAGGGTGCGGGAGTCTCTAGGAAGTCATTTCTCCCTCCGAGGTGGTCGGTCATAACCACCGATGCCAGCCTGACGGACTGGGGGGGGTGTCTGGAAAGATCTCTGGATTCAGGGAATATGGTTGTCGGAAGAGTCTGTCCTACCGATCAACATCCTGGAATTGAGGGCAATTTTCCTTTGCCTCCAACACTGGACGGTCACTTTAAGCGGTCTACCAGTCCGAGTGCAGACAGACAACGTGACGGCGGTCGCGTATATCAACCATCAAGGCGGGACGAGGAGTTCCAGGCTCATGGTGGAGGTGTCTCGGATCCTGGTATGGGCCGAGGCCAGGGTACCGGCCATCTCTGCGATTCACATTCCAGGAGTCCAGAATACCACGGCGGACTTCCTCAGTCGCGAGAAGATGGATCCCGGAGAATGGAGTCTTCATCCGAAAATTTTTGCACTGCTGTGCTCCCGTTGGGGAACTCCCCAAGTGGATTTGATGGCATCCAGGTTCAATGCCAAGTTACCGACCTTCATGTCCAGGTACAAGGACCCGAAGGCTGCGGCGGTGGATGCTCTGGTGGCTCCGTGGAGCCAATTCGAGCTAATCTATGTGTTCCCGCCGATATCCTTACTTCCTCTGGTGTTGCGTCGGATCAGACTGAAGAGAATCCCGGCTATGTTGATAGCCCCAGATTGGCCAAGGAGGACGTGGTTCTCGACACTGGTGTCGCTTCTGGCAGCACCTCCATTTCCACTTCCTCTTCGCCCGGACCTGTTGACCCAAGGGTCCGTTCGTCATCCGGACTTGAAGTCTCTGCGTTTGACGGCGTGGCTCTTGAGACCGAAATATTGACCCGTCAGGGTTTTTTTCAGCTAAAGTCATTGCCACTCTGCGAGCTGCCAGAGGTCCGGCTACTACTAGGATTTATCACAAGACTTGGGAAGCCTTCTTTTCGTGGTGTTCGGGTTCTTCAAGGAACCCGAGGATTTTCTTCCATTCCCAATTTGTTGGCCTTTCTGCAGTACGGGCTGGACAAGGGTTTGGCAGTTAGCACTCTGAAGGGTCAGGTTTCTGCTCTGTCCTTGCGGTTTCGGAAGGCTATCGCCTCGCTTAGGGACGTACGTTCCTTTTTTTCGCGGAGTAACCCGTCAGTTTCCGCCGCGGAAGGCGCCTGTGTCTCCTTGGCGGCTCAATCTTGTTTTGGAGGCTCTTCAACATGGGCCTTTTGAGCCTATGGATTCTTTCTGTTAACCTTTCTTTGCTTCTTGAAAGGTTGCCTTCCTAGTGGCGGTCACCTCTTTGAGAAGGGTTTCTGACTTGGCGGCTCTTTTTTCTCGCCTCCTTTTCTGGAGTTTCACCCGGATCGCGTAGTACTTCGCACACGAGGCGACTTCCTACACTAAGGTGGTGTCACAATTTCATGTTATCCAGAATATTGTGTTGCCCTCGCTCTGTTCGGAGCCGAGGGATGCGAAGGAACTGGCCTTGCACACATTGGATTTAGTGCGGGCTTTGAAGTTCTATTTGCCTATTACTCAAGGTTTTCGGAAGTCGGACTCTGTTTGTGATTCCAGCAGGTCGTTGGCGTGGTCAACGAGCTTCCAAGGATTCTATAGCTCGTTGGATTCGGTCGGCCATTTTAGAGGCCTACCGATTTAAGGGCAAACCTTGCCCGATTAAGATCCGAGCTCACTCCACGAGGGCTGCGGGTTCATCGTGGGCCTTTCATCAAGGGGCCTCGGCAGCTCAGCTCTGCCGGGCGGCGACCTGGCGCTCTGTCCACATGTTTACAAAATTTTATAAGGTGGACGTTAGTGCTTCCGCTGATGCGGCCTTAGGACGTAGGGTCCTGCAGGCGGCTGTAGTTTAAAGTTCTCGTTAACTTGTATTTAGCGCTAGTTGCGCGTTTACCTAGGTTGTTGGGATCTGCCTTTTTTGGTTTTTTTCCCACCCTTAATTTTTGGACTGCTTTGGGACGTCCCACTAGTAATGACTAGTGTGTCTCCCTTCCTTCATCTGCTGCTGAAAGACGGATTTTGGTAAGAACTTACCTGTAAAATCCTTTTCAGCGAAGAAGGAAGGGAGACACACATCCCTCCCATGGCAGAAGTGTGTTGTTGTGTTTTCAGATGCGGCGTGACCCTTCTCTGATAGCGATTATCTGGGCTGAGGTCGGCGCGCTAAGGCTCTGTTCCAGCATCGCCAGCTCATCGCAGTAGTCAGGTTCAATGAGTAGTACCTGGAACTGTGTGTTTTTTTCCTGTTACATGCATAACCTGTATTCTTGTCTTTTCTCTGAAGTCCTTCAGAAGGGGTTATGTTGCTCCGCTGGTGATATTTGCTCTTCCTTAGCTTGGTACGACTGAGAGCTGGAGTAGGAGGAGCCCGAGCTGGAGGGGCCGGTCAACACTCTTTTTAATCTGAGGTGTCTATCCCATCTGGGCTCCGCCTACCCACTAGTAATGACTAGTGTGTCTCCCTTCCTTCTTCGCTGAAAAGGATTTTACAGGTAAGTTCTTACCAAAATCCGTCTTTCTGATGTTGCTGTCACTTGGCACTGCCACATCCATTATCATTGCTGTCTTCTGATCCTTGTCTACTATCACAATGTCTGGTTGGTTAGCCATCACCTGCTTATCTGTCTGGATCTTGAAGTCCCACAGGATTTTAGCCCTTTCATTCTCCACCACTTTTTCTGGGGTCTCCCACCTGGACTTAGGGGACTTGGCCCATATGCTGTGCAGATGTTCCTGTATACAATTCCCACTACTTGGTTGTGGCGTTCAGTATATTAATAAAATATAAATGTTCAAATCACCCATTTCGCCCTATTCAAAATAAAATGATAAAAAAATAAAATACACATATTTGGTATCGCCGCGTTCAGAATCGCCCGATCTATGAATATATACACATAATCTAATCGGTAAACAACGTAGCGAAAAAAAAGTCAACACGCCACAATTACATTTTTTTGGTTGCCACAACATTGCTTTAAAATGCAATTATGGGCGATCAAAATGGTATCATTAAAAACGTCAGCCCGGCACGCAAAAAATAAGCCCTCACCCAACCCGAGATCACGAAAAATGGAGACGCTATGGGTATCAAAAAATCACGGAATTGCAATTTATTTTTTTTTTTTTTAACAAACTTTGGATTTTTTTTCGCCATTTTTAAATAAAAAATAACCTATACATGTTCAGTATCTATGAACTTATAATGGCCTGGAGAATCATAATGGCGGGTCAGTTTAAAATTTTTTTTTTTTTTTTTTTTTTTACAAACTATTGTGGAACTGCACTTTTTTTTGCAATTTCACTGCACTTGGAATTTTTTTTCCGTTTTCGAGTACACGATATGCTAAAACTAATGGTGTGGTTCAAAAGTACAATTCGTCCAGCAAAAAAACAAGCCCTCACATGGCCATATTGACCGAAAAATAAAAAATATGGCTCTGGGAAGAAGGGGAGCAAAAAACGAAAAAAGCTCCAGCCATGAAGGGGTTAAAGCATTCTTACTATGTGTAATGATTTTTCACATCTGCCTAAAATGTTTGTACAATACTGTAAATACATACTTATTACATTAATAATCTCTGGGAACATATTGTTGTTCCTTTATTATTCAGTATTTCCACTGCAAATGCGGCATCCATATGAGCCCCAGTTACCGCTGAAAGCAGCCTCCTGCTCTACTCCCATCATTAGCAGAGCTGATTGGGGTCTGCTAGGATGCAGCACCTCGGCCATGCTGGACAACACCCGGCTATCATATGATCACCGGGTCCTCCCGAGACGTCAGCTGTGCCGATGCTTCTATACATTAAATACAGCGCTATGTATCTTGTGAAATAAAAGACAGAAGCGGTAATAAACCACTTCTGTCTTCTCCCAAAAGTCCATGGCTGCTTCTGACAGTTGTGGATAGGATCTGCTCCTATGAGGAGAAATAGCTTTAACCCCGTGCTGTATATTCACAATAGTATAGGGTTAAAGTCCAGAACCAAGGGCCATAAATGAATGGAGACTGTCCATCATCAGAATTTACAACAGTATCACTGCAAAATCTGCAGCTTTTTTTTTTTCCAATCGACATTTCTTTGTGCAAACCATAACCTAAGCTTTATAGGTACCTTTGCTCCCTCAGAAGAACTTCGGCGTGCTCTCGGTTCTCTGCCCTCCACGTCTGCAATTCATTTTTCATTGTGTCCATGTCCTCTTGGATGTAGTCCATCATTTTACCCAGTGGTAAAGCACTGCGACACAAGATCTGGATGGAGCCCCTAAGTTTCTCTATCTCTTTGGTCACCAAATCCTTTTCTTTTTTCCTTCCAGTATCAGTCAAGAGAAGTTTGTCCTTAAAAACATTAAATATAAAAATTGGAATATAAGCAAAGTGAGCTCCCCCCGGATCATATTTATATGCTGGTATATGTGTGCACATTTCTGTACTGCACCCTGAGAACTCTTTTCATAAGACACAGCTACATCTCCTATTTAGTGAAAAGATAAAAAGCAATACAGAAAAAGAAAACCTAAAAATAAAAAGCAATTACGGTACATTTTATTAAACACGATATAGCTCCAAGATTTAAAAAAATATATATATATATAGATATATATATATATATATATCATATAAAACGTGCATCTGATAACAGAAGTGATAAATAAGATAAATGCACATTGCATATAATTTCCACATAGGTATAGAAACCAAACAGAACGCGCATCTAATAAAAGAAGTGTGGAATGAAATAAGTGCAAAGCCAATAGGTCGAACAAAATGCCCATATAAATGTGTGAAGAAAAACACTTAATATAGTGAAAAATACCCAATGTTAATATTAATTGCACAGAGAAAATACAGAATAAAAAAAATAATAAGGGTCTTTATCCCTGATCCATTGCAGCCAGATTAAATAAGAGAACTGATATTGAGCCATTTTCTTGATTCCTCTTAGTGGATTATCTCTGGATTTAACAGAAGAGGGTCATGCATAGAAAGTTCCAAGATGGTGTCAGGCAGAGAGGATCAGATCTAGAGAGTCTCAAAGGTATCCTTAACAAAAGAAGGTACATTAGAAAAATGGTGGCGGTAAAAAGAAATCTACTCCAATACTGGAAACAATTGGACGACCAGGCGGCCTGAAAATACCGTATAGGGTGTCCAAGCTCCATAGGGATAAGAATGTTGGAAGGAGCGGCGGAGTAACCCACAGATAACTCTTCTCTTTGGATGTAATAATGCCATGTGCAAGAGTGGAATCGTGAAGCCTTCAAAGTTTACTACAGAAGACAGAGGTGGGGTCCGAGGTCCAACTTTTGATAGACACTGCCCATGGACCTCCTCCAAGTACATGGTGACCGTCCAGAGGACCCCATTATCCCCTATATTGGCCTCATTGATTAAGAATTAATTGTTATTTCTAAGTGAAGAAATCGCTTTCCTGTAGCCCAAACTTAAATTTTGTTCTGAATATCGTTTTTTGTGGCAATTTAAGAAGTATGGTTTCTCCTTGCGGAGATTGACATGCTAAGCATGCCGAGATGAGGAGACTTAAAGTCGCAATGCTCCTCTGGGAAATATGCAAATTGTCTCTTCAGAGAAGAAGAAGACGAGAACTGTAGTGCCACCTATTGGAAGTAGCAATCCTAAAAGTCAATGTCGACCCTTTAACGTCAAGGCTCGTTAAAGGGTCGACATTGACTTTTAGGATTGCTACTTCCAATACATGTGGCAATTTAAGCGTGTACGGTAACTATCTAAAAAAAAACAAAGTGAACCTATCGTACTAAAGAAAGGGGCAGGGAAGCATCTCCTATTTAGAGTAAATTGAAAATGACGACTGCTGGTTTAAAAGGGGTTTTCAATCATTGATTTTCTTTCCACCGTAGGCTTAAAAGTGTAAAAATGACGATCCAGCAATATCTCTCCAACACTACCCATGATCTGTGTCTACAAGCTGCAGTGTTGACATTGTCACAATGACACCTCTGCAGTCACTGACTTGGCTCAGTGGCCTCATGCCAATTACATCAGACCATTACACCTGTTGATCGCGCACTCGTCTCAGCAGGTGTGAGGGATCGTACATCATCGGCACTGCTTAATTCGCATATAGGCAGCACAACATATCTTCTCTAATCGCCCCTAGCTGTTATGTGCAATATGGAAATGACTACACCACAACCCACTAAACATTAGATATTCAACCATTTTCCTACTCTTCTCAGGGTCCTGTCTGATGTCACCACTGTCAATGGTACATTACATACACATACACATATATATATACAAAAAAGTGGATGAAAATGGGGGTGCGTCTTAAAGTCTGGATGCACCGGCTCTGGCTATGGTGGGGAGGTGGGGGAGCAGTTTCGGCGGAGTAGCGGGTCACAGGTGTAGGAGCCGGCTTCTGCGGCTAACTCCTGTGCCTGCTGCTGAAGAGAAATATTCACTGCATTCCATGCCCATGGGCGTGGAGGGCAATGAATATTCATTTCTCTTTAATGGCATCCTGGTATGACTTGCCCCCATCCCGGTCCTGGTATGATTGGCCCCCCCACCCTCATCCTGGTATGCATGGCCCCATCAGAAAACATTAAGAAACCATACCATTACACTTACCTTCCCGGCGCTTCCTCGCAGTGTCCTGCTCTAATGCCAGCAGCTGCTTTATGCTTGTAAGCAGCGCATGGCAGGGACTGTGTGAACAGAAAGCAGTGAGTCTTCATTGCCCTCTAGCGAGCACAGTGTCAGCCGGAGCCTTCCTGCTGAGGGGGGGCCATGCATACCAGGACAGGGGATATTAAGTACAGAATTGACCACATTTTTTGCTTCAAATTTTTTTCCTAATTACCTCCTCTACAACCTAGGTGCGTCTTGTAGTCCGAAAAATACGGTATCTATATACACATATATATACATACACACACACACTTGCATTGGTATAGTAGAAGCTTGTCACCACAGTCTTGCTCCACATGCTAAGCTTGTATCAATGATTAATGAGCATCATAAAACAAGTATCAAGAGGAGTATAACTGACTACACAGCTTTACATCTCCAGTGCTCATGGTCATTAGAGGCCACTAACTGGAGGCTTATTAAAACTATAATTTCCGTTCTACAGCTGAAGATCTGCAAGTCTCGTAGGGTTCATATACTAAATGGAGTCAAGCTGCCAGAGAAGCAACACTTTCTATTGCTACAAATCCCACCAAGACCATGGATGTAATGATTTCCAACTGCAAACTGAGCACAGGTGGATTGTCTCCGATATGAGGCAATATCATGGATGGATAGAGGATATGCTAGGATGCAATTATGCAGATGTCAGTTGAGGCAACAGCAAGCCCCATACAGGAGCAAAACAGCACGAAACAGGAATGTGAAGAGCTATGTGCTTTAAGGAGAACCTGTCAGCACCATTTTGTAAAAGTAAAGACATCGCTGTAAAAAACATTAAATTGATACCTTTGGTGAAGAAATCCGCTTTGTTGTTCTTCTTTCAAGGGGTTGTCCACTACTCGTACAACCCCTTCTGAATCCCTATGTTTCCCCCTTGTAAAATAATAATACCTATAGTCCCATCCAGCGCTGTCACAGTTCCAGCGGTTTCAGTACTGGATCTTCAGGAGATCACGTGACATTGTTATGTATGCCACGAAATCTATGGATGTAATTGACATCTGGAGAAAAGCAAAACGCTCCCCTCACTTCCTCCAAATGTCTTGATTTGTCCAAAGGAGAGGAGAGTGAAGCCAGCACCGACTGGCTACAGGGATCGCATGACATAATGTCATGCGATACTCGAGAGAGCCAGTGGTGACACCACTGGAACGGCGCCAACACTGGAGTCAAGTATAAGGATTTAGAAGGTGATGCCCGAGTAGTGGACAGCCCCTTTAATCACCATTTGACGATTTCTGCTAGATTTCAGTGCACAGGGGCTGAACTGTTCCCTGGGTCTTCTCCTCCATCTTTGATCCACAGTCCCTTCGTCTGCCTCCACTTTGAGAAGGACAGGTCACTGCTGGCAGGCAGAAGTGCTGGGAGATCACAGACAGGGAGGAGAAAACTCAGTGCACAGCTCAGCCCCTGTGCACCAAAATCTAATTAACAGAGAACTTCAAATGGTGATTAAAGAAGAACAACAAAGCAGATTTCATCACCAAATTTAATCTGTATTACAACGGAATTGCAGCCATGTCTTCCTAAAATTGTGCTGACAGGTTCTCTTTAAAGGGTATCTGTCACTAGGATAAACCCTCCTAAGTTGTCTATATGAGCATGCAAGTCATAGGAAGCTGAATAAAGTGATCGCTTGAGATCCGTGATCCGATGTCTTCTTCCAGACAAATCCACAATTTTCTTAATATATAAATGAGATGTAAGGGAGCTCTCACACCCATAGATCTTCCTGAGATTCTGTCTCCAGAGCTTATTTTAAATATTTTTATACAGCTCAGCTCCTTCACTAAAGGAGATATCTGCTGGATCATCATCTATAAACTCTTCAGTAAAAAAAAAAAGGAAATCAGAAACCCCTGTTACCCAAAATCTGATATCCTCACCCTGTTGGACATTTTCAGTACCCAGGATTTCTCCTTGGTCCTATTTATTTCGCAAGGAGGAATTGGGGTATACAGGTCCTTCTCAAAAAATTAGCATATAGTGCAAAATTTCATTATTTTTCCATAATGTAATGATTACAATTAAACTTTCATATATTTTAGAATCATTACACACCAACTGAAATTTGTCAGGTCTTTTATTGTTTTAATACTGATGATTTTGGCATACAACTCCTGATAACCCAAAAAACCTGTCTCAAAAAATTAACATATTTCAACCGTCCAATAAAATAAGTGTTTTTTAAAAACAAACAAAAAAACCATCAAATAATAATGTTCAGTTATGCACTCAATACTTGGTCGGGAATCCTTTTGCAGAAATGACTGCTTCAATGCGGCGTGGCATGGAGGCAATCAGCCTGTGACACTGCTGAGGTGTTATGGAGGCCCAGGATGCTTCGATAGCGGCCTTAAGCTCATCCAGAGTGTTGGGTCTTGCGTCTCTCAACTTTCTCTTCACAATATCCCACAGATTCTCTATGGGGTTCAGGTCAGGAGAGTTGGCAGGCCAATTGAGCACAGTAATACCATGGTCAGTAAACCATTTACCAGTGGTTTTGGCACTGTGAGCAGGTGCCAGGTCGTGCTGAAAAATGAAATCTTCATCTCCATAAAGCATTTCAGCTGATGGAAGCATGAAGTGCTCCAAAATCTCCTGATAGCTAGCTGCATTGACCCTGCCCTTGATGAAACACAGTGGACCAACACCAGCAGCTGACATGGCACCCCACACCATCACTGACTGTGGGTACTTGACACTGGACTTCAGGCATTTTGGCATTTCCTTCTCCCCAGTCTTCCTCCAGACTCTGGCACCTTGATTTCCGAATGACATGCAAAATTTGCTTTCATCAGAAAAAAGTACCACTTAGCAACAGTCCAGTGCTGCTTCTCTGTAGCCCAGGTCAGGTGCTTCTGCCGCTGTTTATGGTTCAAAAGTGGCTTTACCTGGGGAATGCGGCACCTGTAGCCCATTTCCTGCACACGCCTGTGCACGGTGGCTCTGGATGTTTCTACACCAGACTCAGTCCACTGCTTCCTCAGGTCCCCCAAGGTCTGGAATCGGTCCTTCTCCACAATCTTCCTCAGGGTCCGGTCACCTCTTCTCGTTGTACAGCGTTTTCTGCCACATTGTTTCCTTCCAACAGACTTCCCATTGAGGTGCCTTGATACAGCACTCTGGGAACAGCCTATTTGTTGAGAAATTTCTTTCTGGGTCTTACCCTCTTGCTTGAGGGTGTCAATGATGGCCTTCTTGACATCAGTAAGGTCGCTAGTCTTACCCATGATGGGGGTTTTGAGTAATGAACCAGGCAGGGAGTTTTTAAAAGCCTCAGGAATCTTTTGCATGTGTTTAGAGTTAATTAGTTGATTCAGAAGATTAGGGTAATAGGTCGTTTAGAGAACCTTTTCTTGATATGCTAATTTTTTGAGACAGGTTTTTTGGGTTATCAGGAGTTGTATGCCAAAATCATCAGTATTACAACAATAAAAGACCTGACAAATTTCAGTTGGTGTGTAATGAATCTAAAATATATGAAAGTTTAATTGTAATCATTACATTATGGAAAATAATGAAATTTAGCACTATATGCTAATTTTTTGAGAAGGACCTGTAGACCTTGTAATGGTGAGTGAACTGAAGATCCTGCATTCTCCAGAGCTCCTCTGCCAGGTTCCTCCTGCCAAGGACAAGCGGATAGGTTCTCATTTTTGGTTGTGTTTTTTCGCAGGGGTGAGAATTAAAAAAAGACTGAGGGTACAGGATGAGAGGATGGTGAAATAGGGGTCTTCACACTCTCAGTGAACGTGATGATCTTTCACATGATGCTTGTATCCCATACAAACTCTATGCTTTTTTTGTGTTTGACCACTGTACCGAAAATAAGAGACACGGCTCATAAGAACAGACTTTAATTTGGGTTTTGGTTGATCCTGCAGATGGAAGAAGCACCACATTCCAGCAAGGATAATTTGCTCTTACATATGCATTATTGGATAATATGTATCTTATATGGGACATATGTGCTCCTGCACAAGCCCTGCTAGGTAATATGCCATATTTTACTATTATACGGGATATTACATGTGTGTCTTACACATGCTTTATTAGGCACTACATAATTGTTACATGTGCTTTATACCAGCCTCATTAGGTAATATGTGATTGTTACATGATCTACTAAATGTACTAATTACTGATGTTCTTTCCCTAATGCTGCTACTTGGTGCCATCGACTGGCTAATTTGTATATTTACATGTTTTATATTTTTTCAATAAAACTGTATATTTTAAATAAATAAAAACTCTTTTTCTTATTTCCACAATTTTTCTTATTTAATGTTGTATGTTTTGGTGCTTAACCTCAATAAACAGCCCTATATTCTAGAGTACGTTCTAGAGCTGGGCGATTAATCGAATTAATTAGATTAATTCGCCCATAGTAAAATCGGCGATTTTAAATTCATTAAAATCCGATTTAAAATGGCGTGCGCAATGTAATTGCGCCGCCATTTTACTCGGCTCGTCCAGGCCAGTTCCCGCCCACCGCTGCGTCCCGCACAGTGCACACTACATCGAGCTCCTTACTGCCAGGGCGCCTGTCCCCATGCTGCATGTGGCCGGCGGTGCGAGGCTGCTGCCACAAAGTGCAGTCTCGTCCCTTCCACAGCTCGCCCTGCAGGCAGCAGGATGCTGGAGCGGCGCTGAGTGTGTGGAGGAGTGCGGGGGGACATGCTCCTCACTGACCCGCGGCTGAATGCCCCTGTG
The DNA here is from genome assembly GCA_033576555.1 of Oophaga sylvatica. Taxonomy (NCBI): domain Eukaryota; kingdom Metazoa; phylum Chordata; class Amphibia; order Anura; family Dendrobatidae; genus Oophaga; species Oophaga sylvatica. The sequence continues at coordinate 53,752,080 of JARQOD010000007.1, read as the reverse complement.
CCTTGGCTGGACTGAGGGAACTTACTAGCTGCCTCCTACTGGCGCATCCTGCGTGCTTTTCATCGTGGTCAGTTCTGAAGGTCCCAGAAAGCGATGGCATCAGAGACGGTGTGTGGGCTCATCTTCAGGCTGCTGCTGCCGCCGCTCTGCCTGCTTGTGGGTGAGTCTCCTGTGCATCAGTGGCCAGCGCAAATATCCCGACACTCTGCGTCCTTTGTGTCGTGACAGACGCTCATGTATCGGTCTGTGGGGGACAGGTCCTAATTCCGGCTTGACGTGTACATACGAGCAGTTTGAGACTTAGAAAAAAAACTTTTCAAGACTTTTTGGTCAGTTTAGCAACTTCCATAAAACATCCCAAATAATCCAAAGTGTCGCAAATGTGCGACAAGATAGAGGGGGTTCAAATATTCCTCACTCTGATAGACCCCCCGTACTTATCAGATGAGAGTAATATATGTATGCCTATTTTGCACTATATCTATCGATCCCATATCTATCTATATCTATCTATATATCTATCTATCTATCCCTATCTATCTATCCCATATCTACTATCTATCTATCTATCTATCTATCTATCTATCTATCCCATATCTATCTATCTATCTATCTATCTATCTATCTATCCATATCTATCATATATCTATCACTATCTATATCTATCTATCCCATATCTATCCATCTATCCCATATCTATCTATCCCATATCTATCTATCTATCTATCTATCTATCTATCACTATCTATCTATCTATCTATCCCATATCTATCTATCTATCTATCCTCATATCTATCCCATATCTAAATAGGGTGGGTGGAGCTTGTAAAATGGGGGCGGGGCTTAAAATAAATCGAATCGATTTAAATCGAAAATCGGTTTTAAGTTTGAAAAAAAATCGATTTTGTTTTTTTTTGAAAATCGCCCAGCTCTAGTACGTTCCTAATATTCCACATTTCTTGTACTCAGACTTGTTGCGATTATTTGCTTCTAGGACCTGAGTTAGACTATGGATAAGGGATAGACGCTGATAAGGGGGACATACAGGGGTTGGACAAAATAATGGAAACACCTGGAAACATCAACAAAAGTTAGTTTAATATGGTGTAGGTCCACCTTTTGCGGCGATTACAGCCTCAATTCTCCGAGGTATGGATTCATACAAGGTGTGAATTGTTTCCACAGGAATTTTAGCCCAATCTTCAGTTAAAACACCCTCCAGTTCTTTGAGCAACGATGGCGGCGGAAATCGACGTCTAACTTGAATCTCTAAAATCAACCATAAATGCTCAATAATGTTGAGGTCTGGGGATTATGGGGCAGATGAGATGCTCAGCTTCATTAGAATGTTCCTCGTGCCATGCTTTAACGATTCTAACTGTGTGAATTGGTGCATTATCATCCTGAAAGATGGCGCTCCCCTCCGGGAACAGTGCTTGAACCATAGGATGCACTTGGTCGCCCAAAATGCCTAAATAATCGCGGCTGTTAATTCTTCCATGAAGGGAACATATGGCCCGGCGGATCTCCACTAAATAGCACCCCAGATCATCACAGAACCTCCGCCATGTTTTACGGTTGGGAGAAGGCAGTCTGGATGGAATGCTTCTTTCGGCTGTCTCCAAACGTACACGCGGCCGGAGGTCGGAAATAGGGTAAACGATGATTCGTCTGAGAATATCACATTTTCCACGGCTCGAGGGACCAATTCTGGAGGTTTCTTCACCACTCTAAACGCTTGGAAACATTTGTCATTGAGAGCAGCGGTTTTCGAATTGCAGCTCCTCCGTGGAATCCAGATTTGTTCAGCTCCCGATGAACAGTTTTCGTGGAAACTGGGTTCTGTAGGTGTTCATTGAGCTCAGCAGTGATTTTCGGAGCCGTGGTCTTGCGATCCTCTCTCACAATTCGCTTTACAGTCCGACGGTCTCTCTCAGTCAACTTCGACTTTCGGCCGGACCTGTGCTTTGCTGCGGATGTTTTTCCTTCTCTTTCAAACGCAGTCATTACTTTGGAGACAGTGCCTCTTGACACGCCAAGCATTCAGGCACTTTCGGTCACACTAGCGCCTGCCATACCAGCACCAACAATTTGGCCTCTTTGAAAATCCGAGAGGTCTGCCATTGGTATCAGGTTCTCATCAATGTTCTTACAATTATGCAAAACAAACAGTAATTTACATACACACATCACATAACACAAATAATCAACTACAAAACATTACCATATGTCACGGTTTCCATGTTTATAACATGTTCGAAGATTATGATGCCAAAACGTTAGGTGTTTCCATTAATTTGTCCAACCCCTGTATATCACCAAGGTTTATTATGCAGTGTGAACTCCCTCAGCATTATAGCCGAACAGGCGAGATCTCAACTACATAGTTTCATGGAGCGCATAAAATAATATTCGCTCTAAGCTTATTATATTTTATTGTTAATAGCCAGCAGTTATTTAGAAGGGTTCCTGTATATATAAGGTTAATAAAACCTGACATCTGTACTGTTCAAGACCCTTTTTTATTGAAGGTAGATTTTCAAGGAAGTAATATAATATATATATTTATATATATTTCCCTGAAAATCTGACTTCAAGAAGCGTGGCTGCAAGGGTTACAAGCGTTTTACATTTGCTCTATGAAGATTAATTAAACCGACCTTCCTCCATGCATAAGATATAGATCGGCTCTTCACAAATCATAAATACATGCTTTTGCTCCTTAGATTGTCGATCCTCAGCAGCCCGATCAAATAGATGTCTCCCAGTAAAAAGAAAAACACACAAAAGGACTAACGAATCGCTCTTGGAGGTAATCTGGACAATCCACAACTATTCCAGAGCGGTTACAACCACGGCTCCTGTATAATTCCTAGGGAACAGAAATGTCGTGCATTGCTTTATGTATTCATATCGGCGTAAACCTGTTTGGATCATGGTAAAAAAACACCAACCTTCTACCATAAAAACACGTTAGATCCATAGTTGTAAATAGGAAACACATTTTTACTTATGAAAATGTATTTCTTATAAAACCGTATATCAGACGATCCTAGAGATTCTGCAAGCCATATAAAAGGTAGAAATCGGAATAAATGGCATTAGGCCTAGTTTTAACATGAAATTCGGTTCTGGTTCCCACCTTACTGGCAGCATCACGCTGGGACTCATAGTTCTTCTTGGTGTCTAAGATTTTCTTAACAAGACTACCTGAAAAACATGGAATGAAAATGTCAGCATTTACAGAAACAACAGAAAACATGAATTTAAGCTGTTGCCGTGCGTCAGTTTCCACGTGGTATTTTGACTCCATTATTTCCTGATTGAACAGCACTAAAGTCACCGAATATTCTCAAACAGGTCACGACTGATTAGCAGTAATTCCCTGCACTGTATTACTACTCCACAAGAGAGGCCATCAATATCAGAGCGGTGGAGGTCCAACATCCAGCACTCTCACCAATCAGCACTGGTAGTGGCCAGACATATTGGTCCAAGCTGCAATGTGCAGCTCCATTCAATGTGTAGTGGTCACTGCCGGATACTGCAGAAGGTCCCTTATATAAAGAGTATAAGAGCTGTTCTGCAGCACCAAGCAGCAGCCACTACATATTGAATGGAATTGCTAACTGCAGCTCGACTGAATGCATTTTACATACGGAGCAAATAACAACTAATCGGTGGGACTTGTGGGTGTCGGACCTCCACTGACCTGATATTGATGACCTATCTTATGGGGAGCTCATCATTATCTTGTGACTAGACACTCTCTTTAAGCTCAGTGAGGACTGTATACATCTGATTTAATTAAACTCTCCCTCAGAGGCATCAATAATTTTATTTTATAATTTAAAAAGGGGTTTTCTGTTATGTTACGGTAGCTGAGGAGTGCAGGTAAAAAAGGAAATACACCAGAGCAGTTGGAATCTATGAGATTGCAGTACCCTGACTAACCACCGCAACTAGAGGCAGCCGTGGAGCGTTCCTACGTTGGTCCTAGACGCCTCGTCACAGCCTGAGAAACTAACTACACCTAAAGATAGAAATAGGAAAGCTATCTGCCCCGGAGCAGAACCCCAAAGATAATAGAAAGCCCCCAAACATGTAATGGCGGTTAGACAAGAGGAAATACTGACACAGAAAGAAAATAGTATGAGCAAACGCTGGGGCCCAAACTATCTAAATAGAAAAGGATAGGAAGGGTACTTACTGCAATCTCAGAAAACCCTGAAAAAACACCAACTCTACTAATTTCAAAATCACCTGAGATCACACGACCTCTACCACCTAAATTAGCTCTCTGGTGTAACAAAAACAAAACAGCAGCCACTGAAAAAACTGGAAAAAGCAAAAGTACAAAACACAGTGGCAGGACTAAACTGAGAGGGCAGAAGCCCCCGGAGGGGACCCTGAAGGCCCCCACAGAAGTGCAGGACAAAATGCAAAAATATAGCAAAAACACAAAATAAGAAATTGTCTTATCTGATAGCAGGAGATGCAGACACGACACAGCAGGCTACAAGGGAAACTGGAAAGAAGGATTCAGACCAGAACAATTGATCACCGGCAACCCTGATGGGAAAATGACTCCCTTATAAAAGACCAATCAGTAACACCTGATTCCCAGTCCTCACAATCCTCACTAGTACCGCTTGTAACCACCAGAGGGAGCCTCTGCTCAGAACTCATCTCAAACCCATTCACAACAGTACCCCCCCCTTGAGGAGGGGTCACCGAACCCTCATTTGAGCAACCAGGTCGGTCAGGATGAGTTCTATGATACGCACGGATAAGTCTCCTAGCATGGATGTCCGAAGCAAACACCCAAGAATTGTCTTCCTGACCATAACCTCTCCATTTAACCAAATACTGGAGTCTTCGTCTAGAAAAACGAGAATCCAATATTTTCTCAACCACATACTCCAGATTGCCCTCAACCAAAACAGGGTCAGGAGGCACAGCAGCAGGAACCACTGGCTCAACAAACCTCTTCAACAAGGACTTGTGGAACACGTTATGGATCTTAAATGTCCCTGGAAGAAGCAAACGAAAAGAAACAGGATTAATAATCTCCATGATCTTATAAGGTCCAATGAACCTAGGTTTAAATTTAGGAGATGCTACTCTCATCGGAATATTCTTTGAGGACAACCAGACCAAGTCCCCCACTTTAAACCGAGGACCATCAGTCCTATGCCGGTTAGCAAACCGCTGGGCCTTCTCCTGAGAGAGGGACAACCTCTCCACTACCTGGTCCCAAATCTGCTGCATACGCTCAACAACAGAGTCAACACCTGGACAGACAGAAGCCTCCGTCTGTCCTGAAGAAAATCGAGGGTGAAACCCAGAATTACAGAAAAACGGAGACATCAAAGTGGCAGAGCTAGCCCTATTATTAAGAGCAAACTCAGCCAAAGGCAAAAAAGAGACCCAGTCATCCTGATCAGCAGACACAAAGCATCTTAGATAAGTCTCCAATGTCTGGTTTGTTCTCTCAGTTTGACCATTGGTCTGAGGATGAAATGCCGAGGAGAAAGACAATTGAACACCCAGTTTAGAACAAAAAGTCCTCCAAAATCTGGAAACAAACTGGACTCCTCTGTCAGACACAATGTTCTCAGGAATGCCATGTAAACGAACCACGTGCTGAAGGAACAACGGCACCAATTCAGAGGAGGAAGGCAACTTAGGTAATGGCACAAGATGTATCATTTTGGAAAACCTATCACAAATTACCCAGATGGTGGTCATTCTCTGAGAAACAGGAAGATCGGAAATGAAATCCATAGAGATATGGGTCCATGGTCTCTTGGGCACAGGCAATGGCATCAACAAACCACTAGAGCGAGAGCAAGGCTTGGAGCGAGAGCAAGTCCCGCAGGACTGCACAAATTCCCTGACATCGCGAGACAAGGTAGGCCACCAAAAGGACCGACTAACCAAGTCTCTGGTACCAAAAATTCCGGGATGCCCAGCCAATGCGGAACAATGAATCTCAGACATCACACTCTTTTTCCATTGGTCCGGGACAAACAATTTTCCAACAGGGCAGCGCTCGGGCCTATCCTCCTGACACCCCTCCAGAGCAAGTCTCAAATTGGGCGAGATGGCGGAAAGAACTACACCCTCCTTCAAAATAACAGAGGGATCAGATAACTCAGGAGAGTCCGCAAGGAAACTCCTCGAGAGGGCATCCGCCTTAACATTCTTAGTGCCAGGAAGAAAGGAAACCACAAAATTAAAACGTGTGAAAAACAAGGCCCACCTGGCCTGTCTAGGATTGAGTCGCTTGGCAGATTCCAGATAGACCAGATTCTTATGGTCCGTAAGGACCACCACCTGATGTTTGGCTCCCTCCAGCCAATGTCTCCACTCTTCAAAAGCCCACTTCATGGCCAATAACTCCCGATTACCCACGTCATAATTACGTTCAGTAGGAGAAAATTTTCGAGAGAAAAAGGCACAAGGGTTACTTTTAGAGGTCTCTGGATCTTTTTGGGACAAAACGGCACCTGCCCCAATTTCAGAGGCATCAACCTCCACCTGAAATGGCAGAGAAACATCAGGCTGCCGTAGAACAGGAGCAGAAGTGAATCTCTGCTTAAGTTCCTGAAACGCAGAGACTGCCTCAGGAGGCCAATTCACCACATCAGAACCCTTTCTGGTCAAATCAGTTAATGGTTTAACAATAACCGAGAAATTACCAATAAATTTACGATAAAAATTGGCAAAACCCAAAAATCTCTGAAGAGCCTTTAATGAAGTAGGTTGGACCCAATCACAGATGGCCTGAACCTTGACCGGGTCCATTTCAATAACAGATGGGGACAAAATGAATCCCAGAAATGAGATCTTCTGTACGCCAAAAAGACACTTTGATCCCTTCACATACAGAGCATTCTCTCTCAAAATCTGGAATACAGTTCGAACATGTTTCACATAAGAGTCCCAGTCATTAGAAAAAATCAAGATATCATCCAAATAAACAATCAGAAACTTGTCCACAAAATCCCTGAAAATGTGATTCATGAAGGACTGGAAGACGGAAGGAGCATTAGTGAGCCCAAAGGGCATCACAAGGTACTCAAAATGCCCTTCAGGGGTGTTAAATGCCGTCTTCCATTCATCCCCGTGCTTAATGCGAATAAGGTTATACGCCCCCCTGAGGTCAAGCTTGGTAAACCAAGTAGCGTTTTTCACCCTGGAAAACAGGTCAGAAATCAAGGGTAACGGGTATTGATATTTCACAGTAATATTGTTCAAGAGACGATAATCAATACACGGCCTTAATGAACCATCTTTTTTGGCCACAAAGAAAAAACCGGCACCTAAGGGTGAAGAGGATGGTCTGATATGACCCTTCTCCAATGATTCCTTGATATAAGACCGCATAGCGTCATGTTCAGGTACAGACAAGTTAAAAAGGCGACCTTTAGGGAATTTACTACCTGGCACTAATTCAATAGCGCAGTCATAGCTCCTATGGGGAGGTAAGGATGCAGATTTACTTTCGCTAAACACATCAGAAAAATCAAACAAAAAGTCAGGAACATCCTCAGCCTGGGGGGAGGCAGAAAAAACAGGAGTGTTGGTATTAACACATTGGCAGCCCCAACTGGTTACAGACACAGATTTCCAATCCAAAACAGGATTATGAGACTGTAACCAAGGGAAACCCAGCACTATAATGTCATGCAGATTATATAGAACCAAAAATTTGCAGCACTCCTGGTGATCAGATTCAACCCTCATTATCACCTGAGTAGAAAACTGGGGTTTATTCTCAGCCAAAGGGGTAGAATCGATCCCCAGTAAAGGAATAGACTTCTGTAGGGGTATCAAGGGAAACCCACAACGTTTAGCAAAATCATAATCCATCAGGTTAATAGCTGCTCCAGAATCAACGAAAGCCTGAGCAGAAAATGAGGACAGAGAGCATATCAGAGTGACAGTTAATAAAAACTTAGTCTGAACACTACCCAAGACAACTGAGCGTGCAAAACGTCTTCCCCGCTTAGGGCAGACTGAAATAGCATGAGAGGCATCACCACAGTAGAAACATAACCCATTGCGCTTTCGAAACTCATGACGCTGTGCCCCAGACACCACTCTATCACACTGCATGGATTCAGAAGCAGGTTCACAAGGCAACACTATTCCACGCATACTTCTCCGCTCACGCAAACGTCTGTCAATTTGAATCGCTAATGACATAGAATCATTGAGACCAGAGGGGACAGGGAATCCCACCATAACATCCTTTACATTATCCGACAGACCCTTCCGGAAAAGGGCCGCCAAAGCGTCGTCATTCCATTTGGTCAGGACTGCCCACCTACGGAATCTCTGACAGTATAACTCAGCGTCATCAAGCCCCTGATTTAATGCCAACAAGGCTTTTTCAGCTTGATCAGTGACATTAGGCTCATCGTACAATAACCCCAAAGCCTGAAAAAATGCATCAACATCACTCAAAACAGGATCCCCAGGTATCAGGGAAAAAGCCCAATCCTGAGGATCGCCGCGCAGGAGAGAGATGATAATTTGAACCTGCTGCGCTGCGTTTCCTGAGGACTTAGATTTTAAGGCAAGAAACAATTTACAATTATTTTGAAATTCTGAAACTTAGCTCGATCCCCTAAAAACAAATCTGGCATGGGGATCCTAGGTTCCACAACAGGCAACCTAGCAAGATATGCAGCAATACTCTGAACCTCAGTGGCAAGCTGATCCACACGGCCAGACAACTGTGCAAACTCCATTGGGAGAAAAGATCCTCCCCAGCACCCAGAGATACAGAGGGAAAAAAAAAAAAAAAAAATGCAACAAACAGAAAAATATCTCTGACAACTTTTCTTCCTTCAAAATATTTTTTCCCTTCTGTGAGTACCATACAATTTTTATGGCCGGTGATACTGTTATGTTACGGTAGCTGAGGAGTGCAGGTAAAAAAGGAAATACACCAGAGCAGTTGGAATCTATGAGATTGCAGTACCCTGACTAACCACCGCAACTAGAGGCAGCCGTGGAGCGTTCCTACGTTGGTCCTAGACGCCTCGTCACAGCCTGAGAAACTAACTACACCTAAAGATAGAAATAGGAAAGCTATCTGCCCCGGAGCAGAACCCCAAAGATAATAGAAAGCCCCCAAACATGTAATGGCGGTTAGACAAGAGGAAATACTGACACAGAAAGAAAATAGTATGAGCAAACGCTGGGGCCCAAACTATCTAAATAGAAAAGGATAGGAAGGGTACTTACTGCAATCTCAGAAAACCCTGAAGAAACACCAACTCTACTAATTTCAAAATCACCTGAGATCACACGACCTCTACCACCTAAATTAGTTCTCTGGTGTAACAAAAACAAAACAGCAGCCACTGAAAAAACTGGAAAAAGCAAAAGTACAAAACACAGTGGCAGGACTAAACTGAGAGGGCAGAAGCCCCCGGAGGGGACCCTGAAGGCCCCCACAGAAGTGCAGGACAAAATGCAAAAATATAGCAAAAACACAAAATAAGAAATTGTCTTATCTGATAGCAGGAGATGCAGACACGACACAGCAGGCTACAAGGGAAACTGGAAAGAAGGATTCAGACCAGAACAATTGATCACCGGCAACCCTGATGGGAAAATGACTCCCTTATAAAAGACCAATCAGTAACACCTGATTCCCAGTCCTCACAATCCTCACTAGTACCGCTTGTAACCACCAGAGGGAGCCTCTGCTCAGAACTCATCTCAAACCCATTCACAACAGTTTTCCACTTTTGGGGACAATTTCTACTTTGAACTTAAATGCATGTACTTGTTGCTACATTTTTTTTTTCAATTGGGCTTCATTAAAAACTTTGCACTGTTTGCGTTCTATAGTCTGTTGTTCTGTCTATTACTGGCTGTAGAATGAGTTAACTGAGAATCCATCAGTGATCTGGTTATGACAATCTTACAAGATAGTTTTTAGTTCTTTTATCCATATTTTTTCTAGACTCCTCTTAGCTGATTTATAGCCACAGACCACATCAAAGTTGAATGTGCAGGGAAACAAATGGCCAGTAAAAGGCAAACAATGCAAAATTTTTAATGAAGCCCAACTGTCTTAATGCTTTTTTTAGCCTCAAATACATGCATTTAAATGAAAAAAAAACACATTTGTCCTTAAATGTAATAAACCTCATTAACATCATGGTATAAGCTGGTGATGAAATATCTAAAATCATATCTATACCATCCACATGTATTGAACTACAGCTCACCGTGGTTCTCATCTCCTGGGAGATCCAGTTCTGGCTCCTGAATAAAGAAACCAGATAAGATTTGTTTTAGTGAAGCTAGAGGATGTATCACAGCACACAGTGTTACGGTCTTGGACACCTACCAGCTCCATTTTGGGCATCTCTGACAACTGAGAAGAAGCCTCTTCCACCACAAACTCATTGTCGTCTTCACCATCATCTTTCTGCTTGTCAACAATCACATTGGATACACCTTTTCCACTGCTGACCCTATGAACAACATAAAATTATAATACATATATGGAGGAAGAGGAGGAGAAAATTAAAATGCCAAAATTGGCTTAAAGGGGTCAAGTAATAGCTCAATAACTAGCCCTAAACTCGTCCTGTTTTCATGAATGCACAGATAATAATTGTCATTTCATAAGATGCTTCTATAGGTGGTCTCGCCTCGACGTGTAGAGGGTTCCTGAAGGCTGGCATCGAGAAACAGTTCTGTCTATAGTTACTATACAATACAGGTTATTTGCATATGGCAGAACGCAGGCCAAGACAAAGCTTCTGAACCCGAGACCAAGAACTGTAATGCCTCGGTCACCTACACACCTTTCTGGAGCAACGACTTCTGCACTGGCTTGACGTCTGACTCTTGGTGGTGCAGGACGGGCACTTCCAGGTCGTGGGATTTTTCTACAACAAATAAGATATAAGCAGAATGAAGACACTTGTATCACTGATAGACATCATTATTTATTATCCTTATATAGCGCCATCATATTCCGCAGCGCTTTACTGACATTATCGTCACTGCCCCCATTGGGGCTCACAATCTAGATTCCCTATCAGTATGTCTTTAGAAAACTCACGCAAACACGAGGACATATAAACTCCTTATAGATGTCCTTGGGGGAATTTCAACCCAGGACCCCAGCGCTGCAAAGAAACTGTGCTAAGTACTGAGCCACTGTGCTAAACAGACATACTGATAATAAATAGATTACAAGTCCGGGGATTTACCTTTGCGCAGCAATACTTGTCTCCGCAATATCATGACTTTCCGAATTATGCAACTCTAAAAATCCAGCTTCTAAAAGAAAGGAAATCAACAGGTGTACAATGTTACACGGTAACAGACGACACAGACTTATATCTGCACTAGCAAAACTGTACCGATGATAATAGAGATAAGCCCCAAATGTCACACTACCCAGGTCCAGCGCCCACCTGGATCCTCTATGGCCATGTTCATTTCTGTGCTGGCCATCTTCGGCCTGGCATCTTGGATGCCTCTGCCACTTACAAATCCCCACGATAACATGATGTTACAAGGCCCTAGTAAAGGGCATAGGAGTCCAAGATGCCAGGTGGAAGATTATTGGCGTAGGAGAAAACATGGCCCTAGTCTGGATGCCACAAAGGACTGAAGTGGACACAGGACCAGGATAATGTGACTCCTTTTGCACATCCCTAGATAATGATAATAATAAGATATAGAGAAACAACCACTGGTCCTCAATATCTAATCGGTTGGGGTCTGACTTTTGACATTCCAAAAGTAGGGGATGTGACACTTGGTGGGCGCAGCACCCTCTTCTACAGCCCTCTATGTAGTACCAGCTGTGCGGGGATATTGCAGTGTGGTCTTTTTCCTGCAATGTAGAGAGTATGCAGGTGAACAGAACGGAAGAGACGGCAGAGCCCGGCGAGCACCCTACCTACTATGAACAGCTGCTCGGCGTGGGTGCCAAGAGCTGGACCTCCACTGATCTGATACTGATAGCCTATCACTAAAGGTATGCCAAACTAAGTGAGATCGCAAGCGAGATCGTAACGAGATCGCTGCTGCGTCACCAATTTTATGACGCAGTAGCGATCTCGTTAGCGACTTAGCTGTGTGTGACATGTAGCAGCGATGCGGCCCCTGCTGAGATGTCTCTGATCGCTCATGAACGTTCTGAGCCGTTTTTTGGTCGTTGGTGTCCCGCTGGTGAGCCTGAATCGCTGAGTGTGACACCCTTTATGAACGACTTTACCAGCATCGCAGGTGGGACTAGGTTTTCCCAACGACCGCAGAGGTCGTTATACAGATCACTGATGAGATGTGTTTGGAATCACACAGCTAAGTCGCTAACGAGATCGCTACTGCGTCATAAATGGTGACGCAGTAGTGATCTCGTTAGCGATCTCGCTTAGTGTGGCATACCCTTAACTTAGGATACCCAAATTCTGAACCTGGAAAGCCAGTTTATAAACTCTAAATATAAAAATAAATGCCGCGCTAACTAAGAACACCTGATAGAAACTAACAATATTGGACAAAGAGAATAAAAAGAGGAGAACTCACTGTCAAAAGTAGGATTGCTCGAAAATTGTAGATTATCGACTTTGGGTAAATGCTAAAATAATAATAAAATAACCAGTGAATTATTAAATAAAACAAAATGTTAAGTTATACCTCATATATTGTACTTACTAGTACTTATGAAATGGATACTCACAAGATGAAGCTAGATGTGTACATGGATGATAGAACACACTGAGTGACCAAATTCAGTGGTGCCACAGTAGGAGATTGTATATACTTGCGTAGATAGGATAAATGCCTATAACAGATGGAACTTTGCTAGTAACTAACTGCTTATTCGAAGTAGTGATTAGTCGCAGTGATGTTATACTCACTGCGGTGCCAGAGGGAGAAGTATATATCCCGACGTGGACTTTAAGAAGATGAGTGTCTGTACCAAGTAATTGCTAATCCTGGGAGCTTGCTATAATGAGCGTTAGAAAATGATTGTATGTTCATGCAGAGGGTTCATATGATAATGGCAAGTGCCATTGTACTCACTGAGTGAAGATTGGATCTGTGTGACTGCAGGAAAAGCCTCTACATAGAGAGCGTTGGTGCGGTGGAGGTCGGCAAAACACTCGGCGCGCCCCGGCCGGAAGCAGCGCCGAGGTAGCGACAAGAAGGGGCGGGACAATGGGGTGACGTCACCAATCTGTCTTGCGCACATAAGATTGCATAAGATTACAGGGGCTAAGTTCGGCTGACGCGTTTCTAGGGACTGCTATCCCTCTTCATCAGAGCTCCCTGCATTGCCTTGCTTCTATATATAGATGAACGCCAATGAGGCTGTCCTGCATATAGATCCTAATTAGAATAGGTGACTGATAGTATTGAAAGGAGGAATAAACCTGTAATGATTTTGCTGGTACAATTTCACCCATAAATTGCAAAAAATATATACTACACTAAGACCCACGAAAAATGTTGAAATTGTATCCTATGAAGTGAATACTAAAGGTAAAATAAATGTGTATATTCAGATAAAAATAGAAATGGAGAATAAAAATATATATATTAACTTTATTAGGACACTTTAAAAAATAGACCGGTGAATTAGTGATACTTTTAAAAAAAAAAAAAAACTTGGAAATAAAAATTAGGAACAAAATTAATTAAAATTAAAATTAAACCTGCACTGATAGTGCTGGTAAGATGCCAACTGAAGTACTGAAAAGATGAAAAGGAAATACTTGTTTGTGTACAAAATAGAAGTTATAAGAATAAAAATAAAAACATTTTGCTTTATTAACACACTTTTAGAGAACGGTTGAACACGTAGATGAGTAATTGTTTGAACCTACACTGATAGTGCTGGTAGACTTCTTTTTAGAGGAAGATTCAACACATTGATGAGAAATTGTTTGATCCTGCACTGATAGTGCTGGTAGAATTCCACCTAGGGTTCTAAGAAAAAATAAATAAAAATAAAAAATGAATAAATAAGAAGGAATCAACAAAGCAAAAAGAACTGGGCTTGTACTGGTAGTATTGCACCAATAGTACCGGTAGGCTTCTACTCATGTTTGTAATGGCGAAAACGAATATAAAATATACAAATATTTAGTTTGAATTAGTTAAAAGCATAGAGCTCAATCTCGTGATTGAGTCCCTTTGGAGCAGGTGTATCAAGGGTGAAGATCCAACGAGATTCAGTCCTGGACATACACTTGATATAGTCACCACCTCTCCATTGTTTCGGGACCAATTCAATACCATAGAAAGAACTGCCCACACATGTTTTATTATGTCTTTCAAGATAATGCCGTGACAGTGGGTGCCCAACAATAGATGTATTCAGAGAGGCTTGCGTGGGAGTACAATTGAGTTCGTCCAATACAACGAACCCAGTAGCGGAACTGGTACTTGGTTCCTCATGATTTACGGCTGGATCAGTACATGGTACCTTGTCTATTGGGATATGAAAACGTGCAAATTTTCTCATTTTTTTATTTATGATTTCTTTCTCTTTTCTTTTAATCTGAATAGAATATTGGCAGTGAGATCATAGATCGCCTCATTATGATTAAAGGTATTCAGTTGTTCAAAAATACTATTAATAGTTTTGCTGGTTTTTCTGAGATTTGATGTACGTTTTTCAATAATAAATTGAAGTGCTTGATTAGAGAAATTAGAAAATAATTTATCCCACTCTGCCTGTATAGATGGATCCCCAAACATCAGGTCCGTAATCACGTACGAATCTAAAGGCGTAATTTACATCCTTAAATGCCCTTGCAATAAACTCTATGTGGGTCGCACAAAAAGACCGCTTAAAGTGCGGATCAAGGAACATCTGATTAATATTCAAAAAGGGTTCATTGGGCACCCACTGTCACGGCATTATCTTGAAAGACATAATAAAACATGTGTGGGCAGTTCTTTCTATGGTATTGAATTGGTCCCGAAACAATGGAGAGGTGGTGACTATATCAAGTGTATGTCCAGGACTGAATCTCGTTGGATCTTCACCCTTGATACACTGCTCCAAAGGGACTCAATCACGAGATTGAGCTCTATGCTTTTAACTAATTCAAACTAAATATTTGTATATTTTATATTCGTTTTCGCCATTACAAACATGAGTAGAAGCCTACCGGTACTATTGGTGCAATACTACCAGTACAAGCCCAATTCTTTTTGCTTTGTTGATTCCTTCTTATTTATTCATTTTTTATTTTTATTTATTTTTTCTTAGAACCCTAGGTGGAATTCTACCAGCACTATCAGTGCAGGATCAAACAATTTCTCATCAATGTGTTGAATCTTCCTCTAAAAAGAAGTCTACCAGCACTATCAGTGTAGGTTCAAACAATTACTCATCTATGTGTTCAACCTTTCTCTAAAAGTGTGTTAATAAAGCAAAATGTTTTTATTTTTATTCTTATAACTTCTATTTTGTACACAAACAAGTATTTCCTTTTCATCTTTTCAGTACTTCAGTTGGCATCTTACCAGCACTATCAGTGCAGGTTTAATTTTAATTAATTTTTGTTCCTAATTTTTATTTCCAAGTTTTTTTTTGTTTTTTTTAAAAGAATCACTAATTCACCGGTCTATTTTTTAAAGTGTCCTAATAAAGTTAATATATATATTTTTATTCTCCATTTCTATTTTTATCTGAATATACACATTTATTTTACCTTTAGTATTCACTTCATAGGATACAATTTCAACATTTTTCGTGGGTCTTAGTGTAGTATATATTTTTTGCAATTTATGGGTGAAATTGTACCAGCAAAATCATTACAGGTTTATTCCTCCTTTCAATACTATCAGTCACCTATTCTAATTAGGATCTATATGCAGGACAGCCTCATTGGCGTTCATCTATATATAGAAGCAAGGCAATGCAGGGAGCTCTGATGAAGAGGGATAGCAGTCCCTAGAAACGCGTCAGCCGAACTTAGCCCCTGTAATCTTATGCAATCTTATGTGCGCAAGACAGATTGGTGACGTCACCCCATTGTCCCGCCCCTTCTTGTCGCTACCTCGGCGCTGCTTCCGGCCGGGGCGCGCCGAGTGTTTTGCCGACCTCCACCGCACCAACGCTCTCTATGTAGAGGCTTTTCCTGCAGTCACACAGATCCAATCTTCACTCAGTGAGTACAATGGCACTTGCCATTATCATATGAACCCTCTGCATGAACATACAATCATTTTCTAACGCTCATTATAGCAAGCTCCCAGGATTAGCAATTACTTGGTACAGACACTCATCTTCTTAACCCCTTCACCCCCAAGGGTGGTTTGCACGTTAATGACCGGGCCAATTTTTACAATTCTGACCACTGTCTCTTTATGAGGTTATAACTCTGGAATGCTTCAACGGATCTTCGCGATTCTGAGATTGTTTTCTCGTGACATATTGTACTTCATGATAGTGGTAACATTTCTTCCATATAACTTGCATTTATTTATGAAAAAAAACGCAAATATGGCAAAAATTTTGAAAATTTTGCAATTTTCAAATTTTGAATTTTTATTCCCTTAAAACAGAGAAATATGTCACACAAAATAGTTAAGAAATAACATTTCCCACATGTCTACTTTACATCAGCACAATTTTGGAAACAAAATTTTTTTTTGTTAGGAAATTATAAGGGTTAAAAGTTGACCAGCGATTTCTCATTTTTACAACAAAATTTACAAAGCCATTTTTTTTTGGGACCACCTCATATTTGAAGTCACTTTGAGGGGTCTATATAGCAGAAAATACCCAAAAGTGACACCATTCTAAAAACTACACCCCTCAAGGTACTCAAAACCACATTCAAGAAGTTTATTAACCCTTCAGGTGCTTCACAAGAGCTGAAGCAACGTGGAAGGAAAAAATGAACATTTTACTTTTTAGTCACAAAAATGATCTTTTACAAACATTTTTTTTTATTTTCACAAGGGAAAAAGGAGAAAAAGGACTGATAAAGTTGTTGTGCAATTTCTCCTGAGTACTCCGATACCCCATATGTGAGGGAAAACCACTGTTTGGGCACACGGCAGAGCTCGGAATGGAAGGAGCGCAGTTTGACTTTTCCAAACCAAAATTGGCTGGAATTGAGAACGGACGCCATGTCGCGTTTGGAGAGGCCCTGATGTGCCTAAACAGTGGAAACCCCCCACATGTGACCCCATTTTGGAAACTAGACCCCCTAAGGAACTTATCTAGATGTGTGGTGAGTAGTTTGAACCCTCAAGTGCTTCACGCAAGTTTGTAATGTAGAGCCGTGAAGAAAAAAAATCATATTTTTTCCACAAGCATGATGTTTTAGTCCCCAAATTTTTATTTTCCCAAGGGTAAGAGGAGAAATTGAACCACAAAAGTTGTTGTCCAACTTGTCCTGAGTACGCTGATACCCCATATGTGGGGGGGAACCACTGTTTGGGCGCACGGCAGGGCTTGAAAGGGAAGGAGCGCCGTTTGACTTTTCCAAACCAAAATTGGCTGGAATTGCGAACGGACGCCATGTCGCGTTTGGAGGGCCCCTGATGTGCCTAAACAATGGAAACCCCCCACATGTGAGCCCATTTTGGAAACTAGACCCCCTAAGGAACTTATCTAGATGTGTGGTGAGCACTTTGAACCCTCAAGTGCTTCACGCAAGTTTGTAATGTAGAGCCGTGAAGAAAAAAAATCATATTTTTTCCACAAACATGATGTTTTAGTCCCCAAATTTTTATTTTCCCAAGGGTAAGAGGAGAAGTTGGACCACAAAAGTTGTTGTCCAACATGTCCTGAGTACGCTGATACCCCATATGTGGGGGGGAACCACTGTTTGGGCGCACGGCAGGGCTTGAAAGGGAAGGAGCGCCGTTTGACTTTTCCAAACCAAAATTGGCTGGAATTGCGAACGGACGCCATGTCGCGTTTGGAGGGCCCCTGATGTGCCTAAACAGTGGAAACCCCCCACATGTCACCACATTTTGGAAACTAGACGCCCTAAGGAACTTATCTAGATGTGTGGTGAGCACTTTGAACCCTCAAGTGCTTCACGCAAGTTTGTAATGTAGAGCAGTGAAGAAAAAAAATCATATTTTTTCCACAAACATGATGTTTTAGTCCCCAAATTTTTATTTTCCCAAGGGTAAGAGGAGAAATTGGACCCAAAAGTTGTTGTCCAACATGTCCTGAGTACGCTGATACCCCATATGTGGGGGGGAACCACTGTTTGGGCGCACGGCAGGGCTCGAAAGGGAAGGAGCGCCGTTTGACTTTTCCAAACCAAAATTGGCTGGAATTGCGAACGGACGCCATGTCGCGTTTGGAGGGCCCCTGATGTGCCTAAACAGTGGAAACCCCCCACATGTGACCCCATTTTGGAAACTAGACCCCCTAAGGAACTTATCTAGATGTGTGGTGAGCACTTTGAACCCTCAAGTGCTTCACGCAAGTTTGTAATGTAGAGCCGTGAAGAAAAAAAATCATATTTTTTCCACAAACATGATGTTTTAGTCCCCAAATTTTTATTTTCCCAAGGGTAAGAGGAGAAATTGGACCACAAAAGTTGTTGTCCAACATGTCCTGAGTACGCTGATACCCCATATGTGGGGGGGAACCACTGTTTGGGCGCACGGCAGGGCTCGAAAGGGAAGGAGCGCCGTTTGACTTTTCCAAACCAAAATTGGCTGGAATTGCGAACTGACGCCATGTCGCGTTTGGAGGGCCCCTGATGTGCCTAAACAGTGGAAACCCCCCACATGTCACCCCATTTTGGAAACTAGACCCCCTAAGGAACTTATCTAGATGTGTGGTGAGCACTTTGAACCCTCAAGTGCTTCACGCAAGTTTGTAATGTAGAGCCGTGAAGAAAAAAAATCATATTTTTTCCACAAACATGATGTTTTAGTCCCCAAATTTTTATTTTCCCAAGGGTAAGAGGAGAAATTGGACCACAAAAGTTGTTATCCAACATGTCCTGAGTACGCTGATACCCCATATGTGGGGGGAACCACTGTTTGGGCGCACGGCAGGGCTTGAAAGGGAAGGAGCGCCGTTTGACTTTTCCAAACCAAAATTGGCTGGAATTGCGAACGGACGCCATGTCGCGTTTGGAGGGCCCCTGATGTGCCTAAACAGTGGAAACCCCCCACATGTGACCCCATTTTGGAAACTAGACCCCCTAAGGAACTTATCTAGATGTGTGGTGAGCACTTTGAACCCTCAAGTGCTTCACGCAAGTTTGTAATGTAGAGCCGTGAAGAAAAAAAATCATATTTTTTCCACAAGCATGATGTTTTAGTCCCCAAATTTTTATTTTCCCAAGGGTAAGAGGAGAAATTGGGCCACAAAAGTTGTTGTCCAACATGTCCTGAGCACGCTGATACCCCATATGTGGGGGGGAACCACTGTTTGGGCGCACGGCAGGGCTTGAAAGGGAAGAAGCGCCGTTTGACTTTTCCAAACCAAAATTGGCTGGAATTGCGAACGGACGCCATGTCGCTTTTGGAGGGCCCCTGATGTGCCTAAACAGTGGAAACCCCCCACATGTGACCCCATTTTGGAAACTAGACCCCCTAAGGAACTTATCTAGGTGTGTGGTGAGCACTTTGAACCCCCAAATGTTTCACTAACGTTTATAATGCCCTGGCGTGAAAAAAAAAATATATTTTTTTTCCACAAAAGTGATGTTTTAGTCCCCAATTTTTTATTTTCCCAAGGGTAAGAGGAGAAATTGGACACCAAAAGTGGTTGTCCAATTTGTCCTGAGTACGCTGATACCCCATATGTTGGGGGGATACACTGTTTGGGCATACGGCAGGGCTCGGAAGGGAAGCAGTGACGTTTTGGAATGCAGACTTTGATGGAATGGTCTGCGGGCGTCATGTTCCGTTAGCAGAGCCCCTGATGTGCCTAAACAGTGGAAAACCCCCACATGTGACCCCATTTTGGAAACTAGACCCCCTAAGGAACTTATCTAGGTGTGTGGTGAGCACTTTGAACCCCCAAGTGTTTCACTAACGTTTATAATGCCCTGGCGTGAAAAAAAAAAATATTTTTTTTTTCCACAAAAGTGATGTTTTAGTCCCCAATTTTTTATTTTCCCAAGGGTAAGAGGAGAAATTGGACCCCAAAAGTGGTTGTCCAATTTGTCCTGAGTACGCTGATACCCCATATGTTGGGGGGATACACTGTTTGGGCACACGGCAGGGCTCGGAAGGGAAGCAGTGACGTTTTGGAATGCAGACTTTGATGGAATGGTCTGCGGGCGTCATGTTCCGTTAGCAGAGCCCCTGATGTGCCTAAACAGTGGAAACCCCCCACATGTGACCCCATTTTGGAAACTAGACCCCCTAAGGAACTTATCTAGGTGTGTGGTGAGCACTTTGAACCCCCAAGTGTTTCACTAACGTTTATAATGCCCTGGCGTGAAAAAAAAAAAAAAAATTTTTTTTTTCCACAAAAGTGATGTTTTAGTCCCCAATTTTTTATTTTCCCAAGGGTAAGAGGAGAAATTGGACCCCAAAAGTGGTTGTCCAATTTGTCCTGAGTACGCTGATACCCCATATGTTGGGGGGATCCACTGTTTGGGCATACGGCAGGGCTCGGAAGGGAAGCAGTGACGTTTTGGAATGCAGACTTTGATGGAATGGTCTGCGGGCGTCATGTTCCGTTAGCAGAGCCCCTGATGTGCCTAAACAGTGGAAACCCCCCACATGTGACCCCATTTTGGAAACTAGACCCCCTAAGGAACTTATCTAGGTGTGTGGTGAGCACTTTGAACCCCCAAGTGTTTCACTAACGTTTATAATGCCCTGGCGTGAAAAAAAATATATATTTTTTTTTCCACAAAAGTGATGTTTTAGTCCCCAATTTTTTATTTTCCCAAGGGTAAGAGGAGAAATTGGACCCCAAAAGTGGTTGTCCAATTTGTCCTGAGTACGCTGATACCCCATATGTTGGGGGGATCCACTGTTTGGGCATACGGCAGGGCTCGGAAGGGAAGCAGTGACGTTTTGGAATGCAGACTTTGATGGAATGGTCTGCGGGCGTCATGTTGCGTTAGCAGAGCCCCTGATGTGCCTAAACAGTGGAAACCCCCCACATGTGACCCCATTTTGGAAACTAGACCCCTAAGGAACTTATCTAGGTGTGTGATGAGCACTTTGAACCCCCAAGTGTTTCACTAAAGTTTATAATGCCCAGGTGTGAAAAAAAAATCCTACTTTTTACCTCACACAAATGATGTTTTAGTCCCCAATTTTTTATTTTCCCAAGGTTAAGAGGAGAAATTGGACACCAAAAGTTGTTGTCCAATTTGTCCTGAGTACACTGGTACCCCATATGTGGGAAAAAAACTGTTTGGGCACAATTCGGGGCTCAGAAGGGAAATTGTGACGTTTTGGAAGCAGACTTTGATGGAATGGTCTGCGGGCGTCATGTTCCGTTAGCAGAGCCCCTGATGTGCCTAAACAGTGGAAACCCCCCACATGTGACCCCATTTTTGAAACTAGACCCCCTAAGGAACTTATCTAGGTGTGTGATGAGCACTTTGAACCCCCAAGTGTTTCACTAAAGTTTATAATGCCCAGGTGTGAAAAAAAAAAAATCCTACTTTTTACCTCACACAAATGATGTTTTAGTCCCCAATTTTTTATTTTCCCAAGGTTAAGAGGAGAAATTGGACACCAAAAGTTGTTGTCCAATTTGTCCTGAGTACACTGGTACCCCATATGTGGGAAAAAACTGTTTGGGCACAATTCGGGGCTCAGAAGGGAAATTGTGACGTTTTGGAAGCAGACTTTGATGGAATGGTCTGCGGGCATCATGTTCCGTTTGCAGAGCCCCTGATGTGCCTAAACAGTAAAAAAAAAAACACAAGTGACATAATTTTGGAAAGTAGACTCCCAAGGAACTTTTCTAAATGTGCCCCCCTTCTGGAACTAATCTTTCCTGTAAAGTAAATTAGTAGTGCATGGAGGTGTGGTACAATTTGAAACAATCCTTCATACACAGGCCAGGTTTTTCGGGGCAGGTGTCGCATTGGTAAGTGGTGTCCTTGCGTATTCCCCTTTTGTAACACACTCGGCACCTTTTTTGCGGCTTACCTTTTCTTCCAGTTGGCGGGACCACCCCCGGTAAATGCTGACCTGGTATGATACGAGCACCTTCAGTTCCGGAAGTACTGGGGCCCGCTGTTTCCTGAGCGCCAAACATCAGGGCCTTAACCACTACCTCCTGAAACTGAAGGTACGTCGTATCGCTGTTGCGTGCACATCGTGACAGCAGGAAAGCGTTGAGCATTGCCATTTGGACGATGTGCACGGACAGCTTCTTGTACCACACCTTGGCCTTTCTCAAAGCACTGTACGGTTGGAGGAGTTGATCAGAGAGATCAACACCCCCCATGTATTTATTGTACCCCAGTACACAGTCCGGTTTGCGGACCTGTGTAGAGGTACCCCGTACAGTGCTGAGGGCGCTGCCATCACCATGTATGGTGGTCAAGAGAAGGACATCCCTCTTGTCCTTGTACTTGACCACCAACAGGTGGTCGCTACATTGGGCTCTGCTCTCACCCTTTCTGAGCATCAGCCCAAGTAGCGTCTTTGGGAGGCCTCTCTGATTTTTGCGGACGGTACCGCAGGCTGCGGTACCTCGCGCAGAGAGGGATTTGTAGAGTGGGATGCTGGAATAAAAGTTATCAGTGTAAAGGTGATAACCTTTATCCAGCAGTGGGTGCACCAAATCCCACACAATTTTCCCACTCACTCCCAGGACGGGGGGACACTCAGGGGGTACAATCCTGGTGTCCTTTCCTTCGTAAACTCTAAAGCTGTGTGTGTACCCTGAGGTACTCTCACACAGCTTGTAGAGTTTGATTCCGTACCTTGCCCTCTTGCTGGGCAGGTACTGGCGGAATGCGAGCCGTCCCTTAAAATGAACCAAGGACTCATCCACGCAGATGTCCCTTTGGGGCACGTACACTTCAGCAAACTTTTTGTTGAAGTGTTCGATGACCGGCCGAACTTTGAACAGGCGGTCAAAGTTGGGGTCATCTCGTGGGGGACACTGTGCATTATCATTATAATGCAGGAATTTGTGGATGGCCTCAAAACGCGTCCGAGCCATGACCATTCGGAACAGTGGAGTGTTGTATAAAATATCAACACTCCAATATTGCCGAATTTCTGGCTTCTTCAGGATCCCCATATGGAGGACCAGGCCCCAAAACTGCATCAATTTCAACTGCGTCTACAGGAGACCAGTTGGAAAATGATGAACGGGGGTTTTGCGCCAAAAATTGCCGAGCGTACAAATTTGTTTGCTCCACCATGAGGTTAATTAAATCCTCAGAGAAAAAGACTTTGAAAAAGTCTATTTCTGTGAAGCCGGTGGAGTCAAACCTGATTCCTGATTCTGCCACAAAATCAGGAATCAGTGGCTCGTAATTTTCGGGGGCCGGGGTCCATACGGGGTCCGAAGAGGGGTGCGCTGGTTCATTTTCAGGGGCGGGCGCTGCCTCATGTTCTGTCCTGGGGTGTCTGCGTGGCGGTTCCGCAGGACCCGAGGAGGAAGATGAGGAGGAAGAAGAATCTTCATCTGAAAAATAAAGAAATGTGGGATCCTCTCCCTCGCTATCAGTGTCGGAGGCAAGGAAAGCGTATGCCTCCTCCACTGAATAGCGCTGTTGGGATGAGCGTGACGACGGGACATTTTTTTTGTGAATGTGGTGCTTGTCTTTGTGTGAACTTTATTTATAACTGTGTGTGTGTGTGGGGGGGGGGGGGGGATAGTGATTGGTGTAAACTAAGCTGAAAAGAAAAAGCTAAAAGAAAAGAAAGCGAATAGGGAAAAAAAAGGCCTGTGAAAAAAAGTCTAAACCAGCAGGCACGAGCTCTGATAAGTGACCGGTGTCACTTATCAAAGTTCCGTGGCTGCTGCATGTGCGCACGGGAGTGACGGAAAGGGGGGTGAAAAAAAAAACTGGCAGGCACGAGCTCTGATAAGTGACCGGTGTCACTTATCAAAGTTCCGTGGCTGCTGATGTGCGCACGGGAGTGCGGAAAGGGGGGTGAAAAAAAAAAACTGGCAGGCACGAGCTCTGATAAGTGACCGTGTCACTTATCAAAGTTCCGCGGCTGCTGGATGTGCGCACGGGAGTGGCGGAAAGGGGGGTGAAAAAAAAAAAAAAACGCAGGCACGAGCTCCGATAAGTGACGGGTGTCACTTATCAAAGTTCCGCGGCTGCTGGATGTGCGCACGGGAGTGGCGGAAAGGGGGGTGAAAAAAAAACAAAAAAAACAGCAGGAACGAGCTCTGATAAGTGACTGGTGTCACTTATCAAAGTTCCGCGGCTGCTGGATGTGCGCACGGGAGTGGCGGAAAAGTTGGTGGAAAAAAAAAAAAAAAAAACACAGCAGGAACGAGCTCTGATAAGTGACTGGTGTCACTTATCAAAGTTCCGTGGCTGCTGGGTGTGCGCACGGGAGTGGCGGAAAAGTTGGTGAAAAAAACAAAAAAAAAAACAGCAGGAACGAGCTCCGATAAGTGACTGGTGTCACTTATCAAAGTTCCGTGGCTGCTGGGTGTGCGCACGGGAGTGGCGGAAAAGTTGGTGGAAAAAAAAAAACAGCAGGAACGAGCTCTGATAAGTGACTGGTGTCACTTATCAAAGTTCCGTGGCTGCTGGATGTGCGCACGGGAGTGGCGGAAAAGTTGGTGGAAAAAAAAAAAAAAAACAGCAGGAACGAGCTCTGATAAGTGACTGGTGTCACTTATCAAAGTTCCGTGGCTGCTGGGTGTGCGCACGGGAGTGGCGGAAAAGTTGGTGAAAAAAAAAAACAAAACGGCAGGAACGAGCTCTGATAAGTACTGGTGTCACTTATCAAAGTTCCGTGGCTGCTGGATGTGCGCACGGGAGTGGCGGAAAGGGTGGTGAAAAAAAAAAACGGCAGGAAAGAGCTCTGATAAGTTGACGTGTCACTTATCAAAGTTGTGGCTGCTGGATGTGCGCACGGATGCAAGGGGGGTGCGAACGAGCTTGATACGGAGACTGTCACTATCAAGCGGCTCGGAGGCGCAAGGAGGGGGGGTAAAAGTGGAGGGAACGGTCACAAGTAAGGGGGCGAAGGGGGGAGATGGGGGGGAATGGGGGGTGGATGGGGATGGGGGATCGGCAGGGATCGGGCTCAAAAACTCACTTTGTAGTCTTTTCTTTCTTTTCTCTTCTTTCTTCTCTCTTCTTTCTTCTCTCTTCAGCAGGAGTTGTGGTGTCACAGGCTACTGTGGCACCACAAGGCCCAGCACAGGAGGAGATCTGGCAGTGTGACCGCACAGCAGGAATCCTCAGCAAGTGTGAGGACCCCTGCAGTGCGGTCAGACAGGTCAGATCCAGTTTGCAGACAGGTCACAGAGCGGTCACATCGCTGCTGTGACCTGTCATTGGTGGGATCGATGATCACATCAATCCCACCAATCAAAGGAGACCTCTGCATTGCCGGTTGCTAGGCACCGGCCTAGTAATCGGAGCTCACAGCTCCGATTCCTAGGCAGGTCACCGGCAGGTCACCTAGCAGGGCACAGAGCGGTCACACCGCTGCTGTGCCCTGTGATTGGCGCGATCGTCGATGACATCGATCGCGCCAATCAGCTCCTTCATGCCCTACAGGCCCTGGCCTAGGATCGGTGCTATTACTGCACCGATCCAGGCAGGTACAGGCAGGGCACAGCGCGGATATACCGCGGCTGTGCCCTGCGATTGGCGCGATCGATGTGATCGGCGATCGCGCCAATCCGGGGGGGGGTCTGGACCTTCCTAGGCCCAGGCCTAGGATCGAGTACATCGGTACTCGATCCTAGCCTGCGATCTCACTGTTTCAGCCGCTCTGATTGGCTGAAACAGTGAGAAAGGCTGTGATTGGCTGTTCAGAATTCAACAGCCAATCACAGCGATCGGGAGGCCTGAGGGGGGAGGACGCAGCCCGGGATGCCGACGCCAACTTCCAAGAGGTAAGCTGGCGTCGGAATTTTAATGTGATCACCGCTACTTAAGTCGCGATGTCGCATTAAAGGGCATGACATACTATCCCGTCCATGGTCAGAATGGCACGGGTTTTATGGACGGGATAGTACGTCTAATGTCAGAGAGGGGTTAAAGTCCACGTCGGGATATATACTTCTCCCTCTGGCACCGCAGTGAGTATAACATCACTGCGACTAATCACTACTTCGAATAAGCAGTTAGTTACTAGCAAAGTTCCATCTGTTATAGGCATTTATCCTATCTACGCAAGTATATACAATCTCCTACTGTGGCACCACTGAATTTGGTCACTCAGTGTGTTCTATCATCCATGTACACATCTAGCTTCATCTTGTGAGTATCCATTTCATAAGTACTAGTAAGTACAATATATGAGGTATAACTTAACATTTTGTTTTATTTAATAATTCACTGGTTATTTTATTATTATTTTAGCATTTACCCAAAGTCGATAATCTACAATTTTCGAGCAATCCTACTTTTGACAGTGAGTTCTCCTCTTTTTATTCTCTTTGTCCAATATTGTTAGTTTCTATCAGGTGTTCTTAGTTAGCGCGGCATTTATTTTTATATTTTTTGTTTATTAACCCTAGTAGGTTAGCACAGAGCCTACTTTTAATTGCCAGCAGCTTCTAAGCCACTAAGATTTTCATTTTTTTTTTTTTTCCTTTTGTGTTCATAGTTTCTTACGCTCACCTTGAGATATACACATTTTTTAGGTTTAGTGCCAGTGTTTATTTTTCTTATTAGCAGTTTATAAACTCTGTTCACAAATACAAATGGG
>JARQOD010000007.1:53665454-53725136 GCA_033576555.1 Oophaga sylvatica | reverse complement strand
AACTGCGGACTTTTGCCTGGATGACAGATCCTCGTACTGCTGAGTGCCAACTCCTGATCGCTTGTGTGGAATGATAATCAGCATCTTGAATAATGGTGAATACGTGAACAAAAGTGGAGCAAAAATTAGAACAGAAGCTCTGACACTGGAATCTCTGACTTTAGGCTACGATTACTCAGCATTGAAGATTAAAGAAAATAAAAAAACATGAAAGATTATCTGGTAAATCGCACTGGTTTGCTTTTATGCATATTAATGCATTTATTTTTAAATGCCATATGAAGTCTGCAGTCTCTGGTAGAACAAGAGATACATTGTGCATAAGAAGAAAATGTGCACAATTAGGCCTAAACGACAAAGTAAAATAAAGGGAATGTTGAGACAATGAATATCTGCTATGATAAAAAGCATACCGCTGAGCCCCAGCATTCTGCCATATTTGATATTTAAAAAATTAATGAAAAACTAGAGTTTCCTATAGATATGACACAGAGTACTGTCACACTCCACAATTAACTATTTTCTGACTCTGATGTTTGCTAAGCTGTGGCCTGAATAAGTTTGGTCTGCTGTTTAGTAACACACTGCAATTTAAGTGAGAAACGCATGTCGATAGCCAAACTTGGCTGAAAATCTTGATGGGTTACTCACTGAGTCAGCTGTGCATATAGATACACATGACCTGACTTGCTCTCCAGCACCAGAGAGGAGTGGTAAAGTAGGCTGCTGCTCCCCAGTACAGGCTTACCTAACCAATCAATGTGCTACTGCAAATCTGGAGAATTAGAAGGAAATCAATCCTGGGAGAGAACTGCTGTAACACTAATGCAACCTTGTTAACGCCAGCTGGTCATACAATAAAAAGGCATTATCAGTGCACAATGGGTTTTTGTTTCTTTTAGCATCGAGTGCCCTATTTAAAGTGGACATTTAAACTTATTCATGTGCAAAACTGGGAGATGTAGCATAGGGTAGCAAACAAATGATACTCTCGAGTGACACTGATAGAAGTTATTAATATTTGCATGGGAAGGTCAGCTCTTTGCAACTCAGCTGTGATTGTGCGCCCGCACCCTAATAGCTCTTAGAGTTACCTTGCGTTCTGTCCTTTCCTCATCTTGCAGCTTTTCATCTCTTCCACGTTCCTTCCTTCTTTCCCTCTCAGGGTCTCTCTCCCTTTTGCGCTCTTTTTCCCTATCTCGGTTCCGCGTCTTTTCTTGCTCCCGTTCCCCACTACGTTCCCTGTGATCACGATTGCGATGATCAGAATCCTTCTCTTTGACCAGACTTCGTTCCTGGTCTCTGTCTCGCTCTCTCACTTTTTCTCTGGTTCTGTCCTTCTCTTTTCCATGACTTCCTTCACTACGTCTCTCCTTTTCCTTGCCCTTCTCTCGCTCAGACTTTTCTTTACTTCTATCTTTATCAGTATCTGATCGGGACTCATGCGCTCTGTTCTTTTCCTTCTCATTTTTCTCTCCCTCTCTTAAACCATCTCTCTCCGTCTCCCCGTTTCTCTCCCTTTCTTTCCGTCTTTCCTGTTCTTTTTTCTCTTCTTCTTTGAGTTGTTGCCTGTCCTTCCTATCTCTGCTTCCACTTCTTTCTCTGATTTCAGTTTCTCTTTTGTCCTAAAAAGTGGAGCAAAAGAAAAAACGGTAACAAAAAGCATTATATCATGAACATTACATGGCAAATGATTTGGCTGATACTCAGATCTATTTAAAAGTGATGCCCATTAAAAGGGTTGTCCGGGACTAACATATTAATGACCTATTCATTGAATAGGCCATCAATATGGGATTGATGGGGGTCATGGACAACCCCTTCAAACCATGTGTACTAACAACTAGAAGACAACTTCACTCCATTTACAAGTACTTCAAAGAGATGGAGGGAAGAGGGATGGCTGACTGGCTCATCCAATAGCGAAGTCAGTCGTCTTCTCTGTCAATGAATTGGTCTTAGCTACTGAAATGAGCCAGAAACAAGATATCTGATATGAGGCACACATGTAAGACTTTTTTCAGCCGTCTATAACCTCTATGCCCATATTAATAGTTTAGATGGGTCAAATGTGGCGACAGATTCCCTTTAATTCATGCAAGCCATTTGTTTCATGTTTTTTTCCACTCGCATTAAAAACAAGCTAAATAAACCCATTTAAAAAGTCACTTATTGATAGTCTGGGTTACATGGCCTCCTTTAATTGACTTACAATGTTAGTACATATTTGATCAATCCTTAGGACTTCATGCCTATCCCTTCATAAGTGAATGTATCAAAGTTAATAGTTTCCGACCTGCATGGCAAATTCCCATCAGTAACTGTAACCTACATCTTTCGTCTTGTGACTTCTCCTCTCTTCATCCTTTGCTTCTCTGTTCTCTTTATCTTGAGATTTGGAACTTGATGGAGGCTTGCCTTTGGGGTCTACTTTTTCTCCTGATAATATCCTCTTTACGGCATCATCACTGGACAGCTGGTTAAAAAGAATATAAGGTACATGGTGTGACCACGGCATAATGCTGCTAAAAAACCTGCTGATCGTACATGGGATGGATACATGCAGATTATCATTTCTGAACCCTCATGTATTAGTCATGGCGTAGAGTGGCTGGTTAGGTTATCCTCTGTCCCCCTCTGCATGTCCACTCATTACATGGACATCCTATTATCATTCATTCTAAAGGGTGTCATATGCAAACTGCCTCTTCCAAGAAGAAGAAAACAAACTCTAGCGCCACCTATTGGAAGTAGCAATCTTAAAAGTCAGTATTGACACTTTACCCAGCCTTGCCACATGACTTAGGATAAAAGCCAAATCAGAATCTGAATATGCAGACACATGTTACAGGGTGCTGCCTCTCCTCAGTGCAAAACACATATCTCATGCTTTGCACTGAGGATGAGCAATACCAAGAAACACGTGTCTGCAAATTGAGATTCTGGTTGGGCTTTTATCCTAGATCATGGCTCAAGGCTCGTTAAAGGGACGATATTGACTTTTAGGATTGCTACTTCCAATAGGTGGAACTAGAGTTCAAGTCCTCTTCCTGTCTGGAGAGACAATTTGCATATTTAATTTCCCAGAAGAGCATTGCACAGTCTATAAGCCTCCGTTCCCTGGCAGGTCAAGCATGTCACTCTCCATAAGGAGAAATATTACCTATTAGACCAAAATAGGTGTCATGTAATGCCTAATTTCTCCTTCGGAGGTGCTGCAGAGAAATAAAATAAGAGGGAGCAACCACTCTAACCCTGCCGCTCCAAACCACAGAAGAGGTTGGCAATCACTGTCACTCCCACAGACAATGAAAGCAGCAACAGGACACGTGAAACCCGTCACTACACTCCTGGATGTGATCTTGAGGTCAGAGGAGAACATAGACATGAATCCCCTGTTTCGGCAAATCAATGGGGGGGTCCAGCAGATAAAACTACCCAGTGGATAAGTGATCATTTTTGCATTTTTAAATACACTTTTAATGAATACTAGCAGAGTTCTCAGGTGACATCAGCACTTACTTTATTCAGGCAGCATTTTCCTATGGCTTGTAGGAACTCATTTGTCTTGTCTGGTTCATGTCCCGCCACAATACGAGCTGGCTTGACCGAAAGAGGCTCCCCGGAGACCAGAATGACGACATCAATTGCCTTCTGTAAGAAGCTGATTTTGGCGTCTTTATCCTAAGATTGAAGAACATAGAAAAAAAAAATATTTGGGGCATTACTTAAAGGGTTGTCCAACGCATGCACTGAGTATTCGCTAGTGTCTGCGCTGGGAACGGCGGTCAAATATTCGATATGTATACCCCCGGCCAGAATCCGACTAGGGGGCTCAGACTTCGTTGTCAGCTGAAGGTACGACACACCAAAGCATCAGTAGGATCCGGGCAGAGGAGACTGCTGTCACTCACAGATGTAGCCCACTAATGACGTACACTACTCAGATTTCCAGACCAGAAGTAGCGGAGCTAGAATCACAACAGACTAGATGACCCACATAGAGATGAGCTTATAGGCGCAGGGCAGGTAGGAGTATCTAAGAAAACTGATGGTTAGGAAGAGTTAGGACATGTAAAAGCGAGTGCAACTAGTAGTGGAAAACCTCTTTAAGGACAGTCAAAAGTACTGTAAGAATCCTCATAAGAGTTTGGATAATACACTGCTGGCCCGTTACCTGGCAGGACGGGCTTCCAAGAGCAGAGTTGACAGTCACTATACACAAATAGACTGAAACACAGAATGGATGACTGGCAAACTTTGTAAAGACCTTACTGGTCTTCAGATTAGTGCAGCTTAAATCCGCGCTGACTGACCTGCATTTACACCGAAAAGGATTAGACATCATCATTTCTAGACCATTTCTTGCAGCAACACAGACCCTCGTTGAACGTTTTTGCATGAACATTAGGGATCAGAAGATGATGATAAATTGCATTGTGGGTACACGTGACATCATTAATTTGTAGGACAAACTGACAATGTGCTGACCACCGGTTAGCTGAGAATAAAGCCAGCAGCGTTCCCAGGGTCACGCAGAGTCGCTCATTTACGGCAAAGGCCATACAGTATTTTAGCCTCTGTTTAACGTGAACCTGTCATGTCAAGAAATGTCATTAACCTGCAGATATCGGGTTAATCTGTAGGTGAACAGTGTTCAAATTCTGCCTGCCTTAATAAATGAACCCCCAGCAGCAGTTCGCTTACAGTGATCGGGGCGGTGCAGGGAGCAGTTACCGTCACCGTTCACTACGCAGTAAACGCACTGTAATCACTTTTCGGCACTTGTGATCGACAGCCTGCTCTGCAGACACGCTATACACATGTGTGTGCACAGTGTGGGTGTGTGATGACATGATTATATTTGAATAAATGTTGATTTTTTTTTTATTCCTTCAAGAATAAAAGTGGGTTTTTGTTCATGGAAAAAATAAGATAACCCCCGAAAACGAGCCCTAACCCAAATTTCGGAGCAAAAAAAAGTATAGGACCCCGTTTTATTTTCAGGACAACGTGGTAGTAGTCCGAGAAAAACGTACAACACTTGAATGGCATCAGAGTGTTGTCCGATTTCTTTCACAAACCCATAGACTGCATTGCCCATTTTGATCTGACATTTGGAACAACACTGGACATGTCGCTGCAATTTTGCATGGATCGCTTCAGTCCGCAAAAAATCACGGACATGTGACAACCCCGTTTACTATTGTAGGTACGAGTGCTATCCGTGAAAAACACAGATCGGACTCCCACGCAAAAAAAATGGACATGTGACTGCGCCTTTACACTGCAGGCACCCAAGAGTAATTATTGTGATCTAAGCTTGCTTCAATCACGACAGCAACATTTAAAAGGCTAGCACGGGGACAGGGCTCAACGCGATCTGCCATGTTTGTACACCGATGACGCCCTGCCTGTCGATGTAATACACAAGCATTGCAGTTTTATGTATCCTAAACACAAATTAAAAGAACAAGTGCATTCAGCGTGGCAGTACATTACTCAGACAATCATTAATAACCTCATCGGTAATAGCCAAGACGTGCAAATGCCGGGATTTCTGCTCGTGACGCTCATACTCGACACTGAATAAATCGAGATTGTTTTTAAATTTTATTTCCATTTTTTATCTGTTGCATATTATTAGTCGTGTCTATCCATCTATGATTACCATAATAACACAACTTTTCTATCTTGGCGTTGCAATTTCAATGTTGAGCAGTGTACATCGCAAGGCACCAGCAGTCACACAGGTCACATACAACGGCTTCCTACAGTCGTTCCACCCGGGCAGCCTCCCATGAAGATCAGGGAGTGGAACTTGCCCTTGTAGTCAAGTGTAACTGGGCAACCCCAGGACAGTTTATAAGGCAGTTGCCATGTAAGTGATATCTCGGGAATGTGCCATGTTCACAGGCGTGAAATTATTTATTTGGTTTCACTGGATAAGTCATACATTTGCATAGCTAAGAATATGGTGGGAACACATTGCAAAAGGACAGGGTCCATAATGTCCATACTGTATCAGACTTTTTTTTTTAAAGGCACAGTGAACATTTTAAAAGGCTGTCTGAAAAAAAGGAACCTGCTTTAAAAAAAAAAAAAAAGTTCTGAAATATGACAAATCACAGAGCCCACAGGGATACACAGGATTAATGGAAACGACAGGTAGTGCTGCAATTCTCACCTCTTCTACCCTCTGTCCACCAGTGTAGAAGTTGCCGCTGTCGCCATCAGACTTTGTTTACAAACTGTCAGCATGTCACTACTGCAGCTAATCAGTCCCTGCTGTCCCACGTCACTGCTGCAGCCAATCAGTCCATGCTGTCCCATGTCACTGCTGCAGCCAATCAGTCCCTGCTGTCCCATGTCACTGCTGCAAGCAATCAGTCCCTGTTTCCCATGTCACTGCTGCAGCCAACCAGTCTCTGCTGTCCCATGTCACTGCTGCAGCCGATCAATCCCTGCTGTCCCATGTCACTGCTGCAGCCAATCAGTGGCCACGTCATCCTGCAAGATATCACCACCACTTGGGCTAGCAGCTCACAAACAAAGACCAGTGGTGACTCCCTGGAGCACCTGCACTGAATCAGTGAGGGATTGAAGAGATAAATGTGTTTTTTTTATTTTGTTTGTTTTTATTTGTAGTTATTTCAGTGTATTTACTATTTGTCTGTTTTGGTCAAAGAGGTAGATACACCCCTATAATGCACTGGAGAAGGTTATCAATGTTAATATTACATCAGAAAGTGTAAGTCATCTTCAAAAACTCTTCACATAATAGGAGTCTTATCTGCAGATCTTAGGAGAGGGTTTAGGGGGTCATCCTTTCTGTCCTATTTACAGAAATGAATGTCAAAGATCCTAAATGTGATAGCAGTTCTAAAAAACGATTCATCTGTATGACTCCCTAAAAGCCTACATCTGATGAGCATTTACAATAATATGTGAAAATACATGTAAGCAACATTTCCCCATTCACTTTGGCTTTCTTCCTAGAATAAATGGTGTCCATATACTTTAATGGAATGATGGCATCAGAATTGTCAAAGTATTTCAACCATACAAAATCCTGATGACAGGTTCAATTTAAAGAGGACCTACCTGTCACTGGGTCAAGAGTAATGTTATCCTTTTTTTTTTTTTTTTTTTTAAATCCTCAAAACTGTTCCAGAAATACAGCCCCCATGGTAAAAACTATCAAAACTAACATTACATAAAAAGGCCCATATATCTGGCACTGTTTGGACTAGCCCCTTTTGACCTGGTGACAGGTCCTCTATCAATGGTGTCTGCTTTTAGAACAGATAGCACACGGACACATTATATTCTGTGGGGCTAATCATAGGGCTGCACAAAAAAACAGAGACATTTCCCTACTTTGGACCAATTTGCAGTTCAAACCTGCGCCATAAAGTAAATGGATGGTAAAAACGGAAACATGGAGCCAAAACAGGTGAAAAAAAGATCCAGCACACTGATGAAAAACTGATGTTTTTTTTTTTTGAGGACACAAAATAATTCCCTGTTAAGGTTTAATAAGGAGGAATAAGAAACAGAAACAATGATGTTGGGAGTACCGGGACTTACCTTCACATTATCAGATTTCAGTTCAGATTCTGTGTATAAGCCCTTCAAAAACCCTGTTGTTCTAATCACCTGAAACATAAAAGCAGAACATATTATGGACCAGAAATTACGGTATATTAGGGCACATTTACACATAGTTTTTAGCATTGTTAACTTTTTGTTTTCTTCTCATACATGAGGAAAACTGACAAGAATCAAACAAAATTCTGATGAGCTCAGATGACACTAATAAAGAACTAATGAAGATCTGATGAAACTCGGTCTGCTTTCTCGTGCGTGAGAAAAACTGGCGTGTGAATGATGTCTGAGCCGACTATTACTTTTTGACTGATTTTATACGATTTCCAAGGAACCACTGACTTGCATTACTGATTTTGACCCGGCCCAACCAGATTAAAATCGGACATGTCTTCGATCTTTTCCACGGATCACTCAGTCCAACGAAAAAAACAAAAAACATGTGCACAGCCCCATAGAATATCATAGGTACGAGTGCCATCCGTGAAGGCTACAGATGACACTTGTCCAAGAAAATCAGTCGCTTGCAGGAGTCCTAAGGCCGAGCGCTCACAGAACTTATCACCCGACAATTTGCGGTGCGGAATTTCCAGTGGCAAGTCCACAGCGTAACGCAGAGCCAGCAATCCATGACAAAACTCATCTACACAGTGAAAATAATATTTACATGGAAATTGATTTGCAATCCAAATTTTATAAACTGCAGCATGTCAATTCATTGTGCAGAATTCCCTGTGGACTCCACCCCTGCAGTGCACAGAGAGACGCCATCCACCATATTAGCGCCAAAACTCGCATGTAACACATGGGAATACTGAAGTGAATGAGGCAAAATGCTTGTGCCAAATCTGCTGAATGTACTGTACTTATTGCGCTCCCCACATCTCACTCCCCGTATCACACTCCCTGTATCACGTGCTCAGTATTGAGCTCCCCGCATCACACTCCCCGTATCACGCGCTCGGTATTGAGCTCCCCACATCACACTCCCCGTATCACGAGCTCGGTATTGAGCGCCCCACATCAATAGCACGTGATTCTGATGTATGAAGCTCCCACATTCACTCCCCGTATACACTCTGATCACGCTCAGTATTGAGCTACCTGCATCACACTCCCCGTATCACGCGCTCGGTATTGAGCTCCCCACATCACACTCCCCGTATCACGAGCTCGGTATTGAGCGCCCCACATCACACTCCCCATATCACGAGCTCGGTATTGAGCTCCCTGCATCACACTCCCCGTATCACACGCTCGGTATTGAGCACCTGCATCACACTCCCCATATCACGAGCTCGGTATTGAGCGCCCGCATCACACTCCCCGTATCACAGCTCGGTATTGAGCTCCTGCATCACACTCCCCGTATCACACGCTCGGTATTGAGCTACCTGCATCACACTCCCCGTATCACGCGCTCGGTATTGAGCTCCCACATCACACTCCCCGTATCACGCGCTCGGTATTGAGCGCCCCACATCACACTCCCCAGTATCACTAGCTCGGTATTGAGCTCCCGCATCACACTCCCCATATCACGATGCTCGGTATTGAGCCGCATCACCCCTTCACACCCCATATATCACGAGCTCGTATTGAGCTCCCTGCATCACACTCCCGTATCACAGCTCGGTATTGAGCGCCCTCATCACACTCCCCGTATCACGAGCTGGTATTGAGCTCCCTGCTTCACACTCCCCGTATCACGTGCTCGTATTGAGCTCCTGCATCACACTCCCCGTATCACCGCTCGGTATTGAGCTCCACATCACACTCCCCGTATCACGCGCTCGGTATTGAGCCCCCCATCACACTCCCCGTATCACGCTCGTATTGAGCCCCGCATCACACTCCCCGTATCACTGCTCGTATTGAGCTCCCTGCATCACACTCCCCGTATCACACGCTCGTATTGAGCTCCCTGCATCACACGCTCTGTATTGAGCTCCCTGCATCACACTTCCCGTATCACACGCTCGGTATTGAGCTCCCTGCATCACACTTCCCGTATCCACGCTTGGTATTGAGCTCCCTGCTTCACACTCCCCGTATCACGTGCTCAGTATTGAGCTCCCGCATCACACTCCCCGTATCACAGCTCGGTATTGAGCTCCCTGCATCACACTTCCCGTATCACACGCTTGGTATTGAGCTCCCTGCTTCACACTCCCGTATCACGTGCTCAGTATTGAGCTCCCGCATCACACTCCCCGTATCACATGCCCGCTATCAAGCTCCCCTTATCACACTCTTGTATCACGTGCCTCGCATCACACTCCCCGTATCACTTAACCTGTATCGAGCTCCCAGTACAACGCGCCTCGTATCATCATGCACCCCACATCACACTCCCCGTATCAAGCGCCCCACATCACACTTCCAGTATCAAGCGCCCCTCATCGAGCTCCTCTTATCACGTGCCCCGTATCAAGCTCCCGGCACCCCACATCACACTCCCCATATCAAGCTCCCCACATTATGTGCCCCATATTGAACTCACAGTACAACGCACCCCGTATCATCACGCACCCCACCTCCCATATCAGGCAACCGTTTTGAGCTCCCTGCATCACACTCCCCGTATCACGAGCTCGGTATTGAGCTCCCTGCATCACACTCCCCGTATCACATGCTCGGTATTGAGCTCCCTGCATCACACTTCCCGTATCGAGCTTCCCGTCTCACGGGCCCCACATCACACTCCCCATATCACGCGCCGTATCTAGTTTCTCATATAAGGCTTGCAGTATCGAGCTTCCCCTTATAAGGCCCCCATATTGAACACCCCATACAACGCTCCCGTTTCACGCATCCCACATCACACTTCCCATATCATGCGCCCCGTATCAAGCACCCTGTACAACGCTCCCGTATCACGCGCCCCATAACACACTCCTATATCACGCACCCATAACACCTCCTATATCACGCGCCCATAACACGCTCCTCATATCACGCGCCCATAACACGCTCCTCATATCACGCACCCCATAACACGCTCCTCATATCACGCACCCCATAACACACTCCTCATATCACGCACCCCATAACACACTCCTCATATCACGCACCCCATAACACACTCCTCATATCACGCGCCCCATAACACACTCCTCATATCACGCGCCCATAACACACTCCTCATATCACCGTCCCATAACACACTCCTCATATATCACGCTCCCATAACACACTCCTCATATCACGCGTCCCATAACACACTCCTCTATCACGCGCCCATAACACACTCCTCATATCACGCGCCCATAAACACTCCTCATATCACGCGTCCCATAACACACTCCTCATATCACGCGTCCCATAACACACTCCTCATATCACGCGCCCCATAACACACTCCTCATATCACGCGCCCAAAACACACTCCTCATATCACGCGCCCCATAACACACTCCTATATCACGCATCCCATAACACACTCCTCATATCACGCGCCCATAACACACTCCTCATATCACGCGCCCCATAACACACTCCTCATATCACGCGCCCCATAACACCTCCTCATATCACGCGCCCATAACACTCCTCATATCACGCACCCATAACACCTCCTCATATCACGCGCCCCATAACACGCTCCTCATATCACGCGCCCCATAACACTCCTCATATCACGCGCCCCATAACACGCTCCTCATATCACGCGCCCCATAACACGCTCCTCATATCACGCGCCCCATAACACGCTCCTCATATCACGCGCCCATAACACTCCTCATATCACGCGCCATACACTCTCATATCACGCGCCCATAACCTCCATAGCGCCCATAACCTCCTCATATCACGCGCCCATAACACGACTCCTCATATCCACGCCAACACGTCCTCATATCACGCGCCCTAACACACTCCTCATATCACGCGTCCCATAAACACTCCTCATATCACGCGCCCATAACACGCTCCTCATATCACGCGCCCATAACACACTCCTCATATCACGCGCCCCATAACACACTCCTCATATCACGTGCCCATAACACACTCCTCATATCACGCGTCCCATAAACACTCCTCATATCACGCGTCCCATAACACTCCTCATATCACGCGCCCATAACACACTCCTCATATCACGCGCCCATAACACACTCCTCATATCACGCGTCCCATAACACACTCCTCATATCACGCGTCCCTAACACATCCTATATCACGCGTCCCTAACACACTCCTCATATCACGCACCCCATAACACACTCCTCATATCACGCACCCCATAACACGCTCCTCATAACACACTCCTCATATCACGCGTCCCGTATCGAGCTCCGGTATCTGCCGTTCTTTCTCCAGCATAGATTCATAGCAGACGTTGTATACTCCCATAGGACTACAAGTCTAGCATGACTGGTGAGGAGATTGTGGGAGTTGTGGTTCTCACACATACAGGTTGCCCTCCTCCTGTGTGGCACCGTCTCACCTCTGTCAGGATGTCGTGCAGGTACCGGAATGGCGGCTTCCGAGTAGTTTATCCGTCAGAGGCGGCTTCCTGATCACCTTTCCCAGTGATTCCTGTGTGCGCCGCACAAGCGCAGGGTCCATCCCGGACACCGGGAGACGTCACTGCTCAGCGGCAGAGGAGAAGGGCAGAGCCGTGCTGAGCGCCCGCTGCTCCCCCGCTCAGCCCTGCTTTCCGTTTACACCCGTCTCCAAGGCTCCGGTACCGTATACTCAGCACCGGCCAGCCTTTCCTTTCCCACAATCCATAGCGATCACCGTTCTGCGCATGAGCCGCCTCCCCCGTTACCTAGCGTTCGCCGCCATGGCAACAAAGCGTAACACATCCTGGGGCGGGGCCAACACCGCTGCAAGTCACGTGTCCACTACGTCAGTGATCGAGACACGTGATCTGTGCCAGCTTGTATATAAGTGAGCCACAGGCTGAGTCAGTCAGTAGTACTAGTCTGTGGTGCGCACAGAGCTTGCTTGTTGTGGTACTTTGATCAGAAAAATGATGAAAACCTGATGGAATTCACTATATTGTGCGAGAGCTGTCGGCAGGGCGCCTAAATACTGCAATCCCACGTGTAGAATAACATCTCCCGTTCCATACAGGGGCTGTGCCTCATGAGTCGCTGTAGGCCATGAATAGCCTCTGATTGGAAGCATCAAACAGGGCGACGAGCCCCCCAAAATACATCCCGCTGTCCGACAGTCAAAAGGCGACATTCTCTCCGTAGGATATGAAAAATGGAAGAGGAAAAATATCTCCAGCGTGTAATCCAATAAAATCAATTATTTTATTCAAGACATTAACCCCTTCACCCCCAAGGGTGGTTTGCATGTTAATGACCGGGCCAATTTTTACAATTCTGACCACTGTCTCTTTATGAGGTTATAACTCTGGAACGCTTCAACGGATATTCGCGATTCTGAGATTGTTTTCTCGTGACATATTGTACTTCACGTTAGAAGTAAAATTTCTTCGATATAACTTGCGTTTATTTTGAAAAAAACGCAAATATGGCGAAAATTTTTAAAATTTTGCAATTTTCAAACTTTGAATTTTTATTCCCTTAAAACAGAGAAATATGTCACATAAAATAGTTAAGAAATAACATTTCCCACATATCTACTTTACATCAGCTTTTTGTTAGGAAGTTATAAGGGTTAAAAGTTGACCAGCGATTTCTCATTTTTACAACAAAATTTACAAAGCCATTTTTTTAGGGACCACCTCTCATTTGAAGTCACTTTGAGGGGCTATATGGCAGAAAATACCCAAAAGTGACACCATTCTAAAAACTGCACCCCTCAAGGTACTCAAAACCACATTCAAGAAGATTATTAACCCTTCAGGTGCTTCACAGGAACTAAAGCAACGTGGAAGGAAAAAATGAATATTTAACTTTTTAGCCACAAAAATTATCTTTTACAAACTTTTTTTTTATTTTGACAAGGGTAAAAGGAGAAAATGGACAGATAAGGTTGTTATGCAATTTCTCCTGAGTACGCCAATACCCAATATGTGGGGGAAAACCACTGTTTGGGCACACGGCAGAGCTCGTAAGGGAAGGAGCGCCGTTTGACTTTTTCAAACTAAAATTGGCTGGAATTGAGATTGGACGCCATGTCGTGTTTGGAGAGCCCCTGATGCGCCTAAACAGTGGAAACCCCACAAGTGACACCATTTGGAAACTAGACCCCCTAAGGTACTTATCTAGATCTGTTGTGAGCACTTTAAACCCCAAGTGTTTCACAAAAGCTTATAATGCCTGGTGTGAAAAAAAAAAAAAACAATTTTCCACAAAAATGATTTTTTAGTCCCAAATTTTTGAATTTTCCCAAGGAAATTGGACCCCAAAAGTTGTTGTCCAATTTGTCCTGAGTACGTTGATACCCATATGTGGGGGGGGGAAACTGTTTGGGTGCACGGCAGGGCTTGGAAAGGAAGTAGTAACGTTTGGAATGCAGACGTTGATGGGGTCATGTTCCGTTTGCAGTGCCCCAGATGAGCCTAAATAGTGGAAACCCCCCACAAGTGACCCCATTTTGGAAACTAGACCCCTAAGAAACTTATCTAGATCTTTGGTGAGCACTTTGAACCCCCAAGTGCTTCACACAAGTTTATAATGCCCGGGCATGAAAATAAAAAATCCTATTTTTTTCCCACAAAAATTATCTTTTAGTCACTAATTTTTTATTTTCCCAAGGGTAACAGGAGAAATTAGACCACGTAAGTTGTTGTCCAATTTGTCCTGAGTACGCTGATACCCCATATGTGGGGGGGAACCACTGTTTGGGCTCATGGCAGAGCTCGGAATGGAAGGAGCACCATTTGACTTTTTCCAACCAAAATTGGCTGGAATTGAGATTGGATGCCATGTTGCATTTGGAGAGCCCCTGATGTGCCTAAACAGTGGAAACCCCCCACAAATGACCCCATTTGGGAAACTAGACCCCCTAAGGAACTTTTCTAGATCTTTGGTGAGCAATTTGAACCCCCAAGTGCTTCACACAAGTTTATAATGTAGAGCCGTAAAATTTAAAAATCATATTTTTTCCACAAAAATGATCTTTTCACCC
The DNA here is from genome assembly GCA_033576555.1 of Oophaga sylvatica. Lineage (NCBI taxonomy): Eukaryota > Metazoa > Chordata > Amphibia > Anura > Dendrobatidae > Oophaga > Oophaga sylvatica. Next base: position 53,710,469 of record JARQOD010000007.1, on the reverse strand, counting down.
CAATTTTTATTTTTCCAAGGGTAACAAGACTCCAAAAGTTATTGTGCAATTTGTCCTGAGTGCGCTGATACCCCATATGTGGGGGTAAACCACTGTTTGGGTGCATGGCAGAGTTTGGAAGGGAAGGAGCGCCGTCTGACTTTTTCAACGCAGAATTGGCTGGACGCCATGTCGTGTTTGGAGAGCTCCTGATCTGCCTAAACAGTGGAAACCCCCATAAATGACACCATTTTGGAAACTAGACCCCTCAAGGAACTTATCTAGATGTGTGGTGAGAACTTTTAACCCCCAGGTGTTTCACTAAAGTTTATAACGTACAGCCGTAAAATAAAAAATCCTTTTTTTTTTTACAAAAATGATTTTTTCGCCCCTAATATTTTATTTTCACAAGGGTAACAGAAGAAATTGGAACCCAAAAGTTGTTGTCCAATTTGTCCTGAGTACGCTGATACCCAATATGTGGGAGAAAACTACTGTATGGGCGCACGTCAGGGCTCGGAAGGGAAGTAGTGACGTTTTGGATTGCAGACTTTGATGGAATGGTCTGGGGGCGTCATGTCACATTTGGAGAGCCCCTGATGCACCTATACAGTGGAAACCCCCCACAAGTGACCCCATTTTGGCAAATAGACCCCACAAGGAACTTATCTAGATGTGTGGTGAGCACTTTGAACCCGAAGTGCTTCACAGAAGTTTATAACGTACAGCCGTAAAAATAAAAAATCTTTTTTTTTTTTACAAAAATGATTTTTTCGCCCCCAATATTTTATTTTCACAAGGGTAACAGGAGAAATTGGACCCCAAAAGTTGTTGTCCAATTTGTCCTGAGTACGCTGATACCCAATATGTGGGAGAAAACTACTGTATGGGCGCACATCAGGGCTCGGAAGGGAAGTAGTGATGTTTTGGATTGCAGACTTTGATGGAATGGTCTGGGGGCGTCATGTCGCATTTGGAGAGCCCCTGATGCGCCTAAACAGTGGAAACCCCCACAAGTGACCCCATTTTGGAAAATAGACCCCACAAGGAACTTGTCTAGATGTGTGGTGAGCACTTTGAACCCCGAAGTGCTTCACAGAAGTTTATAACGCACAGCCGTAAAAATAAAAAATCTTTTTTTTTTTTTTGCAAAAATGATTTTTTTGCCCCAATATTTTATTTTTACAAGGGTAACAGGAGAAATTGGACCCCAAAAGTTGTTGTCCAATTTGTCCTGAGTACGCTGATATCCAATATGTGGGAGAAAACTACTGTATGGGTACACGTTGGGTGTCAGTATTCCGGGTTTTCTAGGTAACTTTGTCAATGATTTTGCCCTTTGTTAAAATGGAGTTTGCTGTTTTGTGTGCCCTACTTCCTGTTCGTTTGTTTAAAACCCGGCTCAGGTGCTGGCTTCACTGCTGGAGTATTCTGCTTCCGTTTCCCTGCAACCCAGCTGCTTTGTTCCTCACAGATCTTTTGTGTATTTACCAGGAAAGTGCATAACCTTATCTTCAGGTGTTTCTCAGCCACAGCAGTTTCTACCCATGACTCTGGACATTCTCTGCATATGTAAGTTGCACTTACTGTGTTATCACTAACCTGTTGACTTGGGAATTTAACCCTTGGTTCACTCCATCTGATAAGAACTGTGTTTCTGAACTGTTGCTGTTTAACCCTTCGTGCATTACCTCTGGTGAGAGCTGTTGGAACTGTTACTGGAACCTTACTGACATATGAACTTGTTGTTGGACTTCACTGAATTAAGCCACAACTGAGATTAACTTGTTCCTGGACCTCCCTGTGTTTTCTGCATACCTGGATCTGACTCTTCACACACCAGCAGTGTGTAAATCCAGCCACGTTACCTGTGCATCAGACTTACCTTGTGGTCACATTTGTGTGAGGACTCCGTCGTAAGAACTTTACCACCCTCGCTATAGAGGTTCAAGGACTTATATATCCGGATTCATATAACTGGACTTGTGTATATATATATATGGACTCATTGCATGTCACTACGGGTTGTTTGAATATTGTTTTTGGGTGTTTTGCTGTTTCACAAATACATTATTTGCAGTCAAGAAACCCGTCTCTGATTGTTCATTGCCCCACGCTATCAGAATCCTCGAGTTCCTACAATAGTATTACATTGGGGCTCGGAAGGGAAGTAGTGACGTTTTGGATTGCAGACTTTGATGGAATGGTCTGGGGGCGTCATGTCGCATTTGGAGAGCCCCTGATGCGCCTAAACAGTGGAAATCCCCAACAAGTGACCCCATTTTGGAAAATAGACCCCACAAGGAACTTATCTAGATGTGTGGTGAGCGCTATGAAGACCCAAGTGCTTCACAGAAGTTTATAATGTACAGCCGTAAAAACAAAAAAATAATTTTTTTTGTACAAAAATGATATTTTCGCCCCCAGTTTTTTATTTTCCCAAGGGTAACAGAAGAAATAGGACAAATTGCACAATAACTCTTGGGGTCCAGAGTACGCTGATACCCCATATGTGGGGATAAACTACTGTTTGGACGCATGGCAGAGCTGAGAAGTGAAGGAGCACCGTTTGACTTTTTCAACGCAGAATTGGCTGGAATTGAGATCAGACGCCATGTCACATTTGGAGAGCCCCTGATGTGCCTAAACAGCGGAAACCCCCCAATTCTAACTCCAACCCTAACCCCAACACACCCCTAACCCTAGTCCCAACCCTAACCACAAACCTAACCCTAACACACCCCTAATCCCAACCCTAACCCTAATCCTAACTTTAGCGCCAACCCTAACCCTAACTTTAGCCGCAACCCTAACCCTAACCCTAATGGGAAAATGGAAATAAATACTTTTTTTTAATTTTATTATTTTTCCCTTACTAAGGGGGTGATAAAGGGGGGTTTGATTTACTATTTATAGCGGGTTTTTATGATTGGCAGCTGTCACGCTAAAAGACGCTTTTTATTGCAAAAATAGTTTTTGCATCATCACATTTTGAGAGCTATAATTTTTGCATATTTTGGCCCACAGAGTCATGTGAGGTCTTATTTTTTGCGGGACGAGTTGACGTTTTTATTGGTACCATTTTTGAGCACGTGACGTTTTTTGATCGCTTTTTATTTCGATTTTTGGGAGGTTAGAATGAACAAAAATCAGCAATTCATGAATTTCTTTTGGGGGAGGCGTTTATACCGTTCCGCGTGTGGTAAAATTGATAAAGCAGTTTTATTCTTCGGGTCAGTACGATTACGGCGATACCTCATTTATATCATTTTTTTATGTTTTGGCGCTTTTATAGAATAAAAACAATTTTATATAAAAAATAATTATTTTTGCATCGCTTTATTCTGCGAGTTATAACTTTTTTTTTTTCACTGATGATGCTGTATGATGGCTCGTTTTTTGCGGGACAAGATGACGTTTTCAGCGGTACCATGTTTTTTTATATCGGTCTTTTTGATCGCGTGTTATTCCACTTTTTGTTCGGCGGTATGATGATAAAGCATTGATTTTTTGCTTCGTTTTTTTTTTAAGGGGTTCACTAAAGGGGTTAACTAGTGGGACAATTTTATAGGGGGGGTCGTTACGGACCGGCGATACCAAATATGTGTACTTTTATTGCTTTGTTTTTTTTATTTACAGGAAGAAGTGAATTTATTGGGGAATATTTTTTTTTTTTTTATTTATTTTGGATTTTTTTTTTAAACATGTTTATTTTTATTTTTTTAACTTTTTTACTTTGTCCCAGGGTGGGACATCACTGTATTTTGTCAGATCGCTGGTGTGACAGTGTGCACAGCACTCTGTCACACCAGCGATCGCTCAGGCAGTGCAGCAGGCTTCTCAGTGCCTGCTCTCAGCAGGCACTGAGGAAGCCGCCTCCCTCCAGGACCCCGGCGCCATCTTGGATCCGGGTCCTGGGAGGGAGGAAGCCCTCAGAACAGCGCGATCACATCGCGCTGCTCTGAGGGTCTCAGGGGGGCGCGCAGGGAGCCCCCACCCTGCACGATCCTCCCTTGTGCCCCAGTACACCGCGATCATGTTTGATCGCGGTGTGCAAGGGGTTAATGTGCCGGGAGCGGTCCGTGACCGCTCCTGACACACAGTCATGGGTGTCAGCTGTGATAATCAGCTGACACCCGGCCGCGATCGGCTGCGCTCCCCCCGGGAGCGCGTCCGATCGCACGAGACGTACTATCCCGTCCATGGTCATACGGGCCCAGGTACCATGGACGGGATAGTACGTCCGATGGCAGTAAGGGGTTAAAAATGTATGTATCAAAAATACAAATGAACAAAGGAAAGGAAGGATGAGGTCCCCATAACAACCAATGCGTTTCAACCTCTTGCAAGAATATTCACGACTCTCCACACCCATAGGAGAAGAGAACAGTGATTATTAATTTCTCTTTAATAGCGAGCACAGTAAGAGCAGCGCCGGCATCTTGCAGTGGCCGGGCGATCACATGTGCCCGCTACTAAAAAGAATTAATATTATCTGTTCTCCACGCTCATAGGAGTGGAGAGGTTCATTCCCTTAAGTAGCGGGCATACGTGATCACCCGGCAACAAGAAGTCGGCTACTGTGCCTGCTATTAAAGAGCAATGAATAATCACTGGTCTCCACGCACAAAGTCCCACCTTGGAGAGCAGTGAGTATTCCGGCATCTGTCCTCTGCTTGTAAGCAGCACATGAATTCACTGCAATGCACTGCTTACAAGCATAAATCAGCTGCTGGCATCACAACAGGATGCTGCGAGGGAGCGCAGGGAAGTCATGCATACCAGGATAGGGATGAGGGGGCCATGCATACCAGGATGGGGATGAGGGGACCATTCATACCAGGATGTGGATGAGTGCCACGCATACCAGGGTAGAGTTGGGGTGGTCATGTATACCAGGATAGGGATGAGGAGGCCATGCATACCAGAATGAGGATGAGGGGACCATGCATACTAGGATGGGGATGGCACCATGCATACCATGATAGGGATGAGAGGGCCATCCATACCAGTATGGAAATGGGCGCCATGCATACCAGGATAGGGATGGGGATGGCTGCCATGCATACCAGGATAGGGATGAGGGGGCAATACATACCAGGATGGGGATGAGGAGGCTGTGCATACCAGAATGCAGATGAGGGTGCCATCTATACCAGGATGGGGATGGGCACCATGCATACCAGGATAGGGATGAGGGGGCCATGCATACCAAGATAGGGATGAGGGGGCCATACATACCAGGATAGGGATGAGGGGGCCATGCATACCAGGATAGGAATGAGGAGGCCATGCACACCAGGATAGGAATGAGGAGGCCATGCACACCAGGATAGGGATGAGGGGGCTATGCATACCAGGGTAGGGATGAGGGGGTTATGCATACCAGGATAGGGATGAGGAGGCCATGCATACCAGGATGGGGAGGAAAGGGCCATCCACACCAGAATGGAGATGGGCGCCATGCATACCAGGATAGGGATGGGGATGGGCGCCATGCATACCAGGATAGGAATGATGGGGCCTTGCATACCAGGATGGGGATGAGGAGGCCATGCATATCAGGATAGGGATGAGGAGGCCATGCATACCAGAATGAGGATGAGGGAACCATGCATACTAGGATGGGAATGGGCGCCACACATACCAGGATATGGATGAGAGGGCCATCCATACCAGGATGGAGATGGGTTCCATGCATACCAGGATAGGGATGAGGATTAGCACCATACATACTAGGATATGAATGAGGGGGCCATGCATACCAGGATGGGGATGAGGAGGCCATGCATACCAGAATGGGGATGAGAGAACCATGCATACCAGGATGGGGATGGGTGCCACGCAAAACAGGATAGGGATGGGGGCATGCATACCAGGATAGGGATGACAGGGCCATGCCTACCAGGATAGGGATGAGGGGTCCATGTATACCTGTATTGGGGACATATATATACCAGGATGGGGGATAAAAGAACAGAATTGACCATATTTTTTGCTTCACATTTTTTTCTATTTTCCTCCTCTAAAAATTAGGGACATAACTACAATATGAGGACCTGGATGGGGACATGACTACAATATGGAGACCTGGATATGGGGACATCACTGCAATATGGGGACTTGGATAGGGATGTATCTACAATATGGGGACCTGGATAGAGATGAGCAAATATTTCAAAGTTCGGTTTGGATTACGTTCGCCGAATTTGCAATATTCGCCGATTAATTTGTTGAATATTTGCCTAACATAACAGAATGCCATTCACGTCAATGGGAAACAAAAACAAACGCATGCACAACAGCTTATAATGGCCCCAAATGCTGCCAAAACACATCAAATGAGGGACAGATACAAGGAAAGTGGCCTCAATTCACACACAGTACAGATTTTAGAATGGCACTGCAGCAATCATACAGACATGAGGTATCGGGCTCTGGGACAGCATTAACAGCTTTCAATTGAACGTCAGAGTAAGATGAGATGGGTGAAGGATCGGTGTAGGGTCCCTTTGCTGGGAGCTCTGATACCACATGCAACACCTCAACCTGCTTTCATGCTGAGCCACACTCAGGTGGCACAAATATCAGTTTTCTAGACTACCATTGTCAGAAAAATTTAAGGATAGTAACATGGGTAGTTTGTCCAAGGAAGTGGAGGCCTGACGGTGTCAGAGGCCTACTGCTACAGGCAACACGCATTAAGGAGACCCAACCAGGAGGCTTCACATTTCCAAAAATGATTGGCAGACACCACCAAAGTGGCATCAATTTCACCACAGTAGAAATAGTATAATAGGGACCGACAGGTCTTTCACTACACCCAATCCAACAAATGGACACCCAACCAGGAGTGTTCACATTTCCAAAAATCATTGGCAGACACCACCAAAGTGGCATCAATTTCACCACAGTAGAAATAATATAATAAGGGACCGACAGGTCTTCCACTACACCCAATCCAGCCAACAAAGTGGCATCAATTGCAATCTATTCTGTTATTTCTAAACACTGTTTTTTAGTGATTACTTTGTATCTCCGTTCATACTGCACCCACACACAGAAATGATACACCATTTAAAAGGTAAACTTGCCCCCTTCAGCAAGAAAATAGCCAAACAAACCACACATTCAAGATTTGATTACAAAATACAGTTTAAAGATTAATTTTCATAAACCTGCAGTAAGGAAAAATGACCTGCACGTGGCACCACACTACCCCAAAGCACACTACCACAAAGCTGCTTACAGACATCACAAACAAATCCAAACACTTGCCTTGGGGGCTTTCCAGCTTGCCCAAGTGCTTGCCCAGCCTATTTCAGCCAAATTGGAGGATTGCACACTTCACTGCAGGTGAGTTACATATGCTAACACATTTGTAAACATGCACTGCTTTTTCGGTGATTACTTTGCCCCCCACACACAAATGATACACCATTTGAACGGTAAACTTGCCCCCTTCAGCAAGAAAAGAGCCAAACAAACCACACATTCATGATTTTATCACTAAATACAGTTTAAACATTCATTTTCATAAACCTGCAGAAAGAAACAATGAGCTGCAGGTGGCACCTCAACCGGAAGACATTTTTTGGCCTCTATTTATCAAACCAATTTATTGTATTACCAATCTACATATATAGCTGTCTGTGTTCATCGTTTACATTTACATTTACATTTGACCAGCTTGCTTTTTCTGAAATTGCCTGCTCCCCAACGACCAATGTGTGAAAATTTTGCACGGGCCAAGCTAGTATAGTAGAATTAGTACTCTTTCACTACAGCCAACCCAGCGGATGGAGACTGTAATGGGCAAGGTGGTGGAATCACTGTTCCGTATCCCTCTGAAAGCCTGGAAAGGATGTAACTAGGTGGCCCACCAAATCCCTACTCGGACAAGTGGCAGCAGGCGAAAACTGCGACCCAAGGAGGTACAAAGAGGTGGCACCAGGCACTACTCCATGGCTGACCTACAGAATGTGGCAGCTGACCCCCTACAGCGGGTAAGCTTCTATGACCCAAAGTAGGGATGAAAAATGCAGGCAGGCACTGTAGGGACTCTGGAATCACAGGCGCAGATGGGACCGACTGAGGAACAGAAAAGCACTAGCAGGTGGGGGCTGACTGGGTGTTAGAAAGAAGAAGGAGGAGCACAAATTCGCATCACTTTCATTTGGCAGTTAGTAGGTTGTTGGTGACTTTAGCTAGGGCAGTTTCAGTGGAATGGTGCGGTCTGAATCAGATTGTAAGCGGTCAAAGAGGGAGCAAGAGGAGAGGTGGGGGGACAGTTCAAAATGGACATGTTGTTCCAGTAGTTTGGAGGTACAAGGGAGAAATGATATGGGGCAATGGGTAGACACAGAGGATGGGTCAAAGGTGGGCTTTTTGAGGATGAGTGTGATCGAGGTATGTTTCAATCAGGATGGAAGACACCAGTTGTTAGTGACAGGTTGAAGAGGTAGGTTATGCTTGTGATGAAGGCTGTGGTAAAGTTTGGAATGAGGTGGGACGTTATTGTGTCAAGTTCACAGGTCGTGAGGCAAAGTATTCAGCTGAGATGAGAGAGAGAGGGAACTGGTGGACGCAGGAAAGAATTGAAAGTACTGAATAGCTGTTTAGAGTTGCGAGACGTGTATGATATGAGGGATGAGAAGTTGGTTTGTTTTGCTGCAGTCAGAATTTGCACAGCATGTTACTGGACGGGCAATTCCGCTCCTTTTCTTTGGAAGCCGTACAACGGTACGCTTTGAAGATGGGGGCCAGAAAGAACATGTGAGGCAGCAGTGAGGCAGACAGTTTGAATCGCAGTGATAGCTTCCCAACCACAGAAACGTTCAGTTGTCAGCGCAAAAACATTAGCGTTCTTGCTGCGCTGGAGTCCTGTGTAACAACCCCACCAAGGAAAGCATCTGCAAAGAGTTTGTATGTTCTACCAGTGTTTGCGAGGGTTTACTCCCAGTAATTATTTTTCTACCCACACTACAAAGACATACAGATAGAACAGGCTCACAAAAGGGTGATAAGACTACCAAAAATTAACAGATACAAATAGAAAAATATTTAGACTTGAGAGTCCTCAGTGGTTGATACCTTTTAATGGCTAACTGAAAAGATGGTAACAAATTGCAAGCTTTCGAGACTACTCAGGTCTCTTCATCAGGCATAGACTAATACAACATCTGAAGAATCACATATTTATACACAAAATAGCACAGAAAACTGTGGGGTCTGTATGTGGGGGAGACCGGGCAAAAACTGAGAACAAGGATGAATTCTCATCGCCACACAATAAGAGAAAAAAGAATGGATTTACCTGTGGCCAAACACTTTTGTATGCCCGGTCATAGCATGACAGATATGGAATTACTTGTATTAAAATCTAACTTCAAATCTGAGAAGGATAGAAAAGTCTGGGAATATAAACTTATGATGACCTTTGACACTCTTAGTGCTGGGATGAATATATCCCAGAGTTTTATGTCGTTCTACAACAATTAAGGAATCTGCCTCCCTGACCTTTTAGGGTCATCACAACACAATACCAGACCCCAATCAGAGGGTAATAAAACCTTCACTCCTTATCTATGAACTAGTCATATTTATGTTAATCCCTCTGCCATAATGACAGTTCTGCTTCATGTCACTTGTCCTACCTATTGCATTTTTTCTGTGCTATTTTGTGTATAAATATGTGATTCTTCAGATGTTGTATTAGTCTATGCCTGACGAAGAGACCTGAGTAGTCTCGAAAGCTTGCAATTTGTTACCATCTTTTCAGTTAGCCATTAAAAGGTATCAACCACTGAGGACTCTCAAGTCTAAATTTTTTCTATCTACTGGCTAACACGGTACGAAGATACACATCTTTCCTATATCAGATACAAATACAAATTTTATTATAGACATAAAATACAAACTTCTGAAGGGAGTTGATATACACACAGGTAACCGTGCCATTAAAAAGACGCCATCATCTAGGCGTTGTACATAACAGCTGTGCATAGAATATTTGCCAAAATCATCAATTAGACGGGATTAATTATCATAGAATACAGAGAGACAAGGATATGCGACAATATACATATTGTGAGACAGTGAGTGAATATGTGATGAATGGGGTGTACATTTCACCTAGGTATAAGGGAAATGTGTGGCTTTGTGGACCTAGTGGTGGAGAAAGGTCACTACACCTCACATTCAGCACACACTTGCAGCACAAGCCTGAAACTACTCAGGTCTTAATTAGGAGACCAGAAGTAGGTGTCTGCAAACACAATCTGAGAGCTAGTTTAGCCTGGACACAGGAAGGTGTCTCGGCACAAGAAACAGTCTCCAAGAGTGTTAGAGCTGTCTTTAGCCTGGACACAGAAAGGTGTCCTGGCACAAGGAAGCAGTCTCCAAGAGTGTTTGAGCTATCTCAGTTTGGGTGCAGGAAGGACCCCGGACATAGGAGTAGTCTCAGTGCGAATCCGTGTGAAGAGCGGCTGAATAGGAGTGGATCTCTCTCAAGTCTGGACATGGAAGGTGCCTTCAGACACAAGGAGGAGTATCTGTGAAGCTCCATACTGGTAACATATGTGATATGTGTTGTTTGGGCACAGACTGGTAGAGTCTGGGTCCCGGATAGAGAGGGCCATCTATCTAAGTGTAATTAGAGGCTAGACAAGCCCAGGTTTTCTGTTTATGCTTTGTTTTAATCTGTTTGCTGTGGACTTTAATAAAGCTGGTTGCGGCCAGTTTTGCACCAGAACTGCTGTCTGAATGAACTGTTTTCATGCCATTCTGTCTACCCAGACAGCGATCCTAGAGCTAAAACCCCCGGAAATGCTACAATTGGCGGAGAATGCTGGGGCAGCGCAGTGCCTGATACAGTTAGTGCTGGAGTGTGTATGCAGCACAGTGGCGAGAGACAGCATTAAAGGTGAAGTCTATTGAAATAGCAGCAGAAAAAAAAAAAAGTGTGTCAGCAGAAACGTCTGTTTGGAGCAGTCTTGGAGAGACAGTGGCCCTGATAGGGTCTGCAGAGAGAAAATGTATGCACAGCAAAACTGAACTTGTTGTGAAAATGACTGTGGAATGTGCAGCAGCAAAAGAAAAGTCTGTGGAGCAGTCTTAAAGAGACAGGAGCCCTAATAGACTTTGCAAAGGAAAAAAAAAAAAGTGTCTGCACAGTAGAGCTGAATTTTTCTATGGAAAAGACTGTAGAGTGTGTATGTCTTGAGTGAAGACTGCCGTTGTTAAGACAGAGAAGTCTGACAGCATGGATGACAGCATGGAGGCTGCTGTTTGAACAAATGGCGCAAGTTAATGTGCAACATAAGACTGCCGTGGTTGAGACAGATAAGTCCGGCAGTATGGAGGAGCTCATTGAGTACCTGGCCCAGGCCCAGCGAAGCATGCAGCAGAGCATGGAGCAGCAGCGCCTGCAGCACCAGCAGCGCATGCAGCAGGCCCAGCAGCAATTCCTGCAGCAGCAGCAGGAGAATAACCGGTGATTTGTTGAGCAGATGACAGCACCAAAAAAGGATTTCGGTGCCGCGTCCCGAAGTAATGTTGTGAAGGCACCGGCTTGTCCGCTATAAAGAAGGCGGTTAGACGGTCCTTGAGAAAAATGACACCTCGTGATGATGTGGAGGTATATCTTACTAGGTTTGAGAGACTGGCAGAGAAGGGAATCTGCCACTATCTGAATGGGCCATGGCGGTCGTACCCTATTGATTGGGGAACCCCAAAAGTCTGGGCTGACCTGAGCAAGCAGGACAGCGAAGACTATGCCAAGTTGAAAGCGGATATTCTTACCCGGCTGGGTGTTACGGTGACAGCCCGTGCCAGGGGAGTTCATGACTGGAGATGCAGTTGGGAGTCTGCAGTAAGCAAACCTGATTATGGAGTTGAAAAGGTGATAGTGAACCGCTACACCCGAGTACGTCCTCCTGAGGTACAGCCGTCTGAGAGGTCGTCACTTCAGAGTTCCCGGACGCTGAACTCTCGCGGTAAGAGCGTTCCAGCTGTTGGGGACATGGGGTATGCTGATAAGCGGGTTCAGGCCCGAGGGGACATGTGGGTGGGAGAGTGTGATGGACAGTGTTGGAGCTGGCGTGAAATTGCAGCCAACTGTCCAATAGAGGGGGAGCCTATGTGTTGTGATGTTGGCAGATCCCTCTCTTCTGCGCAGAACCTGTGTGTGTGTCCACCTCAGCCGAAGAGACTGGACCACAGGGGTCCCCGGTGGTTGTAAATGACTGCCCAGCACATGCCCTCTTGGACTCAGAGAGTCCAGTGACTTCCGTATGTGACAGCCTGATTGATAGGGACTTCATCCCTGATAAGCACCTGAGTATGGTGTGCATCCATGGAGACACCAAAGTCTACCCAGAGACTGCCGTGGACTTGGTCCCCAAACTCGGGGAGGTTTCATGTGAAGTGGGGGTAGTGAAGACCCTGGTGCAACCCGTTATATTGGGTAATGACTTTCCCCGGTCTAAAGGATCTCTGGGGGAAAAATGTTTCTGATGGACAGTGTGATGAAGCTCCTATTGAGGGTGCGCAGTCCCGAGGGGCGGAACACAATGCTAGTGGGCCGTTAAACTTATGTGATAATGATGATGATGATCATGATAATGATGATGATCATGATAATGATTGATGACCATGATAATGATGATGATGATAATGATAATGATGATGATCATGATAATGATGATGACCATGATGATGATGCTGATGCTGATAATGATAGTGATGATGATCATGATAGTGATGATGATACTGATCATAGTCATGATAATGATATTGATAATAATGATGACTTTGATAGTGATGAAATTCCTTTGCAGGTGATGTTGGGAGACGAGGATGGTGGTTCTCGAGAACCGAGTGTCCCTGACTTACCTGTGTCCTGTGACAATTTTGAGAGTGAGCAGTGGCGAGACCCCTCTCTTAAAACGGCACAGGAAAATATGATTGTTCTAAATGAGGTTTCCCAGGAGCCTGGCTCTGAGGAGAGGTTTCCTCATGCTGCCATGAACAATAGCCTATTGTATAGGGACACTGAAGTCCAGGGAGAGGTCGTGAGTCAGCTCCTGGTACCTGAGCTATATAGAAGTATAGTGCTGGGGTTGTCACATAGTCACATACTTGAGGGACCAGATGGTGAAGTTAATGTTGTGGATGACATGTTAACTAAGGTTCCAGATCAAGATGTGAATGAAAATGAATTGTATAACCCTGACAGTGAGCAGGATGTGAATGAAAATGAATTGTATAACCCTGACAGTGAGCAGGATATGAATGAAAATGAATTGTATAACCCTGACAGTGAGCAGGATGTGAATGAAAATGAAGTGTATAGCCCTGACAGTGAGCCAGATGTGGCTGGAGAAAAAGGGGTCAGATAGTGATAGTGAATTATCTGATGACCATAAAGCAACCAGTGCAAATGAGGAAGGCATGGTAGCAGAGGAGGTTGAGAGTCCTGAGAAGAAAGCTGATGCTGACCTTACAGCCAGACAGAAGATGGCATCTGAAGATGTTTTACAGTTGGCCGGTTCCCTGGCGAAGACTAAGGTGAAAGGAGGAGAGCTGAGCTTTAAAGGCAGGACTCTGAAACTGAACACAGCACAAGTGGATGCTGTTGAAGATGAGAAGTTGTCAGTGTGTGGTGTGGATCTGCATCATGCCAAGGACTCTGAAGGTGATGCTGCAGAGGTGGAAAAAGCCATGGAAGTGGTGGTCACCAAGCCAGATGCCTCATCAGAAGCTGAGGTTTCAAGTGAAGCTGTGAGGAGCAAGACTGAAGATATGGGGACTGACTCTGTCCAGGAATCTGTTTCTGCCGAAGACAGCGGCGTGGACGGGTTACGGTCCGGATCAGTAGCTGGCATTGGTGAGCTCAAGCGCACTTTCAGGGAGGCTACATCGGAGCCACGTCCCAACAAATGAGAAAAGCGATGTGTCACTCCGTTGCCGCTGCAGACACATGGGAGCCCAGATGGGATGCAGAACGTGGCTGAAGAGGTAGAGTCTAGGACTGACGGTGGGGCTTCTGGGCATGTCTTGCCAGAAGAGCCTGAAAGTGGGGAACTGGAGAAAAGTGAAAAACCCCCTATACCTTCTGTGATAGTTGGTGACACATGGTCAGTGCACCAGGGACAGGAGGTACGTGAGTTTCTGAGGAAGAGTCAGCAGAGGTGTTCTGATGTGTCGGGTCGTGCTTCTCTGGCCAGGCACTGTGTCGAAGGTGAGCCCGGCCCTAAGGTCAAGATGAAACCGTGCAGGATACCCGAGGCCCGCAGAGAGTATAGGCCTGGGAGGGTACAGGGTAGTGCGGATGCTTCAGATAAAGAGAAAGCTGATGTTGGCTATGACTCAGGTGAAGATACAAGTGACAGTGGTGGAGATGAAGCTGGTGAGGGCCATGACTGGTCCGGAGTTCACTGTCTCTGTTGGATTGTTGACCAGCCCTCCGGTCTGGATGACCAGCCCTCCGGTCTGGAGAAGAGGGAGGGGATATGTGAGACAGTGAGTGAATATGTGATGAATGGGGTGTACATTTCACCTAGGTATAAGGGAAATGTGTGGCTTTGTGGACCTAGTGGTGGAGAAAGGTCACTACACCTCACATTCAGCACACACTTGCAGCACAAGCCTGAAACTACTCAGGTCTTAATTAGGAGACCAGAAGTAGGTGTCTGCAAACACAATCTGAGAGCTAGTTTAGCCTGGACACAGGAAGGTGTCTCGGCACAAGAAACAGTCTCCAAGAGTGTTAGAGCTGTCTTTAGCCTGGACACAGAGAGGTGTCCTGGCACAAGGAAGCAGTCTCCAAGAGTGTTTGAGCTATCTCAGTTTGGGTGCAGGAAGGACCCCGGACATAGGAGTAGTCTCAGTGCGAATCCGTGTGAAGAGCGGCTGAATAGGAGTGGATCTCTCTCAAGTCTGGACATGGAAGGTGCCTTCAGACACAAGGAGGAGTATCTGTGAAGCTCCATACTGGTAACATATGTGATATGTGTTGTTTGGGCACAGACTGGTAGAGTCTGGGTCCCGGATAGAGAGGGCCATCTATCTAAGTGTAATTAGAGGCTAGACAAGCCCAGGTTTTCTGTTTATGCTTTGTTTTAATCTGTTTGCTGTGGACTTTAATAAAGCTGGTTGCGGCCAGTTTTGCACCAGAACTGCTGTCTGAATGAACTGTTTTCATGCCATTCTGTCTACCCAGACAGCGATCCTAGAGCTAAAACCCCCGGAAATGCTACAATATATATAAGTGAGTCGCCCTAAGCAGGACCGTGGAGTACTCGGCACCGAGCCCGTTCACTTCAATGGGGGATGTCACGGGTAGCGCAGCTCGGTCCGTGGCCCTGGGGCTCACCTCAAATGTGGGATATTTACAGGGGATTAAAGTATATACAGTTTGTTCGTGACGCCACCTGTGGTACCTGGTCAGTGTGACCAGCGCTGCAGGGTAGATCCTCTGAGGGGTTATTACTGGGCAGCAAGGTGTTAAGTCTTCCACAGGCAAGACTGGATCCCTCAGGGTATATGGCGGTGTAGGGGTGCAGGAGCAATAAGGCAGACACACACACGAAAGTCTCTTTCTGTACTTTTACTGATGGTAGTTGCAGGCACGTCCCGGGAAGCTGGCAGGGTGGAGGATGCACGTCCAGTAATCCCACTGAGTAGGTGTAGGGCCTCCGTACTCCTGTATGTGTGTGAGTTTCTGACCTGTGTGAAACGAAGTCTAACTCTGTCTTCAGTTATACGCCCGGCTGACTTTGTGGTGGAGCCTTCTCTTGGATAGAACTCAGTCTCTAAATGGTTGCGCTGACCAGACTCCTGTTCTTCCTGACCCCGGTTACGTATCAGCACTGCTGGGCCCCTGCGACTTGAAGTCCCACAGGGTCTCCGGTATCTCCTACTAGTCGTGAAGATGCTAGCAAGCTCGGACCCGGTGTCGGTAGTTCAGAGTAGAGGTAAGCGATCAATGCTGTTTCAACCTCTGTCACTCTCTTCTTCCTTCCACTCGCCTTTCGTCCTACTCTAACCCTTAACATAAGCACACTAGCAGTAGATAGCTGATTCTTTCTTTCTCTTCACCGCTCTCAAAGCGTCGGCACGCTTGCTCACTGAAACTACCTCAGTTGACTCAGTTCTGACCAGGCTGAAGTGGCTATCTTCCTCCACTATTACTGGACTCCACACAGTAAACTAAGTTCAAGCTGTAGTCTTTAGTCTTTCAATCACTGCAGTTCCCTTTCCTTCTTCTCCTTCTAAGACTCTGTCTGAAGCAGCTATCAGGACCTTCCGTCAGACTGATCTATGCACACTTCAAGAGCTATCTTTCCACGCTCCAGGGGAGCTAACAGTCTGTCATCGTTCTGAGGTAACTCTCCCTCTCAGCTCGTCTGAGGTAAACTGACACTCCTCTCTGTGAGGTGATCTGATCTCACTCTGAGGTAGACTACTCTCACTCTCTCAGCTCTCAGGCTAATCTCATCTCACTGCTCTCTCTCCACTACCCTTATATATATAGATACTCTTCAAGGGCTCCCTCTGGTGGCTCCAGGGAATAGTGAAGGTGTGAATGAATATCAGGTGTGTGTGTGGTTTACCTTCTGTGCATCCTCCTGGGTACATGTGGCTCCAAGCGCAGCTGGGCTACACATCAGTAAGGTACATAAATCAAATAAACACCCCGATTATATCCCACCAATAGGCTATAATGCACCACTATTTATCTCCAGGGTTTACAGGGTGTCTGATAAAGTACCAAGACACAATGTCATAAATACCCATATGTATGTTCAACAATTACTATCCCACCATTGGGCTACAGTGCCCTACTCTCTGTCTCCAATGTGCATATGACACCTTATATTAAGCTGTGATAGGTGTTCCCAATCCCATAGCTATCGCACATAGTACTGCATAACTGTCACTGCTCGTATATAATAACTGCCCAAATAGGGCTAGATGGTTGTCCCAAAAAAGTGACCAGCAGACCGCACAGTATGTACATACCTAGATGAGCGCGTCCACCCCGACGCGCGTTTTGGACCTCACCTTTCTCAAGGGGCCTAGAACTATGTGCTTAAGTGTGTCTTAAATACCGGTTTTCATCATGAGGTGAACCGCGCTACCGGAAGTAGCGTCCCCGGACCGGAAGTGACGTGTCGCTCACCCTGGTAACCGCGACGCCACACAGGGCCGGCGTCACACAGCAGAAAGAGCCAGGGCGGGCCCAATCTCTGTGGTAAGACGCCGACAACTATGGAGCGCCGCAGTGACAGGGAGGCGGCAGCGTACAAGTCCAGGGACCCACTTACCTCACCATAGCTCCCATATAACCAACGTAACACTAAACACACATCATAAAAACCGGGCATGCAATAGTTCCCCAATAAAGACATACCAATTACGTATCAGTGACAACAAGTGCATTGTGAATAGGACCTTATCAAATGTTACCCTCATACATCATACATGATACTAATGATGACCACATATAATTATACATGCGGACAATATAGGAACAGATATCACAGACACATATACTATATATAATTCAATCACAGTATATCTTCGTTGAACAGTGAATTCATGTGTTGCCACATCTATATCGTCCCGCTGGGTCATGATCCATCACGTTATAGGGAAATACGATTATTTCCAGCGGATTCCATATTCAATATGGACAGTCCATCCATCTGGACTCAACAAAATTTGAGTTATGCCCCTTTTGTGTAAAAAAATTTTGTAAAATTTTTTTTGTCAATTTCGTCTATATTGGTGTCACCACTTGGCTGTATATATGGGTACACATGGGGATTGTACCTATTTTAATCGGTTTTATTATTTTAGTTCTAGTTATGTTTTGACATACAAGTGGACGTTTGAATATGGAATCCGCTGGAAATAATCGTATTTCCCTATAACGTGATGGATCATGACCCAGCGGGACGATATAGATGTGCCAGTAATGTCTTTAAAGCGATTGTTGAACTATTGGCGCTATATAAGTGATAAAACCCCTCCAAAAATTGAAAGTGATGCTCAGCCACACTCAGGTGGCACACATATCAGTTTTGTATATTACTATTGTCAGAAAAATGTAAGCATAGTAACACGGGTAGTTGACTTACAGACAGTGGAGGACTGCCGGTATCGGAGGCCTACTGCTACAGGCAACACACATGAAGGAGAGCCAACACGGAATCTACACATTTACAAAAATTAGTGTCAGTCACTAACAAAGTGGCATAAATTTTACCACAGTAGAAATAGTATAATAATGACTGACAGGTCTTCCTCTTCCACTACACCCAACCCAGCAGATGGACACACAAGCAGGACTGTTCACATTTCCACAAATTATTGTTAACATCTCCAGCAGCAGAAGCAACAGCAGGCACATAAGCCCCACTAAAGATATCTGAGACTGCAATTACGCAAGAACAATGTAGCACTCTAAAAACTACAACATCCAGTAACAGAAGTTGTCTTTGGATAGGACGTCACGTTAGTGGATCACTAGTGCTTTCAGAAACATTACATCTACCCTACATACACTTCAAACACCATGCCTAATCCCCCTTCCTCCACGACCTCGCTTTTTTCCTGTCATGTTGCTCAGATAGTGTGGTAGGAGCACACCATTAGCAACTAAAAATAGATTTTTTACTCTGCACAACCTCTGCACACAGCTGAATTTCAGCGGCACAAAATTAGAAGGTGAAATATGGCATAATTAATCACGTTACTCACAGCAGAAAGAATTGTTTCTGTGTCGATGAAGCCTGTATAACAAAGAAGATCTGCTCCAAAAATTTTCAAAGTGTATCAAACTGTATCACATTAGTAACAGATTTTTTTTTTTTTTGGTGTGGATGAGGCCTGTATAACATTGACTAGCTGCTACAAACAATTTCAGAGTGACATGTCTCCTACTGCATGACGTTAGTAAGAGAAGAATTTTTTGGGAGCCTGTCGATAAGGCCTGTATAACATTGACTAGATGTTCCAAACAATTTCAAAGTGACATGTCAACTATTGTTTGATGTTAGTAACAGAAGATTTTTTTGGGGCCTGTCGATAAGGCCTGAATAACATAGACTATATGCTCAAAACAAATTCAAAGTGAGATGTCCCCTACTGTATGACGTTAGTAGCAGTAGAATTTTTTTGGGCCTGTCGAGAAGGCCTGTATAACATTGACGAGATGCTCCAAACAATTTAAAAGTGACATGTCCCCTACTGTATGACATTAGTAACAGAAGAATTTTTTGGGGCGGGAATGGGAACATACAGCAGGATCAATAACAGGGCGGCTATGGGAAGTACAAGATCCAGCCTACAACTATTACTCATCTACCCAACACCAATTACCAGAGAGCGTTTGATGCTCGTCAGAAGATATGTGTAACAGATATGTGTCTCAAGCTAGGTATAAAAGATGCCCATGAGCAATTGGATGCCAAAGATGCACATAATCTAGACGATAGGCTCCAAAAAACTTCAAACTCAGATATCAACTGCTGTATCACGTTTGTAAAAAATATAAAATAAATTATTTTAATGTGCAACAGCTCTGCACACAGAACAATTTCAATGACACTAAATGAAATGGTTGCATATAGCAGGCTGTATCATGTTTATCAACCCAACAAAAATATTTTAATGTGCTTGAGGTCTGCAAACAGCTTCATATCACCGCCACAAAATGACATTGTGGGATACGGCGGGCTGTATCACATTCAGCAACAGAAAAAATTATAATTTTGTTTAATGCGTGTTAGGTCTGCAGACAGGTTCATAACAACAGAAAAAATTATAATTTTGTTTAATGCATGTTAGGTCTGCAGACAGGTTCATAACGCCCCACAACATGACAATGTAGGATACGGTGGGCTGTATCACATTCAGCAACAAAAATTTTTTTATTTTGTTTAATGTGTGTTAGGTCTGCAGACAGGTTCATTACACCGCCACAACATGACAATGTGGGATACAGCGGGTTGTATCTCATTCAGCAAAAGAAAATATTATAATTTTTTTTTAATGTGCGTTAGGTCTGCAGGCAAGTTCATATCACCGCCACAAAATGACAATGTGGGATACGGCAGGCTGTTTCACATTTAGCAGCAGAAAAAAATAAAATTTTTTTTAATGCGCGTTAGGTCTGCAGACAGGTTAATACCACCGCCACAACATGACAATGTGAGATACGACGGGCTGTATCACATTCAGGAACACAAAAAATTATAATTTTTTTAATGCGCGTTAGGTCTGCAGACAGGTTCATATCACCGCCACAACATGACAATGTGGGATACGGCAGGCTGTATCTCATTCAGGTAAAGAAAATATTATAATTTTTTTAATGCGCGGTAGGTCTGCAGACAGGTTCATATCATCGCCACAATATGACAATATGGGATATGGTGGGCTGGATCCCATGCAGCAAAAGAAAATATTATAATTTTTTTTAATGTGCGTTAGGTCTGCAGACAGGTTCATATCACCACCACAACATGACAATGTGGGATAAGGCAGGCTGTATCACATTCAGCAACAGAAAAAAAATTCTAATTTTTTTTAAATGTGCATTAGATCTGCAGTAGAAAGGTTCATATCACCACCACAACATGACAATGTGGGATATGGCAGGCTGTATCACATTCAGCAACAGAAAGAAATTATAATTTTTTTTAAATGTGCCTTATGTCTGCAGACAGTTTCATATCACCACAGCACTAAATTACAAGGTGGGATACAGCAGGCTGTTTCACATTTAGCTAGTGAAAAAATATTAATTAGAATGCTGTACTCGGCAGCACAATAGAACTAGTGTTCAACGCATGCCCTGTTGGCTTTCTTTGTGGACCTCAGTATGGTCAAAAAAGAAAAAAAAGTGCTGGAAGGTAAATTTAACAGCCATACTGGACACAAGCTACCTATAGTATCTGACTGATATACAACCACCTTTCTAAGTAGCTAAAATGTGGACACAGCAGACTTTTTCATATTTAGCTAGTGAAAAAATATTATTTAGAATGCTATGCTTGTGCATGGAGCACAATAGAAGCAGTGCACAACACACTTGTAAGACATGTGCCTTGCTGGCTTTGTCTGTGGACCTCAGTAATGGCCCAAAAAAAAAATTCCGGAAGGTAAATTTTACAGCCACACTGGACACTATCTAGCTACACTAACTGACTGATATACAACCGCCTAACTAGCTAAAATCTTGCTGTTAACAGTGCCAGCGTCAGGAGGAGTCTCTGCGCTGTTACAGTGTCAAAATGGTGCTAAAACAAGATGTCCGCTATTTATATGCAGAGGGACATGTGATTTCACCAGCCAATGACACAAGCCGTTGTGTCAGGACTTTGTGGGTGTTTCCTGCGTCCTGATTGGCTAGCACACATAAAGTTAGGGGAAAAAAAAGACTGCTTACAAGAACGCCACGCCTCTGAGCTCTGCAAAACCCCTCCCCTCATCAAACACGTGCCAAACGCTCATGATACACCACCATTATCGTTCCTAAAATGCTGAAAATATTTTTGTGGCAACGCAAATATTTTCCCACACTTTTACCGAATTTACCAATTTTTCCCGATTTTATAAAATTTTGCTCGTGTTACCGATCATGAATCCAAATGTGCCATACTCGAGGCGAATTTATGTTTGGCGATCGTTTTCCGCACAAATTCGCTCATCACTAGCTATAACTACAATATAGGCACATAACTACATTATGGGGACATGGATATGTGAAATATTTGGACGCACTTCCAGCTGAAGTATTTGCTAGCGACGGCGGGCCCCTCACTTGCCAGGCCCGGTCACGGTGGCAACCTCTGTGACAGTGGTAGTTAATCTCCTGCTTTTCTGTTCCTGGTGGGTAGGGGAAATTATGGATCTTATTGAGCTTGGCTGATCCCCAGCATATGAACATCTTTCCATTGTACAACCAACAACATTATGTCCCTAGTCCAGGACCCCAAGTTTTTAGGATGGCCTGTCATTCTAATAGGAAAATTACAAATCAGTAACTTGACAGTGAGCTAATGAGGAGGTGAGTATATTGCCTATTAAATGGCACATTTTCTTCCATTTTCTACCTTCCTATAGTAAGTAGGGACTGTCTAGCTTGGCTACATATGTCCATCTGCTCATCCTCTGATTCTGGGGCTCATCAGGTCAAGGTGTCAGGAATATACTCTCTGTAGTCCCAGTGATATCCCCCTTGGTTCCTGTTATCCTCCTAACCTGCAATACGAGGTCACAGATGTTAGGACCCTTTGCATAACAACCATGAGATATTATGTCTTTTTTCCTATGCTATTTATGAAATGATGATTATCCTTACTTCCTTGCACTATATGCTGTTCTTTATGTCAGGCTCTAAACAGATATGTCGTCCCCTTGAACTCCAATAATATGAAGTCGATTGTGCGCATGTGCATTGGATCTGTATGCTGGTGGTCTACCACCGGTTACCATGCAACCCACTCGCTGACACGTCACAGCAATTGCACCCTCTGACTTGTGCTCATCGTCGGATGGGCTGGACGCATCACACCTAAACAGCGCAGATATCGGTGCGCATGCACCGCATCAAAGAAAATTTTCCTGACATTTTCTTAGCATCATTGTTTTCATATACATGTGCTTCTCACAAAATTAGAATATCATCAAAAGGTTAATTTATTTCAGTTCTTCAATACAAAAAGTTAAACTCATATATTATATAGAGTCATTACAAACAGAGTGATCTATTTCACGTGTGTATTTCTATTAATGTTGATATCACATATGTGTAGTTTATGAAGTTTGGTATTTCTTTATTTTTAATGGGTCAAATTAGGGGGTGTTTCAAACCTTTATATATACAGCGCCTTACAGACATTATCATCGCTGTCCCCATTGGAGCTCACAATCCAAATTCCCTATCAGTATATGTTTGAAATGTAGGAGGAAATCAGAGAACCAGGAGGAAACCCCGCAAACACGGGGAGAACATACAGTACAAACTACAAAATAAAATGAAAAAATCTATGATGATGATGTCTGTAAAGTGCTTCAAAATATGATGGCGCTATATAAGCTGGTAAAATAAATAAAAGTACAGTATATACTCTAGTATAAGCCGACCCCAGTATAAGCCGACCCCCCCCTTAATTTTGCCACAAAAAATTGGGAAAACTTATTGACTCGAGTATAAGCCTAGGGTGGGAACTGCAGCAGCTACTGGTAAATTTCAAAAATAAAAATAGATGCCAATAAAAGCAAAATTAATTGGGACATCAGTAGGTAAAATGTTTTTGAATATCCATATTTAATCAGGAGCCCCATATAATGCTCCATACAGTTCATGATGGCCCCATAAGATCCTCCATACAAAATACGCCCCATATAATGCTGCACAAAGGTTACTAATGGCCCCTAAGATGCTCCATAGAATAATATGCCCCATATGCTGCTCCATAAAAGTTATGCCCCATAAGATGCTCCATAGACTAGGTCCCATATGCTGCTCAATTATTGTTATGGCCCCATAAGATGCCCCATAGAATATGCCCCCATATGCTGCTCCATAAATGTTATGGCCCCATAAGATGCCCCATAGAATATGCCCCCATATGCTGCTCCATAAAGGTTATGGCCCCATAAAATATGCCCCCATATGCTGCTCTATAAATATTATGGCCCCATAGAATATGCCCCCATATGCTGCTCCATAACGGTTATGGCCCCATAAGATGCCCCATAGAATATGCCCCCATATGCTGCTCCATAAATGTTATGCCCCCATATGATGTTCCATAGATTATGACCCCATATGCTGCTGCTGCGAATAAAATAAAAAAATGACATACTCACCTCTCATCGCTGAGGGCCAGGTGCCGGAGTCCTGAGCAGGCGGGGACACCGGCGCGCTATGGGTGACAGGTGCCGTTGTCACCGCTGGCTCAGGCCCCCGGCACCTGCGATATTCACCTGTCACCGTTCCACCGCTGCGCGCCGCTGTCTTCCAGGTCCTCTGGTTGTCAATGTTCAGGCAGATGGCGTGGCGCGCACTAACCACGTCATCCGCCCTCTGACCTGAACGTCACAGCCAGGGGACGCGAGGACAGAGCGGTGTGCAGCGGTGGAACGGGACAGGTGAATATAGCATGGCTCCCCCGTCCTCCTCGTCATACTCACCCCCTCCTGGCGTGTCTCTGCAGCCCCTGCGTCTCCCATTGTCACCGGCGCCGCAGCTCTTCATTCCTTCAGCGGTCACGTGGTACCGCTCATTAAAGTCAAGGGGTGAGTATATATTGACAGCCGATCCTCCTCCCCGCCGACCCCCTGGTATATGACTCGAGTATAAGTCGAGAGGGGGACTTTCAGCCCTAAAAAATGGGCTGAAAATCTCGGCTTAAACTCGAGTATATATGGTAAATAAAAAGTACCCTTAAGTAGCATGAACCTGCGATTGGCCACAATATGGCTGTGTATAGCAAAAATCATGGTTTCTTATGAAGACCCCCTCACCAATCGAGAGTCCAGAATTTTCTGCACTTTGTACTCCTAAGTTGCCTTTGATCATAACAGGAGAAGTAGGATGTCTAACAGCGTTTACTGGAGAAAGGTAAGCCTTAAGCACAGACTTGTGATACGCATTAGGTATTCTGAATGAAGGAGGTAACTTTAGACAAAAGGCTACAGGGTTAATGACCTCAAATGGACCAATGAACCTTGAACCCAACTTAGTGTAAGGAACCTTGCGCTTAATATTATTTGTGGATAACCACACCTTGTCCCCCACCTTAAAACTTGGTCCATCCCTTCATCATTTATTAGGAGAAGAGGTCTGTCACCCCTGTGCACTTCTCAATTTTCCACTAACCTCAGACCAGATGAATTTCAGCTTATCTACAGATTTACCAGCTTCTGGAGCATCTAGTTCAGAGGACGAGAAAGAACCAAAACGAGGGTGGTACCAGTGAGTAAAAAAGAATGGCAAAGACTTATTAGACTCTTCATACTGATTATTGATAGCAACTTCAGCTAAAAAGGATATTCCACCTAGTTCAACTGATGGTCAGAGGCAAAACACTGGCGATACTGTTTGAGTGTTTAGTTGGCATGCTTCGTCTTACCATTTGCCTCTGCATGGTAAGCAGAAGAAAAGGACAATTTAATCTTAATCTAATTACTGAACGCCATCCAGAATCTGAACACAAACTGAGTTCCTCGGTCAGAGATAGGACGCACAATGTGTTTAATGAATAATTTACTTAATGTTTGGGAGTTAAACAACCCAGTAAGCGGAATAAAATGACACTGTGTACTAAACCTGTGAACCACCACCCAGATAGTAGTCTTCCCTTCAGAAGATGGCAAATCAGTAATGAAGTCCATGGAGAGGTCAGTCCAAGGACTTTTGGGGGTGGGTAGGAACTGGAGAAGTCCAGTTAGGCGGAGTTAGGGCGTTTTGGCTCAGGCACAGATTTCGCATACCATAACATATTCCTTGCAATCCCTGACAATGGTAGGCCATCAAAAGTTCCTGGCTAGTATTCGGATATTATTAATCCCAGGGTGACTTGCGAATACCGATTCATGAGATTTCTGTAAAATTCTGCCGAAAATAATTTTTGGGTAGGAGTATTGTCCGGGGCTAGATCTTTAGAAGTACAGATCTCCTCCACCAGATCCAAGGAAACAGAAGACATGACTATAACCTCATCTAGAATAGGAAGAGGTTTCAGAGTTTTCAGTTTGGGACGGACGAAACCACAGCACAGTGCATCAGCGTTAATGTTCTTTGTACTAGGTCTAAATGTAACTACAAAATCAAACATGCTGAAGAATAAGGCCCACCTAGCTTGTCTAAGGTTTAGTCATTTGGATAATTCGAGATACATAAGGATTTTGTCATCTATAATGTGGCGCCATTCCTCAAAGACCCATTTGATTGCCACAATTTACGACTGCCAATATCATAATTTTTTTCAGCAGAAGAAAATTTTTGTGAACAGAAGGAGCATGGACGGAGAAGAGTCAGAGATGGTGTACCCTGTGACAACACTGCTCCTACTCCCGTCTCAGAGGCATCTACCTCTACCACAAAAGGATGTCCTAGGTCAGGCTGCACCAGTACTGGGTCAGATGAAAACTGGTTCTTTAATTCCAGGAAAGCCTGGACACCCTCTGATTTCCAGTTAACTAAATCAGCCACAGTCTTAGTCAAATCAGTTAATGCGTTATCCAACTTGGAATTTTTTTTAATGAATTTATTTTAAGAATTTGCAAACCCAAAAAAGTGTTGCAAGACTTTCAGAGACTTGAGATGCACACAGTCCTTAATAGCTTGGACCTTAGAGGAGAAAATATGCAGCGAAAGAAAATATGTCACCAAGAAGTTAACCTCCTGGGTCAGAAAAATACATTTTTCAAACTTAGTGAATAACGAGTCTTTTCGGAGTCTTTCAAGTTTAGTACATGTCGGATGTAGGATTCATAACACTGTTTTACATATTTTCAAAAGTTGTCTCAGTTATGAAATGACCAACAAATAAAGTTGCACACTGTAGCGCTATAGCATGAAAGCATGAAATATATGAATTGCATTACTGCTCTAGAAAATAGGAAAAATTGTGCCAATTTATGTGCAAATTATTCTCAATTTTTCCTATTTTTTAGAGCAATAATGCATTTCATATTTCAGGTTTTATGCTATAGCGCTACAGAGTGCAACTTTATTTGTTGGTTATATATGGAGGTGGCTACCTTAGTTCACACCTTTACACACCTGGTTTCTGGTTAGAAGTGACAGTCCGTCTTTTGTTATTTCTATACATAGGCTCTCTGACTGAACTCTACACCCTCTGGCGGTTTTAATCATAGCCGGATAATATCTACCCACATCAATGCAGGCTTCAGCCTAGGAGAGGATTCACTTTAGATAGTTTCCCAGCAACGAGAATCACCATATTGTGGCTGTTGGGCACACATTAATTGGCTAATTTATGCACTAAGCATTTAGAATTTTTCCTATTTTCTAAGATAGTAATGCAATCCATATTTCATATATTTCATGTTTATATGCTATGCAGGGCCGGCTCCAGGTTTTTATGGGCCCCGGGCGAAGGAGCCTCAGTGGGCCCCTTTAACACAGACCACGATTCATGATGCACAGATACAGCAGAGAAATATGGGTACAGCACAACGCCAAATACTTCTCTTCTTACATTACATGAGTGATATCTATTGTAAATTGTACAATAGCTCAAAAATTGCCAAATCCTCACAGCGCACAGAATAGACTGGACAGTACAGTCCTCCATACAATATTATGGGCACCACAGTCTCCCCTCATCACCCATATAATACCCCATGCAGGATGTCACCCCCCATATAATGCTCCATACAGAATACTGGACCCAATATAATGCTCCATACAGGATACTGGTCCCCATATAATGCTCCATACAGGATACTGGTCCCCATATAATGCTCCATACAAAATATGGCGCTCTCCTCTGTGCTGTACTGCGTTCTGCACTGTTACGGCTCAGGAAAGGGCGCTGTGGAAAGACTCCCCATTATCATCATGATTACCTCCCCATCATCATCATTGCCTCCTTATCATCATCATTGCCTCCCCATCATCATCATGGCCTCCCCATTATCATCAATGCCTGCCCATCATCATCATCTCCTCCCATCATCATCAATGCCTGCCCATCATCATCTTCTCCCCATCATCAATGCCTGCCCATTATCATCATCTTCTCCCCATCATCATCAATGCCTCCCCATTATCAGCAATGCCTGCCCATCATCATCTTCTCCCATCATCAATGCCTGCCCATTATCCTCAATGCCTGCCCATTATCATCATCTTCTCCCCATCATCATCATCAATGCCTCCCATTATCAGCAATGCCTGCCCATCATCATCATCTCTCTCCCATCATCAATGCCTGCCCATTATCCTCAATGTCTGCCCATTATCATCATCTTCTCCCCATCATCATCATCATCAATGCCTCCCCATTATCAGCAATGCCTGCCCATCATCACACACAGACAGCACACAAGCACTCTCTCACATACTTATACACACACACATATACACACACACAAAGCACCGCACTACATACACACAGACACACACAGAGACACACACACTCACACGTCTTACCTGTCCGACGTCCACGCGCTCTCTGCCACAGCCGGCCCTGAATGATGACGTCATTCAGCGGCGCTGCTGTGAGAGGAAGCGCCGGCGCCCCTGGAGCCCGGAGCTGCGGCAGCGGAGGCACGGGAGAGGTAAGTATTGTGCCAGCTGATGTCGGGGCCCTGAGCAAGCGGGGGGGGGGCCAGTGGCGGCGCTGACACCGCTCTCCTCCGCTAACAGGCGCGGGGGTGCCAGACGGCGAGTGGGCCCCCCCGCCTGCTCAGGGCCCCGGCACTTGCCCGGGTGTGCCGGGTGCTGACGCCGGCCCTGATGCTATGGCATTATACAGATGGCTACTCTTAGATTGCACCTGTACACACCTGGTTTCTGTTTGGAAGTGACGGTCAGTCTTTTGTTACAGTTATGAAATTAGCCATTTCTTAATTATTTTGATCTCCTGAATTGAAATCTGACAATGAAATTTTTAGTTGGCGCTTGTTTCTATGATATCAAAGAGTTTTCCTTTTCCTGCTACATGTAATTAATGCATAAAAGTTTCGGTGCTTTGCAACATTATTATTTTTGCAAATATAAAGATGCAGAATATTTTGTTATGCCAATTTTATGATTTTATTTAGAGGAATTTAGAGGATTTTGGTCATAGTTTAGGCACCTCAACAGCTGTTTCATGTTGTCATAGGTTTCTTTCATGTGGACTGCACATTGCCATTATGCAGTAAAACGGCTTTTAGGCTAGTTATGAACAAATCGAGGAAGAGCCTCCATTACAATGGCTTATGACTTTTATCTTCAGAACTTAGATTAAACTGTTCATTTTGTTGCATGTCACAAGGTCGCCCTCCATGAAGAAGTATTGGATAAGATCTTTATCACCATTGTGGAACAAAGAAATCTGAACATCGTCGGCTAGGAGATTCCACTGCTGTGGCCTTGGACATAAGAGCTCAGCCTTAGGGCCCCGTCACACATAGCGACTCACCAGCGATCGCGACAATAATATGAACTTGTCAGGATCGTGGTGTGTCGCTACATGATCACTGGTGAGCTGCCAAACAGGCAGATCTCAGCAGCGATCAGGACAGCGACTATGCGAGTAACAAGCGATGCACGTTGCTTAGGCCTCTTTCACACTTCAGTCGTGCAACGTCAGTCACTGTCCGACATCGTGGCGGATTGACGGATCCGCAAAAAATAAAGAAAAACTGAGTCAACGGATCCGCTATTTTGACGGATCCGTTAACGGTTCCGTCAAAATAGCGGATCCGTTGACTCAGTTTCATCCGTTTTCCCATCCGCTTTTTGGCGGATCCGTTATTCAGAAGGGGTGTACTCCATCATGATTGGCTAAAAATAAATAATATGTACTGTGATTGGCTACTGTTGAAACGTATAAATAGGGTGTATTTACACCAGATTATTTGAAAGGGTTTTGAGCTAGTGGCAGCGATGGAGATTATTTTTGAGAATATGGAGAAGATTTGCGAGGATTTTAGAGTGGAGGGCAATCGTTTGGCAAGGATTGTTCAGAAGAAGGAGGAAGCCAGACGTCGGATACTGTGTCGTCGGCAGAGACGGATGTGGATCCATCCCATAAATGCCAGGCGGATGACCCGTGGGGTGTATTCGACCTTGTATATGGAGTTGAGGATGAACCCCAGCAAATTTTTTAATTATGTGCGAATGCGTGCGGAAAATTTCGAGCTTTTGGTTGCACGAATTGAAGGAAGAATTCGGAGACAGGACACTGCACTTCGGTTTGCAATATCTCCAGCAGAGCGGCTGATGGTCACAATCCGGTAAGTTATTTTTTAAAAAAAATCCTTTACAATGTTTTTTTTTTGTTTTTTTTTTGGGGATTTTTTTTTTTTTTTTGTTTCTTTTTGGTTTAATTTATTTCTTAATTTATTTCTTCTCCTTTTTTGCAGATTTCTGGCTACAGGGGAATCATTTACGTCTCTGCACTTTCAGTACCGTCTTGGGATTTCTACTATCTCCGGTATTGTTAAAGAAACTTGTCAGGCGCTGTGGGATTGTTTGTGCAATGAATTCCTCCCTGAGCCAACACAGCAGAGATGGATAGAAATTGCAGACCAGTTCATGGATATATGCCAGTTTCCCAACTGTATTGGTGCCGGGATGGCAAACATATCCGGATTGTAAAACCCATGGATCTGGATCTCTTTTTTTTAATTACAAAAAGTATTTTTCAATAGTACTTATGGGCATTGCGGACGCCAGATGCCAGTTTATTGCTGTTGACATTGGTGCATATGGGCGTTCAAATGATTCGCAAGTATTTAAAAATTCTCCTATGGGACGTCGCCTATATGGGGATACCTTCCAGTTTCCGCCTCCAAGACCACTCCCTGGAACCTGTGGCCCTGCATTGCCCTTTGTTTGTGTGGGAGATGAGGCTTTTCAGCTTTCAACACATTTATTAAACCTTATGGCAGCCATGGATTGAACCAAAAGAAAAAAAATCTTTAATTACAGATTAACAAGGGCCTAGACGAGTTGTTGAATGCGCTTTTGGGATCTTAACCGCCAAATGGAGGGTACTGCTGACTGCTATTAAATTACAAAGCGAGACTGTGGACCATGTTGTGAAGGCATGTGTCATCTGCACAATTTTGTTATCTCAAAAGAACATGTCAACATGGATGAAGATTTGCTGGGACCACATTGCAGGACTACACGAACATTAGTTTCCGTAGTTCAGGATCTGTGGCCCAAATGCGTGATAAGTTTTGCGGACTATTTTATGTCTCCTGATGGAAGGGTGGACTGGCAGGATGACATGGTGTAATTTTTTTCGGTATAACTCTGCATTGCTTTATTACTTTTACCACTTTTTGTGATGTGTGTTTTATCTGTACCCTAATGTTGATTGTGTTATAACCTTTCATGTTGAAAACAGTTATTAAAAAAGACAAGACATGTTTTGCCAACAAAATAAATTTTTATTTTTCAAAAAAAATGTGTTTTATTTTCACAAACATTTTCAAAAAGAATTGGTCAAAAAAGTTATTATACAGAAATTTACAGAAATATATACATATATTTACAGCACTCTACAATATATACATACACAACACTCTATACATACACAACACTCTATACAATATATACATACACAACACTCTATACATACACAACACTCTATACATACACAACACTCTATACAATATATACATACACAACACTCTATACATACACAACACTCTATACAATATATACATACACAACACTCTATACTTACACAAACACTCTATACAATATATACATACACAACACTCTATACAATTTATACATACACAACACAACACTCTATACATACACAACACTCTACAATATATACATACACAACACTCTATACATACACAACACTCTATACAATATATACATACACAACACTCTATACATACACAACATCTATACAATATATACATACACAACACTCTATACATACACAACACTCTATACAATATATACATACACAACACCTATTACATACACAAACACTCTATACAATATATACATACACAACACTTATACATACACAACACTTATACAATATATACATACACAACACTCTATACAATATATACATACACAACACAACACTCTATACATACACAACACTCTACAATATATACATACACAAACACTCTATACATACACAACACTCTATACAATTATACATACACAACACTCTATACATACACAACACTCTATACAATATATACATACACAACACTCTATACATACACAAACACTCTATACAATATATACATACACAACACAACACTCTATATATACACAACACTCTACAATATATACATACACAACACTCTATACATACAGAACACTCTATACAATATATACATACACAACAATATATACATACACAACACTCTACAATATATACATTCACAGCACTATATAACATTCACAGCACTATAGCAGCACTATAGACATATTTACAAAGAGGTATACTGTTGGGTGGAGATACTAGCGGAGGGGCTGACAGATGGACCACGTCGATAGTGGGGGATGGATTAGCAGGTTGGATAGGATCAGAAGTGGAGGGAAAAACATTAGGTTGGGAAGGCAGTTGAGGAGCAGAAGAGGTTTGAGGAAGGAATGGTGAAGGTGTTGGTGGGATGGGGTACGGTGAAGTTAACGGTGAAAATGGAAAGGGGGAATTAAAATAATGGGAATATTGAAAATGGGGAAGGAGTATTAGGAGGATTGGCTGTAGCTTGATGGCTGCCAGCTGAATGTGCAGCAGTTGGATAGGCTGCAGCTGAATGAGTGGCAGGTAGATAGGCAGCTGCTGCTGCTGCTGGATGGGTGGCAGGTTGAAGTGGGGAAGGTGTAGGAATTGGGTGGTAATTTGATGGGCTCGTGATACTGCCTGCACTAGAGAATTATGGCAGCCTTGCATCACATGCATCTGCAGGTCAGGAGTAAGATTTCCATGTGCTTGAGAACGGACTGAAAAAACAGTGTCTCGGCTCATGTTTGCATCTGACTGCATCCTATCAATTTTACTGCTGAGTTTCAGCAATTTTTTGCTCAATAGAGCAAAACCCATCTTTAAATTGATCTTTTAAAAGTTTGGTAGTGTTTTGATAGGATGCATTCAGATGCAAAAAATCAGATGCATAGCTCCTTTCCTGACTCGATGACGTGCCGTCTTGGTGTGGGGTGCAGTGTCAGCAGGGTAAGGTAAAGGGAACTCCAACTCATCACCTGCAGCTTCATGTGACGAAGTCTGCCTGCAACTCTAGTGCTGGTGGATGGGGCGGAGGTACCTGCCAAGAGGGAAGGTGATAGGGGTCAGGTCTATCGACGTGGTCCCCGGCGGCGGACTCCAGAGGGATCGCTCCAGAGGGAACAAACTGAGAACCAGGCTCTAGAGTGCTGCGGGACAGTGCTGTCAAATAAAAAAAAAAAAAAAACATTAAATTATATTTATACATTCACCTTTCTGAAATTATAAAAATTGGTTAGACACATTTTACTTTTGTCATACATAAATGTGTTGTGAAATATTTACCTCTGCTGACCATCGTGATCGCAGGAACGACAAGGCTTGGGCGTATTTGTTATCTGCTCTTGGTCCTGATGATCCACTCCTTGCCTGCATCTCTTTGTTAAATTCCCTCTTGAAGCGATCCCTGAGTGACCGCCACCGTGTGTATAACCCGGTCACTGGAAATAAAAGGAAAAAAAAATTGTTTTGTATCCTACACATAACATTCTTCAAAATTCTTACTCAACTGTGAATACTTACGTGCAAGATCCTTGTCTGGTCATTGGTTCCCCCCTTCTCCTTTAACCAGGCTGCTTCTTCCTCCCTTAGCGTGGGTAATAACTTGGTCAGAATGCCTGCGGTCAGCCATATTCCACAGGCCCTCCGATGTTGGACCTCTTCGATGAGGATGGCTACGTCGCCCCCTCCCCCATCCTCACCATTGTATCGGGAGCACGCGTGAAGCGGTGTTTAAAAAAAAAGAAAAAAAAAATAAGCTACATCCGTTAAATAAGTAAACACCCAAAAAAAAACTTACTTTCTACCGCGGCGAGCTCTTTGGATGCCGGGAGGTCCTTGGGAGGAACTCCCTAAAGACCTGGATTTGAAGACTAGAAAAACATTTAAAAAAAAAAAAATCCAAATTATAAATGACAGTAGATTGTGTGTGTTATTTTTTTGGTTGTTTACATTAGGTGATGATCTGCCTATAAAAAAATTAACTTGCGCACCCGCTCCGTTATTTTCACCCGACCGTTGCTTGAAAGCCCCTCTTCTTCGCTTCCTGTGAAGACATAATACTACATATGTTTGGAAAATAATTTTCTCAACGGGAAAACAAAAAATATTAATTACCTTGTTCGCCTACGCTGTGGCTGGGGGCTTCCAGAAAAGACATAAGGTACTGCCACACTAAACAATCCCGCTAGCGACCCACGATAACGACGATTTAATGCGATCGATAGCGGGTTTGTTTCTATATCGCTAAATGCTGCCAATTTTAGCGATATGTTAACGCGCTATCCCGTTAGCGATCTTCTTAACGACTTTAGCGTACAAAAGTACCGTAAATCGCTAAGAAAAGGTGCACACAGCGATTAGTACTTACAAGCGGGAGGGGGCCAGCGATGAAATAGGGTCCGGAGCGATTCCAGGACGAGCGGATCACAGAGGAAGCTCGTGCGGAAGCTGCCGAAATGAACAATATCGCTAAGGGATCGCTAAATAGTGCCGTTTTTTTTGCGTCCCGTTAGCGTATTGTTTGTGTGGCATCCCCTATACTTGAACAACTGGGCCCTGCTGGGTCCTTCAATTAATCTGTAAGTAAGCCTATTAAGCAAAAATACAAAGGATAACAGCTAAATTGACAATATGCTTACATCAAAAACTCAATTGCGTTGGATGACTGTCGTGGCTCACTGTCCCTGTGGAAAACTGCCTCAAACTGTTGGTGGCAGCTGTAGTAATCTGTAAGGATAAAGCCATTTTGCCTTTTTAATAGTTTATCGCTCAAATGAAATTTTATTACATAACAGTGAATTTTTCCAGTTTCCCCCTCTCTCTGCCGACGGCGCTGTGCCAAGAAATCTGTAAAATATAAAGCCGATTTTAGCCTATATATTTTTTATGTTGCTAAAATGACAATATACTTAATCAATCAATTGGTTCTGTGAGACTCTCCAGTGGCGAATGTCCTCTGTCCAACTGTCAAACTGTCCCAAAAAATCTGTAAGGATAAAGCCTTTTAGCCAATATAATGTTATTACGTCAAATGACAATATACTTTTCATCACAGTGAAATTTTTCCGTTTCACTCCTCCTTGTCCGATGTCCTCGTCCTATGGCGACTGTGCCAAGAAATCTGTAAGTATAAAGGATTTTAGCCAATATAATAGTTATTACGCTCAAATGACAATTATTACATCACACTAACTTGGTTCCGTTTAAAAACTGGCCGGACTGTCCTGTCTTGTCTTCTGTGGCAGACTGTCACATGAATCGTAAAAAGGCCACCAACAATAACAAGAGATAACCTTTGACAATATTTTATCATCAACTGAGACTGTCAACCTGGCATGTTCCCCAAGTTCACTGATACCCCAGTTAAGTTGCATTTACCCCTGGATTTAAAACCTTTGTATACTCCATTTACTTTTTTATAAACCCTTTCATGTTTGCACACTGTACTTTCTATACCCTTCGTATACACCCCAAATTTACTTTTTATATACCAATTGTTTTATGTTTGCACACCAGTACTTTTATACCTTGTATACACCAAATTTACTTTATTACCCCATTGTTATGTATGCACCCCCGTTCTTTTTTACCTTCGTTTTACACTCAATTGACTTTTTTTATTTCCATTGTTTATGTTTGCACACAATGTACTTTCTATCTTCGTATACCAATTTATTTATAACCCATTGTCTTTATGACACCATGTACTTTCTATACCTTCGTTACACCCAATTTGACTTTTTATATACCAATTGTTTATGTATGCACACCATGTCTTCTTACCTTCGTTATACACCAATTGATTTTATATACCCATTGTCTATGTAGCCACCTGTACTTTCTATACCCTTTGTATACATCAATTGACTTTTTATATACCACATTGTTTATGTATGCACAACCAGTACTTTCTATACCTTCGTATACACCAATTGACTTTATATACCCTTTTTTCTTTTGTATGCACACCATGTACTTTTATACTTCGTATCCCAATTGATTTTTTTTTACCCCAGTTTGTATGCACAAAGTATTTTATACCTTTTTAAAACCCCAAATTTATTTATTACCCCCGTTATGTATGCACCCATGTACTTTCTAACCTTCGTATCACCCAATTGATTTTTAAACCACATTGTTTAGTATGCCCCATGTACTTTTATACTTTTTTTAACCCCAGTTGTATAACTAAAACCCCTTTTCATCAATGCCTTTTTTTAAAAAACCATTTTTTGTTTTGGTAATATTTAAAAAGAAATACCCCCCTGTGCTTTAAAAACAATTTAAAAAATTTATGAAAAAAATTATAGGACATTTTTTTGGAGATTTTTTTTAAATTTTTTTTTTTTTTTTTTTTTTTTTAAGTATGATTTTAAAAAATTTTTTAAAAGTTAAAAACCCCGTAAATGTCAAAAATACCTTTTTTTTCACATGCTGCCACACCTTCAAAAAAATTGTCAGCATGTAATATGTTTTAAAAATGACTATTGTTTTTAAAAAATTTTAAATGAACAAAAACACTATCAAACATCATAAATACCCACCCACAAAAAAAAAAACACTCTTAAAAAAAAGAAATTTTTTAAAAAAAGGATTAAAAAAATACATGTGGAAAAAAAAAAACATGAATAAATGTATGAAAATACCAAACACACACACACAACCACAACACACACTCAAAATGGCAGCAATTCACTATGAAAAATTATACAGTCTATCTCACCCAAAAGTTTTGCAGGATTCAGGGGTATCAGACTTTCAGGCAGGGTCTTGTGGCTTGGGTCTTGTGGTTGTGGCTTATTCCAGCCTTTTTGGGGAATCTTCAAAAGAGGTTGGTTTCTCTGGCTGTTGTCTTCATGGTGGCAATGGTCAGGGGGTTTTTTTATATTGGTTTTGGCCGTTGGAATGTACCCAACTTGGAGCTGCGCAGTCCAAAAAGGCGGACCCGCCGGGGTTTCCCAAAAAAGGGGTATTGGGGATCGCATCATTGACACCCCATTGTAAAATTTTTGGGGGATTTGGGGATCCCCCAAAATCGCCCCATCCCCCATTTCCGAGAAAAAAAAAATTTTTTTTTAATTTTCCCCCCAATCGAGACAGCGGGCAAAAATTTGGCGGATCCCCCAAAAAGCGGGTCAGGGCGTAACCCCCGATCCGCCAGTTTTATAGTTTATGGGAAAATTCGGATCCCCAAAAAGAAAATGGCGGATCCGCCAATTTAAAATTTTTTGGGGATTTTGACTGACGTTGCACGATGAAGTGTGAAAAAGGCCCCCTTTTTACCCGCAGGGGGACGTAGTACCAGCGCGCTGGTGCGGGGTGGTAACCAAGGAAGGGGGTTTTAAGCGCCCCGGCGCTTAAAACCGTCTTACCCGGTTACAGCCCCGCAAAGCGGCCCTGGATCTAACGTAAAACGGGTTTCTAGGTTACCCTGGTTACAGCTCCCCAATAAAAGGCGGGTTCTAAGTACCATCGGGTTTCTTGGCGGGGGGGGCGCCCCGAAAAACCCCTGTTACCTTGGTTACCCCCTCAGCTCGTATGGGTCTCCTCCTGTCCAAGCAGGATGCTGGTGGCAAAGGGGAGAAACGACAAAAAAATGTCCAGGCTTTTAGCGACGTACCCGAGGGGGGTGTATGCCGGTGACACACAGCGATATCGTTTGCGACTCAGCAGCGTCTGTTGTGGACGGGGGCTTTATTCTTGCGAGTAAAAATTTAAAATCTTTTTTTTCCCCAAATTTCCCCTTAAAGTGTGGTTCTTTTCTGACAGAAAGTCTGGGTGGTGAGGGAAGTTTTTTTCACACACCAAAACCCTCTATTCTCATTGAAAACTGAAAATGTTTTGGGGGTTTTTGGACAATTTTTGGTGTGGTAATGGGTTTGCAGGGAACGTTTGAAAAAGTAAAAACCCCATTCTTCTTGAAAACCCTTATAATGGGGGGACCAAGCAGAATAGAAAATTTGTAGTGTGCTCGGTTGGCTCTTCCAGATATTGGGCTGAAAAAGGCAAAAAGTTACTTTCCAATGCAAAACCCCCCCGAAGATGTGATGCTGTTTTTGCGCATATATGTGGGCCCAATTTTTTCTGTTGTTTTTCAGCCGAAAAACGGTTGTAGGGTTTCCTTATTTGGGAATTTGTTTCGCTTTGAGCAAAAGTGACTTCTCCCCAAAAAATATCCCCCTTTTTTAATGAAAAAAAGAGCATATTGGAATAAAATATAGAAACCGTAAAAAGCTAAAAAACTAACTAGGAAACCAAAAAAAAATATACCTCACAAAAAAAGCATTTTTAAAGTAGGTTTTACAAATGTAAATAGTTACGCATTGGAGCTGGTTGGTTTTTTGATTGATCGCCCTGGGAGGATAGAAACTGAAAACCCCAATTGACTAAATAGATGACATAAGGAAATGGTACTAAAAAATTTAATATGATAGACTTAATGAAGGCACAATTTTTTTTAAGCCCGCATGAAAGGTGTTATAAGAATACAAACTTAAAAAAAATTAAAATTGAGTATGTATTTTTTGGATATAAGACACCCTGGCCAAAAAAAAGCAACTGGTTTTAGAGGAGGAAATTAAAAAAAAAAAAAAACAACCAAAAAAAGTGGTCAATTCTGTACTTAATATCACCTTCCTGGTAAATATGGCCCCTCACCCCGCCTGTTTAAAAATGGCCCTCATTCCTATGCTGGTTATGGGTCCCCCTTTTCTTTCTGATATGCATACCCTTTCCCCCCAGTTGGTATGCATGCCCCCTCATCCCCCAACCTGTAGCGGGGCCCCCCATCGTTATCCTGCCAGAAAAGGTCCCCCTAATCTTTATCCGACTGAAAGTCATCCTCTCACTTACTGGTATGAGGGTCCCCATCTCGTTCAAGTATGCATGGCCTTCCTCCCCCTGGTATGCGGGCCCCCCATCTTAATTGGTATTTTTGGCTCCATCCCAGCCGTTATGCAAGGCCCCCCCTTATCCTGGTATGTTGGGCCCCCCCTTTCCCAGTCCTGGATGATGGCCTATTTATTGGTAGCATGCCCCCATTTTTGGTTTGTTTGCCCTCTTATTCTGGTTGTTTGCCCTCCCTTTCCCTGGTATGTTGGGGCCCCTTCCTTATTTGGTTGCGGCCCATTTTTTCCGGGGAATGTTTGGGTTTTCCCACCCTTTTTGATATGCATGGACCCCCCCTGTCGGTTTTTGATTGGCCCCATCCTTTTTTGTATTTTTGGCCCCCCCCTTTTTCCTTGAATTTTGGTCCATCTTTTTGTGGTATGTTGGCCCCCATCCGTTGTTATGATTGGCCCCAACCTTTTTTGGTATGTTGGGCCCCCCATCCCATTCTTAAAATGTTGGTCCCCCCCTTATTTTGTATTTTGGGCCCCCACCTTTCCCCGGGAAGATGGCCCTCAGAAAAGATTAAAAAAAAAAAAACCATTTCATTACTTCCCCCCGCCCCCTCGCGGGCAGCGTCCTGCTTTGCCAGAAGTCTTAATGCTTTAAGCAGTCGGGGCGGGCGTCATGCGCTGCCACAAGAAAGCACTTGCGGAAATAACCGGGAATGTTCATTGGGATGTGGTGAGCATTCATTCTTTCGTGCCGCATTTTTCAAGCCGGCTTCCAGCTGTCGGGGCCGGGTACGTGTGCCGATACTTAAGAGAAAAATTTTTAGAATATTGTTCAAAGTGCATGTTTTATTTCGCAACTATGCAGCCAAAAACACTCTTTACAAGAGCTTTTCTGTTTTATCATTGAAAAATTGGGGGGAAATTTTGAACAAAAAAAACCAAAAAGCAGTAACATCCCTTCTTTTTAATTTGGGCCTGGGATAATATGTGTCGCGATAAAAAAGGGGAATTGCTGGATCGAGGGGT
This sequence comes from Oophaga sylvatica, assembly GCA_033576555.1. NCBI lineage: Eukaryota > Metazoa > Chordata > Amphibia > Anura > Dendrobatidae > Oophaga > Oophaga sylvatica. Next base: position 53,670,643 of record JARQOD010000007.1, on the reverse strand, counting down.
TTCATTTTTAACTAAACAAACAAAAAAAAAAATGCAGTCAAAGAGAGCCTCTCAGATCGACAAATGAAGTTAATGTAATTTATATTTAGTTTTGACGTGATTGAATGGGGGAAAATTTACTTTTCCCACCATTGGGCAAATGGATTTTTCAGTGTCTAGATTGATTAAAAGAGTCCGAAAATGTTAAAAAAAAAACATTTTCTGACCCACAAAAAACAAAACAAAAATGTCGCTGGACAGAGGAGAAGATGAATACAAAAAAACAAATTCTAAATTTGTTTACAAAAATATCATTTTTTGTTTTCCAAAAATTTTTTGAAAAAGGGGTCAATGTTTTAAAAATTTTGCAAGGGGATCATTTTGATAGAAAGGTCCAAATATCCTAAAATGAAACCTTAGAAGACACCCCTTTTTAAAAAATGGAAGAGGCTTTCTACGGTTTTTTTTAAGAGTTAACCCTGACGGGGCCAAAACCAAAAAGCGGAAAAATTTTTCACTATGTTGTGTGACTGATTTCACAAAAATTCAGTGAGAACAAATTTTTCTCAAGGCTCTTTTTTTAACATTGTAAAAGTTGAAAATTGAACAGATGCACCAAGCATTAACAAGTATTTTTATTGAATTAGCCTGAGGATAAAGATTTCACCAACGCAAACGAGGGTTTGCCTGAATCGAGGTGGGGTTTTTAGTTTTTTACCCCAAAACCCCTAGTTTAACTTGAAAGTTAAAAATTCAATCACAAGTAAAGCCTTTCAGCTTTCTGACAAAGATGTTTTATATAAAATTTTGTTTAGTTTTAATGTAATTGAATGGTGGAGTAAATACACCCAATGAAGCAAAAAGAATTTTAAAAGTTTTTATTGTTTAAGATCCGAATTTGCTTCCCCGGAAAAAATTTTCTTGGCACACAAAGCAAAACAAAAAATGTCATAAAACCAAGGAGAAAATACAATGCAAAAAAATTAAATACTAAATTTGTTCTACTTACTTTGATTTGGGGGCTTCCAAAAATTGAAGAGTAAAGGCCACACTGTTCTTCAAGGTTTTTCTAATGACTTCCATTTTTATAGGGGGTCAAAAATTTTCCTCAAAAGCAACATTAGAAAAGCCCCATTTTTAAGAATGGGCCGTATTTTTTTACGGTTCTTCAAAAAAGTGCATGGCCATGACAAAACCTGCAAACGTAAAAAAATTTTCTTAAGCTTTGGGCAGGCACCAATTTTTCAACAATGCAGTGAAACTAATCTTTAAAAAAAGGGTTTCAGTTTTTAAATTTTAAATTTTTTGGGTTTTTGCAGAGAACAACTGAGAAGTTGAAAAATATTTTACTGTAATTTACCGAGTTTTAAAGATTTCAGAGACTCTAAAAGGGAAATGCCTGGATCGGGATGGTCTTTCATTTTTAACTGAAAAAAAAAAGTTTAGCTTTTAATAATAAAAATGCAATTCAATGTAAAACCCCTTAGCTTTTGACTGTAAAAAAAATTAATATTTCAATATAAAATTGATCATTGAAATATGATTTGGAGTTAATTAGAAGCAGGGATTGGTTGGAAAATTTTGTTAATTCTGAGGATGTTGGCGAGACATCTGTTCCCTGGGGGTCATAATTTTTTGCCTGTTTTTAGAAATGTCAATTTTTTTACTATTTGGAGGTAGTAAATGGTTCCCCCAAATCATAGGCCATAGGGGTTTAAGTTTTTCAAATAAGGTTCAATAAAAACTAAGCATATTCCTAATTTTTGTAGTTCTTCTGTGGTGTTTAATATGGTAAAAGAACCCCACTTAGCGGCAAAAAAAAAATTTGTGGTTTAAAACAGGGAAAATAGAAAAAATGTAAGTTATGGATCGAAATAGAATATAAACCGGTCCCTTCCGTTAAGGCAGTCTCTATCTTGGAATCTCCAACCGGACCCCTGCCAAAACCCCTTGTAAAAAAAATTGAAGCTTGTTTTTTTTGTATTTTTTTGTGTGCTATGAACTTCTTTTCTTCATTTTTTAATCACTTTTTCTGAATGAAAATTAAACAATTTTTTTTTTCCCCATAAAGTAATATTCTACTTTTTTATCCTCCCGTGCTCTACTTAAAGAAGTGAAAAGGGTTTTTTTTTTTTTAACATAATGGCGACTAGTCAGTTCTGAAGTTCTGTGCTATTTTTGTGGTTTTTTCCCCTTTTACACGGGGGAGGTAAGATGCAAAAGACCCTGTTGTCAAGTATCAGAATTCCTTTTTTTTTTCGGCACAAGGTCAGCGGAATTATGACGAGTGGGATTCTGAACTGCTGCCCTTTTCCCCAGACGGAGATCTGAGGTTTTAAAAAAGAAAGAGGACCATCCATTGGGGGGTTGGATCGATAAGGAGAAAAAAAAGAATTTATTGGAAAAAAAAAGGAATTTTTTTTTGTTTTTCAAGAAAGAAATAGATTTTAAGTTTGTCCTCCCCATACGTTCAAATTATGGTCTAGTTTGTTAGCCAATGTGAAGCGAAAATTTAAAATTAAAAGAGGTTTTTTCAAAAAAAATTCAAAGAAAGCTTAAAAAAGAAAGACAGGGAGGTTAAAAATTTGGCTTTGAAAAAAATGAAACTCAAAAAACTTACTATACAAAGACATGTTCAACTGACCCCACAGGATGACACAAAAGACCCCGAGGGGGGTTTCTTTGATTGAAAAAATTTTTTGGTACTGTCAGAACATATTGAACAATTGGAAGTCAAATTGATATGAACAGAGTTATTGTCCAAATTGCCAGAGACAAAAAAAAGGTTCTGTTTTACTACAGATCGCAAAAAAAATGAAAAAAAAGCTGCCACATCACATTGATACCGGGAAAACAAGTCCGTGTTTTAGTAGAAGATTTACAGGCAGAAATTACAAGGAAAAAAATTACAGACAGAGCCGCACAAATTAATCTGAAATACATGATCAGTTAATGAAATTGAAAAAGCATTCCAAATTCAAGATAAGAGGATGCTTTTATAATGCGGACATTTTTGAATCAAACACAGTAAAAAAATTTTAAAAATGAACAAAAAAAAAGTTTCAAGTATGGTTCCCCCCACATATGGGAAAAAGATTACAGTTTTTAAACCCCGTTTTTATGGAATCATGCTGACACAGTTAAGGAAAATGCTTAGAAATTGTTCTGTTTATATGGTGAAAACATCCTCAGTTGAGTTTGGAAAAAACACAAAAAATTTTGGATGCCCCTTTGTTTTTTAGTAAAAATTTTAAAGGCCTTTGGTTGGTGAGGTCTTGACCCCTCAGGACCCCAAAATTTATGATAATGTTTTGAAAAAAAATTAAATATTTAGACCTGCCCCAGTACATTTACCCCTGCCCGCATCATTGCAAGGAACTATTTTAGTAGGTACGCGATCCATTAAGCAAAATGATAAGGGGGTAAAAAAGTGTAGTTCGAGAAAAAGACAGTCAGCTAAAACCAGGCCCACGTAGATCCCCAAAAAAAAAAGGTAAAAAGTTAAAAAGGACATTATTTTATTTTTTTTTGGTATACTGGCACTTAAATGCCCCGGAAGAAATTTTGGAGCAGATGAAACAATACACAAGGAAAAAAAGTGGAAAAAAGGGAAAAAGGACTCATGCCCCAAATTTTTCAAAAAACCCTTTTTCCCCCCCCATTACTTCTTTTTTCCCCCCCTCTATGACAACAGACAAAGCAGTCCCATTGCACCCCCCTTTAACGGATCAGAGAAATGACAGGAAGGGACAGGTCCGGGGAGAATTCCAAAAAATTTTTAAAAAAAAAACTGGCTTCTCCATTCTTATCTTTTGACAATTAAATATTTAACCCCCTTCCATTTTGGGAATTTGTGACTCGAGGTTTTATTAGAAATGTGGAGACCCCTTTCAAAAAGGGAAATTTGAGGACAAAATTTTGTTTTTCTTTTTTATGGGAGCTCAATTTTGTGTTCAAATTTGTTTAAACTAAAACCAGATTCCCATTTGTACAATTTTGGTTTTGTGGAAAAGGGGGGAAATAAAGCAACCTTGTTTCTAAGTGAGTGGGTATAGTTCTTTTAAACTGGAAATTTTTAAAATTTGGTTTGGGGCGATTCTGAAAAATTTTTGGCAAGTTTTATGCAGAAAATTTTGGGTGGGTAGTCGATTGGAAATTTTTGTGTCTGGAAAAAATTTTAAGGTTTAAGGCCTTTTTTTATTTCCCCCCGTGATTTTAAACAAGTTGGAAAAAATTTGCTTAAATGATGTTGTGTCATCAGTTTTATGGGGCCGAAATGGGGTGTGAGGTTTGACGAAAAAGTACGCGTTCCTTTTCTTTGGGCTCAGTTTTAGGAAAGAGGTTGGACATGGAGGTGTTGTTGTTTAAAATGGAAGGGAGATCCCCGCCCAGGTCAGTATAAATTGCTCCCGAATAATTGGTCATGTCAAAAAACGTACAGGATTATTAGTCAGGTGTTATCCGAAAGGTAATTCTGATGTAAAAACCTTTGTGGTGTTTTTGAAAATTTGTTTTTTATCGATAATTTTGGGCAGGATGTTTTAAAAACTTTCTCCCCAATGTAGCACCATTGTTTGGGTACTCATGAAGTGTAAGGGTTTAAGCAAAAGGGGAAAATTTTCTTCCCCTTTTACGGAAATCATATGGTTTTTTCAGTTTACTCTTTTAAAAGGTTGCAGTACAAAGTTTGCTTTCTTTTTGGATGGCATTTGTTTTTGCAGGTTTTCCCCAGGGGAATTTGTCAATAGTGTTTTTCTTTAGGCGTTGGCTAAAATATTTCCGATTTTTCCGGCGTTGATTTTTCGTTGTGGTGAATCGTTTTCTACGAGGGTGAAAAAAAAATGTTCTTTTGATGAATTGTTTGGCCTTTTTCCCTGCAGGGTTGAAATGAAATCAAAAAGGGGGAAATTTATGCAGATGGGTATATTTTTTGGGGGTTGTTGTGTAGGAAAGGACGCCACTGCAGGAAAAGATTTGAGGCATCGCTTTCTACAATCCCCAACTCACCAGGAGGTTTGGGCTTTTCTTGGGGTTTATGAAATATTTAAGGACTTATTGAGATTTGGGAAAGGCCCCAAAATTGTATGATCTTTGAAAAGTGAAACTGTTTTTTGGTCCTTGGGGTGAGGAACAACAAACTCTTGGGAAAAAATTTTAAATGAATTTACAAATGCAAACCCCTTTTCCACGTGACCTTCGGCTCCTTCGCA
>JARQOD010000007.1:53630092-53665354 GCA_033576555.1 Oophaga sylvatica | reverse complement strand
CGATCTCTTTGATGACGCATAAGTGGTTAGCTGTTATGTTTCGGTAGCTGAGGAGTGCAGGTAAAAATTGCAATACACCAGAGCAGTTGGAATCTATGAGATTGCAGTACCCTGACTAACCACCACAACTAGAGGCAGCCGTGGAGCGTTCCTACGTTGGTCCTAGACGCCTCGTCACAGCCTGAGAAACTAACTACACCTAAAGATAGAAATAGGAAAGCTATCTGCCCCGGAGCAGAACCCCAAAGATAATAGAAAGCCCCCAAACAAGTAATGGCAGTTAGACAAGAAGAAATACTGACACAGAAAGAAAATAGTATGAGCAAACGCTGGGGCCCAAACTAACTAAATAGAAAAGGATAGGAAGGGTACTTACTGCAATCCCAGAAAACCCTGAAAAGCACCAACTCTACTAATTTCAAAATCACCTGAGATCACACGACCTCTACCACCTAAATTAGTTCTCTGGTGTAACAAAATCAAAACAGCAGCCACTGAAAAAACTGGAAAAAGCAAAAGTACAAACATCAGTGGCTGAACTAAACTGAGAGGGCAAAAGCCCCCGGAGGGGACCCAGAAGGCCCCCACAGAAGTGCAGGACAAAATGCAAAAATATAGCACAAAAACAAAAAGAAGAAAATGTCTTATCTGTTAGCAGGAGATGCAGACACGACACAGCAGGCTACAAGAGAAACAGGAATAAAGGATTCAGACCAGAACAATTGATCACCGGCAACCCTGATGGGAAGGTGACTCCCTTATATAAGACCAGTCAGTAACACCTGATTCCCAGTCCTCACAATCTTCACTGAACAGACCAGTACCGCTTGTAACCACCAGAGGGAGTCTCTGCTCAGAACTCATCTCAAACCCATTCACAACAGTACCCCCCCCTTGAGGAGGGGTCACCGAACCCTCATTTGAGCAACCAGGTCGGTCAGGATGAGTTCTATGATACGCACGGATGAGTCTCCTAGCATGGATGTCCGAAGCAAACACCCAAGAATTGTCTTCCTGACCATAACCTCTCCACTTAACCAAATACTGGAGTTTCCGTCTAGAAAAACGAGAATCTAATATTTTCTCAACCACATACTCCAGATTGCCCTCAACCAAAACAGGGTCAGGAGGCACAGCAGCAGGAACCACTGGCTCAACAAACCTCTTCAACAAGGACTTGTGGAACACGTTATGGATCTTAAATGTCCCTGGAAGAAGCAAACGAAAAGAAACAGGATTAAGAATCTCAATGATCTTATAAGGTCCAATGAACCTAGGCTTAAATTTAGGAGATGCTACTCTCATAGGAATATTCTTTGAGGACAACCAGACCAAGTCCCCCACTTTAAACCGAGGACCATCAGTCCTATGCCGGTTAGCAAACCGCTGGGCCTTCTCCTGAGAGAGGGACAACCTCTCCACTACCTGGTCCCAAATCTGTTGCATACGCTCCACAACAGAGTCAACACCTGGACAGACAGAAGCCTCCGTCTGTCCTGAAGAAAATCGAGGGTGAAACCCAGAATTACAGAAAAACGGAGACATCAAAGTGGCAGAGCTAGCCCTATTATTAAGAGCAAACTCAGCCAAAGGCAAAAAAGAGACCCAGTCATCCTGATCAGCAGACACAAAGCATCTAAGATAAGTCTCCAATGTCTGGTTTGTTCTCTCAGTTTGACCATTGGTCTGAGGATGAAATGCCGAGGAGAAAGACAATTGAACACCCAGTTTAGAACAAAAAGTCCTCTAAAATCTGGAAACAAACTGGACTCCTCTGTCAGACACAATGTTCTCAGGAATGCCGTGTAAACGAACCACGTGCTGAAGGAACAACGGCACCAATTCAGAGGAGGAAGGCAACTTAGGTAATGGCACAAGATGTATCATTTTGGAAAACCTATCACAAATTACCCAGATGGTGGTCATTCTCTGAGAAATAGGAAGGTCGGAAATGAAATCCATAGAGATATGGGTCCATGGTCTCTTGGGCACAGGCAATGGCATCAACAAACCACTAGAGCGAGAGCAAGGCTTGGAGCGAGAGCAAGTCCCGCAGGACTGCACAAATTCCCTGACATCACGAGACAAGGTAGGCCACCAAAAGGACCGACTAACCAAGTCTCTGGTACCAAAAATTCCGGGATGCCCAGCCAATGCGGAACAATGAATCTCAGACATCACACTCTTTTTCCACTGGTCCGGGACAAACAATTTTCCAACAGGGCAGCACTCGGGCCTATCCTCCTGACACCCCTCCAGAGCAAATCTCAAATTGGGCGAGATGGCGGAAAGAACTACACCCTCTTTCAAAATAACAGAAGGATCAGATAACTCAGGAGAGTCCGCAAGGAAACTCCTCGAGAGGGCATCCGCCTTAACATTCTTAGTGCCAGGAAGAAAGGAAACCACAAATTAAAATGTGTGAAAAACAAGGCCCACCTGGCCTGTCTAGGATTGAGTCGCTTGGCAGATTCCAGATAGACCAGATTCTTATGGTCCGTAAGGACCACCACCTGATGTTTGGCTCCCTCCAGCCAATGTCTCCACTCTTCAAAAGCCCACTTCATGGCCAATAAGTCCCGATTACCCACGTCATAATTACGTTCAGTAGGAGAAAATTTTCGAGAGAAAAAGGCACAAGGGTTACTTTTAGAGGTCTCTGGATCTTTTTGGGACAAAACGGCACCTGCCCCAATTTCAGAGGCATCAACCTCCACCTGAAATGGCAGAGAAACATCAGGCTGCCGTAGAACAGGAGCAGAAGTGAATCTCTGCTTAAGTTCCTGAAACGCAGAGACTGCCTCAGGAGGCCAATTCACCACATCAGAACCCTTTCTGGTCAAATCAGTTAATGGTTTAACAATAACCGAGAAATTACCAATAAATTTACGATAAAAATTGGCAAAACCCAAAAATCTCTGAAGAGCCTTTAATGAAGTAGGTTGGACCCAATCACAGATGGCCTGAACCTTGACTGGGTCCATTTCAATAACAGATGGGGACAAAATGAATCCCAGAAATGAGATCCTCTGTACGCCAAAAAGACACTTTGATCCCTTCACATACAGAGCATTCTCTCTCAAAATCTGGAACACAGTTCGAACATGTTTCACATGAGAGTCCCAGTCATAAGAAAAATCAAGATATCATCCAAATAAACAATCAGAAATTTGTCCACAAAATCCCTGAAAATGTCATTCATGAAGGACTGGAAGACGGAAGGAGCATTAGTGAGCCCAAAGGGCATCACTAGGTACTCAAAATGCCCTTCAGGGGTATTGAATGCCGTCTTCCATTCATCCCCGTGCTTAATGCGAATAAGGTTATACGCCCCCCTGAGGTCAAGCTTGGTAAACCAAGTAGCGTTTTTCACCCTGGAAAACAGGTCAGAAATCAAGGGTAACGGGTATTGATATTTCACAGTAATATTGTTCAAGAGACGATAAGCAATACACGGCCTTAATGAACCATCTTTTTTGGCCACAAAGAAAAAACCGGCACCTAAGGGTGAAGAGGATGGTCTGATATGACCCTTCTCCAATGATTCCTTGATATAAGACCGCATAGCGTCATGTTCAGGTACAGACAAGTTAAAAAGGCGACCTTTAGGGAATTTACTACCCGGCACTAATTCAATAGCGCAGTCATAGCTCCTATGGGGAGGCAAGGATGCAGATTTACTTTCGCTAAACACATCAGAAAAATCAATCAAAAAGTCAGGAACATCCTGAGCCTGGGGGAGGCAGAAAAAACAGGAGTGTTGGTATTAAACATTGGCAGCCCCAACTGGTTACAGACACAGATTTCCAATCCAAAACAGGATTATGAGACTGTAACCAAGGGAAACCCAGCACGATAATGTCATGCAGATTATACAGAACCAAAAATTTGCAGCACTCCTGGTGATCAGGTTCAACCCTCATTATCACTTGAGTAGAAAACTGGGGTTTATTCTCAGCCAAAGGGGTAGAATCGATCCCCAGTAGGGGAATAGACTTCTGTAGGGGTATCAAGGGAAACCCACAACATTTAGCAAAATCATAATCCATCAGGTTAATAGCTGCTCCAGAATCAACGAAAGCCTGAGCAGAAAATGAGGACAGAGAGCATATCAGAGTGACAGTTAATAAAAACTTAGTCTGAACACTACCCAAGACAACTGAGCGTGCAAAACGTCTTCCCCGCTTAGGGCAGACTGAAATAGCATGAGAGGCATCACCACAGTAGAAACATAACCCATTGCGCTTTCGAAACTCATGACGCTGTGCCCCAGACACCACTCTATCACACTGCATGGGTTCAGAAGCTGGTTCACAAGGCAACACCATTCCACGCATACTTCTCCGCTCACGCAAACGTCTGTCAATTTGAATCGCTAATGACATAGAATCATTGAGACAAGAGGGGACAGGGAATCCCACCATAACATCCTTTACATTATCTGACAGACCCTTCCGGAAAAGGGCTGCCAAAGCGTCGTCATTCCATTTGGTCAGGACTGCCCACCTACGGAATCTCTGGCAGTATAACTCAGCGTCATAAGGCCCCTGATTTAATGCCAACAAGGCTTTTTCAGCTTGATCAGTGACATTAGGCTCATCGTACAATAACCCCAAAGCCTGAAAAAATGCATCAACATCACTCAAAACAGGATCCCCAGGTGTCAGGGAAAAAGCCCAATCCTGAGGATCGCCGCGCAGGAGAGAGATGATAATTTGAACCTGCTGCGCTGCGTTCCCTGAGGACTTAGATTTTAAGGCAAAAAACAATTTACAATTATTTTTGAAATTAAGAAACTTAGCTCGATCCCCCAAAAACAAATCTGGCATGGGGATCCTAGGTTCCACAACAGGCAACCTAGCAAGATATGCAGCAATACTCTGAACCTCAGTGGCAAGCTGATCCACACGGCCAGACAACCGTGCAAACTCCATTGAGAGAAAAGATCCTCCCCAGCACCCAGAGATACAGAGGGAAAAAAATGCAACAAACAGAAAAATATCTCTGACAACTCTGACAACCTTTTTTCTTTCACAATATTTTTTCCCTTCTGTGAGTACCATACAATTTTCAATTTTTGGGCCAGTGATACTGTTATGTTTTGGTAGCTGAGGAGTGCAGGTAAAAATGGCAATACACCAGAGCAGTTGGAATCTATGAGATTGCAGTACCCTGACTAACCACCACAACTAGAGGCAGCTGTGGAGCGTTCCTACGTTGGTCCTAGACGCCTCGTCACAGCCTGAGAAACTAACTACACCTAAAAATAGAAATAGGAAAGCTATCTGCCCCGGAGCAGAACCCCAAAGATAATAGAAAGCCCCCAAACAAGTAATGGCGGTTAGACAAGAAGAAATACTGACACAGAAAGAAAATAGTATGAGCAAACGCTTGGGCCCAAACTAACTAAATAGAAAAGGATAGGAAGGGTACTTACTGCAATCCCAGAAAACCCTGAAAAGCACCAACTCTACTAATTTCAAAATCACCTGAGATCACACGACCTCTACCACCTAAATTAGTTCTCTGGTGTAACAAAATCAAAACAGCAGCCACTGAAAAAACTGGAAAAAGCAAAAGTACAAACATCAGTGGCTGAACTAAACTGAGAGGGCAAAAGCCCCCGGGGGGACCCAGAAGGCCCCCACAGAAGTGCAGGACAAAATGCAAAAATATAGCACAAAAACAAAAAGAAGAAAATGTCTTATCTGTTAGCAGGAGATGCAGACACGACACAGCAGGCTACAAGGGAAACAGGAATGAAGGATTCAGACCAGAACAATTGATCACCGGCAACCCTGATGGTAAGGTGACTCCCTTATATAAGACCAGTCAGTAACACCTGATTCCCAGTCCTCACAATCTTCACTGAACAGACCAGTACCGCTTGTAACCACCAGAGGGAGTCTCTGCTCAGAACTCATCTCAAACCCATTCACAACAGTTAGCGATCTCTTTAGCGACTTTGGTATTGCGATATACAATTCAGCGCAATATGTTAGCGATCTCGTTGACGTTCTTGTTTAATGTGGCATACTTTTGAACACTGTCCTGCAGCTGTTACCTCATAAGAGGCACCTGCGGCTCGCACACCCTTTTCATTAAACAAGGGTTGTGGAGAGTCTGCGACATTAACCCCTTCTTTGGTGGTTAACCCTTTATTGGGAGACAAAAGCTGGGGTAGCTCTCTATTTAAGAGCTTTAACCCTTCAGCGTTCATTTTGCCTTTGAAAACCACACTGTTCTGGTTGCTGACAGGTTTTTACCTGCCATATACTGTGTGAGGGCATGTCGGATCAGGGTCCAGGAGCGGACCGTCTCCCAGATCCGCTACAGGATCAGTCTCGCGTATCTGACACGCAGACCTCGACGGCGTCAAGCGCAGCGGTCGGAGGTTACAGTGACGCCAAAATGGATGCCCTCGCTCGTTCTATTGATGGCCTGTCTGACCTTCTAGGTTATTGGGTGTCAGCTAGATCCTCTCATGGCAGGAAGCGACACAGGCCGGTGCCATCTTTCTCGCGTAGCGACTCAGAGATTTCTGATATGGAGGGTTCCCCTCCAAGCTCGGATGGTGAGATATCCGATTCGGATAAGGAGGATCGGCAGGGACAATCTGCCTCTCTTTTGAGCCGTACAGAGGCTTTTATTGGAGCCATGAGGGAGGCGTTACAGTTACCGGAGGAGGTAACAAGACGTCCTGGTAAGTCGGCCCGGATGTTTCAGGAGCCGCATAGGTCGCGATCAGCCTTACCATCTCTGGATGAGCTTAATGAGGCAGTGGAGAAGGAACGCCTGTGTCCAGATAAACGTTTTCAGGGGACACGGTTTTTTGAGACGCTGTATCCGTGTACTACGGAGTTGATTGCTAATTGGATTCCTTCTCCTGAAGTGGATGTCCCTTTATCCCAGCTTAGCAAATCCTCATTACTTCCTGTTAAAGGGAAGGCGAGTCTGCAGGATCCGCTGGACAGAAAAACGGAGATGGCGGCGAAATCCATCTACGAGGCCGCGGGTCATGGATTCAGAGCTTTGCTAGGATCCATGTGTGCTTGTAAAGCCTCCTTGAGCTGGTTAGACCGTCTACGGACGGCGTGGCAAGATGGATCCCCACTATCCGAGGTAGAGGGGCTTTTCAAGTCATTGGAGGATGCAGCTCGATATGGCAGTGATGCAGGTTTGGATACTGCCTCCATGCTGTCCAGGGCACAATCCTCGGCGATCACAGTCAGGAGAGCTCTGTGGCTTAGACAGTGGACCGGAGACGCGGTTTCCAAGCAAGGTTTGCTTTCTTTAGCTTACAAAGGTGGTCAGCTATTTGGATCTGACCTCACGGAGCTGATTGCCAAAGCAAAGGCAAAAGAAACGGCTTTACCGCAACGAAGAGCTGTGGCTTCTGCGTCTGGCAGGCATAGTGCCGGTGGTAGTCGGCGGTCCTTTCGGTCCAGGGGACGGTTTGGTCAGCCCTCTTGGGGATCGGGTCGTCCCTCTTTTTCGGGAAAAAAGAGCGCTCAGAAATCTCGCACTAACTGGAAACAGAGCTTCCGCCAAGACAAGCGGGAAGCTGACAAAAAGCCCGCTAAGGCGGACTGATGCCAGGGTCTCACTCGAGGGCTCTCGAGTGGGAGGTCGCCTGCTCCAATTCAAGCCGACTTGGGCTTCCCGCGTGTCGGACACCTGGGTGACGCGGGTCGTGTCGGCAGGCTACTTCATAGAGTTTCTTTCTCGACCCCCAGTTTTTGCCAATCCCGCATTCCGTCAGAGCCCGGCTAATTGCCGCTCTACTGCGGGAGGTCGATTCCCTTCTACAGAAGGGTGTGGTGGTACCAGTTCCACCGGAGGACCAAGGAAGAGGTTTTTATTCCAACCTCTTTGTAGTTCCCAAAAAGGAGGACAAATTTCGCCCCATTCTGGATCTCAAAAGATTGAATCGGCATGGCCGCACCCGAAAATTCCGCATGGAATCACTTCGCTCCGTTGTGGCGGCCTTGTCACAGAACGATTTTTTGGTGTCAATAGACATTCGCGACGCTTATTTGCATGTCCCCATCGGAAGGGCCCACCAACGCTTCCTGCGTTTTGCCATAGGTCAGGACCATTGCCAGTTTGTGGCCCTGCCATTCGGTCTGGCCTCAGCACCCAGAGTTTTTACAAAAATTCTGGCTCCTCTCATGGCGATTCTGCGAAGACAGGGGATTACGATTCTTCCCTATCTGGACGACCTTTTGATTGTGGCGTCCTCAAAGGAGGAGGGGTGACGGCTCGCGATTTATCCCTTCAGCTCCTGGAGGACTTCGGGTGGCTGATCAATTGGGAGAAGTCGTCCCTGGAACCGTCGCAGTCAATCCTGTTTTTGGGAATGCAGTTCGACACGGTACGAGCAGTGGTGTCTCTGCCCTCGGACAAGCAAGCGAGTCTTCTTCACCATGTGCAGGGTATGAAGTCTGCGAAAGCAATGTCCCTTCGAAGGTGTATGCGCCTTCTGGGTTTGATGGTGGTGTCAATGGAAGCAATTCCGTTTGCCCAATTTCATTCCAGGACTCTCCAAATGCTCATCTTGAACCGTTGGGATCGATCACGGTTTTCACTGGATTGCAGTGTCATCATCTCCCACAGGGTGAGAGAGTCGCTAGAATGGTGGTTACGTCGGAAGCGTTATCCCTGGGGAAGTCCTTCCTTCCTCCGAGGTGGTCGATCATAACCACCGATGCCAGCCTGACGGGCTTGGGGGGCGTCTGGAACGGTCTCTGGATTCAGGGAGTATGGTCGTTGGAAGAGTCTGTCCTGCCGATCAACATCCTGGAATTGAGGGCAATTTTCCTTTGCCTCCAACACTGGACGGTCCCTTTAAGCGGTCTACCAGTCCGAGCGCAGACAGACAACGCGACGGCGGTCGCGTATATCAACCATCAAGGTGGAACGAGGAGCTTCAGGCTCATGATGGAAGTGTCTCGAATCCTGGTATGGGCCGAGGCCAGGGTGCCAGCCATCTCTGCGATTCACATTCCAGGAGTTCAAAATATCACAGCGGACTTCCTGAGTCGCGAAAAGATGGATCCCGGAGAATGGAGTCTTCATCGGAAATTTTTGCGCTGATGTGCTCCCGTTGGGGAACTCCCCAAGTGGATGTGATGGCATCCAGGTTCAATGCCAAGTTACCGACATTCATGTCCAGGTACAAGGACTCGAAGGCTGTGGCGGTGGATGCTCTGGTGGCTCCTTGGGACCATTTCGAGCTAATTTATGTGTTCCCGCCGATATCCTTACTTCCTCTGGTTTTGCGTCGGATCAGACTGGAGAGAGTCCCGGCTATGTTGATAGCCCCAGATTGGCCAAGGAGGACGTGGTTCTCAACGCTGGTGTTGCTTCTGGCAGCGCCTCCACTTCCACTCCCTCTTCGCCCGGACCTGTTAACCCAAGGGCCCGTTCGTCACCCGGACCTGAAGTCTCTGCGTTTGACGGCGTGGCTCTTGAGACCGAAATCTTGACCCGTCAAGGTTTTTCAGCCGAAGTCATTGCCACTCTGCGAGCTGCCAGAGGTCCGGCTACCACTAGAATTTATCATAAGACTTGGGAAGCCTTCTTTTCGTGGTGTTCGGGTTCTTCTAGGAACCCGATGAGTTTTTCCATTCCCAATTTGCTTCCTTTTTGCAGTTCGGGCTGGACAGGGGTTTGGCATTAGCACTCTGAAGGGGCAAGTTTCTGCTCTGTCCTTGCTATTTCGGAAGGCTATCGCTTCGCATAGGGAGTACGTTCCTTTTTTCGCGGAGTAACCCATCAGTTTCGCCGCGGAAGGCGCCTGTGTCTCCCTGGCGGCTCAATCTTGTCTTGGAGGCTCTTCAACATGGGCCTTTTGAGCCTATTGACTCTGTTAGCCTTTCTTTCCTTTCTTGGAAGGTTGCCTTCTTAGTGGCGGTCACTTCTTTGAGAAGGGTTTCTGAGTTGGCAGCTCTCTCTTGCTCGCCTCCTTTTCTGGAGTTTCTCCCAGATCGCGTAGTGCTTCGCACACGTGGCGACTTTCTACCTAAAGTAGTGTCACAGTTTCATGTTAACCAGGATATTGTGTTGCCCTCGCTCTGTCCGGAGCCAAGGAATGCGAAAGAACGAGCCTTGCACACATTGGATTTGGTGCGGGCTTTAAAGTTCTATTTGTCTATTACTCAAAATTTTCGGAAGTCGGATTCTCTGTTTGGGATTCCAGCAGGTCGTCGACGTGGGCAACGAGCTTCCAAGGATTCTATAGCTCGTTGGATTCGGTCGGCCATTTTAGAGGCTTACCGACTTAAGGGCGAACCTTGCCCGATTAAGATTCGAGCTCACTCCACAAGGGCTGTGGGTTCATCGTGGGCTTTTCATCAAGGAGCCTCGCAGCTCAGCTCTGCCGGGCGGTGACCTGGCGCTCCGTCCACACATTTACGAAATTTTATAAGGTGGACGTCAGTGCTTCCGCTGATGCGGCCTTAGGACGTAGGGTCCTGCAGGCGGCTGTAGTTTAAAGTTCTTGTGAACTTGTAGTTAGCGCTAGTTGCGCATTTATTTAGGTTGTTGGGTATCTGCCTCTTTTGGTTTTCTGCCCACTCTTATTTTTGGACTGCTTTGGGACGTCCCACTAGTAATGACTAGTGTGTCTCCCTTCCTTCATCTGCTGCTGAAACACGGATTTTGGTAAGAACTCACCTGTAAAATCCTTTTCAGCGAAGAAGGAAGGGAGACACACATCCCTCCCATGGCAGAAGTGTGTTGATGTGTTTTCAGATGCGGCGTGACCCTTCTCTGATAGCGATTATCTGGGCTGAGGTCGGCGCGCTAAGGCTCTGTTCCAGCATCACCAGCTCATCGCAGTGGTCAGGTTCAGTGAGTAGTACCTGAGACTGTGTGGTTTTTTTCTGTTATATGCATAACCTATCTCCTTGTTTCCGTCAGAAGGGGTTATGTTGCTCCGCTGGTGATATTTGCTCTTCCTTAGCTTGGGTACGACTGGAGAGCTGGAGTAGGAGGAGCCCTATATCTGGAGGGGCCGGTCAACACTTTTTTAATCTGAGGTGTTTCTATCCTATGTGGGCTCCGCCTACCCACTAGTAATGACTAGTGTTCTCCCTTCCTTCTTCGCTGAAAAGGATTTTACAGGTAAGTTCTTACCAAAATCCGTGTTTTGCATCGCTTTATTCTGCGAGCTATAACTTTTATTATTTTTTCGCTGATGATGCTGTATGGCGGCTTATTTTTTGCGGGACAAGATGACGTTTTCACGGTACCATGTTTATTTATATCTGTCTTTTTGATCGCGTGTTATTCAACTTTTTGTTTGGCGGTATGATGATAAAGCATTGATTTTTTGCTTTGTTTTTTTTTTTTTAAGAGGTTCACTAAAGGGGTTAATTAGTGGGACAGTTTTATAGGGGGGGTCGTTACGGACGCGGCAATGCTAAATATGTGTACTTTTATTGTTTTTTTTTTTTATTTACAGGAAAAAATTAATTTATTGGGGAATATTTTTTTTTTTTTATGATTTTTTTAAACAATTTTTATTTTTTTTTAACTTTTTTACTTTGTCCCAGGGTGGGACATCACTGTATTTTAGCAGATCGCTGGTGTGACAGTGTGCACAGCACTCTGTCACACCAGCGATCGCTCTGGAATCGCTGCAGGCTTCTCAGTGCCTCCTCTCAGCAGGCACTGAGGAAGCCGCCTCCCTGCAGGACCCGGATGGACCCCGGCGACATCTTGGATCCGGGGTCCTGCAGGGAGGAAGGACCCTCGGAACAGCGCGACACATCGCGCTGCTCTGAGGGACTCAGGGGAGCGCGCAGGGAGCCCCCTCCATGCGCTATCCTACCCTGTGCCCCCAGTACACCGCGATCATGTTTGATCGCGGTGTGCTAGGGGTTAATGTGCCGGGAGCGGTCCGTGACCGCTCCTGACACATAGTGCGGGGTGTCAGCTGTGATAATCAGCTGACACCCGGCCGCGATCGGCTGCGCTCCCCCCGGGAGCGCGTCCGATCGCACGAGATGTACTATCCCGTCCTTGGTCATACGGGCCCAGGTACCATGGACGGGATAGTACGTCTGATGGCAGTAAGGGGTTAAAGATTAGTTTCTACTGCATTGTTGTGAAATTGTGTGCCTGCCCAAAGCTTAGGATGTAAATTTCTTACGCATTGCATGGGTCATGTCATGGCTCATGCACTTTGTAGAAGAACCGTGAAAAAATACTGCCATTCTTGACAAGGGAGCCTCTTCTAAGTGTTGCATTTTGAGGATATTTTGGACCTTCTATCAAGAATGAAAGTCATTAGAAAAACCTTGAAGAACATGTGTGGTCTTTACTCTTCAATTGTTGGAAGACACCAAATCAAAGTAAGTAGAACAAATTTAGTATTTCAATTTTTGCATTGTATTTTCTCAATTGGTCTTAGCTGACATTTTTTGTTTTGCTTTGTGTAGCCAAGAAAATTATTTCTCTGGAGGCAAATTCTGGACTCTTGGAATCAATGAAAAACAGTTTAAAAGTCAAGTTATGCTTCAGTTGGGTGGTAAGTATTTGCTCCACCATTCAGTTACATGTACAAAGCTCTAACTGTAAATTATATCAAATAATCATTTGCTAGAACGCTGAAAGGCTTAACATTGAAATTGTAATTTATAATTTCAAACTAAACTGTTGTGTTTTAGTTAGAAAAGCAAAGGACCATCCTCTATCCAGGCAATTCCCCATTTGTAGTCACTGAAACAATACATCCTTAGGTCAATTATGGTAAGAAGATACAAGAAGAAAAGGTAGCACACTGTAGCGCTATAGCTTGCAAACACGAAATATGAAAAATATGAAAAATGAATTACATCATTACCTTAGAAATATGAAAAATTGAGAAGTCTTAGCGCATAAGATGGCCAAATTATGTGAGCCTGATAGCCACGTCAAGGCTCTTCTCGTATATCAGGTCCCTAACTAATGCCTATCCTCGCTTTAGAAAAGTCTGTCTGCATGGGAACCTATGAATCCTCTTTTCAGACTAAAATCTACATCTCTGTGGAGGGGTGATGAACCTGCTGTAATCAAAAGGCCCGTGACCACCAGGTGGAGTGCTCAGGCAGAAGGCAAATGAATACATATCAAAAAACTGACCGGCACATCCAAACTTAGATTCAGTGTGAACAGGTGCTAAACCTAGAGTCACCAACTCATATACATACAAGAAGAAAAGGTAGCACACTGTAGCGCTATAGCTTGCAAACACGAAATATGAAAAATATGAAAAATGAATTACATCATTACCTTAGAAATATGAAAAATTGAGAAGTCTTAGCGCATAAGATGGCCAAATTATGTGAGCCTGATAGCCACGTCAAGGCTCTTCTCGTATATCAGGTCCCTAACTAATGCCTATCCTCGCTTTAGAAAAGTCTGTCTGCATGGGAACCTATGAATCCTCTTTTCAGACTAAAATCTACATCTCTGTGGAGGGGTGATGAACCTGCTGTAATCAAAAGGCCCGTGACCACCAGGTGGAGTGCTCAGGCAGAAGGCAAATGAATACATATCAAAAAACTGACCGGCACATCCAATATGTATTCATATTTCTAAGGTAATGATGTAATTCATTTTTCATATTTTTCATATTTCGTGTTTGCAAGCTATAGCGCTACAGTGTGCTACCTTTTCTTCTTGTATGTATATGAGTTGGTGACTCTAGGTTTAGCACCTGTTCACACTGAATCTAAGTTTGGATGTGCCGGTCAGTTTTTTGATATGTATTCATTTGCCTTCTGCCTGAGCACTCCACCTGGTGGTCACGGGCCTTTTGATTACAGCAGGTTCATCACCCCTCCACAGAGATGTAGATTTTAGTCTGAAAAGAGGATTCATAGGTTCCCATGCAGACAGACTTTTCTAAAGCGAGGATAGGCATTAGTTAGGGACCTGATATACGAGAAGAGCCTTGACGTGGCTATCAGGCTCACATAATTTGGCCATCTTATGCGCTAAGACTTCTCAATTTTTCATATTTCTAAGGTAATGATGTAATTCATTTTTCATATTTTTCATATTTCGTGTTTGCAAGCTATAGCGCTACAGTGTGCTACCTTTTCTTCTTGTATGTATATGAGTTGGTGACTCTAGGTTTAGCACCTGTTCACACTGAATCTAAGTTTGGATGTGCCGGTCAGTTTTTTGATATGTAATTATGGTAAGAAGGTCATGTTCATGTGCTTGGTTGTTCCTATGCAATGCATGCACATTTCACAATGATTTATATACAGTAAAGGCTCTTGTCAAAGAGTTGATTTACTGTATTGTTGTGAAACAATGTGCATGCATAGAGCTATGAGCAATAACTTTTTGCACATTGCATGAGCCATAGCATAGTTAATGCATTTTCTACAAGAACCTTGGAATGGTTCTTCCACCTTTGACAAAGGTGCATCTTCTGAATGTTGGATGAAAAAGTCATTTTGGACCTTAAGGTACTGCCACACTAAACAATCCCGCTAGCGATCACGATAACGACGCATACTAATGCGATCGCTAGCGGGATTGTTTCTATATCGCTAAATGCGGCCACATTTAGCGATATAGTTAACGACGCTATCGCCGTTAGCGATCTTCTTAACGACTTTAGCGGTACAAAAGTACCGCTAAATCGCTAAGAAAAGGTGCCACACAGCGATTAGATACTCACCCAGCGGGAGCGCCAGCGATGAAATAGGGTCCGGAGCGATTCCAGCGACGAGCGAGATCACAGCAGGAAGCTCGTCGCTGGAAGCTGCCGCACTGAACAATATCGCTAACGGGATCGCTAAATAGTGACGTTTTTTAGCGATCCCGTTAGCGATATTGTTTAGTGTGGCATACCCTTTACATCAAGAAAAGATTCAATCAGAAGAACTTTCAAGAAGATGTGTGGCTTTCATTGAACATTTAAAAAAAACATCAAATCAAAGTAAGTAGAACAAAGGTAATATTTAAATGTTTGTATTTAACTTCCCCTTTTTGTCCTAACTGATATGTTTTTTGGTTGTGCTTTTTTGTAGAACAGGAAAATCCTTACCTGAAATTCTTACATTGAAGAATTCAGGTCATACTCAAACTATGGAGTATGAAATAATTGATCAACTGCTGAACTATATTATTCTTAGGCCAGTTATGGTAAGAAGGTCATGTTCAAGCGCTTGCTTCATTCTGTACAATGCCCTCAAATTTCACAATGATAAATGCAGTAAAAACTCTTGTGAAAGAGTTGTTTTACTGCACTGTTGTGAAACTATGTGCATACACAGAGCTTTGAGAAAGAAAAGATTCCATCAGAAGAACGTTGAAGATGTGCTGCTATTCCTGATTTTTTTTGGAACGCATCAAATCAAAGTAAGTAAAACAAATGTAAAATCTAAATGCTTGGATTTAAACTACTTTTTATCCTAACTGATATGTTATTTTTGTTTTACTCTTTGGTAGAACAGGAAAATCCTTAACTGGAAAGCTTTCTTTGGAATCTTGGAATCCTCGGAAGACATTGAAGAATTCAGGTCATACTCCAACTGTGTGGTAAGCATTTGCTGAAGCATTCTTTAAAATTTTCAAAGTTTTGTATGTAGACAGTATGCAATCATCATGTATCAGAAAGCTGAGAGGCTTTACATTGAGATTGCATTTGTATTACTTCAGGCTAAACTGTTGTTTTTCAGCTAAGAAATGAAAGACCATCCTCGATCCAGGCATTTCCCTTTTAGCAGTCTCTAAAATCTGTTATCCTCAGGTCAGTTACGGTATGAAATATTTGTTCAACTACTTAGTTGCTTCTCTACAATACACACATATTTTATAATGATAAGTACAGTAAAAGCTCTTATTAAAGATTAGTTTCTACTGCATTGTTGTGAAATTGTGTGCCTGCCCAAAGCTTAGGATGTAAATTTCTTACGTATTGCATGGGTCATGTCATGGCTCATGCACTTTGCAGAAGAATCGTAAAAAAATACTGCCATTCTTAACAAGGGAGCCTCTTCTAAGTGTTGCATTTTGAGGATATTTTGGACTTTCTATTAAGAATAAAAGTCATTACAAAAACCTTGAAGAACATGTGTGGCCTTTACTCTTCCATTTTTGGAAGACACCAAATCAAAGTAAGTAGAACAAATTTAGTATTTCAATTTTTGCCTTGTATTTTCTCCATTGGTCTTAGCTGACATTTTTCGTTTTGCTTTGTGTAGCCAAGAAAATCATTTCTCTGGAGGCAAATTCTGGACTCTTGGAATCAATGAAAAACAGTTTAAAAGTCACGTTATGCTTCAGTTGGGTGGTAAGTATTTGCTCCATTATTCAGTTACATGTACAAAGCTATAACTGTAAATTATATCAAATAATTATTTGTCAGAAAGCTGAAAGTCTTTTACATTGAAATTGTAATTAATTATTTCAAACTAAACTGTTGTGTTTTAGTTAGAAAAACAAAGGACCATCCTCTATCCAGGCAATTCCCCATTTGTAGTCACTGAAACAATCATCCTTAGGTCAATTATGGTATGAAGGTCATGTTCATGTGCTTGGTTGTTCGTATGCAATGCATGCATATTTCACAGTGATTTATACACAGTAAAGACTCTTGTCAAAAAGTTGATTTACTGTACTGTTGTGAAACTATATGCATGCATAGAGCTATGAGCAATAACTTTTTGCACATTGCATGAGCCATAGCATAATTAATGCATTTTCTACAAGAACTTTGGAAGGGTTCTTCCACCTTTGACAAAGGTGCACTTCTGAATGTTGGATGAAGAAGTCATTTTGGACCTTCTATCAAGAAAAGATTCAATCAGAAGAACTTTCAAGAAGATGTGTGGCTTTCATTGAACATTTAAAAAAAAACATCAAATCAAAGTAAGTAGAACAAATGTAACATTTAAATGTTTGTATTTAACCTCCCCTTTTTGTCCTTACTGATATGTTTTTTGGTTGTGCTGTTTTGTAGAACAGGAAAATCCTTACCTGAAATTCTTACATTGAAGAATTCAGGTCATTCTCAAACTATGGAGTATGAAATACTTGTTCAACTGCTGAACCATATTATTCTTAGGCCAGTTATGGTAAGAAGGTCATGTTCAAGCACTTGCTTCATTTTGTACAATGCCCTCACATTTCACAATGATAAATGCAGTAAAAACTCTTGTGAAAGAGTTGTTTTACTGCACTGTTGTGAAACTATTTGCATACACAGAGCTTTGAGCAAGAAAAGATTCCATCAGAAGAACAATGAAGATGTGATGCTATTCTTGATTTTTTTTTGAAACGCATCAAATCAAAGTAAGTAAAACAAATGTAAAATTTAAATGCTTGGATTTAAACTACTTTTTATCCTAACTGATATGTTATTTTTGTTTTGCTCTTTTGTAGAACAGGAAAATCCTTAACTGGAAGCTTTCTTTGGAATCTTGGAATCCTCGGAAGACATTGAAGAATTAAGGTCATACTCCAACTGTGTGGTAAGCATTTGCTCAAGCATTCTTTCCAATTTTCAAAGTTTTGAAAGTAGACAATATGCAATCATCATTTGTCAGAAAGCTGAGAGGCTTTACATTGAGATTGCATTTTTATTACTTCAAGCTAAACTGTTGTTTTTCAGTTAAGAAATGAAAGACCATCCTCAATCCAGGCATTTCCCTTTTAGCAGTCTCTGAAATCTGTTACCTCAGGTCAATTACGGTATGAAATATTTGTTCAACTTCTTAGTTGCTTTTCTGCAATACCCACACATTTTATAATGATAAGTACTGTAAAAGCTCTTATTAAAGATTAGTTTCTACTGCATTGTTGTGAAATTGTGTGCCTGCCCAAAGCTTAGGATGTAAATTTCTTGAGTATTGCATGCACTCTGAGATCTCGGGAGAAGAGATCTCGTTGCCGAGACTTGAATGAGATTCCGCGGCCATCTTACGGAGTCCCTGGCGGCCATGTTTGAGGACGCCACCGAGATGCAGGAGGGAGCGGAGCTGAGGGGGGCTTTCGGCTAAGACCGAAATGCCGGCGGAGCCCCCTGCAGCACAGAGCCGGCTGCTGCCCCGGCACCACCGCACGGAAGACTTCGTCGGGACCGCCACCGGAGGCCCCTGGCGGCCATGTATCAGGAGGCCGCAGCAGCGGAGCTTCGGGGGGCTGTCCGGCTAAGAGGGAAATGCCGGCGGAGCCCCCCACGCAGCACAGAGCCCCGCTGCTGGCCAGACACCACAGGAAGGCTGCCGCCGCCACCGGGACCGCCGCCGCCACCGGATTTTTTGGTATGTTGGGACCATAAGGCGCACCCCCATTTTCCCCCAAATTTTGGGGGGGAAAAAGTGCGTCTTATGGTCCAAAAAATACGGTAGTTTCTACTGCATTGTTGTGAAATTGTGTGCCTGTCCAAAGCTTAGGATGTAAATTTCTTACGTATTGCATGGGTCATGTCATGGCTCATGCACTTTGTAGAAGAATCGTAAAAAAATACTGCCATTCTTGACAAGGGATGCAAACAAAAGAAGTTTAATGAATCCATATAAAGTAGTATACAGGTAGGAACGTTTTCGGTCTCACGACCTTCGTCAGCTACCCTGTGTAGCTACTTGTGGATAAGTGGGGACACTTCAAATGCAGCATATAGGTATGAATGGACAGCCTGAAGTTGTGACCTGTCTCATGCTCATGATGGGCATGAGACAAGCGGTGGATGCCGCGTCCCTGCTGCAGTGCTACACAGAACACGGCTCTTGTGAAGGTCACAACTTCAGGCTGTCCATTCATACCTATATGCTGCATTTGAAGTGTCCCCACTTATCCACAAGTAGCTACACAGGGTAGCTGACGAAGGTGTGAGACCGAAAACGTTCCTACCTGTATACTACTTTATATGGATTCATTAAACTTCTTTTGTTTGCATCTCTAATTAAGTTGAGTGCAGAGTTTATTTATACTACATATTGGGCTTGGACCCCTACTCTAGCACCTGTATCCTACAGCTGTGCATACGTACTTCTTATCACGTATTCTTGACAAGGGAGCCTCTTCTAAGTGTTGCATTTTGAGGATATTTTGGACTTTCTATTAAGAATGAAAGTCATTACAAAAACCTTGAAGAACATGTGTGGCCTTTACTCTTCAATTTTTGGAATACACCAAATCAAAGTAAGTAGAACAAATTTAGTATTTAAATTTTTGCCTTGTATTTTTTCCATTGGTCTTAGCTGACATTTTTTGTTTTGCTTTGTGTAGCCAAGAAAATCATTTCTCTGGAGGCAAATTCTGGACTCTTGGAATCAATGAAAAACAGTTTAAAAGTCACGTTAGCTTCAGTTGGGTGGTAAGTATTTGCTCCACCATTCAGTTACATGTACAAAGCAATGACTGTAAATTATATCAAATCATCATTTGTCAGAAAGCTGAAAGTCTTTTACATTGAAATTGTATTTAATTATTTCAAACTAAACTGTTGTGTTTTAGTTAGAAAAACAAAGGACCTTCCTCTATCCAGGCAATTCCCCATTTGTAGTCACTGAAACAATCATCCTTAGGTCAATTATGGTATGAAGGTCATGTTCATGTGCTTGGTTGTTCCTATGCAATGCATGCACATTTCACAGTGATTTATATACAGTAAAGACACTTGTCAAAAAGTTGATTTACTGTACTGTTGTGAAACTATGTGCATGCATAGAGCTATGAGCGATAACTTTTTGCACATTGCATGAGCCATAGCATAGTTAATGCATTTTCTACAAGAACCTTGGAAGGGTTCTTCCACCTTTGACAAAGGTGCATCTTCTGAATGTTGGATGAAAAAGTCATTTTGGACCTTACATCAAGAAAAGATTCAATCAGAAGAACTTTCAAGAAGATGTGTGGCTTTCATTGAACATTTAAAAAAACATCAAGTCAAAGTAAGTAGAACAAATGTAACATTTAAATGTTTGTATTTAACCTCCCCTTTTTGACCTTACTGATATGTTTTTTGGTTGTGCTTTTTTGTAGAACAGAAAAATCCTTACCTGAAATTCTTACATTGAAGAATTCAGGTCATACTCAAACTATGGAGTATGAAATACTTGTTCAACTGCTGAACTATATTATTCTTAGGCCAGTTATGGTAAGAAGGTCATGTTCGAGCGCTTGCTTCATTCTGTACAATGCCCTCACATTTCACAATGATAAATGCAGTAAAAACTCTTGTGAAAGAGTTGTTTTACTGCACTGTTGTGAAACTATCTGCATACACAGAGCTTTGAGCAAGAAAAGATTCCATCAGAAGAACAATGAAGAAGATGTGTTGCTTTTCTTGATCTTTTTTTGGAACAGTTCAAATCAAAGTAAGTAAAACAAATGCAAAATTTAAATGCTTGGATTTAAACTACTTTTTATCCTTTTTCAAAGTATTTTATTGTATATTTCAAACAGTAAATGAGGTAAGACAGGCTTATATCTTGTAGAATATAACACTCCAACTTAACAGTAATAGGCAATGATCAATAGTATAATCATGAAAGTAATAGAATCTAGTCGTAGATTAAGTCATGTAGCACAATAATAGGGTTGATGATTAAAGTGCATCATAATGCAAAAAAAAAAAGACCTTAGCGGTCAAACTTAACAGTAATAGGCAATAATCAATTTTAAAATCTGGTAGCTTAATAACAAAGTTGATGATGAGTAATACATCATACTGCAAACAAAGCAGTGTCAACTAACAGTAGTGGAAATCAAGTGTAGGTCAATCAAGTGAGATTAATTTGTGAGAGGGTATAGAGGCGGGTCAAGTCAATATAGGAAGATTTAGGAAGTCAAGTCTTGCCAGGGTGTCCATTTTTTGCTGAAGGAAGCGAAGCCATTATTAGCCAATGCATGGCTTTTCTCATATGCCATGTGTAGGGATAATTTATCAACTATGTCAGATACTCTGGGACTGCTTCCTCTTTCCAGAGGGAAGCTATATGATTTTTGGTTACTAGAAATAAGTGTATAATCAAAGGTCTATATGAATGAGGGATTACACCTAGATCAAGGGACAGAAGGGCTAATTGCGGGGTTAGATTTACTTTTTCTGAGGTAATCTTATCTACTAAATCAGAGATATTTGACCATAGAGGCCTAATCTTGGGACATTCCCAAAAAACATGTATGAGATTTCCTGAGAAACCACACTTCCTCCAACAGTCAGGAGACACTCCCGGAAAGATTCTTGCTAACTTAGCGGGGGTAAAGTACCAACGAGAAATTAGCTTGTAATACGACTCATGGAGTGAGGAGCATATGTTCGAGGAGTAAGTTGCTTTATATGCTTTCCTCCATTGATCGCATGAAACATTCACGTTCAAATCTTTCTGCCAGTTGGATTCGAAAAGGGCCTCCCTAGGGATTAGATCTTCGTTCATAAAGTTGTATATGAATTTGGACTTCCAATAGATGTTATTTTCTGGGTTGCAAATTAATAAACTTGTCATTTCTGTGACAAAAGACTTTTTTCTAACAAATTTGGAAATGTGTTTTTTAATGAAGCTCAGAATTTGGATATCTTCAGGAGGGATTTTATATACTGACACCATTGTTTCACGTTCGATGAATTTTTTGCCATCAAAGATATCTCGTACTGTCCTTAGATTTGCCAATATCCAGGATCTGGGGATTTCTTTATCCACTATCAAGCCAAAGAATTTTAATGAGATGCCTTTAATTTGGTCGTATCTTAGTCTCTTTCTGCTTTGAGTTTGATGCTTGGCCATATAGTTCCAAGCTGCCAATGTAGCAGAAATAGTCGGTAAGTTATGCGTGACAGGGGCGGATGACAGGACGTTACTCAAGATTAGTTTCGCTAGAGGAAAGTTCCCATTATATTGTCTCTCAATTTCTGACCAAGCCGGTTCATTTTCCAGACTAAGCCAAGTGCGAGATTGTTTAACCAAGGAGGAATAGTAGTAGTTAGCCAAGTTTGAGAGTGCAAGGCCCCCATTTGTTTTGATTTTTGTAATATTAGTGAAAGAGACCCTTGCTCTCCTTCCATTCCATACAAAGGTATTAATAGTGCTTTGTAATTTTTTGATTAATTTCAATGGAATGAGAAGAGGCAACGCTCTGAATGTGTACAAGATTTTGGGAAGAGTGAATAGCTTAAACAGAGTAATTCTTCCAGTCCAGGAGATCTCTTGCTTCCCAAAGTTGTTAAGTTCAGACTGTACCTCCTTGGTTATTTTTTGCAAGTTGAGGTCAATCGTCTTGCGAAACACCCTGGTGATAAGGATGCCAAGATAAGTCAGGGACTCCCTTTCCCAAACAAAATTAGTGTTATTTTTGATACCACAGACATCATCCCGACTCAAGAAAAAGTCCAGAATTTTTGATTTTGATTCGTTGATTTTAAATAATGATGCCCTTGAAAAGTCCCCAAAATCCTGGAGGACATGCTTAATGGAGCATGCAGGATTTGTGAGGCTAAGGATAACATCGTCCGCGAATAAGCTAATTTTGTATTCTTTTGCCCCTATCCGGATTCCCCTAATCGATCCATTTTCTCTTATTTTTTCAGCTAGTGGTTCCATTACGATAGCGAATAGCAGAGGGGATAAAGGGCATTCCTGTCTTGTTCCATTCGTTATCGGGATGCTTTTAGATAAATGGCTGTTTACGTATACATTCGCTGAGGGATATGCGTAAAGGGCCATGATTGTTTTGATTATGCTAATATTAAATCCGAATTTTTTAAGGGCCGCTACTAGGAAATCCCAGTTCACTCTGTCAAAAGCCTTCTCGGCATCCAATGCTAGGAGAATTGAGGGGGTTCTTTTAGTTTTGACAGAGTGAATAAGATTGAAAATTTTCCTAGTACCGTCGCTGGTCTGACGACCCAGGATAAAGCCCATCTGGTCCTTGTGAATGATGCTGGGGAGAATATGTTTAATTCTGTCGGCCATGATTTTTGCGTATATTTTGACATCAGTATTGATTAATGAAATTGGTCTGTAGTTCTTAACAGATTCTAGGTCATTACTGTTTTTGGGGATTAGGATTATGGTGGCCTTCAACATCTCTGGTGGGAATTCGCCAATTGATGAGGCTTTATTGAACAGCGAGTCGAGATGGGGAACCAAGAGGGGGGCAAATGTTTTAAAATATTCACTTGTGAACCCATCAGGTCCCGGTGATTTTTTGAGTTTTAATTTATTGATCGAATCAGAAATTTCTTGTTGTGTAAAAGGAGCATCAATGTCTGCCAATTGATCTGCTGAAAGTTTGGGTAGATTAATATCTGATAGGAATTTATGGATATGGAGTTTTTCTGGTTGGGATGCGTCTGGGTCATATTTCAGATTGTAAAGGGAAGAATAGTAATCAGCGAAATGGTCTGCTATTTCATTGGGAAGGTCGGAGGTCATTCCGTTGTATTTTATTCTTTTAACCCTATTTCTCACTCTCGTGGCTTGAAATCTTTGGGCCATGAGCTTAGATGGTTTATTATATGAGGAATAGAAGTTCCCTCTCATCTTCTTGGCATATCTATCGTAGTCCTCAAATAGAGCTGCTCTTAGAGCAATTCTGAGGTTGATGATTTCAGAGTGAAGCTCTGATGAAGGAACTGCTAATTTTTGCTGAGTTTCTTCTTTGTATTTAAGGTCCATTTGCAAATTTTGGATCCTCTCTCTATCTTGCTTTTTCTTTTGGCTAAGTAAGCCTATCATCACACCCCTGACAACGCATTTGTGGGCATTCCACAAGGTGAACGGATTTATATCTTCCGACTTATTCTCTTTAAAGTAGTTTTTGATGGCTATCTCAATTTTTTCCTTGAAGGATGGATTATATAAGAGAGTGGAATTGCATTTCCAAAGGAAGTCTCTCTTAGGTGACGAACCAAGGTCTATATCACAGATCACAGGAGAGTGATCCGAGAAAGACTTCGGTAGTATATCGATTTTCCCAAACCTAGATATCGAGAAATAATCAGCAAGGATTAGGTCGATTCTCGAGAAAGTTTTGTGCACTTCGAATAGTGTGTATACTCCAGCGACGTGGTATTTATGCACCTAAAAACATCAAGGTATTCATGACTGTGTAGCCATCCCTTGAGAACTGGAAAAGATGATCTAGATCTTGCAGTAGAGTCTAGTTGGGCGTCAGGAACAATGTTGAAGTCACCTACTAAAACCACTATCCCCTTCTTTACCTCCTGTACTTTACTGTCAAGTTCATTAAAGAATTTGATCTTGGCATTTTGAGGTGCATATGTCTCGACCCGCCACCACAATTGTGGATTACCAGGGCAATGGGGTACTCAGAGCCGAGCCCATGGAAGTCTATGGGGTTTGTCACAGGTAGCTGTGGCTCGGTCTGTGGCCCTGGCGGTCTGGCGTATGTTGGGGATATATTTACAGGGGATAGATTTATATACAGTTCGTGACGCCACCTGTAGTATTCTGGTAGTTTGTACCAGCGCTGCTGTAGATCTCTGAGGGGATGGTGATGCAGCTAGATGTCGGGTCCCCTACAGGTGGGACTCTTCCCTCAGGTCGGTAGTTAGGTAGGGATTGTGCAGGCATGCAATAATAACTCAGTCTCACACGGTCAGCGTCTTTCCATACCTTTACTTGTAAGATGTTCAGGCAGGTCCCAGGGAGGCTGATCCAAGGAGAGTGTATCTTGAGACAGCAGCTGGACAAGTTAGGGGCCTCCTTTACTTTCACAACACGATGAGTACAACCAGCCTGAAGCGTAGTTCCCTCAATAACTCCAGCTAATCCATAGCTGTACTGCCCAGTCAGTTTTGTGTTAGGAGCCTTCCTGCGAGAGAGCTGAATTCCTATATTGCTGATCAGGCTCAAAGTCTTCACTCCCCCTGACCCCAGTTACGTACTGACTATAAGGGGCTTGTTTGCCGCGACCTAAGGTCCGGTAAATCCCTGGTTTTCTTACCACTATGCTTGTAGCTAATAGTGATCCTTCGGTCCCCAGTGACCGGTTGCAATGTGCAGGACTTCTTCAATCCGTAAGCACTATTCCAATAAACCACTGTGCCTTTCGCCTTGTCCTCGCTGGTAGCATAAGCACTCACACTAGCATGAAGTCGAGTAGTCACTTCTTTCTTTTCCTTCACTTTAAAGTTAGTTACAGATTCTCAGTTATCAATAGGCAGGAGCACGTCTCTGAACCTTACACTGTCCTTTAGACAGGTGACTGAAGTCTTTCTGCACTAAGCTTCTTCTTTCCTTCCAATGTATTCTGATGAGGTACAGCTCTGACTAGGCTGAGGTGAATTAAACCACCTGTACTAGACTCCACTTTCCGAACTGATGATAGAGCAATCTGGACTGCTTCCTCCCTCCAGCTAAGCTCCAGACGTCTTCTCTGTCCGAAGACAGGAACTGAACTCCTTAAATCACTCAACACCCATACACCTTAACCACTCCCCTAAAAGTAAACTACACTACCCTAAGGGTGTGTCTAGTGCATGTTGAGTGAATGGTTATTTAGCATTAAACTGCTGTCTCGCCACACACTCTCCAGGGTACTGCGTGTGCCTAACACCAGGGCTACACATTCCCCCATGGTAAAAGACAGCACTCCCGGGCTGTAAAATACAAAAGAGACATTTTGTTTATGCATGAAAACATTAAACAATAAACATTGGTTCGTCCCATCCGGGAGGTGAGGATATCTTGAACGTTGCGAACAATAACATTATATATAGAAATACAAATATTAAATAGCATTCAATAAATATACAGTATTCTTGTGAAGGACCCGCACCAAACCTTCAACGTGGGTCCTGGGTGGGCTGCAGGACATCCGAATGCAGACCTCACTCAGTGCCACACCACACGGGTTTTTGTATTCAGAGGTAGTTGTGCTGGTTTATGTAAAACCAAGATAAGGCACCGAAGCGCAACTATGTACAAATAAGTTCTGGGTTGGCACAGTCCTCAACCTCTAAGTCCATTGTAAAACCAAAGACACTAATATAATATCACATTATTATACTAAAGTGCAAAACTTTTTCTGGTTACCCAGCCGGGCATTCTACGGTTAGAAATATATATAAATGTATTATACTCTTCACTTGTGCAAAAATTTTGTAAAACATTTCTGAAACTTTCTACAATATTACTTATGGTAGACCCTATAGGGATCTCACCGATTCTTCTTTACTATTTATTCATTTTCAAATACACTTTCCACCCCGGGGGCTGGAACAATGCAATGGGCCCTAGATCCCAGGACTAACAAATCATGCGCTGCGATTAGGGTCTGGGTCGCCACAGTTCTCGTGCGAACCTCTAGGGGCGCAACGGGTACATTCTCCTCACGTGACACCGATTGCGTTTCAATCACAGTTAACGATATGGACCGTGTCATGGATTGCGATTGAGACTGGGTCGCTAGTTGCGATGTAGATTTGACTTTCATTTGCGATGCACTCGCAGGGGGCGATGCTGGGGCACGGCCGGATACTGCTTGAGCTGGAGACGGGGACGCTGCGGTAGTGGTGACGTTACCTGCGTCGGGGACGGGGTCACGGACGATGGTGACGTTAAGGGCATACCATCCCTTCATTCCCCAATGCCGTGTGTACGTGACGATGTCTCCATTAACTAAGTCCCTCCCGGGATGGCCTTGCGGTAGGTGGGATTCTACGTCACGCCTGCTGACAAAGACCCCTGGGTAGAGGCCCGGTTCACGGATGAAGCCCCAGCCCTTCCGGAGCTGGAACTCAGTCACACACCCCTGCCGCCGCGGTTCCCTCAGGGTACCTTTCTCTCTCCGGACACTCTCTTTGTCCGCGATCAGCTCTGCATGTTGTCGCTGACGGTTCCGCTGAGCTTCCCGCTCTTCCTCCTGCTGGCGTTTCTGCTTCTCCTCACGACGCTGCCACTCATGTTCCCACTGGGCGGTATAGGCGACGTCATCCAGGCGCGCCATCTCGTCCCAGTCGACGTCTGGTAACGACGGACAGGACCCCTCCGGTGTCCCTGTCGGGGACCGATCATCTGCTGCGGCCTCCTGGCCGGGCGGGCGTTCCGGAACTGGCGGTACCTCCTCAACCTCCTTCGCCTCCACCGCTTCACCGGTGGGATCAGGATCGGTACTTTCGGGGGCAGCCTCCGGTTGCTCCTTCGCCTTGGGCAGCAGAATCTTCGGTAACTGGAATCGTGGGGGTCGTTGAGGGGAGAGATCACCGTGTCCCACAGCCTCCGCTGCTCCAGGGTACGCCGGCGTCTCTCGATCTCTTCAAATCCAGGTTGGTGCTGGACCATCTTCTTCAGGCGTGCATTTTCTTCTTTTGTTTCTAGCAACGCCTGCTGCAGGTGCAGGATCACGGATAACTCCGGTGCTGGTGGCAGCTTGGCTGGGGCACGGGGCCTGCCTTCCTCCGCTTCCCTGCTCGGCTGCACACGTCCTGCTTCCATGATGTTCCAGAAGATTCTTTTTCCTTCCTGCGGAGACATCCGGTCTCTTCCGTGGAGGTGGGGTTTGCGTCTCCTCCTCCTCGCAGGGAAGGTGAAGAGGAGGCGGACCTCCTTTGCTGTAGGGCAGGATCGCATGTTGTAATAGCACTTTGAGAGGGCAGGCATTTTCTTCGCGCCACAGGGGGGTACACGCCCACGAAGGTACGCCCACCTTCTTCTCCAGCGCCTGAGGGCGCGAATATGGCGACAAAAATGGCGATTTTGGCGCCAAAAGTGCAAACAGTCCTCTTTCACAAAAACAATTCCTTAGGCACACAGGGCTCGCAATTCTGCGAGTTTCGCATCCTGTTCGTGACGCCAATTTGTCTCGACCCGCCACCACAATTGTGGATTACCAGGGCAATGGGGTACTCAGAGCCGAGCCCATGGAAGTCTATGGGGGTTTTTCACAGGTAGCTGTGGCTCGGTCTGTGGCCCTGGCGGTCTGGCGTATGTTGGGGATATATTTACAGGGGATAGATTTATATACAGTTCGTGACGCCACCTGTAGTATTCTGGTAGTTTGTACCAGCGCTGCTGTAGATCTCTGAGGGGATGGTGATGCAGCTAGATGTCGGGTCCCCTACAGGTGGGACTCTTCCCTCAGGTCGGTAGTTAGGTAGGGATTGTGCAGGCATGCAATAATAACTCAGTCTCACACGGTCAGCGTCTTTCCATACCTTTACTTGTAAGATGTTCAGGCAGGTCCCAGGGAGGCTGATCCAAGGAGAGTGTATCTTGAGACAGCAGCTGGACAAGTTAGGGGCCTCCTTTACTTTCACAACACGATGAGTACAACCAGCCTGAAGCGTAGTTCCCTCAATAACTCCAGCTAATCCATAGCTGTACTGCCCAGTCAGTTTTGTGTTAGGAGCCTTCCTGCGAGAGAGCTGAATTCCTATATTGCTGATCAGGCTCAAAGTCTTCACTCCCCCTGACCCCAGTTACGTACTGACTATAAGGGGCTTGTTTGCCGCGACCTAAGGTCCGGTAAATCCCTGGTTTTCTTACCACTATGCTTGTAGCTAATAGTGATCCTTCGGTCCCCAGTGACCGGTTGCAATGTGCAGGACTTCTTCAATCCGTAAGCACTATTCCAATAAACCACTGTGCCTTTCGCCTTGTCCTCGCTGGTAGCATAAGCACTCACACTAGCATGAAGTCGAGTAGTCACTTCTTTCTTTTCCTTCACTTTAAAGTTAGTTACAGATTCTCAGTTATCAATAGGCAGGAGCACGTCTCTGAACCTTACACTGTCCTTTAGACAGGTGACTGAAGTCTTTCTGCACTAAGCTTCTTCTTTCCTTCCAATGTATTCTGATGAGGTACAGCTCTGACTAGGCTGAGGTGAATTAAACCACCTGTACTAGACTCCACTTTCCGAACTGATGATAGAGCAATCTGGACTGCTTCCTCCCTCCAGCTAAGCTCCAGACGTCTTCTCTGTCCGAAGACAGGAACTGAACTCCTTAAATCACTCAACACCCATACACCTTAACCACTCCCCTAAAAGTAAACTACACTACCCTAAGGGTGTGTCTAGTGCATGTTGAGTGAATGGTTATTTAGCATTAAACTGCTGTCTCGCCACACACTCTCCAGGGTACTGCGTGTGCCTAACACCAGGGCTACACACATAAACGTTTACAATAGTGGTCAGTTGATTATTAATCATGGCTATCAGTATTAGATACTTTCCTTCTGGATCTGAATGGGTCTCTATGTATTGAAAATCTAGTGAATCTTTAATGAGGGTAATAACCCCCCCCTTCTTTTTGTCATTTAGGGCTTTGAAGATATGGGGATATTTTTTATTTTCAAATTTTGGGTGGACTAGTTTGGCAAGCTTGACTTCCTGCAAACACACAATCTCGGCCCCGCTTTTCTTGACCTCTTTCCATGTTGAATGCCTCTTGACTGGGCTATTTAGACCTCTCACATTGAATGTTAGAATCTTAACCATTTTACTAATAGTAGAAAGATAAAAAATAGAACAAAGATCAACAATAGAACAATAGAACAAAGTTCAACAATAAACAATCTTGCGAAGAATCCTTGAGTTCAAGGATAATCTCCTTTAGTGGGAATGTCCGTGGATGGCATTAGAAGCCCCCTGCAATGAGAAAAATTCTGAAGGAAAAGGTACATATTTTATCACCCCGGGCTATCTCCATTTTTCTTCAGAGAGGATATGAATGACATCCCATCCTGCGGTGTGAGTAGAACAACAACTCCATTACCCCTGTCAACGAGTAATTTTGTTGGAAAACCCCATCGGTATTGTATACCTATTTTACGTAAATTTGAGGTAACTTCCCCGAAGCTTTTCCTTAATTGTATTGTGTCTTTCGACAGGTCAATGAAAACTTTGATGTGATCAAAGGGGGAAGGAAATTGTTTTTTATCCCTCATGTAGGCTAAGAGCCTTTCTTTGGGGGGTAGAAGTGGAACCTAAGTATGATATCTCTTGGTACACCTTCTGGAATAGATCTGGGCTTGGGTAATCTATGAATCCTATCGATCATAAGCTCGAGTTCCGGAGCGTCCGGGAAAATTTTTTTAAGAAGCCCCATGGTGTAACTTAGCAATTTTGCCTGACCCACCTTCTCAGAGATCCCCCTTAATTTGATGTTATTCCGCCTACTGCGGTCCTCCATATCAGCAAGCTTGGTTCTTAGGTAATGAACCTCTTTCTGTGTGTCTGCTTGCTGTTTTTGAAGGGAGGAAGAGCTTTTTTCTAAATTTACAATTTTTTTGTCATGCTTATCAATGCGTGAGTCTATAACATCAAATTTGGCCTGTAGACGATTTGTACTCTCCTCTATCGTCAATCTGAGACTATTGTTAAGAGCTATCATCAAATCTTTAACATATGCTTGGGAGACACTCGTATCAGAGGCGTGAATTTCCTCAATAGGGCAAACCCTGGGGGTCCCCTCGGAGAATCTTGGTCTACTTTTATCTGGGCTCTGAATAGGAGTGGTATCGTGATACTCCTCCTCAGAAACAGACCAGGCCTTAGTTAAGCTTCTCTTTTTTGTGACAGATGTATCCATATCTGTCTGATTGTCTATAATATCTTGGATTTCTTTTAGCATATTTGTATCGTCCTTCAGGCCAATCTTATAACCCTCCGCAGGTGAAGTATGAGGAGGGCTAATACATATGGCCTCGTCAAGGTCAGTAACATCTTTCCAATTAGTATGTTTTTGTGATGATTTTTGTGACGATTTATCTCCCTGAGATTTTTTGTTGCTTTTGATGCTCATTTTCCAAGAGGGGTATACAAACAACCAAGAAGATAGAAGCAAGTACAATACTGAATAATATATGTGAGATAATAAGCAAACTGTATGCCCTCTTTTTTCAAAAATCAACCTGCGAATTTTGCTGAAAATAGGAGTTGTCAGAATGTTGAGCTCGTTGAATAGTTTCAACGAGTCCAATTAGTGTATATGTAGAGTGTTTTGCAAAATGTATGTATATGTAAGGAAGTTTGCAGATCCCTGTGTAATTAAACTATGTGGAGTGAGTCAACAGAGGAGACAGTCAGTGATCTTTAACAGATAATGAAGATGGTGAGTCTCCTTGATGAGACCACTAGGCTCAAAAAGTTCCCTCTGTCAGCATTACATACATAGAAGATGAGAAATTTATTTTTGCTGCAGAATATTGAGCTCGCTGAATGAAATCAGAAAGTTTGATTAATTAATGTATCTGTAGAGTGTTGTGCAAATGTATTTGTATATCGAGTGAACTGTTAAACCCTGTATAGGTAAACTATGTAGAGCGAGTCAACAGGGGAGGCAATCAGTGAGCTTCAGCAAATAATAAAGATGAATGGGTTTCTTCGGTGAGATCCCCAGGGACCCCCAATCAAAATAGGCAGTTAGACCCTAAAGCAAGTATTATGAGGAGACACAATAGCTGATATAGCTCTTAAGGTTATGCAGTCAGATATCAAGTAGATAGATTATCCTCTGTCAGAATTATATACACAGAGTATGAAGATTGCTATTTTTGCTGCAGAACGTTACCCCTTGTATATAATGTCTCTCTTAATGCCAAGCAGGGCTGCAGAGACCTGCACTTTTTTAGATGTTGGTGGGACCACAGTTAGACTTTAGCACTCGAGGCTCCAACAGCGCATCCCAAGTTCAGAACACTGTACACCACAGGTTCAGGTCAGCAACAACCCTCTAGGTGCTCAGCAGCAGGAGGTCGGTTTCCCCAAAACCCCCAGGTCGGCACACACCTTAATCACTGACCGACATCTGAAGAGGGACGCAATCCAGGTGAACCGCAACACAGCTTCTGTGTCCCTGTAGAAGATCCGCAGCTGCCAGAAAGCAAGTGCTGCACGATGTTGCACCGGCCTCTCTGGGAGAAAGACCTTCGGCTCCGGAGCAGTCCGTCTCCAGCACAACCGCACCGGAAGTAACCAGGCACGGCCAGGGCCAGCAGGACGACAGGAGGAGGTGGCAGAACGGCAGACAGGAGTCGGTAAGACGGCAGACAGGAGGCGGCAGTTCGGGATTCCCCAAGGTAAGATCTGCAGGCGCTGATGCTCCGCTTCCGTCGGCTTACACCGCCAGCTATTTTAGACAACCGTTCTTAAACGGCTATGAGCCCTTGTTTTAGAGGGGTGCCCCCGAGCTCAGATGGATCCCCCAATGCCGGGTGGACACTTTGAGGTAAGGCACAGGCCTTAGGAGGGTACCGGGAGCAAGAGGGAGCAGGGGGAGCTGTCAATCAAACTCCGCCCCCGCCGGTTCACACCGCCGGCTATTATAGCTTACCGCTTGTAAACGGCTATGAGTCTTTGGTTCACAGGGGTGCCCCCAAGCTCAGATATGTCCCCCAATGTCGGGTGAACGCCCCGAGGCGAGGCACAAGTCCCAGGAAGGCGCCGGGAGCAGGGGGGAGCAGGGAGAGCTGTAAATCAAACACCGCCTCCGTCAGCTCGCGCCGCCGGCTATTTTAGCTTACCGCTTGTAAACGGCTATGAATCCTCGGCTCCAAGGTGTGTCCCCGAGCCCAGATGACTCTCCCAAAGCCGGGTGGATTCTTTGTGGCAGGGCACAGGCCTTAAGAAGGATCCGGGAGCTTGAGTGACGTCAGCGGCTCGCTGCTAATTTAGGCCGCGGCTTCCCGCTCTCCTGCAGGCCGCAGCTAGTCTTCACCCAATCTGGGCATAAAGACCTGTGAAAATAGGATTTTCTTGATCTACAAGTGATCAGACGTCCTCCAGAGATAGTTATTCAGCCACAAATCTCCTCCAAGTGTCGCTTTTCAGTAGTTTAGAGCAGGGGCTTCAGGAGCCCAGCAGATGCACGTCCTTTCACATGCAGCAGCAAACCACGCCCTTACTTCTACTTTTTATCCTAATTGATATGTTATTTTTGTTTTGCTCTTTTGTAGAACAGGAAAATCCTTAACTGGAAGCTTTCTTTGGAATCTTGGAATTCTCGGACGACATTAAAGAATTCCGGTCATACTCCAACTGTGTGGTAAGCATTTGCTCAAGCATTCGATCAAATTTTCAAAGTTTTGAATGTAGACAATATGCAATCATCATGTGTCAGAAAGCTGAGAGGCTTTACATTGAGATTGCATTTTTATTACTTCAAGCTAAACTGTTGTTTTTCAGTTAAGAAATGAAAGACCATCCTCGATCCAGGCATTTCCCTTTTAGCAGTCTCTGAAATCTGTTACCTCAGGTCAATTACGGTATGAAATATTTGTTCAACTTCTTAGTTGCTTCTCTGCAATACCCACACATTTTATAATGATAACTACTGTAAAAGCTCATATTAAAGATTAGTTTCTACTGCATTGTTGTGAAATTGTGTGCCTGCACAAAGCTTAGGATGTAAATTTCTTGAGTATTGCATGGGTCATGTCATGGCTCATGCACTTTGTAGAAGGACCGTAAAAAAAACCTGCCATTCTTGACAAGGGAGCCTCTTCAAAGTATTGCATTTTGAGGATATTTTGGACCTTCTATCAAGAATGAGTCATTAGAAAAACCTTGAAGAACATGTGTGGCCTTTACTCTTCAATTTTTGGAAGACACCAAATCAAAGTAAGTAGAACAAATTTAGTATTTCAATTTTTGCATTGTATTTTGTCCATTGGTCTTAGCTGACATTTTTTGTTTTGCTTTGTGTAGCCAAGAAAATTATTTCTCTGGAAGCAAATTCTGGACTCTTGGAATCAATGAAAAACAGTTTAAAATTCACGTTATGCTTCAGTTGGGTGGTAAGTATTTGCTCGACCATTCAGTTACATGTACAAAGCTATAACTGTAAATTATATCAAATCATCATTTGTTAGAACGCTGAAAGGCTTTACATTGAAATTGTAATTTATTATTTCAAACTAAACTGTTGTGTTTTAGTTAGAAAAACAAAGGACAATCCTCTATCCAGGCAATTCCCCATTTGTAGTCACTGAAACAATCATCCTTAGGTCAATTATGGTAAGAAGGTCATGTTCATGTGCTTGGTTGTTCCTATGCAATGCACGCACATTTCACAATGATTTATATACAGTAAAGGCTCTTGTCAAAGAGTTGATTTACTGTACTGTTGTGAAACTATGTGCATGCATAGAGCTATGAGCAATAACTTTTTGCACATTGCATGAGCCATAGCATAGTTAATGCATTTTCTACAAAACCTTGGAAGGGTTCTTCCACCTTTGACAAAGGTGCATCTTCTGAATGTTGGATGAAGAAGTCATTTTGGACCTTACATCAAGAAAAGATTCAATCAGAAGAACTTTCAAGAAGATGTGTGGCTTTCATTGAACATTTTAAAAAAACATCAAATCAAAGTAAGTAGAACAAATGTAATATTTAAATGTTTGTATTTAACCTCCCCTTTTTGCCCTAACTGATATGTTTTTTGGTTGTGCTTTTTTGTAGAACAGGAAAATCCTTACCTGAAATTCTTACATTGAAGAATTCAGGTCATTCTCAAACTATGGAGTATGAAATACTTGTTCAACTGCTGAACTACATTATTCTTAGGCCAGTTATGGTAAGAAGGTCATGTTCGAGCGCTTGCTTCATTCTGTACAATGCCCTCACATTTCACAATGATAAATGCAGTAAAAACTCTTGTGAAAGAGTTGTTTTACTGCACTGTTGTGAAACTATCTGCATACACAGAGCTTTGAGCAAGAAAAGATTCCATCAGAAGAACGATGAAGAAGATGTGTTGCTTTTCTTGATCTTTTTTGGAACACATCAAATCAAAGTAAGTAAAACAAATGTAAAATTTAAATGCTTGGATTTAAACTACTTTTTATCCTAATTTATATGTTATTTTTGTTTTGCTCTTTTGTAGAACAGGAAAATCATTAGCTGGAAAGCTTTCTTTGGAATCTTGGAATTCTCGGACGACATTGAAGAATTCCAGTCATACTCCAACTGTGTGGTAAGCATTTGCTGAAGTATTCTTTCAAATTTTCAAAGTTTTGAATGTAGACAATATGCAATCATCATGTGTCAGAAAGCTGAGAGGCTTTACATTGAGATTGCATTTTTATTACTTCAAGCTAAACTGTTGTTTTTAAGTTAAGAATTGCAAGACCATCCTCGATCCAGGCATTTCCCTTTTAGCAGTCTCTGAAATCTGTTATCCTCAGGTCAGTTATGGTATGAAATATTTGTTCAACTACTTAGTTGCTTCTCTGCAATACCCACACATTTTATAATGATAAGTACTGTAAAAGCTCTTAGTAAAAATTAGTTTCTACTGCATTGTTGTGAAATTGTGTGCCTGCCCAAAGCTTAGGATGTAAA
>JARQOD010000007.1:53530710-53629992 GCA_033576555.1 Oophaga sylvatica | reverse complement strand
CCCACCGTGGAAGCTACTAGCGACATAAAAAACGATCACAAAAGAAAAACGATCGCAAAACTATGCGTCGCCATCGTGATCGCAGCGGGAGCGTTCTGTGTGACAATACCTTGTCCTGCGCTGAGGGGGTCAAGCTTCTGCCCTGACAGGTAGAGGCGACTCACCCAGCTGGCCGTGGTGTAGTGTCTCCTTTCGGTCGGTCGGGGAGAGCGGAGAGTGAGGAGCCCGAGGAGGCCGTCAGTAATGGCCGCTGCGCTAGAGGAGAGAAACCGGAAGAAAAAAGGCAGGGTAAGGCGCGCGCTCAGAGCGCTTCCTGCTCGTGAAAAAAATGGGAGAGCGCGAAGCCACGCCCCCCGCCGGTTTCAAAAAAAGCGCGCGATTCACTCCGCTCTCCGCTCCCATGTCCTGCAGGCATCCACCTGCGGACAAAAGTACACAATCACCACACTGAATACATGTAGCAGCGGCTGCCGCAGCGGCCGCTAAAGCACTCAAACACATTAAAATGTGGAGTACTCACCCAGCTGAGCG
Source organism: Oophaga sylvatica (assembly GCA_033576555.1). Lineage (NCBI taxonomy): Eukaryota > Metazoa > Chordata > Amphibia > Anura > Dendrobatidae > Oophaga > Oophaga sylvatica. The sequence continues at coordinate 53,629,461 of JARQOD010000007.1, read as the reverse complement.
CCACAGGGACCCCTCAGAGATTTGTGGCGCTGTGCCCGTAGCTTCCCCCCAGGGCGGGGAACGCAGTGACCCCAGAAGCGTGGTTTGCGTCCCCGCCAGGGAAGCAATCCTCATCCCCCAGGGCCGGCAGGGTTCTGCAGGGACCACCTTACAGGGTAATACAGATCCGCCAAGGGAGAGGTGGGAGTCCAGCAGCGCTGAGACCCCTGAGACTTCTAGACCATTGGCGGTCAAGTCTCTGTCCGACTAAAATAAAAAAATCTTCTGAGGAGCTGCTTCCAGCAGCGACTATCCTCTGTGAACCTCAAATTTTAGACTGGAGAGCTGGAGTAGGAGGAGCCCTACATGCTGGAGGGGCCGGTCAACACTTTTTTAATCTGAGGTGTTTCTATCCTATGTGGGCTCCGCCTACCCACTAGTAATGACTAGTGTGTCTCCCTTCCTTCATCTGCTGCTGAAAATAATATTTTTTTTATATAAAATTGTTTTTATTGTATAAAAGCGCCAAAACATAAAAAAATGATATAAATGAGGTATCGCCGTAATCGTACTGACCCCAAGAATAAAACTTTTTCATCAATTTTACCACACGCGGAACGGTATAAACGCCTCCCCCAAAAGAAATTCATGAATTGCTGATATTTGTTCATTCTAACCTCCCAAAAATCGAAATAAAAAGCGATCAAAAAATGTCACATGCTCAAAAATGGTACCAATAAAAACGTCACCTCGTCCCGCAAAAAATAAGACCTCACATGACTCTGTGGGCCAAAATATGCAAAAAATTATAGCTCTCAAAATGTGGTGATGCAAAAACTATTTTTTGCAATAAAAAGCGTCTTTTAGCGTGACAGCTGCCAATCATAAAAACCCGCTATAAATAGTAAATCAAACCCCCCTTTATCACCCCCTTAGTTAGGGAAAAATAATAAAATTAAAAAAAAGTATTTATTTCCATTTTCCCATTAGGGTTAGGGTTGCGGCTAAAGTTAGGGTTAGGGTTGACGCTAACGTTAGGATTAGGGTTAGGGTTGGGATTAGGGTTATGGGTGTGTTAGGGTTAGGTTTGTGGTTAGGGTTGGGACTAGGGTTAGGGGTGTGTTGGGGTTAGGGTTGGAGTTAGAATTGGGGGGTTTCCGCTGTTTAGGCACATCAGGGGCTCTCCAAATGTGACATGGCGTCTGATCTAAATTCCAGCCAATTCTGCATTGAAAAAGTCAAACAGTGCTCCTTCACTTCTGAGCTCTGCCATGCGCCCAAACAGTAGTTTACCCCCGCATATGGGGTATCAGCGTACTCTGGACCCCAGGAGTTATTGTGCAATTTGTCCTATTTCTTCTGTTACCCTTGGGAAACTAAAAAACTGGGGGTAAAAATATAATTTTTAAAAAACAAAATGATTTTTTTGTTTTTACGACTGTACGTACTAAACTTCTGTGAAGCACTTGGGGCTTCATAGCGCTCACCACACATCTAGATAAGTTCCTTGTGGGGTCTATTTTCCAAAATGGGGTCACTTGTGGGGGGTTTCCACTGTTTAGGCGCATCAGGGGCTCTCCAAATGCGACATGACGCCCCCACCATTCCATCAAAGTCTGCAATCCAAAACGTCACTACTTCCCTTCCGAGCCCCAACGTGTACCCATACAGTAGTTTTCTCCCACATATTGGGTATCAGCGTACTCATGACAAATTGGACAACAACTTTTGGGGTCCAATTTCTCCTGTTACCCTTGTGAAAATAAAATATTGGGGGCGAAAAAATCATTTTTGTAAAAAAAAAAAAAATTTTATTTTTACGTCTGTACATTATAAACTTCTGTGAAGCACTTCGGGGTTCAAAGTGCTCACCACATATCTAGATAAGTTCATTGTGGGGTCTATTTTCCAAAATGGGTCACTTGTGGGGGGTTTCCACTGTTTAGGTGCATCAGGGGCTCTCCAAATGCGACATGACGCCCCCAGACCATTCCATCAAAGTCTGCAATCCAAAACGTCACTACTTCCCTTCCGAGCCCCGACGTGTGCCCATACAGTGGTTTTCTCCCACATATTGGGTATCAGCGTACTCAGGACAAATTGGACAACAACTTTTGGGGTCCAATTTCTCCTGTTACCCTTGTGAAAATAAAATATTGGGGGCAAAAAAATCATTTTTGTAAAAAAAAAAAGGATTTTTTATTTTTACGGCTGTACGTTATAAACTTCTGTGAAGCACTTCGGGGTTCAAAGTGCTCACCACACATCTAGATAAGTTCCTTGTGGGGTCTATTTTCCAAAATGGGGTCACTTGTGGGGGGTTTCCACTGTTTAGGCGCATCAGGGGCTCTCCAAATGCGACATGACGCCCCCAGACCATTCCATCAAAGTCTGCAATCCAAAACATCACTACTTCCCTTCCGAGCCCCGACGTGCGCCCATACAGTAGTTTACTCCCACATATTGGTTATCAGCGTACTCAGGACAAATTGGACAACAACTTTTGGGGTCCAATTTCTCCTGTTACCCTTGTGAAAATAAAATATTGGGGACGAAAAAATCATTTTTGTAAAAAAAAAAAAAGATTTTTATTTTACAGCTGTACGTTCAAAGTGCTCACCACACATCTAGATAAGTTCCTTGAGGGGTCTAGTTTCTAAAATGGTGTCATTTGTTGAGGGTTTCCACTGTTTAGGCAGATCAGGAGCTCTCCAAACACAACATGGCATCCAGCCAATTCTGTGTTGAAAAAGTCGAACGGCGCTCCTTCCCTTCCAAACTCTGCCATGCACCTAAACAGTGGTTTACCCCCACATATGGGGTATCAGCGTACTCAGGACAAATTGCACAATAACTTTTGGAGTCTTGTTACCCTTGGAAAAATAAAAATTGGGGTGAAAAGATCATTTTTGTGGAAAAAATATGATTTTTTAATTTTACGGCTCTACGTTATAAAGTTGTGTGAAGCACTTTGGGGTTGAAATTGCTCACCAAAGATCTAGATAAGTTCCTTAGGGGGTCTAGTTTCCCAAATGGGGTCACTTGTGGGGGGTTTCCACTGTTTAGGCACATCAGAGGCTTTCCAAATGCAACATGCTGTCCAATCTCAATTCCAGCCAATTTTGTTTGGAAAAAGTCAAATGGTGCTCCTTCCATTCCGAGCTCTGCTGTGCGCCCAAACAGTGGTTCCCCCCCACATATGGGGTATAAGCGTACTCAGGACAAATTGGACATCAACTTTTGTGGTCCAATTTCTCTTGTTACCCTTGGGAAAATAAAAAATTAGTGACTAAAAGATAATTTTTGTGGGAAAAAAATAGGATTTTTTATTTTCATGCTCGGGCATTATAAACTTGTGTGAAGCACTTGGGGGTTCAAAGTGCTCACCAAAGATCTAGATAAGCTCCTTAGGGGGTCTAGTTTCCAAAATGGGGTCACTTGTGGGGGGTTTCCACTGTTTAGGCACATCTGGGGCACTGCAAACGGAACATGACCCCCATCAACGTCTGCATTCCAAAACGTTACTACTTCCTTTCCAAGTCCTGTAGTGCGCCCAAACAGTTTCCCCCCACTTATGGGGTATCAGCGTACTCAGGACAAATTGGACAACAACTTTTGGGGTCCAATTTCCTTGGAAAAATCAAAAATTTGGGACTAAAAAATCATTTTTGTGGAAAATAGTTTTTTTTATTTTTCAGACCCAGGCATTATAAACTTTTGTGAAACACTTGGGGGTTCAAAGTGCTCACAACAGATCTAGATAAGTTTCTTAGGGGGTCTAGTTTCCAAAATAGTGTCACTTGTGGGGGGTTTCCACTGTTTAGGCACATCAGGGGCTCTCCAAATGCGACATGACGCCCCCACCATTCCATCAAAGTCTGCAATCCAAAACGTCACTACTCCCCTTCCGAGCCCCAACGTGTACCCATACAGTAGTTTTTCCCACATATTGGGTATCAGCGTACTCATGACAAATTGGACAACAACTTTTGGGGTCCAATTTCTCCTGTTACCCTTGTGAAAATAAAATATTGGGGGCGAAAAAATCATTTTTGTAAAAAAAAAAAAAATTTTATTTTTACGTCTGTACATTATAAACTTCTGTGAAGCACTTCGGGTTCAAAGTGCTCACCACATATCTAGATAAGTTCATTGTGGGGTCTATTTTCCAAAATGGGGTCACTTGTGGGGGGTTTCCACTGTTTAGGTGCATCAGGGGCTCTCCAAATGCGACATGACGCCCCCAGACCATTCCATCAAAGTCTGCAATCCAAAACGTCACTACTTCCCTTCCGAGCCCCGACGTGTGCCCATACAGTGGTTTTCTCCCACATATTGGGTATCAGCGTACTCAGGACAAATTGGACAACAACTTTTGGGGTCCAATTTCTCCTGTTACCCTTGTGAAAATAAAATATTGGGGGCAAAAAAATCATTTTTGTAAAAAAAAAAGGATTTTTTATTTTTACGGCTGTACGTTATAAACTTCTGTGAAGCACTTCGGGGTTCAAAGTGCTCACCACACATCTAGATAAGTTCCTTGTGGGGTCTATTTTCCAAAATGGGGTCACTTGTGGGGGGTTTCCACTGTTTAGGCGCATCAGGGGCTCTCCAAATGCGACATGACGCCCCCAGACCATTCCATCAAAGTCTGCAATCCAAAACATCACTACTTCCCTTCCGAGCCCCGACGTGCGCCCATACAGTAGTTTACTCCCACATATTGGATATCAGCCTACTCAGGACAAATTGGACAACAACTTTTGGGGTCCAATTTCTCCTGTTACCCTTGTGAAAATAAAATATTGGGGACGAAAAAATCATTTTTGTAAAAAAAAAAAAAGATTTTTATTTTACAGCTGTACGTTCAAAGTGCTCACCACACATCTAGATAAGTTCCTTGAGGGGTCTAGTTTCTAAAATGGTGTCATTTGTTGAGGGTTTCCACTGTTTAGGCAGATCAGGAGCTCTCCAAACACAACATGGCATCCAGCCAATTCTGTGTTGAAAAAGTCGAACGGCGCTCCTTCCCTTCCAAACTCTGCCATGCACCTAAACAGTGGTTTACCCCCACATATGGGGTATCAGCGTACTCAGGACAAATTGCACAATAACTTTTGGAGTCTTGTTACCCTTGGAAAAATAAAAATTGGGGTGAAAAGATCATTTTTGTGGAAAAAATATGATTTTTTAATTTTACGGCTCTACGTTATAAAGTTGTGTGAAGCACTTTGGGGTTGAAATTGCTCACCAAAGATCTAGATAAGTTCCTTAGGGGGTCTAGTTTCCCAAATGGGGTCACTTGTGGGGGGTTTCCACTGTTTAGGCACATCAGAGGCTTTCCAAATGCAACATGCTGTCCAATCTCAATTCCAGCCAATTTTGTTTGGAAAAAGTCAAATGGTGCTCCTTCCATTCCGAGCTCTGCTGTGCGCCCAAACAGTGGTTCCCCCCCACATATGGGGTATAAGCGTACTCAGGACAAATTGGACATCAACTTTTGTGGTCCAATTTCTCTTGTTACCCTTGGGAAAATAAAAAATTAGTGACTAAAAGATAATTTTTGTGGGAAAAAAATAGGATTTTTTATTTTCATGCTCGGGCATTATAAACTTGTGTGAAGCACTTGGGGGTTCAAAGTGCTCACCAAAGATCTAGATAAGCTCCTTAGGGGGTCTAGTTTCCAAAATGGGGTCACTTGTGGGGGGTTTCCACTGTTTAGGCACATCTGGGGCACTGCAAACGGAACATGACCCCCATCAACGTCTGCATTCCAAAACGTTACTACTTCCTTTCCAAGTCCTGTAGTGCGCCCAAACAGTTTCCCCCCCACTTATGGGGTATCAGCGTACTCAGGACAAATTGGACAACAACTTTTGGGGTCCAATTTCCTTGGGAAAAATCAAAAATTTGGGACTAAAAAATCATTTTTGTGGAAAATAGTTTTTTTTATTTTTCAGACCCAGGCATTATAAACTTTTGTGAAACACTTGGGGGTTCAAAGTGCTCACAACAGATCTAGATAAGTTTCTTAGGGGGTCTAGTTTCCAAAATAGTGTCACTTGTGGGGGGTTTCCACTGTTTAGGCACATCAGGGGCACTCCAAACACGACATGGCGTCCGATCTCAATTCCAGCCAATTTTAGTTTGAAAAAGTCAAACGGCGCTCCTTCCCTTACGAGCTCTGCCGTGTGCCAAAACAGTGGTTTTCCTCCACATATTGGCTATTGGCGTACTCAGGAGAAATTGCACAACAACTTTTTCTGTCCATTTGCTTATTTTACCCTTGTGAAAATAAAAAAAAAGTTTGTAATAGATCATTTTTGTGGCTAAAAAGTTAAATATTCATTTTTTCCTTCCACGTTGCTTCAGCTCCTGTGAAGCACCTGAAGGGTTAATAAACTTCTTGAATGTGGTTTTGAGTACCTTGAGGGGTGCAGTTTTTAGAATGGTGTCACTTATGGGTATTTTCTGCCATATAGACCCGTCAAAGTGACTTCAAATATGAGGTGGTCCCTAAAAAAAATGGCTTTGTAAATTTTGTTGTAAAAATGAGAAATCACTGGTCAACTTTTAACCCTTATAATTTCCTAAGAAAAAAAAAAATTGGTTCCAAAATTGTGCTGATGTAAAGTATACATGTGGGAAAAGTTATTTCTTAACTATTTTGTGTGACATAGTACTCTGTTTTAAGGGAATAAAAATTCAAAGTTTGAAAATTGCAAAATTTTCAAAATTTTCGCCATATTTGCTTTTTTTTCAAAAATAAACGCAAGGTATATCGAAGAAATTTTACTTCTAACGTGAAGTACAATATGTCACGAGAAAACAGTCTCAGAATCGCGAAGATCCGTTGAAGCGTTCCAGAGTTATAACCTCATAAAGAGACAGTGGTCAGAATTGTAAAAATTGGCCCGGTCATTAACGTGCAAACCACCCTTGAGGGTGAAGGGTTAATAAGAGCTTTTACTATACTTATCATTATAAAATATGTGGGTATTGCAGAGAAGCAACTAAGTAGTTGAACAAATATTTCATACCATAACTGACCTGAGGATAACAGATTTCAGAGACTGCTAAAAGGGAAATGCCTGGATCGAGGATGGTCTTGCAATTCTTAACTTAAAAACAACAGTTTAGCTTGAAGTAATACAAATGCAATCTCAATGTAAAGCCTCTCAGCTTTCTGACACATGATGATTGCATATTGTCTTCATTCAAAACTTTGAAAATTTGAAAGAATGCTTGAGCAAATGCTTACCACACAGTTGGAGTATGACCTTAATTCTTCAATGTCTTCCGAGAATTCCAAGATTCCAAAGAAAGCTTTCCAGCTAATGATTTTCCTGTTCTACAAAAGAGCAAAACAAAAATAACAAATCAGTTAGGATAAAAAGTAGTTTAAATCCAAGCATTTAAATTTTACATTTGTTTTACTTACTTTGATTTGATGTGTTCCAAAAAAAGATCAAGAAAAGCAACACATCTTCTTCATCGTTCTTCTGATGGAATCTTTTCTTGCTCAAAGCTCTGTGTATGCACATAGTTTCACAACAGTGCAGTAAAACAACTCTTTCACAAGAGTTTTTACTGCATTTATCATTGTGAAATGTGAGGGCATTGTACAGAATGAAGCAAGCGCTTGAACATGACCTTCTTACCATAACTGGCCTAAGAATAATATAGTTCAGCAGTTGAACAAGTATTTCATACTCCATAGTTTGAGTATGACCTGAATTCTTCAATGTAAGAATTTCAGGTAAGGATTTTCCTGTTCTACAAAAAAGCACAACCAAAAAACATATCAGTAAGGACAAAAAGGGGAGGTTAAATACAAACATTTAAATATTACATTTGTTCTACTTATTTTGATTTGATGTTTTTTTAAAATGTTCAATGAAAGCCACACATCTTCTTGAAAGTTCTTCTGATTGAATCTTTTCTGGATGTAAGGTCCAAAATGACTTCTTCATCCAACATTCAGAAGATGCACCTTTGTCAAAGGTGGAAGAACCCTTCCAAGGTTCTTGTAGAAAATGCATTAACTATGCTATGGCTCATGCAATGTGCAAAAAGTTATTGCTCATAGCTCTATGCATGCACATAGTTTCACAACAGTACAGTAAATCAACTCTTTGACAAGAGCCTTTACTGTATATAAATCATTGTGAAATGTGCGTGCATTGCATAGGAACAACCAAGCACACGAACATGACCTTCTTACCATAATTGACCTACTTAGAAGAGGCTCCCTTGTCAAGAATGGCAGTATTTTTTTACGGTTCTTCAACAAAGTGCATGAGCCATGACATGTCCCATGCAATACTCAAGAAATTTACATCCTAAGCTTTGTGCAGGCACACAAGTTCACAACAATGCAGTAGAAACTAATCTTTAATAAGATCTTTTACTGTACTTATCATTGTAAAATGTGTGGGTATTGCAGAGAAGCAATTAAATAGTGCATTATACTACTATGGGGTGCATTATATCACTTTTAGGGTGCAGTATATGAATATGGGGGTGCGGTTTACGACTATGTGGGTGCATTATACTAATTTGGGGTTGCATTATACTACTATGGGTTACATTATAGTACTATAGAGGTGCATTTTACAAATATGGCGGTGCATTATACTGCGATTGTGTTGTATTATACTGCTTTGGGGGTGCATTAAACTGCTATGGGGCTGCATTATACTCCTACAGTATTGCATTACACTATATATGACAATGGGGTTCATTATGCTGCTATAGGGGAGCATTAAACTACTGTGGGGGTGCATTATGCTACTATGTGGGTGCATTATAATACTATGGGGTGCATTTTACCACTATGGTGATGCATTATGTTACTATGGGGGTGCGTTATACTACTATGTGGGTGCATTATACCGCTATGGGGCTACGCTATGGGATTGCATTATACTCCTACGGAGTTGCATTGTACTTTATATGATGTTGGGGGTATACTGCTATGGGAGTGCATTATACTACTGTGGGGGTGCATTATACTACTTAGATGTACATTGTACTACTATGGGGTTCATTATACTACCATAGTGTGCATTATATGACTATCAAGGTGAATTTTATTACTATGGGGGTGCATTATACTGCTATAAGGTTGCATTATACTGTTGTGGGGTGCATTATACTACTATGGGAGGGCATGATACTACTATGGGGGTCCATTATACTACTATTAGGATGCATTATACTGCTATGGGGCTGCATTATTCTGCTATGAGTTTGCATTATACTATATATTACTATAGGGGTACATTATACTGCTATGGGGGTGCATTATGCTGCTATGGAAGTGCAATATACTGCTATGAGTTGCATTATACTCTATATGAATATGGGGTGCATTACACTGCTATTATGGTGCATTATACAACTATGGGGGTGCATTATACTGCTATGGGATTGCATTATACTCCTTTGTGGGTGCATTATACTGTGTATTACTATGGGTTGCATTATACTGCTATGTGGGTGCATTATATTGTGTTTCACGTGCATTATACTGTATATGACTATAGAGTGCATTATATTTCTATGGGGGTGCATTACACTATATATGGTTATTGGGGTGCATTTTACTCCTATGGGGTGCATTATACTATACATGACTATGGGGGTGCATTATACTGCTATGGAGGTGCATTATACTCCTATGTGGGTGCATTATTCTATATATGACTATGAGGGTGCATTATACTTCTATGGGGGTGCATTACATTATATATGACTATTGGGGTGCATTATACTCCTATGGGGTGCATTATACTATACATGACTATGGAGGTGCATTATACTCCTATGTGGGTGCATTATACTATATATGACTAAGAGGGTGCATTATACTGCTGCGGGGTGCATTATATGACTATATGAGGGCATGATTCTACTATAGGAGGGCATTATACTACTATTGGGATGCATTATACTGCTATGGGGTGCATTATACTGCTATTATGGTGCATTATACATCTATAGCGGTGCATTATACTGCTATGGGAGTGCATTATACTGCTATTATGGTGCATTATACAACTATGGGGGTGCATTATACTGCTATGGGAGTGCATTATACTGCTTTACGGGTGCATTATATTGTGTATGACTATGGGTTGCATTACACTGCTGTTGGCGTGCATTATACTATATATGAATATGGGGTGCATTATACTTCTATGGAGGTGCATTTTACTATACATGACTATGTGGGTGCATTATACTTCTATGTGGTTGCACCTACGTCATTGTATTTGTTTATCTGCGTTGACGAGGCCAGGAATGACAAAGATGGGTGAGCCGGAAGTGATGTATGCTGCTCACGTGGCGCTTCATGTGTTCCATTAACCAGAATGTGCGATCCAACAACCGGAAGCACGCTGTGTAAGTAGGCGCGCGTCTATATAAAAAGACAGGAAGGTGCCATCTGCGTAATGGCAGCAGCGATGTTGTATGAAATAGACGTCCTTTTCCCCTGATTATTCCAGGAAGATGAAACGCATTGGGAGACGCTAATTTTTGTGACTCGGTGGTATGCCGAACATGAGTGGTTTATTGAAGCGGACGCGGGTAACTCGGTGATAGAGTGTGGTGGAATAATCTTCAACTCCTTAGCTGAATATAAACTAATTTACATATGTCTACATTGCACCTTGAGGAATCTAAAGTCCCGGTCACAAACAGCGATCTCGCTAGCGAGATCGCTGCTGAGTCACTAGTTTTGTGACGCAGCAGCGAGTTCACCAGCGATATCGCTGTGTGTGACATTCAGCAATGATCAGCCCCCCTGCTGGGTATCGCTGATCGTCGCTGAATGTCCTGGACTTTTTTTTGATCGCTGGTCTCCTGCTGGCCAGCACGCATCACTGTGTGTTGCAGGCAGTAGACCAGCGATCAGCTGGTAACAAGGTACACATCGGGTTTCCAGGCGCGGGGCTGTGCCTGGAAACCCGATGTGTACATTGGATACCAGCGCGCTGCTGCAGGGGAGCTGGTAACCAAGGTACACATCGGGTTTCCAGGTGTCGCGCAGCGCCTAGAAACCCGATGTGTACCTTGGTTACCAGCTCCCTGCATCAGCTGGCTGGTATCCAACGTACACTGCGGGTAACTAGACGACGTTACCCGCAGTGTCGCTGTCCTGATCGCTGCCTGAGCTGCCTGTTTGGCAGCTCAGCAGCGATCATGTAGCGACACACCAGCGATCCTGATCGTTGTCGGGATCGCTGGTGTGTCGCTATGTGAGACGGGGCCCTAAAACGTATACCCCGGAGATTCATTAATTTATATGGGCATAGATGTATTGCACCTCAAAGGATGCTTTTTTTTTCTAATATTATTTTGTTTGCTGCTTTGGTCATATTGGTAATAGGATTAAGTCCTAGATTTTGATGTCCTGACTGTCTGAGACATATGATTATTGCCTCCCTTTACGGATTGTCATATAGAGATCTGGTTGCCCTTAAATATATGTTGCAGTAATGATGACTGAAACGGAATAAGTCTCGTTTGAACTCAATGTTATTACCCGGTTTTTTCTTCTCTTTGATAAATAGAGCGATTTATTGTGAAAACGCTATAGAAGAAGGGGGATAAAGCAATTTAATGATATTATGTGAAAATGGCCTGATTCTCTGAATGACTATTACTCTGTTTTTGTGAAATTCAGGCATTAATGGGATTGATGGCAACCTTGCGAGTGTTGACCTAATGATAGTTCCATGAGTAATACTACTATAGAATAGTCCAATTTATATAAACTGGAGATAAGTGACCGAGGTACTAAAAATAGGTCATACAGTCCAGTTTGGACTTTTTTGGATTCTGGAAGGCTGTTCACTGTGAATATTTTTATTGCACATTTTGGTTTGTACATGCACAAGTGCACTTTATAGGATTTAGATTGTATATTTTAACATTATTTAAATAAAGGTTATATTTTATATTTCCCAAACTGATTGATTATAGAAAACTATTTTTTGGGCAACATATACTCCACCTGCTTTTCTGATATGAGTGCATTATGCCATGCATGACTATGGGGATGCATTATACTGCTATGAGGGTGCATTATAACTATTTGATGGTGCATTACATTATATATGATTATGGGGGTGCATTATACTGCTATGTGGTTGCATTATACTACTATGGGGTGCATCATACGACTATGGGGTGCATTATACTACTATGGGGGTGTATTATACTGCTATGGGGTGTGCATTATACTACTATGGGGTTGCATTATACTGCTATGGGGTACATCATTCGACTATGGGGTGCATTATATTACTATGGGGTGTATTATACTGCTATGGGGGTGCATTATACTACTATGGGGTGCATTATTCTGCAATGGGGGTGCATTATTCTACTATGAAGTGCATTATATGACTAGGGGAGGGCATGATACTACTATGGGGGTGCATTATACTACTATTGGGATCTATTATACTGCTATGGGGGTGCATTATACTGCTTTGGGGGTGCATTATACTATATATGAATATGGGGTGCATTATACTGCTATGATGGCGCATTATACTCCTATGTGGGTGCATTATACTATAAATGTCAGTATTCCGGGTTTTCTAGGTAACTTTGTCAATGATTTTGCCCTTTGTTAAAATGGAGTTTGCTGTTTTGTGTGCCCTACTTCCTGTTCGTTTGTTTAAAACCTGGCTCAGGTGTTGGCTTCACTGCTGGAGTATTCTGCTTCCGTTTCCCTGCAACCCAGCTGCTTTGTTCCTCACAGATCTTTTGTGTATTTACCAGGAAAGTGCATAACCTTATCTTCAGGTGTTTCTCAGCCACAGCAGTTTCTACCCATGGCTCTGGACATTCTCTGCATATGTAAGTTGCACAAAGTACTGTGTTATCACTAAACTGTTGACTTGGGAATTTAACCCTTGGTTCACTCCATCTGATAAGAACTGTGTTTCTGAACTGTTGCTGTTTAACCCTTTTGTGCATTACCTCTGGTGAGAGCTGTTGGAACTGTTACTGGAACCTTACTGACATATGAACTTGTTGTTGGACTTCACTGAATTAAGCCACAACTGAATTAACTTGTTCCTGGACCTCCCTGTGTTTTCTGCATACCTGGATCTGACTCTTCACACACCAGCAGTGTGTAAATCCAGCCACGTTACCTGTGCATCAGACTTACCTTGTGGTCACATTTGTGTGAGGACTCCGTCGTAAGAACTTTACCACCCTCGCTATAGAGGTTCAAGGACTTATATATCCGGATTCATATAACTGGACTTGTGTATATATATATGGACTCATTGCATGTCACTACGGGTTGTTTGAATATTGTTTTTGGGTGTTTTGCTGTTTCACAAATACATTATTTACATTCAAAGAAACCCGTCTCTGATTGTTCATTGCCCCACGCTATCAGAATCCTCGAGTTCCTACAATAGTATTACAGGATACTCCAGCCTAAAAAAGAGGATTCTGCTGGGGCAATGACGGAGACACGGGCAGACAAATTGTTCACCATAGTTAACTCCTTGCAGCAGGAGGTGGCGGCTGCACACAATCAGATTAGAGACTTGGAGTCTCGGGTTAACCACAATGCACAGGGGTTTGGTCAGGCTCTCCAAGATCTACGTGCTAGGTTAGAGTCCTGGAGGCCTTACCTACTGAGCCTACCTCATCCACCAGTATGCCCAAATTGCCTCCATTCCGTTTTAATGGTGACCGAAGTCAATTCCGTGGGTTTGTTAATCAATGTATATTATTTTTTGATGTACATGCCTCCTACTACCGGTCTGATAGATCTAAGGTTCTATGTATTATTATGTTGTTGACATCACGTGCACTGGCTTGGGCAAATCCTATGGTTGAAAGTCATGATACCCGTCTAAATAATTTGGATAATTTTCTGGCAGCCATGGCGCAAATGTTCGACGATCCCAACCGCCGTGCTACCGCTGAATCTGCCTTGCTTTCCTTACGCCAGGGGAAACGGTCAGTCATAGAATATGTTACTGAATTTAAAAGGTTAGTGGTGGACACCCAGTGGGAAAACAATGCTTTATTACCAATCTTTAGAAAAGGTTTGTCAAATGCAATCAAGGATGAGCTAGCTCGTTCAGAGTCTCCACAGGAGTTTGAATTGTTTATACAGCACTGTGTAGTATTGATATCCGTTTAACTGAACGCAGACAAGAAAAATGGGCCGCTGTAAATCGCATTACTAATTACTCTCTTCCGTCCAGGGAAACCACAGGCAAAAACCCGCGAGAGGCTGAGGAGGTGCCTATGCAGGTGGACTCACTGCAGAGACGTGAGAATAATGAACGCCGCGAACACCGTCTCCGTGAGCGCTTATGTTTCTATTGTGGTCAATCGGACCATTTCCTCATCAATTGTCCTAAATGTCCTAGGCGACCCAACAAGGTGTTGGCGGTAGTAGGGGATTATGATAACACAGACGCTGAGTCTGAAGTTTCGGAAACCAGTCTACATCTAGATGCGGTTTTTCCCCCAATACTGATGCCGACTTCCCCTAAAGATCAAGGGAGAAATATTCACATTGTTCTCTTCCTATACAGATTCAGTGGGAGGAACAGTGGATATCAAGTTCTGCCATGATAGACTCTGGAGCAGGTGGGAATTTCATGGATTCTTCTTTTGCAAAGGAACATGGTATAAAGACACAACTAAGAGCTTCACCAATCACTATGGAAACGGTGGATGGTTCCCCATTAGTTTCTGGACCAGTAGATCGGGAGACAGTGCCTCTGGAGTGTAAGATGGAACCAGACCATCAAGAAACACTTTCATTCATGTTAATATCTTCTCCTCATTTTCCTGTAATTTTAGGAATTCCCTGGTTACGGTCACAAAATCCAATCATCAATTGGGAAACCAAGGAGATAACCTTTCTCCCGAAGTGCAGTTCTACCATAAGTCCAACTGTAGCGGCTCCAGTTACCCAGAACTTGGAAGAGGTGATACAGGTACCTACTCTCCCTCTGATTTATCAGGAATTCTCAGACATTTGTGATAAAAGGAAGGCAGATCAACTTCCCCCACATAGACCGTATGACTGCCCCATAGAATTGCTTCCTGGAGCAGCGATTCCTTTCGGCCATGTTTACCCGTTGGCGGCTCCGGAATTAAAATCTTTACGAGAGTATATAGATGAGAATTTAGCCAAGGGGTTTATCCGACCATCTTCTTCACCAGCGGGAGCTCCAATATTCTTTGTAAAGAAGAAGGATGGTACTCTAAGACCCTGCATTGACTACCGGGAGTTAAATAAGGTAACCATTCGTAACAGGTACCCGTTGCCCCTAATTCCAGAATTGTTGGAAAGAGTTCGCCAGGCCAAAGTATTTACCAAATTAGATCTTCGTGGGGCATATAATTTACTCCGTATACGGCCCGGAGACGAATGGAAGACAGCTTTTAGATGCCGGTATGGACATTTTGAATATTTGGTGATGCCATTCGGACTCTGTAACGCTCCTGCTGCTTTTCAACATTTAGCCAACGACATTTTCAGGGATTTATTGGACCAATATGTGGTAATTTACCTTGATGACATCTTAATATTTTCTGACTCCTTACAGGAACATCAGGAACATGTCAAGACCGTACTTAGACGTTTGAGAGATAATCATTTGTACATCAAACTCGAAAAGTGTGAGTTCCATTGTTCTGAAATTCAATTTTTAGGCTATGTTATCTCGCCTCAGGGATTGAATATGGAGTCCAGCAAGATCCAGGCAATCTTGGACTGGCCGGTACCAGGAAACATTAAGGAGGTACAACGATTCATTGGCTTTGCTAACTTTTATAGACGGTTTATCCGAAATTTTTCAGAAATTGTCCGTCCCATCACTCTCCTCACCAAGAAGGGAAGAAGTTTGAATGGTCTTCGCAAGCTCAGGAAGCCTTTGATCGCCTGAAGGGTTGTTTTACCACGGCTCCAATATTGATGCATCCGGATCCTGCACAGCCTTTTATCGTGGAGGTGGACGCGTCTGACTGTGCATTGGGAGCTATCCTCTCACAACGTACCGGAGACAAAGGTTTGCTGCACCCGTGTGCCTTCTTCTCTCGTAGGTTATCTTCTGCAGAACTGAACTATGATGTGGCAGATAAGGAACTTTTGGCAATTATTTCTGCCTTTAAGGAATGGAGACACCATTTGCAGGGGCAACTCAGCAGGTAGTAGTACTCACGGATCATCGCAATTTGGAATTCCTTAAGTCTGCCAGGTGTCTTTCTCCTCGACAAGCTAGGTGGAGTTTGTTCTTGAACCAGTTTAATTTTATTATTTCGTACCGCCCAGGTTCACATAATGGAAAGCTGACGCATTATCCGAATCCATACCGTGGATTCCGTGCCTGGGACCCCGTCGAAGACCATCTTGTCGGAGGCCAATTTCGTTGGAGTGCTCCGGAACCGGGACTTGTGGCAGGAGATCAAGCTGGCCTATGACGGTGACGTATTTCTTGCAGCTCCACCTGACAATGTGAATCTTGTCCTTCGGAATGGTGTGTGGCTTAGAGATCGATGTATTTATGTCCCAGAGGCTGTAAGACTTCGAGTTCTCAAATTGGTCCACGACTCTAAATTGGCTGGTCATAGGGGGGTACAGAAGACGCAGGAATTGTTAACTCGTTTTTTTGGTGGCCTACCTGCTTGAAGGATGTGAATGACTATGTCCGCTCTTGTGAAGTTTGTGCCCGGTACAAGGTTCCTCGCGTTTCACCTACTGGTCTTCTTAAACCGCTACCTGTACCGTCTCGCCCTTGGGGGTCTATTTCGATGGACTTTATTGTGGAGTTACCCACCTCTGGTGGTAAAAATACTATTTTGGTGGTAGTAGATCGTTTAACGAAAGCTGCTCATTTCATTCCGTGTGCTGGTCTTCCCTCAGCTACAGAGACAGTAGATCTAGTTATCCAGAACATTTTCCGGCTGCATGGGTACCAGATGACATCATTTCTGACCGGGAATACAATTTACCTCTAGATTTTGGAAAGGATTTTGTTCTGCGCTCCACATTAATGTTTGCTTGTCTTCTGCATACCATCCTCAGACCAACGGGCAGACCAAACGGACAAATCAAACCTTGGAGCAATATCTACGCTGTTACGTCAGTCATTTGCAGGACGATTGGCTGAAGCTACTTCCTCTAGCGGAATTTTCGTACAACAACTCCCAAAGCAGTTCCACGAAGGTAACGCCTTTTTTTGCCAACCTGGGTTATCATCCAAGTATTTTGCCTAGGTCTCCGGTTACGATTTCGGTACCAGCGGTTGAAGACAGAGTGACGGCGTTGCAACGTAATCTTGAAGTTTTGAAGGACTCCCTGACCACAGCACAGGAGCGTTACAAGAAGTCGGCCGATAGATTCCGGAAACCAGCACCTATGTATAAGGTAGGAGACTCAGTTTGGTTGTCCACCAAGAATCTAAAATTGGGTGTTCCTTCGCAGAAACTGGGACAGAAATTCATCGGTCCATTCAAGATCACTGGGATTGTGAGCTCTGTTGCCTGTCGGTTGAAGCTACCACGGACTTTAAAGGTACACCCAGTATTTCATGTTTCCTTATTAAAACCAGTCTCTCCTAACACGTTTCAGGGACGTATCGTACCTCCCCCTCCACCAGTGTTGGTTGATGGCGAAGAACAATTCGTGGTACAGGATATTGTTAATTCGAGACTTCATAGAAACCGGCTTCAGTATCTAGTTAGATGGCAAGGTTACTCTCCTGAAAATGATTCTTGGGAACCAGTAAGTAACATCAATGCGCCTCTGAAGATTGCTCAGTTTCATCGGAGATACCCGGACAGGCCTGGTCCAGGACCGTCCGGAGGCCGTCTTTAGGGGGGGAGTAATGTCAGTATTCCGGGTTTTCTAGGTAACTTTGTCAATGATTTTGCCCTTTGTTAAAATGGAGTTTGCTGTTTTGTGTGCCCTACTTCCTGTTCGTTTGTTTAAAACCTGGCTCAGGTGTTGGCTTCACTGCTGGAGTATTCTGCTTCCGTTTCCCTGCAACCCAGCTGCTTTGTTCCTCACAGATCTTTTGTGTATTTACCAGGAAAGTGCATAACCTTATCTTCAGGTGTTTCTCAGCCACAGCAGTTTCTACCCATGGCTCTGGACATTCTCTGCATATGTAAGTTGCACAAAGTACTGTGTTATCACTAAACTGTTGACTTGGGAATTTAACCCTTGGTTCACTCCATCTGATAAGAACTGTGTTTCTGAACTGTTGCTGTTTAACCCTTTTGTGCATTACCTCTGGTGAGAGCTGTTGGAACTGTTACTGGAACCTTACTGACATATGAACTTGTTGTTGGACTTCACTGAATTAAGCCACAACTGAGATTAACTTGTTCCTGGACCTCCCTGTGTTTTCTGCATACCTGGATCTGACTCTTCACACACCAGCAGTGTGTAAATCCAGCCACGTTACCTGTGCATCAGACTTACCTTGTGGTCACATTTGTGTGAGGACTCCGTCGTAAGAACTTTACCACCCTCGCTATAGAGGTTCAAGGACTTATATATCCGGATTCATATAACTGGACTTGTGTATATATATATGGACTCATTGCATGTCACTACGGGTTGTTTGAATATTGTTTTTGGTGTTTTGCTGTTTCACAAATACATTATTTACATTCAAAGAAACCCGTCTCTGATTGTTCATTGCCCCACGCTATCAGAATCCTCGAGTTCCTACAATAGTATTACAATATATGACAATGGGGGTGCATTATACTACTATGAGGGTGCATTATAATAATAATAATAATAATACTTTATTTATATAGCGCCATCATATTCCGCAGCGCTTTACAGTTTAACAGTTTCAAAACACAAGTCATAAGTAACAACGTTAACAATACAATAATTAAAGCAAAATAAGACGCCCTGCTCGTGAGAGCTTACAATCTACAATGAGGTGGGGGAGCTACAAAGTACAGGTGTGTATATACAATGGTGCATTTACAATGATGGTCCAGTCATCTTGAGGGAGTGAGGGATGGATGGAGATAGTGAATGGGCTACACACACACACTTACACATAGAATGACTTTGATTAGTGAATGTGATAGGCCGCTCTGAACAAATGTGTTTTGAGGGAGCGCCTGAAACCATGCAAATTGTGGATAGTCCTAATTTCTTGGGGAAGAGCATTCCAGAGGATTGGCGCAGCACGGAGAAGTCTTGGAGTTGGGAGTGACAGGTAGGATTAGTGCAGAGGTTAGTCGAAAGTCGTTTGCAGAGCGCAGCAGTCGGTTAGGCCGATAGATAGAAATGAGGGAGGAGATGTAGGGGGGTGCTGCACTGTGGAGAGCTTTGTGGGTGACAACAAGTACTTTGAATTGGATCCTATAATGAATGGGCAGCCAGTGTAAGGACTGGTGAAGAGTGGACGCGTCCGAGTACCGATTAGCCAGATGGATGACCCTGGCTGCTGCATTAAGGATGGACTGGAGAGGGGATAGTCGAGTAATGGGGAGGCCAAGTAATAGAGCGTTGCAGTAGTCCAGGTGGGAGTGGATCAATGCTATAGTGAGGGTTTTTGTTGTTTCCATAGTGAGAAAAGGGCAGATTCTAGAGATGTTCTTTAGGTGTAGGCGGCAAGTGCGGGCAAGAGATTGTATATGGGAGGTGAAGGAGAGATTGGTGTCAAACATAACACCCAGACAGCGAGCCTGCTGCCGGGGTGTTATTATGGTGCCGCCCATGGAGAGGGAAATGTCAGATTTAGGGAGGTTAGTAGATGGCAGGAGCAGAAGAAGTTCAGTTTTGGAGAGGTTGAGTTTCAGATAGAGAGCGGACATGATGTTGGAGACTGCGGACAGACAGTCACTGGCGTTCTGTAGTACAGCGGGGTAAGGTCGGGGGATGACGTGTATAGTTGTGTGTCATCAGCATAAAGATGGTACTGAAAGCCAAATCTGCTGATGGTCTGTCTAATTGGGGCCGTGTAGAGAGAGAAGAGAAGGGGGCCAAGGACTGAGCCCTGGGGTACACTGACAGTGAGAGGAAGAGGAGATGACGTGGAGCCAGAGAACGAAACACTGAAGGAGCGGTCAGAAAGATAGGATGAGAACCAGGAGAGAACAGTGTCCTTAATACCTAGTGACTGTAGCCTAGACAGTAGGAGACCGTGGTCAAATGTATCGAAAGCTGCAGAAATGTCGAGAAGAAAGAGCAGAGAGTGGTCACCGTTACGTTTTGCTGTAAGAAGGTCATTGGTCACTTTGATGAGTGCAGTTTCAGTTGAATGTAGGGGGCGGAAGCCGGACTGTGAAGGGTCTAGGAGGGAGTGAGTGGAGAGGTAACGGGTAAGGCGGGAGTAGACTAGGCGCTCCAAAAGTTTAGAGATGAAGGGGAGATTGGAGACCGGTCTGTAGTTGTTTGTGCAGGAAGGGTCGAGAGCGGGTTTCTTTAGTAATGGAGTAACGATGGAGTGTTTGAAGGAGGATGGGAAAATGCAGAGGAGAGTGAGAGATTAAAGATTGTAGTTAGGTGAGTTGTGACAACTGGAGAGAGAGACTGGAGGAGATGTGAGGGGATGGGGTCGGTAGTGCATGTAGTCGGACGAGAGGAAGAGAGGAGTCTGGAGACTTCTTCTGTGATGGGATCAAATGTGGAAATTGAGCCAGGGGAAATGCAGGGAGGGATGGGAGTCACAGCACTTCGTGGTTGAGAGCAGATTTCCTGATGAATAGTATCTATTTTTTCTATAAAGTGGAGGCCAGGTCGTCAGCACAAATGTCTGTGATAGGGGCTTGTGCTTTTGGCCTGAGGAGGGAGTGAAAAGTGTCAAAAAGTTTCTTGGGGTTGTTGGCTAGTGAGGAGATCAGGGTGGTGAAGTAGGTCTGTTTGGCGAGGTGAAGGGCAGCATTATAAGTTCTTAACATGAATTTAAAGTGGATGAAGTGCATTATACTATTTATGAATATGGGTGCATTATACTGCTATTATGGTGCATTATACAACTATGGGGTGCATTATACGGCAATGGGGGAATTATACTGTGCATGACTATGGGTTGCGTTACACTGCTATTGGCATGCATTATACTATATATGACTATGGGGGTGCATTATACTGCTATGGGGGTGCATTATACTCCTATGTGGGTTCATTATACCATACTTGTCTATGGGGTGCATTATACTGCTATGTGGTTGCATTATACTACTATGGGGGTGTATTGTACTGCTATGGGGAGTGCATTATACGACTATGGGGTTACTTTACACTACTATGGGGTGCATCATACGACTATGGATGCATTATGCTACTATGGAAGTGCATTATACTGCTATGGGGGTACATTATACTACTATGGGGTGCATTACACTACTATGGAGTGCATTATATGACTATGGGAGGGCATGATACTACTATGGGGGTGCATTATACTATATATGACTATGGGGTGCATTATACTGCTATGATGGTGCATTGCACTCCTATGTGGGTGCATTATACTATATATGACTATGGGGATTCATTATACTGCTATGATGGTGCATTATACTTCTATGTGGGTGCATTACATTATATATGATTATGGGGGTGCATTATACTGCTATGTGCTTATGCTAAGGTCCATAAACAAACCAACACACTGAGGAGGATACAATAGTCCAGAACACGAATGCAGTTCAGTACCAGGATAAATGTCCCATGAGATCAGTCCAATAATCCAGATGACAGAGGAACAAACAGAAGGAGTGATTACAGCATAAAATAAACTGCATACATAGCGTCCTGATGGGCTCCATTCCTTCAATATCAGCAATATGTCCCCAGTTGGTATCCTGACTTAAACAATGTCCCGTGACCACTGCAGCTGAAAAACAGTGTCTCCTCCAGTCTGGTAAAATAGTGAACGCTGCAGCCAGTCAGCAGTCACATGTCATTGTGTATGTCAGGATATGAGGGAGGAGGAACGTCGCTGGTCTGAGAGCTACACACTGTGGCTGTTAGCAAGGGGTCATCTAGTAATAGACAAACCTTTAAGATAAACCTTCTCTTAGCCTGTTATTACAGTACAGTCTTTTCTGGAGGTTACACTAATCCTCTATTAAAGGGGTTTTCAACTTTCAGGATTCTCATCTGTATTGGTCAGATTTTAAAATGAGATGGTCCTCACCTTCCCTGAGTCCAGCTCCGGCTGTCCACTGCTGCTATGGCTCTTTATATTGGCAGCAGCAGTGAGGACACAACTACAGCCAATACACAGAGACCTGGGCAGCGGAGAGCCAGCGTTGGACCAGGGAAGGTGAGGGGAGCGTCTGATACTATTATTTATACACAATACTGCCTGATACTGAGGACTCTCCGGAGAGTGGAAAACTAATTTCATGCTTGGAAACATGTATCTCTTTATATGTAGTGAGGTCTTAACATTCTGTAAACGTGTTTACTATAAATGTGACTTTCTGTGAATTACTTACTCCTGCTTGTATAAAAATACTCCTCAAAATGACTAAAAAGAGTATTCTTAACCTGCTGTAAAATAGGTAGTGCGACTTCAGCTCTTCTGAATACCACTGTATGGATTTTAATTTTCAACATTTTGCTATTTGCTCCCCAGTGATGTTCATAGACTTCTATTATCTATGTTATATTATCTATGCTATACTATCGTCCATATTTATTTCTCCTGGTACAGGTGATATGTTCACTCGTTCCCCAAAGAGTAGGACCCACTGACTCATTTTTATTTTCAATGAATTTTTATTTGGTTTTCTCAGATTAAAACATTTGTGACTTTTTTATGACAAAGACACAATCAATTAGACAATATATCAATAATTGCCATACAATTACGATTATTAGGTATGACTCATTTTTTTAAGTAATTTTTATTAGGTTTTACAATGCAATTAATATAACACAAAATATAATGGTCACTGGCATATAGGGAGTTCATCTACCGTGTGCTGGGCCAGCAGGCCTCCGAATATTAATATAATACGCAGAGAAAAGTGATCCCTATTTAACAAAATCTAAAATCAAAATCTATGATCATTACCATAAATACACATAATAATATTCATGTAAATTCTACTGGGACATTGGCCAAAATCTTAATAAATTGCCTAATTTTGCATTCAGACTTTCTAGAAGATACCTTCTCCTAAGTTATTTCTTTCCTTGAGGAATATCTAGGAATAAAAAGCTTCCGTTTTGTTAGGAATTTACTTGCTTGTTTCTCCTTTTTTTGGCCTCTACCCTATCCGTGTAAATAGTTTTTTTTATTTGTGTGATTATTTCGGACAAGGTAGGTAAATGATTTTGTAACCAATGTTTCAGTAGCAATCTTTTGACCACAAGTAGGAATAAATGTAATAAACAAGGTCAACACATATAATACATATAACATTTGGATCTATTATTGTCTTCAGGACATGTATTAAATAGTATGAGCTCAGGAACAATACAAGACCCCAAATTTCTTTCACCACCTCCCCAACAATCTTCCACTGTTTACTTGAATGAGCACATAACTAAAACCCATTTAGGGCATTCAGTTTTTCTGTCCAGTTTCAATTTTGCCCTAAAGCAAATCAGATTCGTAAATTGCATTGTACATAGTTTTAACCTTTCCAAATTTAGTGTAAAACTGCCCAGCTAGTAATGTTCTGTATAGATTCTATTACCTGAAAATAACTTGCAAATCATTGGACATTAAATTGTGCAGTAGATGCTTGGTCTTTGTGCTGAGATCTCTGCTGGAACGTGGACTTTTATGACTTTGATACATCAGCTTGTACATGACACTGTCCCTATGGAAGAAATTATATAGTCATTTATATTCCAGAAGAGACGACACATGACATCCCACAGGGGCGTAACGACAGCCGTCATAGAGGTCACGACCGGGTCCATGTTTGTGGGGGCCCTCTGACGCCAGCACAATCCTCAACTGGATGTGTGTCCTCGGACGTACATTTAATTGAAGTGTATTGCAGCATCGAGACCTGTCGGGTCCGGGCATGGCAATACATGCTGATAGCAAATCAGAGGCCAGCAGCTGACGTTGGCATGCACGCGACGGGGGCCTCATGCCAGTAACATCATGCGTTCCCATCGCTTTCACACTGAAGTCAGTTGCCGGCTTCAAATACGGACGCCTCGCAACGTGGGAGCAAGGGAAAGGTGAGTATAATCGTTTATTTTTTTCTATGCATTAAAGAACAGCCTCAGAATGGGGGACATATACCAGGATGATGAACATACATACCAGAATGGGGATATATATACCAGGATAGTGCTCAGGATGAGGCACATATATATCAGGATGGGGGTTATATATACCTAGATGGGGAACATACATACCAGGATGGGGGATATATATACCAGGATAGCGCCCAGAATGGGGCACATATATATCAGGATGGGGGTTATATATACCTAGATGGGGAACATACATACCAGGATGGGGGATATATATACCAGGATGGGGAACATACATGCTAGGATGGAGGATATATATACCAGGATGGCACCTAGGATGGGGGACAAATACAGTATATCAGGATGAGGGCTATATACCAGGATGAGGAATATATATACCAGTATGGGGGATATATATACTAGGATGGGAATATACATATCAGTATGGAGGATATATATACCAAGATAAGGGACATATTTTCCAGGACGGGGGATATATGTCAAGATGGAGTCCAGAAAAAAGGATATATATACCGGGATGGGGGATATATGAACCAGGATGGGGCCAGGAAGGGGAACATATATACCAGGATAGATGACATATATATACATACACCAGGATGGAGGGTATATATATATATATACATACTGTATATATAATTCCAGGCTGAGGGACATATATGGCAGGATGTAGGGCTTTATATACAGTCATGGCCAAAAGTTTTGAGAATGACACAAATATTAATTTTTACAAAGTCTACTGCTTCACTTTTTCTAATGGCAATTTGCATATACTCCAGAATGTTATAAAGAGTGATCAGCTTAACAGCAATTACTTGCAAAGTCAATATTTGGCTAGAAAATGAACTTTATCCCCCAAAACACATTTCAACATCATTGCAGCCCTGCCTTAAAAGGACCAGCTAACCTCTTTTCAGTGATTGCTCCATTAACACAGGTGTGGGTGTTGATGAGGACATGGCTGGAGATCAATCTGTCATGATTAAGTAAGAATGACACCACTGGACACTTTAAAAGGAGGCTGGTGCTTGGCATCATTGTTTCTCTTCTGTTAACCATGGTTATCTCTAAAGAAACACGTGCAGTCATCATTGCAATGCACAAAAATGGCCTAACAGGGAAGAGTATCGCAGCTAGAAAGATTGCACCTCAGTCAACAATCTATCGTATCATCAAGAACTTCAAGGAGAGAGGTTCCATTGTTGCCAAAAAGGCTTCAGGGCGCCCAAGAAAGACCAGCAAGCGCCAGGACCGTCTCTTAAAAGTGTTTCAGCTGCGGGATCGGGCTACCAGCAGTGCAGAGCTTGCTCAGGAATGGTAGCAGGCAGGTGTGAGCGCATCTGCACGCACTGTGAGGTGGAGACTCTTGGAGCAAGGCCTGGTCTCAAGGAGGGCAGCAAAGAAGCCACTTCTCTCAAGAAAAAACATCATGAACAGACTGATATTCTGCAAAAGGTACAGGCAGTGGACTGCTGAGGACTGGGGTAAAGTTATTTTCTCTGATGAATCCAATTTTCGATTGTTTGGGACATCAGGAAAACGCCTCATTTGGAGAAGACAAGGTGAGCGCTACCACCAGTTTGTAATGTATGTGATACAGTTCATATAGCGTCTTGTGCTTGGGTGCGATGAAAATACTTGAGACACAGGTTGATAAAGAAAGTCTTGTATTGCTTCATACAAATTGGCAAAAATAAACACACAGGTTGCAAACACAGAAGCAGGAGACACAGCAGGCCAGAGTAATCTAAGCTCAGCAATAGCTCTCCACAACAGATTCAGATCTTCTTCTATGTTACCGCAAGTCCATGCAAACGTGAGGCTTTCAAGAGCAGAGTTCAGAGTCCACAAGTGCTTCAGAGTTTCTCAGTAGAAATGGCTGGAGTACAAGGTCCAAGGCTTCAGGAGTCAGAACACAGGTTCACTGCAGGCTAGATTCTGAAGCACTGATTGCTCAGGTGTGGCTGTTTAAGAAGCAAACGGAGAGAATCAGGGCGGGAACATGCAAGCTGGAAAACTCCATTTTAACTGAGGGCAAGATAGCTGCAGCAAAACAGAAAGCAAAATGGCCGACGAACAAACTGAGTTTCAGAAACAGATACACAGAACCTTACATTACTCCCCCCTTAGGGGCAACCTCCGGATGACCTCAGACCAGGCTTGTGTGGGTACCTCTGATGAAACTGACGGAGCAAGCGAGGAGCATTAACGTTATTGACTGGCTCCCATGAGTTGTCCTCCACTGGGTAGCCCTGCCATTTAATCAGATATTGTAACTGATTTCTATACAACCTGGAATCTAAAATCCTTTCCACCACAAATTCTTCCTGACCATCGACTAGCACTGGGTCAGGGCAAGGAGAAGAACGTCCAGGAAACGTATTGGGTGTTGCAGCCTTTAGTAGGGATACATGAAAGACAGGGTGGATTCTCATAGTTCTGGGCAATTGAAGACGACAAGCAACGGCACTTATAATCTTACTGATTTTATAGGGTCCAATGTACTTATGTCCCAACTTAGACGATGGAATCCTTAATTTAAGATTTCTGGTTGACAGCCAGACCAGGTCTCCTACCTTAAAAGCTGGTGCAGGTTTACGAAATTTATCTGCTGCCTTCTTGTACCTTTCCTGAGCCGATTCCAGATTCTCCTTTAGAAGATCCATATTCTTCTGTAAAGTCGTGACTCTTTCAGCCACTGCTGGCAAAGGCGTCTCTATGGGAAATCGTGGTAGAATGTTAGGATGATAACCTAAATTAGAGAAAAAAGGAGACTGTTTAGTGGAGGCACTCTGAGAGTTGTTGTAAGAGAACTCAGCCAATGGAAGTAGATCCACCCAATCATCCTGTAGGTGGCAGATAAAGCAGCGGAGATACTGCTCCAGGGTTTGATTGGTTCGTTCGGTTTGTCCATTAGTCTGGGGATGAAAAGCAGAAGAAAGGTTTACTTTAATGTCCAATGCTGCACAGAAATTTTGCCAAAACCTAGAAGTGAATTGCACCCCTCGATCCGAAATAACCTCATCCGGTACTCCATGTAAACGAAACACATCTTTAATCATCAAATCTGATGTCTGTTTTGCAGTGGGTAAGCCGACACAAGGGATAAAATGAGCTGCCTTTGTTAAACGATCAACCACCACTAGAATAGTGTTCTTCCCTTGAGAGGTTGGTAATTCCACAATGAAGTCCATAGAAATGGATCCCCACGGGCGGGACGGGGTGGGAAGAGGCTGTAACAGACCAGTTGGTGAAGAGCGAGGTGTTTTGCATCTTGCACAAACCTCACACGAAGTGACATAGTCCAAAACATCCTTCCTACAAGTGGGCCACCAAAAGAAACGAGAAAGAAATTCCTGTGTCTTTAGAATTCCTCTATGCCCGGCTATTTTGGAATCGTGAATGAGTTGCAATACTCTCAATCTGACTGTTTCAGGTATATACAGACGTTGTCCCAGAATCCACACACCATTCTTAAAGACAAGACTTACGTCCCTTGGGGGTTGAGCCAAAAAAGAATCCGCATGGTATGCTTCCTTGATGTCTTTAATTAGGTCTTGATGATGAATCACTCCTAGGAATCTAGAGTCAGGAAGAATAGTCTTAGGAGGAGTAATTGGACGTGTCTCTGCTGAGTAAATCCTAGAGAGTGCATCAGCCTTTCCATTGCGCGATCCTGGTCTATAAGAAATAATAAAATTAAATTGGTTTAAGAAAAGATTCCAGCGAGCCTGGCGAGGAGTCAGGCACTTAGCCGACCTGATAAACTCAAGATTACGATGATCTGTCAGAACGACTATTTGCTGTGCAGCTCCTTGAAGAAGGTGTCTCCATTCTTTGAAGGCGGCAATAATGGCCAACAACTCTCTATTGCCCACATCGTAGTTCTTCTCAGCCGAAGACAACTGCTGGGAAAAGAAGGCACAGGGATGCAAGACATTCTTCTCACCTGTTCTCTGAGAGAGTATAGCTCCCACGGCACAGTCTGAAGCATCCACCTCTATTATGAAGGCAAGCTCTGGGTTGGGATGTACTAGGATAGGTGCAGTGGTAAATTTATCTTTTAGACGGGAAAATGCTTCCTGGGCTTGGGGAGTCCAGGAGAACTTAGACTCTTTCCGGGTAAGTTGGGTGATAGGTGACACTACCTCAGAGAAATTTCTAATGAAACGTCTATAGAAGTTTGCAAACCCGATGAAGCGCTGTACCTCCTTCACATTTCTAGGACTTGGCCAATCATTGATGGCTTGGGTTTTACTTCCATCCATACTAATTCCTTGTGTAGACAGTACATACCCCAGAAATTGAATTTCGGTCTTATGGAATTCACACTTTTCAAGCTTGATGTAAAGATGATTTTGTCTTAGACGTTCCAAGACCATTCTCACATGTCCATGATGTTCCTCTGTGGAGTTAGAAAAAATTAAAATATCATCCAAATAAATTACCACGAATGTATCTAGGAGATCCCTGAAGATGTCATTCACCAAGTGTTGGAAAGTGGCTGGGGCGGTACTCAGACCAAAAGGCATAACCAGATATTCAAAGTGTCCATAGCGTGACCTGAATGCAGTCTTCCATTCATCCCCAGGTCTAATACGGACTAAGTTATAGGCCCCACGAAGATCTAGTTTAGAAAAAATTTTGGCATGTCGCACTCTCTCCAATAACTCAGGGATTAAAGGCAATGGATAACGGTTTCTAATAGTAACCTTATTAAGTTCCCTATAGTCTACGCATGGTCTCAGGGATCCATCTTTCTTCTTTACAAAGAATATGGGTGCCCCTGCAGGAGATGAAGAGGGGCGTATGAAGCCCTTGGCTAGATTTTCGTCTATGTACTCTTTTAAAGCCTTCAGCTCGGGCCCCGCCAGGGGGTAGATCTTACCAAAAGGTATCTCTGCTCCAGGCAATAATTCAATTGGACAATCATATGGACGGTGAGGAGGAAGCTGGTCAGCGTTCTTCTTGTCACATAAATCCACATAGTCCTGGTATACAGCTGGTAATTCAGGGACTGACATGGTTCCTTTAGGAACAGAGCAAGCTGAAATTTTTTGACTCATCTGTTTCTCTGGAAAGTGTAATTCCTTGGTCTCCCAGTTAATGGTAGGATTCTGAGCCTGCAGCCATGGTAGCCCTAGAATAATGGGAAAGTGAGGAGAAGAGATAAGCATAAAGGACAGTTTCTCTTGATGATCTTTACCCATAAGAACCTTTAAAGGCTCTGTTTCCTGATCCACTGGTCCAGAGGTCAGCAGGGAGCCATCCACAGTTTCCATCTGTACTGGAGCAGCCTTCTTCACTGAACGTATTCCCTGTTTTAGAGCAAAGGAGACATCCATAAAATTTCCACTTGCACCTGAGTCGATCATGGCAGAGCTAGACACCCAGGCTGAGTCAACCCAGAGTTTGATGGAAAGAAAACAGTGAGAATTGTTTTTCTTACAACTCAGCTGGGACACCGCTGAGGAAACTTGAAAGATGGCAGCATTTACACAGTCAACGTCCTCAGAGGTAACGGAGTTTAAGTCCGAGAAATCAAGATCTGTTGCTGCAGCTCTCTCTGGAGCCTGAGGCTCGGACCTGACAGATCCCCTCTCGCAACACTCACAATGAATGAGTGCTGCAGTAGTCTTGCGAGAACGGCTGGGACAGTTAATAATAAAGTGCCCTGACTTACCACAATAAAAACATAGATTCTCCTTAAAACGATGTTCCTTGCGTGCATCACTAACCCGTCGTAGTAAAGAGTCTACCTGCATGGGTTCAGGTTCAGGTTCCCGTGTAATCCTATTCAAAGGTTCCTTAGCTGGAGAGGAAGGTAGGAAAAGGTTAGTACGATTGCTTTCGAACCATCTCTCTTGCCTGCGTTCAGTTAAACGAGTATCAATACGGATGCAGTAGTTAATAAAGTCACCTAACGCAGTGGGAGGGTCGGCACGAGCAAGTTCATCCTTAATTAGTGGGGATAACCCCTTTCGAAAAATAGATTTTTTGGCGGAATTGTCCCAGGTGGTATCAAGGGCCCATCTCCTGAAATCCAAGGCATATTCAGCTACTGAGTGCTTACCTTGGCGCAAAGCTAACATGGCTGCTTCAGCTGTTGCACCTCGATTGGGGTCATCAAACACCTGCCCCATGGCTGAAATAAAATCATCAAGGTGATTCAAACAATCATCCTCAGTCTCAATCAGAGGGTTTGCCCATATCAAAGCCTTGTTGGTAAGCAACATAACTATAGTAAGCACCTTAGATCGTTCAGTAGGAAATTGTGAAGCATGTGCAGAAAAAAAAAGATTACATTGATTAACAAATCCCCTGAATTTTTCACGTTCACCACCAAAACGAAAAGGGGGCAACTTGGGAATCCCAGAACTCGGGGCCACGGCAGGAGCCTGGACTTGCCCCTCCAGAACCTCAATCCTGGCTCGCAAATCCTGAGTAGTCTGTCCAACCACTTGCAAATTGTGATTATTTAGGTCCTGAAGATTTGTAAAACGGGTCTTTAAATTCTGCAAATCTGCAAGGATATTATCAGTCACTCCACAAAGTTCCTTTATGCGGGCCTCCATTTTCCAGATCTTTTAAGACGGGATACTGGAAGAAGAGGAGAGAAAAAAAAACAATAGTGTTCACCTGTGGCAACACTGAAGAAAGAAAAAACTTTAAGGGAACTGCTCACCTGGAATGGTTGTGAGAAGTCACAACCACTATCATCACAGAAAGCTTTCAACCAGACATCTGATATCCAGAGTTTCAGCAGACAAAAAGAGAAGAGAAAAAAAAAAAAAAAACAATAGTGTTTACCTGTGATAACACTGCAGAAAAAAAACTTAAGGGAATTGCTCACCTGGAATGGTTGTGAGAAGTCACAACCACTGTCATCACAGAAAGTACAACCGGACATCCGATATCCACAGTACAGCAGACAAGCCTTTCCAGACCCAGCAGACACTAACGTTTGGCTTCAGAATCTTGTAATGTATGTGATACAGTTCATATAGCGTCTTGTGCTTGGGTGCGATGAAAATACTTGAGACACAGGTTGATAAAGAAAGTCTTGTATTGCTTCATACAAATTGGCAAAAATAAACACACAGGTTGCAAACACAGAAGCAGGAGACACAGCAGGCCAGAGTAATCTAAGCTCAGCAATAGCTCTCCACAACAGATTCAGATCTTCTTCTATGTTACCGCAAGT
The DNA here is from genome assembly GCA_033576555.1 of Oophaga sylvatica. NCBI lineage: Eukaryota > Metazoa > Chordata > Amphibia > Anura > Dendrobatidae > Oophaga > Oophaga sylvatica. The sequence continues at coordinate 53,598,046 of JARQOD010000007.1, read as the reverse complement.
CCATGCAAACGTGAGGCTTTCAAGAGCAGAGTTCAGAGTCCACAAGTGCTTCAGAGTTTCTCAGTAGAAATGGCTGGAGTACAAGGTCCAAGGCTTCAGGAGTCAGAACACAGGTTCACTGCAGGCTAGATTCTGAAGCACTGATTGCTCAGGTGTGGCTGTTTAAGAAGCAAACGGAGAGAATCAGGGCGGGAACATGCAAGCTGGAAAACTCCATTTTAACTGAGGGCAAGATAGCTGCAGCAAAACAGAAAGCAAAATGGCCGACGAACAAACTGAGTTTCAGAAACAGATACACAGAACCTTACACCAGTCTTGTCTCATGCCAACTGTTAAGCATCCTGAAACCATTTGTAACGCTGGTATTGTCTGTACTTTGTTTTCCAGCGTTACTGTCACGCGGTCTTATGATATGTGTACGATGTCAGTAAACTATTCTTAAAAGAACAACACTCTATACAACATATAGATTAGCAACATCAGCATGTAAATATAGAATAGATTTACCTGACACGATATCCGTTGAACTCAGGATTAATCTTGAGGACTTGATACACTGTCACAGGAAAGAAGAGGACCGGGGTCTAACCTGACCCTAAACTGGGGTCCTAACTAATCCCTCACCTTGGAGGTACTGATAATGGTTCAGAGGTCCAAGTCTCCAGCCTAACCCTGTCTCCTATCAGTCCCTGAACCCTGTAATCAGTCCTAAGAAGGATTCTGATTACCACCAAAGGGATATGGGCTGATCTCTGCTAAATACACAGATTAGAAATATAAGACATACTGGAGAAAACACAGACTTGCATACACACTCAAACACAGAAGGAACATAAATGATCTGGGATATTAAACTCTAAGCAAGGTGAGCTTAAAACAACTAAGGAGCTCTTTAACTTAAGTCTATACAGATACAATCCTATCTGTGGTCTGCATGAAGAATTTCACTGGCAGCTCCCAAAACAGTCAACCAGAGATTTAAAGGAAACCAATCAACAAATAATTAATTGCAGCCGGGAGAAACTGCACCCAGTCCCAGAACTGAGCACAGACAGAATTAACTCCCTAACTGCCAAACACAAAGAAACAGCAACTCAGCCGTGAGAAGTCAGAATGTGCAACCACGACGATCTTCGTGGCGATGCACACATGACAGTTACTCTGCATGTCTTTTGCATTAACCCTTTTGCTCCTTTCCCCCTAACCAGCTGGGATACTGTTGTCTGTTACCTGTATGGATGCTGCTCAGTTCCCAGCTCTGCTGCGTGGCCGTACTTGAGTGAGTGTCTCCGCTGCGTTGCATGACCACCCGCATGTGCGGTCCCTGACCTGCTGCAGAAGCCATCCGTAGGTTCCAAAGTCCTCTGCAATGGTGCATGATTTACTACGTGTGTGGCAGCAGCTTCTGTCAGGCGCCTGGCCTGCTGTGAAGACCATCCGTAGGTTGCAAAGTCCTCTGCAATGGTGCATGATTTACTACGTGTGTGGCAGCAGCCACTGTCAGTTGTTCCTCTGTAATGAGTTGTCTGGCTCTGCATAGGGGGCGCGGCCCACACCTGTCCTGCTTTTATGAGGATTGGGTGTGTACTAGAATTACTGCTCCAGCCTATCGCTGTGAAGCAGTTCATATATAAAGTTCCCCAGCCCTGATGGGCGTTGCCAGAGCTTCACATTGAATCCACATTGAATTCCTGAACTTAGCCCTATGTGGTTGTGTGTTCAGCTCCTGCTCTGAGTTGGATCAGCTCTGGAGAGCTGATTCCCCTTGTCCTGTCTTGTGTTTCTGCCTGGGGCTTAGTACACAGATCGCCGTTCCTGGAGGCTGCATATCCAGGCCTGTTCCTGTTGTATCCTGTTTCCTGAATCCCTGATCCTGGATCTAACCCGGTACCTGAATGTCTGAACTGTGTCTTGTGTTTCCGCCTATGCTGGGGGCTGATTACCCAGATCGCCCTTCCTGGAGGCTGTATATCCAGGCCTGTTCCTGCTGTGTCTAATTACCTGAATCCCTGAACCTGGATTGCATCCTGTACCTGACTGTCTGAACTGTGTCCTCTGTGTTATGTTCCTGAAATCCTGCTGTGTCCTGAACCCTGTGCCAGTGACTGTGAATCCTTGCTATATAACCTGAGTCCATCTTGGAAGGAGGAGTCCGGTGTGTGCTGAGCTTCTGTTACTCTGTGCTCAGCTTCTGTGCAATTCCCGGCCAGCTCCCGTTGAGCCTGGCGGGGCTTGCACCAGACCGCTGGAATTCCTTTTCAGATCGATACTAGATGTCCGGAGTCCGAGGACCGTGTCCTCCCTGATGACCACAGCCTGATATCCGATGTCCGATGACCACTTCCAGATGTCCGGATCCTATCCTTCCTGCCTGATGTCTGGATCCTGCCGATCGTTGCCAGATGTCCGGAGCCTGCTGATCGGTGCCAGATGTCCGGAGTCCGATCCCTGAGATCCAATCCGTGTTCCTGTCTGTGTTCCTGACTCCCTGAGATCCAGTCCGTGTTCCTGATGTTCCAGTCCGTGTTCCTGACTCCCTGAGATCCAAATCCGTGTTCCCGATGTCCTGTCCGTGTTCCAGTGTCCCTGAGATCCAGTCCGTGTTCCTGATGTTCCGATGTCCTGCCGGTTCCTCCTTGGTCTACCCTGTGATGACGTCTGTCCTGGGTCAGTGTCTGATGTTCTCCTGCTGAGCCTGTGCTACGCCTGAGGCCTGAGAGAGAGGCTGTCCTAGTATGCCCGTGCCAGATGACCCTGGACTTCATCAACCCGTGATGACCCCGCCATCGTCTGACGTTCGTCCTGGGCCGGTGTCTGATGTTCTCCTGCTGAGCCTGTGCTACGCCTGAGGCCTGAGAGTGAGGCCATACTAGTATGCCCGTGCCAGATGATCCTGGACTGCATCAACCCGTGATGACCCCGCCATCATCTGAAGTCTGTCTGAGGTCGGTGTCTGATGTTCTCCTGCTGAGCCTGTGCTACGCCTGAGGCCTGAGAGAGAGGCCGCCCAAGTATGCCCGTGCCAGATAACCCTGGACTGCATCTACCCGTGATGTCCTCCAGCACTCGTCTGTGATCCTGAGTCGTGTACCTTCTCTGATGTGCGGAATCGGGAACCCGGTCATATGTTCTGTTTATGTACTGTGTTTCTTTAAGTAAACTTTATGTTTCTTCTTACCTGAAGTTGTGCGGTGTTGTCTAGTCCTGCAGGTCGCCACCTTGCCCACATGCTCAGCTGCCACGGATCCCGGTCGCTGCCCTTCCCTGATCCGGGCAGGCCCGGGTCTCCCTCCGTGGTCCAGTGGGTCCACATTCTCTTACCATCTGGGACGCATGCCTCACGTCGTCGTGGACTGGCGGCGTGGGAGCATTGGCTAGTTAGGCAAGCTATGCCATGTCCCAACGCCCCGCAGCCGTGGGAAGCGTCACACCATTCATGTGTGGGGTTGCTTCTCAGCCAAGGGAATCGGCTCTCTCACAGTCTTGCATAAAAACACAGCCATGAATAAAGAATGGTACCAGAATGTCCTCCAAGAGCAACTTCTCCCAACCCTCCAAGAGCAGTTTGGCGATCAACAATGCCTCTTCCAGCATGATGGAGCACCTTGCCATAAAGCAAAGGTGATAACTAAATGGCTCAGGTAACAAAACATAGAGATTTTGGGTCCATGGCCTGGAAACTCCCCAGATCTTAATCCCATTGAGAACTTGTGGTCAATCATCAAGAGACGGGTGGACAAACAAAAACCTAAAAATTCTGACAAAATGAAAGCATTGATTGTGCAAGAATGGACTGCTATCAGTCAGGATTTGGTCCAGAAGTTGATTGAGAGCATGCCAGGAGAATTGCAGAGGTCTGAAGAAGAAGGGTCAACACTGCAAATATTGACTTGCTGCATTAACTCATTCTAACTGTCAATATAAGCTTTTGTTACTCATGTTTGCAATTATTATATTTCTGTCTGTGATAAAAACATCTGTCAAACACACATAAAAACCAGAGGGCAGCAGATCATGTGAAAATATAATATTTGTGTCATTCTCAAAACTTTTGGCCATGACTGTACATATATATATAGCAAGATGGGGCCAGGATGAGGGACAAATATACCTGGAGGGCCGAATCTTGCACTGGGGCCCATCGGACCCTAGTTACATTCCATATCTGCACGGTACAGGGCTGGGGTCAGGTATAACAAGAAACGCCTCACAGGCACCAACTGACACATTCCAACTGTCACCTCACAAGTGGCAGAAAAAGAAAGCATCTGATTGGTTGGTTCTAAAGTTCACTCATTAATATTAACAAAGCAAGCAGCTGATTGGTTCATTACATCCGTCACTTAGGTAAATGACAGAATCAAGAAGCATCTGATCATTCAGAGCTTCACGTGTAAAACTGTGTATGGAGAAATATGTCACATGATATGATATGTAAATCATACCTTCAACTTATGAACGCTTTTTACAAAATGTAGCTCGTTCTTAGAAATAAAAAATAATCTAAGACACTGCACCACTCTATGTTGTCACATGAAACTCCCCTGAAGCATCCACATACAATGAGGAAAGTTTTCCAGTCGTTGCAATTCTCTGGTTACACACGTTTGTTTAAAGGGATCATCTTTTTCCCCCCCTCCACTTCCTTTCAGCATTTTCTTGTTATTTCTGTATAAACCTCAGTTGTTCTAAGCTGTTCATAGTTCAAAACCATTACAAGGTCTAAATACTAGAAAAACTTATTCAATATAAATCCAAATCAGCATTGAACTTATACAAAAATAATATATTTATAATATATTATAATATCATAATACATAATATATATAATAAAATATAATTATATATAATATATATATAGATATAATATATAATAATTAATAATGATAATAATATATAATATAATATATAATATAATACAATACAAATAAAAACTACGGAGAATTAAAAATGTAAAATAAGATCTTGCTTTGGTGGAGAACATACGGTATGCGTGTAGAGTACCTTCCACCAAATTTTTCATGTTGACCTGGACACACAACGTAATAGTAAGTAAAGGAAATGCTAGCACAGCTACAAAAAGAGGTGCCACAGTAGGTTCCCAAACCAAATACCGTGTATAGAAAGACTGGGCACACTCGTAGTAGTGTTTTGAGTGAAAAATTGTTTAATACATGCAGTGGTCACTTAGCTAAAGCAAGCGTTTCGGTCCAAAGACCTTCATCAGTGTGCTAGTAGCGGTGGATTCCGCGTCCTTGGTCCCAGGCCACCCACACACTGCGGTTTGCATCCATAGTCAGTAGTTTCCATTAATAGATCTGAAGACATTGTGAGACCGCGATCACTGGAGATATACACGGACCACTATTGTTGCGTGCGACTCTATGCAGTTTCATATGCAAGTCATGCTTTTTTATATACAGCACTGTTACTAGCACCCTGATGAAGGTCTTTGGACCGAAACGCTTGCTTTAGCTAAGTGACCACTGCATGTATTAAACAATTTTTCACTCAAAACACTACTACGAGTGTGCCCAGTCTTTCTATACACACAACGTAATAGTGGCTGCAGAAGTGGAATAAAACTTTTTTGTTATTTTATTTCACCCCTCTCTTGCAGATATAACAGCAATCAAAGAATTTGGCACATAATGAGTTAACTTTTGTTAAATTGAAGTGGGTGTTTTCATTGGGGTGTGTACTCTTCTCACTGTCAGGTTAACTCATTAGGCGCCAAATGCTTTGATATTTCCACAAGGAGAGGCGAAAATTAAAAATAAATAAATAATTTTGTTTTCCACTCTGCAGCCATTATTACATTGTGTGTTCAGTTCAACACGAATAATGTGGTGAAAGGCCCTTTAGAAACATACCATACAGTCTCAACCAAAAACAAGATCTTATTTTACATTTTAATTTTCTACAGTTTCTATTTGTATTGTATTTTACATATATATTTGAGCATAAGTTCACTTATGGACTTTATTTTGATATAGGAAAGATGTGTATCTTCGTACCGTGTTAGCCAGTAGATAGAAAAATATTTAGACTTGAGAGTCCTCAGTGGTTGATACCTTTTAATGGCTAACTGAAAAGATGGTAACAAATTGCAAGCTTTCGAGACTACTCAGGTCTCTTCATCAGGCATAGACTAATACAACATCTGAAGAATCACATATTTATACACAAGAGGACACAGGAATAATGCAATAGGTAAGACAGGTGACGTGAAGCAGAACTGTCATTATGGCAGAAGGATGAACATGAATATGACTAGTTCATAGATAAGGAGTGAAAGTTTTATTACCCTCTGATTGGGGTCTGGTATTGTGTTGTGATGACCCTAAAGGTCAGGGAAGCAGATTCCTTAATTGTTGTAGAAAGACATAAAACTCTGGGATATATTCATCCCAGCACTAAGAGTGTCAAAGGTCATCATAAGTTTATATTCCCAGACTTTTCTATCCTTCTCAGATTTGAAGTTAGATTTTAATATAAGTAATTCCATATCCGTCATGCTATGACCGGGCATACAAAAGTGTTTTGCCACAGGTAAATCCATTCTCCTTTCTCTTATTGTGTGGCGATGAGAATTCATCCTTGTTCTCAGTTTTTGCCCGGTCTCCCCCACATACAGACCCCCAGTTGGACATTTAGTACATATAATTAGGTACACCACATTAGATGTGATGCAGCTGAAAGTACCTGGTAGTACCTTTCTAGAGGACTCTCATTTTGTCCTACTAAGGCCCTGGATAAAACCGAACTCTGCAGTGATATGGAACATTTTTTCAGGAGACTGCGCCTGAGGGAATACTTCAATGATACAGAAGATTCAGAAAACACTCGGACTGAAGGAAGAGGGATCCCAATAACCAAGAAGAGGTCAGACTGGACACCTCCACCTGGACGTAACCCTCATTTGGATAAATATATAGACTCATTCAGACATTTGATAAAATCCACCATCATAGCCACCAACAAGAGACAAGCTCCAACATCAGTGCCCAGGAGAGAAAGGCCATACAGTCTCTGAAAACCAACAAAGAAATCATCATTAAACCTGCTGACAAGGGAGGTGCAATAGTCATGATGAACACATCAGACTATATGAAGGAAGCAAACAGACAACTTACGGACACACGCTACTACAGAAAACTGGGGTCGGACCCTACACAGGACTATTACAAGGAACTAAGCAAGTTGGTATCTTGTCTGTCTGACAAATCTATAAGAGCTGATGACCTGATACCAGAAAGTCCAAGAACAGGGACATTCTACATGCTTCCCAAAATCCACAAAGCCGGAAATCCAGGGAGGCCGATTATTTCATGTGTGGACACCCTTACTGAGCAAGTATCTGGATGGGTAGAGGGTGTTCTTAAACCCTGGTAAAGGATACACCCAGCTACATTCAGGACACAACTGACCTACTGAATAAACTAGCAGCAATAGGTTCTCTACCAGATGGAACCATCCTGGCCACCATGGATGTGGAATCTTTGTACTCTAATATCCCACACCAGGATGGATTAAATGCCTGCAAAGTCTTCATGGGAAACACCGGGAATGATGCTGATTCTGTGGTGAAACTCACAAAATTCATCCTCACCCACAATTATTTCGAATTTGACAACAAGATCTATCTTCAGGAGACTGGCACAGCTATGGGAAGTAAAATGGCTCCACAGTATGCAAATCTTTTCATGGCCAAGCTTGAAAGCGAATTTTTGTCCTCATGCCCCATCAGGCCTCGGGCCTACTACCGCTACATTGATGACATTTTAATCATCTGGACGGAGTCTGAACAACAGCTAAAGACGTTCCATGAACAGTTCAATCAATTTCATCCCACCATCAACTTAACACTTAACTACTCCAGCACTGAAATTAACTTTTTAGACACCACCATTAAGCTAAAGAACAATGAAATAGAGACATCCCTGTATCAGAAGCCAATCGACCGTCCAACATATCTTAAATGGGACAGTTTCCATCCAAAACACATAAAAAACTCTATTGTCTACAGCCAAGCCATCAGATACAACCGTATATGTTCCAACCCCATGGATAGAGATGAACACCTTGGTCGCCTCAGAAAGACTTTTTTGAACCAGGGCTACCATCCAAGAACAATTGAAAACCAAATTACAAGAGCCACCAGAATATCAAGGAATCACCTGCTACATTACAAAGCTAAAGAAGAAAATAACCGGGTGCCTCTAGTGGTCACCTACAATCCAAGTCTGGAGATGCTAAGGGGAGCTGCACGGAAACTACAACCTTTACTACAAAAAGATGCCCGATTACAATCCATATTTCCAGACCCCCCACTACTATGTTTTAGGCAGCCCCCAAATCTAAGAAGCATCATTGTCAGAAGCTCCCTGTCCTCCCCAACAGCTGCAGGTACCTTTCCTTGCAAACAAAAGAAATGCAAAACCTGTACATCTATAATGACCACGGACAGGATAAAGATCCCCAACTCCCATCAGGACTACAAGATACCAGGTACTTTCAGCTGCATCACATCTAATGTGGTGTACCTAATTATATGTACTAAATGTCCAACTGGGGTCTGTATGTGGGGAGACGGGCAAAAACTGAGAACAAGGATGAATTCTCATCGCCACACAATAAGAGAAAGGAGAATGGATTTACCTGTGGCAAAACACTTTTGTATGCCCGGTCATAGCATGACGGATATGGAATTACTTATATTAAAATCTAACTTCAAATCTGAGAAGGATAGAAAAGTCTGGGAATATAAACTTATGATGACCTTTGACACTCTTAGTGCTAGGATGAATATATCCCAGAGTTTTATGTCTTTCTACAACAATTAAGGAATCTGCTTCCCTGACCTTTTAGGGTCATCACAACACAATACCAGACCCCAATCAGAGGGTAATAAAACTTTCACTCCTTATCTATGAACTAGTCATATTCATGTTCATCCTTCTGCCATAATGACAGTTCTGCTTCACGTCACCTGTCTTACCTATTGCATTATTCCTGTGTCCTCTTGTGTATAAATATGTGATTCTTCAGATGTTGTATTAGTCTATGCCTGATGAAGAGACCTGCGTAGTCTCGAAAGCTTGCAATTTGTTACCATCTTTTCAGTTAGCCATTAAAAGGTATCAACCACTGAGGACTCTCAAGTCTAAATATTTTTCTTATGGACTTTAGAAATTGTACGTATTATGTTATTGGGTTTCTTTTTCCCACTCATTTATTACACTGATCCCAAAAGATGGACAGGAAACATCTAACATTTAAAATTGTAACTTAGATTAATCCCGGCTCACCCTATATTCTAAAATATAATGGTTAGATGCACTGTGGTGAATAAACTAATGTCTAATGTTTAGGGCTTCCACCAGGAATTTCAGAGCCGCATATTGTCAAAATTTTTGGGTTGCGTTAGACTCCACTCAGGCTCCACCCTGGCACTGCCTCCACCCCCTGAACTTTCCACAGTCCCACCGCACTCTCTTGGAAAAATTCCACTTCGGCACCAAGTCTTCACCAATCACATTAACAGTTAACACATAGCCAGTAGCTTTTGTTTTGGCCAAAAGATTTATTAAGCCTGCCACCACGACATGGTAGACTCTTCTGACAGGGACCTACTCTAATCTATGAAATATTTCTTAAAATACCCAATGCTCTTTTTAGGTAATTTTTTTTATTTTTCTTTAAAGGAATGCGTCACATACATTTTTTAAAATGACCAATAATACCACACACAAGGGACAAGTGCCATCACAGCATTATAAGATCACATATTACCCCCACATGGTGACTAAATAATACCACATACAAGGAACAAATACCACCACACCATGACAAACCACATATTACCACAACATAGTGACCGAATACTACGATACTGTAGTATTATCATTAATAAAAAAAGACAATACTAAGTGTCATCATACACAGGAGCTCTGTATATAGTGTATAGTGTACAGGTAATACAGTGATCACCAGCGATGTTATACACAGGAGCTCTGTATATAGTGTCAGTGTACTGATAATGCAGTGATCACCGGTGACATTACACACAGGAGCTCTGTATATAGTGTACAGATAATACAGTGATTACCAGTGATATTATACACAGGAACTCTGTATATAATGTATAGTGTACAGGTAATGCAGTAATTACCAGTGACATTATACACAGGAGCTCTGTATATAATGTATAGTGTACAGGTAATACAGTGATCACCAGTGAGATTATACTTTGGAGCTCTGTATATAGTGTATATAGTGTCAGTGTACAGGTAATACAGTGATCACCAGTGACATTATACACAGGACCTCTGTATATAGCATAAAGTGTACAGATAATATAGTGATCACCAGTGATATTATACACAGGAGTTCTGTATATAGTGTCAGTGTACATGTACAGGTTGTGTGACATTGTAAGACCCCAAATTTCTTTCACCACCTCCCCGCCAATCTTCTACTGTTTACTTGAATGAGTACATATCTAAAACCCATGGAGATAGGTCAGTCTTAGGTGTCTGGCATTTAGGGCATGCAGTTTTTCTGTCCGGTTTCAATTCTGCCCTATGCGAGTCAAATTCGTAAATTGTATTATACATAGTTTTAACCCTCCAAACTTAGCATATTATCATCTTACTAGTAATTTTTTGTATAGATTCTATTAGCTTTAAGTAATTTGCAAATCATTGGACAGTAAATTGTGCAGTAGATGCTTAGTCTTTGTGTTGAGATCTCTGCCTCTAACTTGGACTTTTATGACTTTGATACATCAGCTTGTACATGACACTTACCCTATGGAAGAAATTATATAGTCATTTACATTCCAGAAGAGATGACATGTGACATCCCACAGGGGCAAAACGACTGCGATCGCAGAAGTCACGACTGGACCCGTGTGGGTGGAGGCCCGCTGACATCAGCGCAATCCTCCACCAGATGTGCGTCTTTGGACCCACATTTAGTTGAAGTGTTGTCACGTTTGGGGACCTCAGCCGCCCACCGTGGCGTGGCGCGGGCATCCCTCGGGTACGAAATCTGGACCCTCCATACCACAGAGGGGGACCCGGTCCTACCCATACTTAGGGACTGGCAGAGACCGGGGTTCTGTGGCAGCTGAGCATGAGGACAAGATAGAAACACGTAGGACTTGATCACACCGCACAACTTCAGATATAGTGAAGTAAAGTTTACTAAAGAAAATACGTGATGACACACAGTACATAACTCAAACATGAGACGAGGTTATCAGAATCACGAACTCAGGAACACGAACTGAACTTCAGGAACACGGACTGGATCTCAGTAACACGAACACACGAACACGAACTCAGGAACATGGAATCAGGAACACAAACTGGACATCATGAACACGAACTGGATCTCAGTAACACGAACACACGAACAGGACTGGACATCAGGAACATGGACACCGGAACACGGACTGGACATCAGGAACACAAAGAACACTGGCATCGGACTCCGGACATCTGGCAACGATCGGCAGGTTCCGGACATCTGGCAACTGTCGGCAGGCTCCGGACATCAGGCAGGAAAGGATCGGATCCGGACATCTGGAAGCGATCTAAAAAGGAACCCAAGCGGTCTGGTGCAAGTCCCACCAGGCTCAACTGGAGCCGGGCGGGGATTGCACCAAAAGCAAGCTGAGCACAGAGTAACAGAAACTCAGCACACCCACACCGGACTCCTCCTTCCAAGATGAACCCAGGTAGTATCAAAGGAAGTCAGTAGCAAAGTCTCACAGTCACTAGGCACTGGGTTCAGGACACAGAAGGATTCAGGAACATTACACAGCAGACACAGTTCAGACTGTCAGGTACAGGACAGGTACAGGATCAGAGATACGAGCCTAGAATTACCGCCTCTAGGAAAGGCACAGGAACGAGTTCAGGATCAGAGATACGAGCCTAGAATTACCGCCTCTAGGAAAGGCACAGGAACGAGTTCAGCAACACCAAACAGGACAAGGGAATCAGCTCTCCAGAGCTGATTAAACTCAGAGCAGAAGCTGAACACACACACACACAAGGCTAGGTTCAGAAGCTATGTGAGTAGCAAAAGGCCCCGCCCATAGGGCAGGAAGCCTTTATATATGAGCTGCCCCTCAGCAATTGGCTGGGGACAGCATTTCAGGTACACACACTAACCCTGATAAAAGCAGGGCAGGTGTGGCCTGCGCACCCTATGAGAGCCAGACATAAGCACAGCAAGGGCACCTGGAAATGGCTGCAGCCCAAACCCACGTAGCAAGCCATGCACCAGTGCAGAGGAACTTGCAACCTAAGGGTAGCTTTCACAGCAGTAGCCAGGGACCGCACATGCGGGTGATCATGCAGCGCAGCGGAGACACCCACGCATGTACGGTTACGCAGAGGAGCTGGGAACTGAGCATCATCGATACAGGTAACGGATATCAGTATCCCAGCTATATTAGGGAGAAAAGGAGAAAAAGGGTTAAAGCACCAACATACATGTCACAACATGACATTTCCCCTCCTAAAGCCCCTCTCTGAAGTCCCAAGAAAAAAAAATACTCAGAAACTTTTCTTGGGATAAGCGGTAAGTCCCAGTTCACATGTAGCAGAGTTCATTGCTCCAGAAATCCAAACAGAAACAAAGCACAGAGTTGAGCAATCTAGTCCACTACAAGCTGGGATCCGAGCCATCTCATCCGCCGGCCAGGCGGGGCTCGGAAAAAGTCCTACCGTCCACACATGCTCAGCTGAGTCCAAGGCCTTTGCTTCTGTCACGTTTGGGGACTTCAGCCGCCCACCGTGGCGTGGCGCGAGCATCCCTCGGGTACGAAATCTGGACCCTCCATACCACAGAGGGGGACCCGGTCCTACCCATACTTAGGGACTGGCAGAGACCGGGGTTCTGTGGCAGCTGAGCATGAGGACAAGATAGAAACACGTAGGACTTGATCACACCGCACAACTTCAGATATAGTGAAGTAAAGTTTACTAAAGAAAATACGTGATGACACACAGTACATAACTCAAACATGAGACGAGGTTATCAGAATCACGAACTCAGGAACACGAACTGAACTTCAGGAACACGGACTGGATCTCAGTAACACGAACACACGAACACGAACTCAGGAACATGGAATCAGGAACACAAACTGGACATCAGGAACACGAACTGGATCTCAGTAACACGAACACACGAACACGGACTGGACATCAGAAACACGGACACCGGAACACGGACTGGACATCAGGAACACGGAGAACACTGGCATCGGACTCCGGACATCTGGCAACGATCGGCAGGTTCCGGACATCTGGCAACGATCGGCAGGCTCCGGACATCAGGCAGGAAAGGATCGGATCCGGACATCTGGAAGCGATCTAAAAAGGAACCCAAGCGGTCTCGTGCAAGTCCCACCAGGCTCAACTGGAGCCGGGCGGGGATTGCACCAAAAGCAAGCTGAGCACAGAGTAACAGAAACTCAGCACACCCACACCGGACTCCTCCTTCCAAGATGAACCCAGGTAGTATCAAAGGAAGTCAGTAGCAAAGTCTCACAGTCACTAGTCACTGGGTTCAGGACACAGAAGGATTCAGGAACATTACACAGCAGACACAGTTCAGACTGTCAGGTACAGGACAGGTACAGGATCAGAGATACGAGCCTAGAATTACCGCCTCTAGGAAAGGCACAGGAACGAGTTCAGGATCAGAGATACGAGCCTAGAATTACCGCCTCTAGGAAAGGCACAGGAACGAGTTCAGCAACACCAAACAGGACAAGGGAATCAGCTCTCCAGAGCTGATCAGACTCAGAGCAGAAGCTGAACACACACACACACACACAAGGCTAGGTTCAGAAGCTATGTGAGTAGCAAAAGGCCCCCCCATAGGGCAGGAAGCCTTTATATATGAGCTGCCCCTCAGCAATTGGCTGGGGACAGCATTTCAGGTACACACACTAACCCTGATAAAAGCAGGGCAGGTGTGGCCTGCGCACCCTATGAGAGCCAGACATAAGCACAGCAAGGGCACCTGGAAATGGCTGCAGCCCAAACCCACGTAGCAAGCCATGCACCAGTGCAGAGGAACTTGCAACCTAAGGGTAGCTTTCACAGCAGTAGCCAGAGACCGCACATGCGGGTGATCATGCAGCGCAGCGGAGACACCCACGCATGTACGGTTACGCAGAGGAGCTGGGAACTGAGCATCATCCATACAGGTAACGGATATCAGTATCCCAGCTATATTAGGGGGAAAAGGAGAAAAAGGGTTAAAGCACCGACATACATGTCACAACATGACAAGTGTATTGCGGTGCAGAGATCCGTCGGGTCTGTGCATGGCAATACACACTGCAGGCAAATCAGAGGACAGCAATTGACGTCGGCGTGCACATGACTGGGGGCTCATGGCAGTCAAGTGACAAGTGATGTCATGCTTTCCCATCACTTGCACACTGAAGTCAGCTGCCGGGGGAGCGGGGAGGAGATGAGAATGATCGTTTATTTTTTTTCTATGGATTAAAGATCCAATTTTATACTCTACTGCAGTTTGTTTGTTCTATTTGCCATTTCCAATGTTTTGGGCCCTCCCCAAATTAAGAAAAAAAAGCAAAACTGTGAGGCTGTTTGGCAGCGATACCCCACAGAGACAGGTGCATAGTACACACACAGAGGCTTTTTGGAAAAGTATACTTATAGAACCTAACACTGTCCCTCACTCAAGCTGCGTCCTGTCCCTACGCTAATCAGAACAGAATAGCAGCGCCACCCGTGATTCGGCAGATATTCAGGCTGGTTCACGTTGTATGCTTGCCAATCACAGCCATGCCAATATTTGGTTGTGATGGCCCTGGAAGTGCCCACAGCCTAAAAGTTTGTTGATTGCCAGTGCAGTAGCCTTTCATCAAACTTTATTCTGTATCCAAACACCAACAATACAAGTCCGTGTTCAGAGTTCCGTTACAAACTCTGAATTTTACCATTTAGGTTGCTCATTTCTAGTCTTTTCCAGCTGATACTGACATTTAACAGGAAAGACAAGATGGGACAAAGCAAGAACTTGACTTGGCCTCAGAAAATTTTGGGGGGCAATTTTAAAAAGATTGTGAATTGAAAAAGATTGGAAGATGAGGCCCTCTCGTTCGACTACTGTGTACACACGACTGGTACAGTGGAACTGCAAATGGTCAATAAATAAGTGAATTTCTGTCTATATATGGCCATAAAAGGTCTGAATCTGTCAATTAATGCATGTAAAAAAGCTATCATAAAATAAAATAAAATTCATGAAATAGTGCTAGACAGAAATTACGGTACCCTTAACTTAATATTTTGTTGCACAACCTTTTGAGGCAATCGACTGCAATCAAACAATTCCTAAAACTGTCAATGAGACTTCTGCAACTATCGACATGTATTTTGGCTCACTCCTCAAGAGCAAACTGCTCCAGTTGTCTCGTGTTTGAAGGTTGCCTTTTACAGATGGCATGTTTCAGCTCTCTCCAAAGATGCTCAATAGGATTTAGGCCAGGGCTCATAGAAGCCACTTCAGAATAGTCCATTGTTTTCCTCCTAGCCATTCTTGGGTGTTTTTAGCTGTGTGTTTTGGGTCATTATCCTGTTGCAAGACCCATGACCTGCGACTGAGACCAAGCACATTTCTCTCTAGAATCCCTTGATAGTCTTGAGATTTCATTGTACCCTGCACAGATTCTAGACACCCTATGCCAGATGCAGCAAAGCAGCCTTCTCCATGTTTCTGTGTGCTTAGGGTCATTGTCTTGTTGGAAGGTGAACCTTCGGCCAAGTCTGAGGTCCAAAGCACTCTGGAAGAGGTTTTCATCCAGGATATCTTTGTACTTGGCCACATTCATGTTTCCTTCAATTGCAACCAGTCATCCTGTCCTTGCAGCTGAAAAACACCCCCATAGCATGATGCTGCCACCACCATGTTTCACTGTTGGGATTGTATTGGACAGGTGATGAGCAGTGCCTGGGAGTCCTTCATGTGTTTTTTTTTTAGCAAACTCTATGCGAGCTTTCATATATCTGACACTGAGGAGAGGCTTCCGTCAGGCCACTCTGCCATAAAGGACTGACTGGTGGGGGGCTGCAGTGATATTTGACTTTGTGGTACTTTCTCCCATCTCTCTACTGCATCTGTGGAGCTCAGCCACAGTGATCTTGGGGTTCTTCTTTACCTCTCTCACCAAGACTCTTCTCCCATGATTTCTCAGTTTGGCTGGACAGCCAGGTCAAGGAAGACTTCTGGTGGTCCCAAACGTCTTCCATTTAAGGATTATGAAGGCCACTGTGCTCTTAGAAACCTTGAGTACTGCAGAAATTCTTTTGTAACCTTGGCCAGATCTGTTCCTTGCCACAATTCTGTCTCTGAGCTCCTTGACCAGTTCCTTTGACTCATGATTCTCCTTTGGTTTGACATGCACTGTGAGCTGTGAGGTCTTATATAGACAGGTGTGTGCCTTTACAAATCAAGTCCTATCAGTTTAATTAAACACAGCTGCACTCCATTGAAGGAGTAGAACCATCTCAAGGAGGATCACAAGGAAATGGACAGCATGTGACTTAAATATGAGTGTCTGAATACTTATGACCATGTGATATTTCAGTTTTTCTTTTTTAATAAATTTGCAAAAATTTCTACATTTCTGTTTTTTTTCAGTCAATATGGGGTGCAGAGTGTACATTAAGGGTACGTTCCCACGGTCAGTAATTGGCAGCGCTTTGGACGCAGCACATGTCTGCTCTGTCAAAGCCCTGCCGGCTTTTGAACGCATGTGATTCCGCATGTGTTCATTGAACCGCGTGGAACCACCGCGTCCTATACATTGTACGGAGACATTTATCTTGCGGCAACTGAGCGTCTCCGCAAGATAAACTGAAATGCTGTGGTCTAGAAAGACGTGCTGCATGGGCATCTCCGCAGTGAAGCCCGGGGTGCCGATGCACGTATAGTAGGCATGGGATTTCATGAAATCCCATCCACTAAGCTGTAACATCTGGCCGCTGCTGGTTGGACGCTGTGGATGTATGCAGTGTCCAAACTGCAGCATTTACTGACCGTGGAACCATACCCTAATGAGTAAAAAATGAACTTTTTAGAATTTATCAAATGGCTGCAATGAAACAAAGAGTGAAAAATTTAAAGGGGGTCTGAATACTTTCCGTACTCACTGTATATGAGTCAACAAGAAACAGAACAAGTTGGCAAAAAGCAATAACTTGCCTCTGGAAAATATTTGGGATGAATTTAAAAAGATTTTGAAGTGGATTGGATTAGGAAAGGTTTGGAAGATGAGGTCCTCTCCCACGACTACCGTGTACATGTAAGGGGTTGCATTGAACGGTATGTGCCTTTAACCCCTTTAAATACGTCCCGCTTTATATCATTGTGGTTTATTAATATTGTACATATGTAAAGTATTTTTTGCTGCTACTGAACTGTATATACTGTATTATTATAGGGAAAGCGCAGTTCTCATTTCTTGCCACTAGATGGGGGCATTATAGTCACATAGTTTTAAGTAACAGTTTAGTAAACAGATAGTTAACATAGGAGGGATCATGGTGGATAAGATAGTCAGTTGAGGCCAGGGTGCCCGTTTAGCTCCTTGGGCTAATTAGCCCCGGGCAACACTGTATCACACAACGCTTGACAAGAGTGGAGTCCAGCCATCTAGTACCTGTGGCCAGAACATCAGCAGTGGAAGCAGTGGCAAGAGTGCTAGCAGTGAAGTAATAGTGGGGACTGCAGATGCTAGAGAAGTCTAAGCAGTACGGGCAGGTCACTCATCATGTGGCAGCTTATTGCGTGGGCTGATGCCATCAGGACCGGGGTGAAGCGGTGGGGGGAACTCCCAAATGAAGTAAGTCTGGACAGGGAGGACGCTGAGGAATCGAAAGATACGGTCAGTCCACTAAGCGAGCTTAGTGACAGAAAGAGGAGAATAGAGAAAGAGGAAGAATTGCACATTGTGGAACCTGATGTTAAGACTGTGAAGAATATGGATGTGCTGCGTACAAAAACCAGTAGAGTTGTTTATTTGAAAGTTGAAATGGACTGTATCTCTATTTAGGCGGAACCGTCTATAGGGAGCCTTCAGCAACGCAGAGGAGACCCTGACGGTGCAGAAAGTGAAGACACAGTTATGCAAAGTAATGGACATTGTATTCATGTGATGGGAGGCCAGGGCGTATTAAAGCGAATGCTCTCAACCATGACTACCACCCTGGCCCACCGTCAGATACACACAAGCGGTACAGTGAAACCTTAAATGGTCATTAAATCAGTTAATTTTACATTCTGTCTACAGATCACCATACATAGTAACATAGTAACATAGTTATTAAGGTTGAAGGAAGACTTTAAGTCCATCTAGTTCAACCCATATCCTATCCTAACCTGCCCTAACATGTTGATCCAGAGGAAGGCAAAAAAAAAACCCAAGTGGCAAACAGTAAGCTTCACATTGGGGAAAAAAAATTCCTTCCCGACTCCAAAACAGCCTGAACCCATCAATGAATGCATGGAAAGAAGCTATCATGTTGTGGACTCTGGAAGCGATGTATTACAGAAACACTGTATCAGCCCGTGTTATGGACACGCTACAAAAGCCTCTATTACGGACACTCTCCACCAGGCTGTATTACGGACATTTTGCACCATACTGTATTACAGACACACAGCACCAGGCTATATTACGGGCACGCTACACCCACCTATATTATGGCCACACTGCACCAGGCTTTATTACGGACACGCTACACCATACTGTAATACAGGCATGCTACATCAGCCTGTATTACAGAAATGCTGCACCAGACTATTATGGCACTCTACACAAGGCTGTTATGGCACTCTGTACAAGGCTGTTATGGCACTCTACACAAGGCTGTTATGGCACTCTATACAAGGCTGTTATGGCACTCTACACAAGGCTGTTATGGCACTCTATGCAAGGCTGTTATGACACTCTACACAAGGCTGTTATGGCACTCCACAGAAGGCTGAGAAGGCACACTGCACCAGGCTCTTATGGAACTGTACCCAGGGGCGCACCTATCATGAGGCGAGTTGAGTACTCTGCCTCAGGCGGCACATCCCTGAAGAGTAGGGGGCGGCAGATTCTTATCTCCTGGCTCCTGCATCAGCTGGTGTTTCTCATCTATTTCTGCTCTGTGCGCACAGAACCTGTGATGAGGTCACAGGAGGGGAGGAGTCAGGGGTCACATGACCAGGGGCCGCCCTTAGTGTATGCAGATTCTTATCTACAGCATTGGCTCCTGCTGATCATATATTGCTCTTCTGTGCGCACAGGACCTGTGATGAGGTCACAAAAGGGGAGGAGTCAGGGGTCACATGATCAGGGCCTCAGTATGTATGCAGGTCTCTGCTGTGCTGGTTGTCATGGTGCTGAATGAGGGTAACTTTATGTGTGGGGTCAGCAGGGGTTTACAGGGTGGATGTAGCAGTGCTGTGTGTTATGTTTCGGTAGCTGAGGAGTGCAGGTAAAAAAGGAAATACACCAGAGCAGTTGGAATCTATGAGATTGCAGTACCCTGACTAACCACCACAACTAGAGGCAGCCGTGGAGCGTTCCTACGTTGGTCCTAGACGCCTCGTCACAGCCTGAGAAACTAACTACACCTAAAGATAGAAAGAGGAAAGCTGTCTGCCCCGGAGCAGATCCCCAAAGATAATAGAAAGCCCCCAAACATGTAATGGCGGTTAGACAAGAAGAAAATACTGACACAGACAGAAAATAGTATGAGCAAACGTTGGGGCCCAAACTACCTAAATAGAAAAGGATAGGAAGGGTACTTACTGCAATCTCAAAAAACCCTGAAAAGCACCAACTCTACTAATTTCAAAAACACCTGAGATCACACGACCTCTACCACCTAAATTAGTTCTCTGGTGTAACAAAATCA
Organism: Oophaga sylvatica; assembly: GCA_033576555.1. Classification (NCBI taxonomy): domain Eukaryota; kingdom Metazoa; phylum Chordata; class Amphibia; order Anura; family Dendrobatidae; genus Oophaga; species Oophaga sylvatica. The sequence goes on along the minus strand of JARQOD010000007.1, from coordinate 53,578,076 downwards.
AAACAGCAGCCACTGAAAAAACTGGAAAAAGCAAATGTACAAACATCAGGCTGAACTAAACTGAGAGGGCAAAAGCCCCCGGAGGGGACCCTGAAGGCCCCCACAGAAGTGCAGGACAAAATGCAGAAATCAAGCACAAAAACAAAAAGAAGAAAATGTCTTATCTGTTAGCAGGAGATGCAGACACGACACAGCAGGCTACAAAGGAAACAGGAATCAAGGATTGAGACCAGAACAATTGATCACCGGCAACCCTGATGGGAAGGTGACTCCCTTATATAAGACCAGTCAGTAACACCTGATTCCCAATCCTCACAATCTTCACTGGACAGTCCAGTACCGCTTATAACCACCAGAGGGAGCCTCTGCTCAGAACTCATCTCAAGCCCATTCACAACAGTACCCCCCCCTTGAGAGGGGTCACCGAACCCTCATTTGAGCAACCAGGTCGGTCAGGATGAGTTCTATGATACGCACGGATGAGTCTCCTAGCATGGATGTCCGAAGCAAACACCCAAGAATTGTCTTCCTGACCATAACCTCTCCACTTAACCAAATACTGGAGTTTCCGTCTAGAAAAACGAGAATCTAATATTTTCTCAACCACATACTCCAGATTGCCCTCAACCAAAACAGGGTCAGGATGGACAGCCGTAGGAACCACTGGCTCAACAAACCTCTTCAACAAGGACTTGTGGAACACGTTATGGATCTTAAATGTCCCTGGAAGAAGCAAACGAAAAGAAACAGGATTAAGAATCTCCATGATCTTATAAGGTCCAATGAACCTAGGCTTAAATTTAGGAGATGCCACTCTCATAGGAATATTTTTTGAGGACAACCAGACCAAGTCCCCCACTTTAAACCGAGGACCATCAGTCCTATGCCGGTTAGCAAACCGCTGGGCCCTCTCCTGAGAGAGGGACAACCTCTCCACTACCTGGTCCCAAATCTGTTGCATACGCTCCACAACAGAGTCAACACCTGGACAGACAGAAGCCTCCGTCTGTCCTGAAGAAAATCGAGGGTGAAACCCAGAATTACAGAAAAATGGAGACATCAAAGTGGCAGAGCTAGCCCTATTATTAAGAGCAAACTCAGCCAAAGGCAAAAAAGAGACCCAGTCATCCTGATCAGCAGACACAAAGCATCTTAGATAAGTCTCCAATGTTTGGTTTGTTCTCTCAGTTTGACCATTGGTCTGAGGATGAAACGCCGAGGAGAAAGACAATTGAACACCAAGTTTAGAACAAAAGGTCCTCCAAAATCTGGAAACAAACTGGACTCCTCTGTCAGACACAATGTTCTCAGGAATGCCGTGTAAACGAACCACGTGCTGAAGGAACAACGGCACCAATTCAGAGGAGGAAGGCAACTTAGGTAATGGCACAAGATGTATCATCTTGGAAAACCTATCACAAATAACCCAGATGGCGGTCATTCTCTGAGAAACAGGGAGGTCGGAAATGAAATCCATAGAGATATGGGTCCATAGTCTCTTGGGCACAGGCAATGGCATCAATAAACCACTAGAGCGAGAGCAAGGCTTGGAGCGAGAGCAAGTCCCGCAGGACTGCACAAATTCCCTGACATCACGAGATAAGGTAGGCCACCAAAAGGACCGACTAACCAAGTCTCTGGTACCAAAAATTCCGGGATGACCAGCCAACGCGGAACAATGAATCTCAGACATCACACTCTTTTTCCACTGGTCCGGGACAAACAATTTTCCAACAGGGCAGCGCTCGGGCCTATCCTCCTGAACCCCTCCAGAGCAAGTCTCAAATTGGGTGAGATGGCGGAAAGAACTACACCCTCTTTCAAAATAACAGAAGGATCAGATAACTCAGGAGAGTCCGCAAGGAAACTCCTCGAGAGGGCATCCGCCTTAACATTCTTAGTGCCAGGAAGAAAGGAAGCCACAAAATTAAAACGTGTGAAAAACAAGGCCCACCTGGCCTGTCTAGGATTAAGTCGCTTGGCAGATTCCAGATAAACCAGATTCTTATGGTCTGTAAGGACCACCACCTGATGCTTGGCTCCCTCCTGCCAATGTCTCCACTCTTCAAAAGCCCACTTCATGGCCAATAACTCCCGATTACCCACGTCATAGTTACGTTCAGCAGGAGAAAATTTTCGAGAGAAAAAGGCACAAGGGTTACTTTTAGAGGTCTCAGGATCTCTTTGGGACAAAACGGCACCTGCCCCAATTTCAGAGGCATCAACTTCCACCTGAAATGGCAGAGAAACATCAGGCTGCCGTAGAACAGGAGCAGAAGTGAATCTCTGCTTAAGTTCCTGAAATGCAGAGACTGCCTCAGGAGGCCAATTTACCACATCAGAACCCTTTTTGGTCAAATCAGTTAATGGTTTAACAATAACCGAGAAATTACCAATAAATTTACGATAAAAATTGGCAAAACCCAAGAATCTTTGAAGAGCCTTTAATGAAGTAGGTTGGACCCAATCACAGATGGCCTGAACCTTGACCGGGTCCATTTCAATAACAGATGGGGACAAAATGAATCCCAGAAATGAGATCCTCTGTACGCCAAAAAGACACTTTAATCCCTTCACATACAGAGCATTCTCTCTCAAAATCTGGAATACAGTTCGAACATGTTTCACATGAGAGTCCCAGTCATTGGAAAAAATCAAGATATCATCCAAATAAACAATCAGAAATTTATTCACAAAATCCCTGAAAATGTCATTCATGAAGGACTGGAAGACAGAAGGAGCATTAGTGAGCCCAAAGGGCATCACAAGGTACTCAAAATGCCCTTCAGGGGTATTGAATGCCGTCTTCCATTCATCCCCGTGCTTAATGCAAATAAGGTTATATGCCCCCCTGAGGTCAAGCTTGGTAAACCAAGTAGCATTTTTCACCCTGGAAAACAGGTCAGAAATCAAGGGTAACGGATATAAATATTTCACAGTAATATTGTTCAAAAGACGATAATCAATACACGGCCTCAATGAACCATCCTTTTTGGCCACAAAGAAAAAAACGGCACCTAAGGGTGAAGAAGATGGTCTGATATGACCCTTCTCCAATGACTCCTTGATATAAGACCGCATAGCGTCATGTTCAGGTACAGACAAGTTAAAAAGGCGACCTTTAGGGAATTTACTACCAGGCACTAATTCAATAGCGCAGTCATAGCTCCTATGGGGAGGCAAGGATGCAGATTTACTTTCGCTAAACACATCAGAAAAATCAATCAAAAAATCAGGAACATCCTGAGCCCGGGGGGAGGCAGAAAAAACAGGAGAGTTGGTATTAACACATTGGCAGCCCCAACTGGTTACAGACACAGATTTCCAATCCAAAACAGGATTATGAGATTGTAACCAAGGGAAACCCAGCACGATAATGTCATGCAAATTATACAGAACCAAAAATTTGCAGCTCTCCTGATGATCAGGTTCCACCCTCATTATCACCTGAGTAGAGAACTGAGGTTTATTCTCAGCCAAAGGGGTAGAATCGATCCCCAGAAGGGGAATAGACTTCTGTAGGGGTATCAAGGGAAACCCACAACGTTTAGCAAAATCAAAATCCATCAGGTTAATAGCTGCTCCCGAATCAACGAAAGCCTGAGCAGAAAATGAGGACAGAGAGCATATCAGGGTGACAGTTAATAAAAACTTAGTCTGAACACTGCCCAAGACAACTGAGCGTGCAAAACGTCTTCCCCGCTTAGGGCAGACTGAAATAGCATGAGAGGCATCACCACAGTAGAAACACAACCCATTGCGCTTCCGAAACTCATGACGCTGTGCCCCAGAAACCACTCTATCACACTGCATGGATTCAGAAGCAGATTCACAAGGCAACACTATTCCACGCATACTTCTCCGCTCACGCAAACGTCTGTCAATTTGAATTGCTAATGACATAGAATCATTGAGACCAGAGGGGACAGGGAATCCCACCATAACATCCTTTACATTATCTGACAGACCCTTCCGAAAAAGGGCTGCCAAAGCGTCGTCATTCCATCTGGTCAGGACTGCCCACCTACGGAATCTCTGACAGTATAACTCAGCGTCATCAAGCCCCTGATTTAATGCCAACAAGGCTTTTTCAGCTTGATCAGTGACATTAGGCTCATCGTACAATAACCCCAAAGCCTGAAAAAATGCATCAACATCACTCAAAACAGGATCCCCAGGTGTCAGGGAAAAAGCCCAATCCTGAGGATCGCCGAGCAGGAGAGAGATGACAATTTGAACCTGCTGCGCTGCGTTCCCTGAGGACTTAGATTTTAAGGCAAAAAACAATTTACAATTATTTTTGAAATTCTGAAACTTAGCTCGATCCCCAAAAAACAAATCTGGCATGGGAATCCTAGGTTCCACAACAGGCAACCTAGCAAGATAGGCAGCAATACTCTGAACCTCAGTGGCAAGCTGATCCACACGGCCAGACAACTGTGCAAACTCCATTGAGAGAAAAAATCCTCCCCAGCACCCAAGAATACAGAGGGAAAAAAAAAAAAAGTAACAGGAAAAATATCTCTGACAACTCTGACAACCTTTTTTTTTTATCTTTCAAATATTTTTCCCTTCTGTGAGTACCATACAATTTTAAATTTTGGGCCGGTGATACTGTTATGTTTCGGTAGCTGAGGAGTGCAGGTAAAAAAGGAAATACACCAGAGCAGTTGGAATCTATGAGATTGCAGTACCCTGACTAACCACCACAACTAGAGGCAGCCGTGGAGCGTTCCTACGTTGGTCCTAGACGCCTCGTCACAGCCTGAGAAACTAACTACACCTAAAGATAGAAAGAGGAAAGCTGTCTGCCCCGGAGCAGATCCCCAAAGATAATAGAAAGCCCCCAAACATGTAATGGCGGTTAGACAAGAAGAAAATACTGACACAGACAGAAAATAGTATGAGCAAACGTTGGGGCCCAAACTACTAAATAGAAAAGGATAGGAAGGGTACTTACTGCAATCTCAAAAAACCCTGAAAAGCACCAACTCTACTAATTTCAAAAACACCTGAGATCACACGACCTCTACCACCTAAATTAGTTCTCTGGTGTAACAAAATCAAAACAGCAGCCACTGAAAAAACTGGAAAAAGCAAATGTACAAACATCAGTGGCTGAACTAAACTGAGGGCAAAAGCCCCCGGAGGGGACCCTGAAGGCCCCCACAGAAGTGCAGGACAAAATGCAAAAATCAAGCACAAAAACAAAAAGAAGAAAATGTCTTATCTGTTAGCAGGAGATGCAGACACGACACAGCAGGCTACAAAGGAAACAGGAATCAAGGATTGAGACCAGAACAATTGATCACCGGCAACCCTGATGGGAAGGTGACTCCCTTATATAAGACCAGTCAGTAACACCTGATTCCCAATCCTCACAATCTTCACTGGACAGTCCAGTACCGCTTGTAACCACCAGAGGGAGCCTCTGCTCAGAACTCATCTCAAGCCCATTCACAACAGCTGTGTGTGTGTACGAGGTGGACGGATCGGAGCCACGTGTATGGGGTGTGCGGTGCGAGCCACGTGTGTATTAGGTGTGCATTGCCCTGTGCATCCGAGGTGTGTGGAGCGGAGCCGAGTGTGTACAAGGTGTACGGAGCGGAGCCATGTGTGTACGAGATGTACGCAGCGGAGCCATATGTGTACGTTATGTATGGAACGGAGCCCTGTGTGTATGAAGTGTACGGAGCGGAGCCACGTGTGTATGAGGTGTACAGAGCGGAGCCGCATGTGTATGGGGTGTGCGGAGCAGAGCCACGTGTGTGCAAGGTGTACAGAGCAGAGCCGTGTGTGTACGAGGTGTACGGAATGGAGCCCTGTGTGTATGAAGTATACGGAGCCACGTGTATATGAGGTGTGCGGAGCAGAGCCACGTGTGTACGAGGTGTGCGAAGCGGAGCCGCGTTCATATGAGGTGTGTGGAGCCCTGTGTGTACGAGGTGTGCGGAGAGGAGCCGCGTGTGTACAAGGTGTACAGAGCGGAGCCATGTGTGCGCGAGGAGTGTGGAGCGGAGCCACGTGTGTGCAAGGTGTACGGAGCCATTTGTGTACGAGGTGTACGGAATTGCGCCCTGTGTGTATGTACGGAGCCACGTGTATACGAGGTGTGCGGAGCAGAGCCACGTGTGTACAAGGTGTGCAGAGCCCTGTGAGTACGAGGTGTGCAGAGCGGACCCGAATGTGTGCGAGGTGTGCAGAGCGGAGCCACGTATGTACGAGGTGTGCGAAGCGGAGCCGCGTGTGTACAAGGTGTGCGGAGCCGCATGTGTACGAGGCATACAAAGTGAAACCGTGTGTGTATGAGGTGTGCGGAACCGTGCATGTGCGAGGTCAGTGTATGGTGGGGAGCATTCATACCTTCCAACCGTCCCAGATCCAGCGAGACTGTCCCAATTTTGACAGTCTGCCCCGCTGTCCCGGCCAGGAGCTTACTTTTCCCATGGACACAGGAGTACACGGAGGAGCCCTGATGGAGCACTTTAAAACTCGCACGTGACGTTCCACTGGAAGTGATGTGCTGGAAGCTGACAGGAAATGAGGTAATTTCGGGAGGAGATTGTGATGGAACCATGGAGGCACTTCAGGAATGCTTCAGATCTATCACCATGTCCTCCTCCGACAGCGCGGACAGCGGGATCGCCTTGGAATCAGGGATGTCAGCCATGTGAGCGGATCATAATATGTCCTGCATCGGGAGGCTCAGGTGGGCATGACAATGGGAGCTGGGCTGCTGTAGTATCTTTATAGAATCTTTCTTTCTCTCTGTTTCTTTCTCTCTCTCTCCTTTCTTTCTCTCCCTGTTCTTTCTTTCTCTCTGTTCTTTCTTTCTCTCTCTTTTTTCTCTCTCCCTGTTCTTTCTCTCTGTGTTCTTTCTTTCCCTCTTTCTTTCGCTCTCTCTGTTCTTTCTTCTTTCTACCTCTCTCTGTTCTTTCTTTCCCCTTTCTTTGCTATGCCTTCTTTTTTCCTTCCTTTCTTTCTTTCTTCTTTCTTTCTTTCTTTCTTTCTTTCTTTCTTTCTTTCTTTTCTTTCTTTCTTTCTCTCTTTTCTTTTGTTTTTTCCCCTTTCTTTCTCTATCTCTCTGTTCTTTCTTTTGCTCTCTGTTCATCTTCTTTCCCCTCTTCCTTTCTATCTCGGTTCTTTCTCTTTCTTTCCCCTCTTTCTTTCTTTCTTTCTCTCTCGGTTCTTTCTCTTTCTTTCTCCCTCTTCTTTCTTTCTTTCTTTCTTTCTTTCTTTTTTTCTTTCTTTCTTTTTTCTTTCTTTCTTTCTTTCTTTTCTCTCTCTGTTCTTTCTTTCCTCTCTTTCTTTCTTCATGTTCTTTCTTTCTCTCTCTGTTTTCTTTCCCCTCTTTCTTTCTTTCTCTGTTCTTTCTTTCTCTATTCTCTCTTTCTCTATTTATTTTTCTCTATTCTTTCTTCTCTATTCTTTCTTTCTCTCTGTTCTTTCTTTCTCTCTCCGTTTTCTTTTTTTCTCTCTTGTTCTTTCTTTCTCTCTCCTTTCTTTCTTTTTTCTCTCTCCCTGTTCTTTCTTTCTCTCTCTGTTCTTTCTTTCTTTCCCTTCTTTCTTTCTCTCTCTCTGTTCTTTCTTTCTTCTTTCTATCTCTGTCTCTGTTCTTTCTTTCCCTTTCTTTCTTTCTATTTCTTTTTTCCCCTTTTTCTTTTTTTCTTTCTTTCTTTCTTTCTTTCTTTCTTTCTTTCTTTCTTTCTTTCTCTCTCTGTTTTTTCTTTCTCTCTCTTTTTCTCTCTCTTTGTTCTTTCTTTCTTTTTCTCAGTACCAGTCAGTGTGCCCATAGTACCAGCCACTGACACTATATACAGAGCTCCTGTGTATAATGTCACTGGTCATCACTGTATTACCTGTACACTGACACTACATACAGAGCTCCTGTGTATAATGTCACCGTCTCCACATTTTATCGGCGCTATCTTGTGACTGCAACTTCTGTCTGTGAGAAGTCAGAAGTAGCAGAAACCCTCTATCAGGCCACATTCACACGTTCAGTATTTTACCTCAGTATTTGTAGGCCAAAACCAGGAGTGAAACAATCAGAGGAAAAGTATAATAGAAACACGTCACCACTTCTGGATTTCTCACCCACTCCCGAGTTGGCTCACAAATACTGAGGTAAAATACTGACCAAATACTGAACGTGTGAATGTGGCTTTAGGCTGGTTTCACACATCCTGATATTTCCGGTAGTGGAGATATCCGTGTCCGTGTGTGTAATATGTGTGGCAACTGTGTGCCGCATTAGTACCACACGGACGGCCGCCAGGGAAGAAGCGCTACAGTAAGCACTGTTCCCCGGCCGGACGCTACCAATCAGCCCACCTCTCTGCTCAGCTGCCTCCGGATTGGATGTGGGTGTTGCTGGGGGAGTGGTGCGGGCACGCCCCTTGGATACCCGACCACGGCCTTAGCAATGTCACAGGGACTGTCACAGAACCTGTGTTAGAGAGCAAATGGAGGGGAAAATGAGCAAATGGAGGGGAAAATAATTATTGCAGCATGATGGCACGATGTGTGTGGGCGGCTGTGGGTGCTGATGCCCGCCCTGCGTAGTTCACTCATGTTTACTAAACAAGTTCTGTCAGTCACAGTGGGATGTAGTTCAGTCACGTTTACTGGACAAGTTCTCTCAGTCAAAGTGCGACATACTTCACTCAAGTTTACTGAACACGTTCTGTCAGTCACAGTGTGACATACTTCTGTCACGTTTACTGAATACTTTCTACAAGAAATGTGGTGTACAAAAATATTTTGGGTTGATATTGTTAACAAATATATTATAGTGTTGATGTACTTCTTTCGTCCGATGATTTATTTAAATACAGTTAGATATTCGTGTAATAGTTTATATATTTTGATGATCTTTTAATAATTTCGTTCAGTTGTATTACGTTCTATGAGCAATAACATTTAATGATAATGTATATATTTTACCTGGAAAATCCTGTGTATTCATTGCATTATTCTTAAATCTTCATAAATAAACTACATACATATTCTAGAACAACCCAACCGCCGGGTCCCCAACCGCCGGTCCGCGGCCCAGGATCGGGCCATTGCAGTTCTGTTGCCGGGCCGCCGAGCCACGGCACAAAACGCTGGTCACACATGGAGCCGGTGGCTGTAGCACTGTAGTGACAGCTACAGCCGCCGGCTTCATTAGACCGATACTCACCTTCCGTCGCTGCATCCCTGTCGGCCGCGGCGGCTTCATCGAGTGCTGAGCGGTGACGTAGTACCGCTCATTAAGGACATGAATATGGATGTGACGCCACACCCATAGGCGTGGCGTCCATATTCATGACCTTAATGAGCGGTATTACGTCACCGCTCAGCACTGGATGAAGCCGCCACAGCCGACAGGGATGCAGGGACATGCAGCGATGGAGCGAGGAGGGTAAGTATGATGGGGGGGAGGACGGGGGAGCCCAGCCATGCAAGGGTGGGAGCAGAGCCTTGTATACAAGGGAGGGAGCGGAGCCATGCAAGGGTGGGAGCGGAGCCTTGTATACAAGGGAGGGAGCGGAGCCATGTAAGGGTGGGAGCGGAGCCATGTATACAAGGGAGGGAGCGGAGCCATGCAAGGGTGGGAGCGGAGCCTTGTATACAAGGGAGGGAGCGGAGCCTTGTATACAAGGGTGGGAGCAGAGCCATGTATACAAGGGAGGGAGCGGAGCCATGCAAGGGTGGGAGCAGAGCCATGTATACAAGGGAGAGAGCGGAGCCTTGTATACAAGGGTGGGAGCGGAGCCATGTATACAAGGGTGGAAGCGGAGCCATGCAAGGGTGGGAGCGGAGCCTTGTATACAAGGGTGGGAGCGGAGCCTTGTATACAAGGGAGGGAGCAGAGCCTTGTATACAAGGGAGGGAGCAGAGCCATGTATACAAGGGTGGGAGCCCAGCCATGCATACAAGGATGGGAGCAGAGCCATGTATACAAGGGAGGGAGCGGAGCCTTGTATACAAGGGTGGGAGCGGAGCCATGCATGCAAGGGTGGGAGCGGAGCCATGCGTACAAGGGTGGGAGCGGAGCCTTGTATACAAGGGTGGGAGCGGAGCCTTGTATACAAGGGTGGGAGTGGAGCCATGTATACAAGGGTGGGAGCGGAGCCTTGTATACAAGGGTGGGAGCAGAGCCTTGTATACAAGGGTGGGAGCGGAGCTATGCATACAAGGGAGGAAGCGGAGCCTTGTATACAAGGGTGGGAGCGGAGCCTTGTATACAAGGGTGGGAGCGGAGCCATACAAGGGTGGGAGCGGAGCCATACAAGGGTGGGAGCAGAGCCTTGTATACAAGGGAGGGAGCGGAGCCTTGTATACAAGGGAGGGAGCAGAGCCTTGTATACAAGGGAGGGAGCAGAGCCATGTATACAAGGGTGGGAGCCCAGCCATGCATACAAGGGTGGGAGCAGAGCCATGTATACAAGGGAGGGAGCGGAGCCTTGTATACAAGGGTGGGAATTGAGCCATGCATACAAGGGTGGGAGCGGAGCCATGCATACAAGGGTGGGAGCGGAGCCTTGTATACAAGGGTGGGAGCGGAGCCTTGTATACAAGGGTGGGAGCAAAGCCATGCATACAAGGGTGGGAGCGGAGCCTTGTATACAAAGGTGGGAGCGGAGCCTTGTATACAAGGGAGGGAGCGGAGCCTTGTATACAAGGGTGGGAATGGAGCCATGCATACAAGGGTGGGAGCGGAGCCATGCATACAAGGGTGGGAGCGGAGCCTTGTATACAAGGGTGAGAGCGGAGCCTTGTATACAAGGGTGGGAGCAAAGCCATACATACAAGGGTGGGAGCGGAGCCTTGTATACAAAGGTGGGAGCGGAGCCTTGTATACAAGGGTGGGAGCGGAGCCATGCGTACAAGGGTGGGAGCGGAGCCTTGTATACAAGGGAGTCACATTCACATTATAAATGTTATAATTAAATGATAAGTATGCACTACTACTAAACTACAACGCCGTCCATAGCCCCGCCCCCTTATGACCAAAGCCCCACCCCTGCCACACCTGCATCCCCACCCTGCCGGGCCATGGAAGAATGGTCTTGCTTGAAGCCGGTCCCTGGTGCAAAAAAGGTTGGGGACCACTGTTCTAGAATACCCAATGCGTTAGAATCGGGCCACCATCTAGTATGATATAACCGTCATATGTCTGTAACCTGTGAGTTAATGTTTGTTCTCACTCTTTACAGTGGAGATGAACATAGTCACGTTAGGAGCTCCTGAGTCCAAATTGTGAAGGAGAAGCACCGCGTGCTACCAGGACTTAGTAAAGATCTAGTAACAGGACAGCAGTGACCATATTGAATGTTATAGCTATACATAAATCTCAGTTAGTTGTAGTATAGCCTTGGTCCAGGGTTCTTGAACTGATCGCCTTTTCTCGGGGTCAAGAAGGAATTTTTGCCCTGTGGCTCAAATTGGCTAAAGGTGTCCAGGTTTTTTGCCTTCTTCTGGATCAATGGCTTTAGGTATAGGTAGAGATTATAGTTAATAAAGTGTTGAAAAAAATCAATGATCCATCTCCTCCTCATTTCTTTATATTGTATAGCACTTATGTAATTGTATATATTAGTTCTCAAGAGTGGTAATTACTGTATGTCTCTGATGGATAGGTGGTTCAGTTTTTTCTGTACTTTCCATAGTAGCAAACTGAGACTAAATTGGACATGTGTGGCCACCTATTGTGGATTTGATGCGGGTCCCTAAGATGGGAACTTCCATCATTTAGACATTTACAGTGCCTTGAAAAAGTATTTATACCTTTTCCAAATTTTTTTCATGTTAGACCCAGAAACTTAAATGTATTTCATTGTGATTTTATGTGATATACTAACACAAAGTAGCAAGTATTTGTGAAGTGTAAAGGAAATGGTACATTGTTTTCTAAATATTTAAAAAATATAAATCTGAAAATTGTGACATGTATTTGTATTCAGCCCCCTGTAGTCTGATACCCCTGAATAAAATCCTCAGTTATCAATTGCTTCCAGAAGTCATATAATTAGTAAATTGAGTCCAAATTGACCCCTTCCCAACATGGCGAGTTTCCATTTTTGCGCTTTTGTTCTTTTACTCCCCCTCTTCCAAGATGACATAACATTTTTATTTTTGCACTGACATAGCCTTGTGAGGCCTTGTTTTTTGCAAGACAAGTTGCACATTTGAATGACACCATTCATTATATTAATTGCTGTACTGTAAAGAGTGGAAAAAATCCGAAGTGCTGCAAATCAATAAAAAAAAGTGCAATTCTGAAACTGTTTTTTTGGGTTTCTTATTTACAGTGGGCTAGGGGGTAAGGTTACTCCTTGTGGAGAGTGACATACCAGCTCTGGCGTGTCGAGGTAAGGAGGCTTATTCGCCGTGCAATGCTCCTCTGGGAAATTTTAATATGCAAATTGCCTCTTCAAACAAAGAGGACTTGTACTCTATAGCGCCACCTATTGGAAGTAGCGATCCTACAAGTCACAATCAACCCTTTAACGAGTCTTGTAATATGACTTAGGATAAAAGCCAAATCAGAATCTCCATTTGCAGACACGGTGTTTCGGACTGTTCGTCCTCGTCAGTGCAAAGTAGGAGAGATCTGATTTGGCTAGATGAGAGGCTCTGGACTGGGGTCTAGGGGGTAAGGTTACTCCTTGTGGAGAGTGATATACCAGCTCTGGCGTGTCAAGGTAAGGAGGCTTATTCGCCGTGCAATGCTCCTCTGGGAAATTTTAATATGCAAATTGCCTCTTCAAACAGTGTTTGCACTGACGAGGACCAATAGTCCGAAACACCGTGTCTGCAAATGGAGATACTGATTTGGCTTTTAGCCTAAGTCATATTACAAGACTCGTTAAAGGGTTGATTGTGACTTGTAGGATCGCTACTTCCAATAGGTGGCGCTATAGAGTACAAGTCCTCTTTGTTTGAAGAGGCAATTTGCATATTATTTACAGTGATCATTTTATGGTAAAAATAACTTGTAAATATGATTCTCCAGGTTAGGATGATTAGAGCAATACCAAACATTAATATTTTTATTTTATTTAAATGGTGAAAAAAAATTCAGAAATTTGTAAAAAAAAATATTTACTTGTGTCTCCATTTTCCGTAAGTTGCAAGATTTTCAATTTTAAGGTGATGGAGCTTTGTGCGCGCTTGTTGTTTGTGCCCTGAGCCTATCTTTTTATTGATACATATTGGGGTACGGTAGATACATTTTGAACATCTCAAAATTACATATTTTTGCGGTGTTTGCAGCTGTCAAGAAAACGTAAAAAAAATAAGTGATGATAAAAATAGCGTATCTACAAAAAAATGTATCAATAAAAAGATAGGCTCAGGATGCAAAAAACAAGTCCGCACACAGTTTCATCATTTATTTCTTAATTTTTAGTGTGGGTAAAGAGGGGTGATTTGAACTTATATGAATTTTTTTATTTTTTTTAAACCCCCCTTTTTTTTGCTTTTTTACTTTTTATTGCATATGTTAGTCCCTGTAGGGAACTTGAACTTGCGATGCTTGTGCTATATACAGGGTGGTCCAAAAGTAGGTGGACAGAAAATAATAACATTTATTTTGATTTATATTAAAAATTATATTTACTAACACAAGCATAACACTGACAATTAAATTTTATTCTGAACAATAATACAAAAGCCCTTAAATTTTATTAACTGTTTTCCACACAATTTGCACAGCTTTGAAGTCTGCCTCTTACGCTTCGACAAACATTTTTGCACAAGTCTCTTTGGGTATTAATTTCCTGAAATGCATCTCTTATGTAATTTTTCAAATCACTGACACTTTTTGGTTTTCAACTATAAACTTTGTCCTTGAGTACTCCCCAAAAGAAAAAATCCATTGAGGTCAAGTCTGGTGAACGTGCCGGCCAATCAAATGGGCCTCTTCAGCCAATCCATTTATTAGGAAATGTTTCATCAAGATACTCGCAGACTACTCTTGAATAAAGTGGAGGGGTCCCATCTTGTTGGAAATAAAGGTCATTTGAATTAGGCTGTTGCTGTAACTGGGGAACAACTTGATTCATTAGAATTTCGAGATACTTATCTCCTGTGACTGTTCCATCAAAAAGAAAAATGGTCCACAAACACCAAACTTGAAATACCATCCCAAACATTGACACCAGGCTCATTTAGTTGTTGCTCTAATGTTAAATGCATGTTCTCATTATACCAGTACATACAATTATGTCTGTTAATATGGCCAGATAATGTGAAAGAAGCTTCATCACTCCACATAATGTTATCTAAAATTACTGGATTTTCTTCAATTTCGTTAAGCATAATCTCACTAAATTGCAGCCGCCTGTCTGGATCATCCTCCAATAAACCATGAATTAGACGTGGACGATAAGCTTTCCACCCAATAGATTTCAGGATTCGCATGATGGAAGCTCGTGAAATTCCCAATTCTAAGGAGACTCTTCTGGTGGACTTTTTTGGACTCTGAACAAATGTTTCAGCAACAAGTTGTTTATTATTTTCTGTACAGGCTGTTTTGGGTCGACCAGTTTTTGGAGCATTAAGGGTATGTGCACATGTTGCGGATTCACTTGCGGATTTTTCCGCGCGGATTTTGCTAAATCCGCAGGTAAAATGACCTGCGTTTTACCTGCGGATTTACTGCAGATTTTATGCTGTTTTTGTGCGGATTTCCCTTGCGTTTTTACACCTGATGATTTCTATAATGGAACAGGTGTAAAACCGCTGCGGATTTCGCACAAAGAATTGACATGCTGCGGATTCAAATCCGCAGCAAATCCGAGTGGAAAAATCCGCAACATGTGCACAGCGGTTTTTTTTTTTCATTGATTCTAATGGTACTGTACAATGCAGCATAAACTGCTGTGGATCGCAGGGCCAAGTCCACTGCGGAACCGCAGTAGAATCCGCAACGTGTGCACAGACCCTAAGGATTGAGCCAGTGGCATCAAATTTGTCACGAATGTGGTAAATGGTTTGTCTCTTTGGGGCTTGAGTACCAAATGTTTCAACCCAATTTGCTCTAACTGTTTCAGCATTTTGAGATTTCCAATACTCTTTTAAAATCCATTTTCTTTGATCTGTATTTAAATTATTTGCCATTTCGGGGAGATTTATCTGTGAAAACTGGATCTGTGAAACGGACTCAGTTGCCCTTAGCAACCAATCAGATTCCACCTTTCATTTTCCAAATAGTCTGTGAAAAATGAAAAGTGGAATCTGAATGGTTGCTAAGGGCAACTGAGTCAGTTTCACTTTACACCATGTTTGATAAATCTCCCCCTTCACAACCCTATTACACATATTGTCCACCTACTTTTGGACCACCTTGTATATAGGAATGCCACAATATTGCTGTAAATATTAAAAATCACAGTATAGAGACTATTCAGTATGGGGCATGTATTTTCTGTTTTGTCTTCTTCCCTTCTGTCTAAGAGCTAAGAATCCCAGACAAGTATTCAAGAAAAAAACATTGGTTGCATTCCAGTGGGTATGCAGCTGTGTTGCTATGAATGTGCGTGTGTAACAACCCTGCCGTCATCACTGCATGGCCTCCCATCCCCCACCTACCTTATACACCAACTTACTCACTACTCCGGACCATGCTGTGAGTTCTGTCTTTCTGCCGGCTCCATGCTGGGTACATCATGTCTCTTGCCTGCTCTTTGCATACTTCCTGGCTGTGTGCATAGGGGGGCAGCACTTCCTGAGTCTTATAGAGACAATGTGCACCTTGCTAAGGTGTGCCCAGCCAATTGCCAAGAGGCATCTGGTACATAAGGCATCCCCACCCATTGTAGGATGTCTGTGCAATGCTCCATCTCAGCCAGTGTCTTGCTGCTGAGCTGCCAGGTCCTGTCCTGTTTTCCGCCTTCTCTGGGGGCTGAATACCCAGATCTGTTTCTGTGCTTTGTGTCTTACTTGTTTCGCCCTCCAGGAGGCTTCATATCCTGGACTGTATCCTAGTTCCTGTACCTTGTTCCGTACCTGACCTTGTCTGTATTTAGTCCTATATTGGTGTCCGTTGTGTCCTAGTCTGTGGTCTTTCCTGCTCTGCTCGCTGCACTCAGCAGCTCTGCACTTGCTTCACCTACTTGCGGTTCTCTGCTCTGCACTGGCTCCGCCTACCTGTGGTTCTGCTTTGCACTTGCTCCACCTACCTGCAGTTCTGCTTTGCATTTGCTCCGCCCACTTGTGGTTCTGCCTTGCTCCGCTCCTTGCGGTTCTGCCTTGCTCTGCTCCTTACAGTTCTACTCCCGCTCTGCTCCCTGCAGTTCCAGCGCTACCAGTCTGAACAGGTCCCTACCTGTTCCCATATATCTCTCATACCAGTCTGTATCTCTGTCACTCCTGCACCAACCCCAGCTGCTCCAGTCTGAACAGGCCCCTACCTGTTCCCTTGTTCCACTCATATCTGCCCACATGCCTACCAGTGTCTCAGCCATGCCTGCCTGTCTGCCAGTGTCTCAGCCGTGCCCGCCTGTCTGCCAGTGTCTCAAACGTGCCCGCCTGTCTGCCAAGAGTACCAGCCGTGCCCTCCATAGTATCAGTTGAGCCTGTCTCTACTTCCCCCGCACCTGTCACAGTGTTCTGTTCCCCAGTGGGATCAGCAGCCACAGCCAGACACCACCCTGGAGTGGTACCTGGCAGCTAACTGCCGCACAAACCTGACCTCACCATCAGAGGCTCAAGTGAACACCAAGGTAGCTGCTTAGTCATGCCCCTTCCAGCGTAGTCTGGTTTGTGGCACAGTGGGGCCACAATCCCCATGCTCGCGCCAACCAGTCAGGGCGCGAGCGCTACAGCATGCATGGGACTCTCCTCCTTCAGCACAGAACATGCACTGATTAGTTTGGGCAGCACTAGCAGGAGATCGGAACACTGATATCAATATTTACAATTTTTTCTAAAACCAGTGGTGTCATCACTTGACACACTGTGGACTTTTTTTTGTTGAGGGTCTCATAAAACCTTTTTAATTCGCTCAATGTAAAGGTATTTTAAGAATGGAAAAAATGCAATAAATTGCTCTTACTTTTAGTAGCCACATGAGGGTGCAACAATCTGTAAGGTGAGTTACTTATCTGCTTACCTGCAAAGGCTCATAGACTGCCATAAAATATTGTTTGTATTATGTTGAGCAGTACTACGTTGGTGTCATTTAGACATTTTTGTTGCCTATTAAGGACTAGTGCAATTCCGTACTGCCTGCACAAATGTGTGTGCACCTATGCATGCATTCAGTCAATTGTCAGTTATCTGCAGGGACCAGAGATAGCTAGAGCTACACACTTTAGGGCCCCGTCTCACATAGCGACACACCAGCGATCCCGACAACGATCAGGATCGCTGATGTGTCGCTACATGATCGCTGCTGAGCTGCCAAACAGGCAGCTCAGGCAGCGATCAGGACAGCGACACTGCGGGTAACGTCGCCTAGTTACCCGCAGTGTACGTTGGATACCAGCGCACTGATGCAGGGAGCTGGTAACCAAGGTACACGTCGGGTTTCCAGGCGCTGCGCGGTGCCTGGAAACCCGACGTGTACCTTGGTTACCAGCTCCCCTGCAGCAGCGCGCTGGTATCCAACGTACACGTCGGGTTTCCAGGCACAGCCCCACGCCTGGAAACCCGATGTGTACCTTGGTTACCAGGAGATCGCTGGTCTCCTGCCTGTCACACGCAGCGATGCGTGCTGGCCAGCGAGAGACCAGCGATCAAAAAAAAGTCCTCGCATTTCTGACATGACCAGCGATTCACAGCAGGGGCCTGATAGCTGGTACATGTCAGACATAGCGAGATTGCTGCTGAGATCGCTGTTTAGCAGCGAATATTTTCCTTGAAAACTTTTTTTAGCAGGTTTACAGAGTCAACGCATTTCGAGGTCAATGCAGAACCTCTTCATTAGGACAAAAACCTAATCCATTAATAAGCCATGGGCTTGATGTCAGCTGATAATACAAAGGTGACATCAACCCCACAAATATGAACTCCACTTGCCACCGCTACAGGGCAAGTGGGAAGATCCAGGCAAAGCACCAGAATTGGCGCATTTAATAGATGTGCCAGTGAGTCGCCCGTAGCCAGGGCCTGTGGGGTACTCGGCACCGAGCCCGTTCACTTCAATGGGGGATGTCACGGGTAGCGCAGCTCGGTCCGTTGCCCTGGGGGCTCACCTCAATAAAAGGGGAATATTTACAGGGGATTATAGGTTTGTAGAAATGTTCGTGACGCCACCTGTGGTTCCTGGTCAGGGTGACCAGCGCTGCAGGGTAGATCCTCTGAGGGGTTGTTACTGGGCAGCAAGGTGTTAAGTCTTCCACAGGCAAGACTGATCCCTCAGGGTATATAGCGGTGTAGGGGTGCAGGAGCAATAAGGCAGACACACACACAAGGCAGACACTCTTTCTGTACCTTTACTGATGGTATAGTTGCAGGCACGTCCCGGGAAGCTGTGAGGGTGGAGGATGCACGTCCAGTAATCCCACTGAGTAGGTATAGGGCCTCCTTACTCCTGTTGTGTGTGAGTTTCTGACCTGTATAGAACGAAGTCTAACTCTGTCTTCTCATAAGCGCCCAGCTGACTTTGTGGTGAAGCCTTCTTGTGGATAGAACAGTGTCTCTGTATGCAGCATCCTGCTAGACCCCCGTCTTCCTGACCTCGGTTACGTATCAGCACTGCTGGGCCCCTGCGACCTGAAGTCCAGCAGGGTCTCCGGTATCTCCTACTAGTCGTGAAGATGCTAGCAAGCTCGGACCCGGTGTCCGGTGGTGCAGAGTAGAGGTAAGCGATCAATGCTGTTTTAACCTCTGTCACTCTCTTCTTTCTTCCACTCGCCTTTCGTCCTACTCTAACCTTTAACATAAGCACACACTAGCAGTAGATGGCAGTTTCTCCTTCTCTTCACCGCTCTCAAAGCGTCGGCACTCTTACTCACTGAAGGTACTCTCAGTTGACTCAACTTTGACCAGGCTAAGTGGCGATCTTTCCCACTACTACTGGACTCCACACTGTAAACTGAGTATACGCTGAAGTCTTCAGGCTTTCAGTAACTCTCTCAGGCTAATCTCTCCCTCTCAGCTCGTCTGAGGTGACTAGACTGCCTTCATCTCTCTGACTGCTGTCTCACTCTAACTGCTGTCTCACTCTAACTGCTGTCGTCTCCACAACCCTTATATATAAGCATACTCTCCAAAGGCTCCCTCTGATGGCTCCAGGGAAATGTGAAGGTGTGAATGAATATCGGGTATATTTGTGGGTTTACCTTCTGTGCATCCTCCAGGGTACATGTGGCACCAAGCGCAGCTGGGCTACACACCAGTTCTGGGCAGTTGCGGGCTGCTATTATTAGGCGCTGGGGGTCAATATCCATGGCCCCGTACCAGCCTGAGAATACCAGCCCCCAGCTGTGCGCTTTAGCAAGGCTGGTTGTCAAAAATGAAGGGGACTCCATGCCTTTTTTTAAATTATTTATCTATCCTATTAATTCTTGACAACCAGCCTTGCTGAAGCTGATAGCTTAGGGTTGCAGCCCCAAGCTGTGAGTTTTGCCTGGCTGGTTATAGAAAATACAGGGGAACCCAAGCCAATTTTTTAATTTATTTATTTATAGCGCAGGTGGCGGCTGTTGAATACTCCCATCAGCTGCTCCTGCTGTCACTGTTATTAGCGGCAGCAGGGGTAGGCTGATGGAAGTAATAGTCCCATCTCCACCCCCTGCTGTCTCTTTTATCACTTAAATGTAACTCTCATCATTCTTTGCTGCTTGAGCCGATCGCAGGCAGAGCAGGGGATAATGATGAGAGCCGTGTTCAGCACCAGGCGCCGGGGAGCAGCGCTTACTGTAACACTTCTTACCTGGCGCTCGTCCGTATGGTACTGATGTGGCACACACATGCCACACGTGCGCCGCAAATATTACACACACGGCCACTGACATGTCTGGTACCGGAAATATCAGGACGTGTGAAAGAGGCCTTATAGCGGGTTTTTATGTTTGGCTGCTGTCACACGCTAAAAGATGCTTTTTATTGCAAAAAAATTTTGCATCACCACATTTTGAGAGCTATAATTTTTCCATATTTTGGCCCACAGAGTCATGTGAGGGCTTGTTTTTTGCAGGACGAGTTGACATTTTTATTGGTACCACTTTTGGGCACATGACATTTTTTAATTGCTTTGTATTCTGATTTTTGGGAGGCAGAATGAGCAAAAACCAGCAATACATGAATTTTTTTTGGAGGGGGGTTATACCGTTCCCCGTGTGGTAAAATTGATAAAGCAGTTTTATTCTTCAGGTCAGTACGACTACAGCGATACCTCACTTATATCTTTTTTTACATTTTGGCGCTTTTATACAATAAAAACTATTTTAAAGAAAAAATTATTATTTTAGCATCGCTTTATTTTGAGAGCTATAACTTTATTATTTTTCAGCTGATGGAGCTGTATGGTGGATTGTTTTTTTGCGGGACAAGATAACTTTTCAGCAGTACCATGTTTATTTATATCCGTTTTTTTGATCGCGTGTTATTCCACTTTTTGTTCGGCAGTATGATGATAAAGCATTGTTTTTACCTTGCTTTTTATTTTTTTATGGTGTTCACTAAAGGGGTTAACTAGTGGGACAGTTTTATAGGTCGGATTGGCGATACCCAATATGTTTACTTTTATTGTTTAGGTTTTCTTTTCATTCAAATATTTATTTAGTGATAGAATATAAATTGATTTGTTTATTATTATTTTGGATTTTTTTATATTTTTTTTTTGCGAGAAACTCGCACGAGTCTTGCACCTCAATACCCGGCACTGCCGCCGGCACTCGAACCGGGGCATTCAGTCCCGAGTGCCGGCGGCAGTGCCGGGTATTGAGGTGTGAGACTCGTGCGAGTTTCTCGCAAGTGTGACCCCAGCCTTAGGCGATAGAGGGACAGCCGCCGAGGACTGGGGGCACCACTTCTCGTTATCTACTTAGGATGCCAACCTCCGCTGCTAGGCAGATCAAGTGGTTCATACGAATTTCCAGCATCGTTCCATACTGCGTCCTGCTAGCCTTCTGCTTTGCAGCTTCTGCGATCCAGTCTGTGCCGCTATTGCGTTTGCCCCGGATTCATTTTTTCAGGATCCCAAAAATGTCTTGTATAAATGGCAAAGATGAAGCGCTGTAGCGACTCTGACAGGATCGCAAAACCCCACACACGATAGTATCCTCGCAACAACGCACAAAGGACTAGATGTTGTGGCCACCAATCAGAGCTGAGGGGCGTTAAAACCTAGTCCCACCTGCGCCACTGACATACGAGTCGCTAACGAGGTCACTCGTCGTTCATAAAGGGTGTCAAACTCAGCGATTCAGGCTCACCAGCGGGACGCCAATGATCAAAAACGGTCCAGAACATTCGTGCACGATCAGCGACATCGCAGCAGGGGCCACATCGCTGCTACATGTCACACACAGCGACATCGCTAACGATGTCGCTGCTGCGTCATAAAATCGCTGTCGCTTAAGCGATATCGCTAGCGATCTCGCCTAGTGTGACAGTACCTTTACTCTAAGGTCACTGCACCTTAATGAAGGAGGAGTTAAAGGATAGGAAAAAATGTCTTGTGGCTTAAGTTAAACGTCTGGTTAAATTATCACACCGGGCTAAGTCTTAACATTACAGTATATATATAGATATATGTATTAGCTTAGATGTAAGTAGACCCACTTATTATCTTCCTATATTAAAGGGAACCTGTCAACAGTTTTGGCCGATATACGTTACGGCCATCACCTTTCAGGGCTGATATACAGCATTCTATAATGCTGCATATAAGCCCCCAACCTGACCTGGAAAAACTGAAAAAGAAGTTTTATAATACTCACCTGCGGGGCGGTCCTTTCCGAACGGTGTCGCTGGTCTTGGTCCGGCGCCTCTTATCTTATGATCGCAGCCCTCCTGCTAGCTTCTTGTGGATGATGTGACCCTGCATCATCTACACAGGCTCCCTGGCATCGCGCTCCTTCTGAAGGCAGAGCAAAGTACTGCAGTGCACAGGCGCAGGGGCTCTTTCACCTTTTCCAGCACCTGCGCACTGCAGTACTTTGCTGAGGGCAGAGCAAAGTACACCTGCGCAGTGAGCAGGAGCGCGATGCCTGTGTGAATGATGCAGGATCGCGTCATCCACAAGAAACAAGCAGGAGGGCGGCGATCATAAGAAGATGGGAGGCTCCGGATCAAGACCATCGACAAAAATTAAAGATGTGTCTGACAGGATATCAGGACTCTTCAGACCTAAAGATGACTACCCATTCCTGCTAATACATGTGGGGACAAATGACACCGCAAGAAACGACCTGGAAACCATCTGCAGTGACTTTGAAAACTTAGGCAAGAAAGTGAAAGAACTGGGTGCGCAGGTGGTCTTCTCATCCATCCTCCCAGTGGATGTCCATGGAACAAGGAGGTGGAATAAGATTCTGCAGGTGAACAACTGGCTACATCGATGGTGCCATCAGCAAGGATTTGGATTTCTGGATCACGGAGTGAATTACCTATACGATGGACTACTTGCTAGAGATGGGGTGCACCTTACGAAGACTGGAAAACATGTATTTGGAAGTCGCCTGGCTACACTCATCAGGAGAGCTTTAAACTAGAACAATGTGGGAAGGAAAGCAAAACTCCAGAAAAAGCCATACACCTGACAAATGCTATTGAGAACTCGGCTATTAGAAGTGGAAAGGAAGAACGAAGACAAAACAATCTAAATAATAAAAATATTGGAGGAAGAGAAACCAATCACAAACTAAAATGCTTTTATACAAATGCACAAAGCATGGGCAACAAACAAGGAGAATTGGAACTACTAACGCAGGAGAAGAAGTATGATGTCATTGGAATCACTGAAACTTGGTGGGACGATACACATGATTGGAATACAAGGCTAGAAGGATACAACTTATTTGCAAGAAACAGACTTGATAAACGAGGAGGAGGTGTCGCATTGTATGTTAGAAAAGCATATATCTGCACAGAGATTGATGCTTCAGAGACTGGTAGTTCTGTGGAAACTGTTTGGGTAAGAATACAAGGACAGAACAATGGAAAGGACACCATTGTAGGCATTTACTACAGGCCACCTATGCAAGCTGAAGATATGGATGAACTCTTTATGCATCAAATGGCCAAGTTGTCCAAAAAATATGACATAGTGGTCATGGGAGATTTCAACTATCCAGACATTTGTTGGGAATCTCTCTCAGGCAAAACTAACAGGTCAAGGAAATTCTTATCCTCTCTTGCTGACAACTTTATCTTTCAAAAGGTAGGGAGAAAACAAGGGGATCTGCTACCTTGGATCTAATCCTTATAAACAGGGAGGAAATGGTTGAGGAGGTAAGAGTGGCTGGGACCCTAGGAGGTAGTGACCATGCTATTTTAGAATTTTGGATAACAAGAGGAGGAAGACCTGTGAAGACTCAGACGACAAGGTTAGATTTCATAGAATCATAGAATCATAGAATGGTAGAGTTGGAAGGGACCTCCTGGGTCATCTGGTCCAACCCCCTGCTCAAAGCAGGATTCTCTAAATCATCCCAGACAGATGTCTATCCAGCCTCTGTTTGAAGACTTCCATTGAAGGAGAACTCACCACCTCTTGTGGCAGCCTGTTCCAATCATTGATCACCCTAACTGTCAAAAGTTTTTTCTAATATCTAATCTGTGTCTCCTCCCATTCAATTTCATCCCATTGCTTCTAGTCTTTCCTTGCGCAAATGAGAATAAAGATGATCCTTCTACAATGTGACAGCCCTTGAGATATTTGTAGACAGCTATTAAGTCTCCTCTCAGTCTTCTTTTTTGCAAGCTAAACATTCCCAAATCCTGCAACCGTTCCTCATAGGACATGGTTTGCAGACCGGTCACCATTCTGGTGGCTCTTCTCTGAACTTGCTCCAGTTTGTTGATGTCTTTTTTAAAATGTGGTGCCCAAAACTGGACACAGTATTCCAGATGAGGTCTGACCAAAGAGGAGTAGAGGGCAATAATGACCTCATGTGATCTAGACTGTATGCTTCTGTTGATACATCCTAGAATTGCATTTGCCTTTTTTGCTGCTGCATCACACTGTTGACTCATGTTAAGTCTGTGATCAATTATTATACCCAAGTCTTTTTCACATGTGCTGTTACTTAGCCCTATTCCTCCCATTTTGTATATGCTTTTTTCATTTTTATTGCCCAGATGTAGTACTTTGCATTTTTCCCTGTTAAAATCCATTCTGTTAGTTGCTGCCCACTGCTCCAGTTTATGTATATCTTTTTGAATCCTCTCTCTCTCTTCTCTAGTATTAGCTACCCCTCCTAGCTTTGTGTCATCAGCAAATTTGATCAGTTTACCCTCAATTCCTTCATCTAAATCATTGATAAAGATGTTGAACAATACAGGGCTCAAAACAGAGCCTTGTGGCACCCCACTTGAGACATTCTTCCAACTGGATGTGCAGCCATTTACAACCACTCTTTGGGTCCGATCACTAAGCCAGTTATTTCAGAAAGGCAGATTTTAAAGGACTCAGAAAGAGAATTGGAGGGATCCAATGGCAGGATATCCTTGAGGACAAAAATGTCCAGGAAGGATGGGGCATCTTGAAAAATGAGATTCTCAAAGCACAATCGTTAACAATTCCGAAAGAGGGAAGAATGGGAAGCATTTAAGGAAACCAGGATGGATGAACACAGAACTTAAACACATGCTAAAAAGGAAGAAAGAAATGTTTATCAAATGGAAAGAGGGAGGCATATCTAAAGAAGAATATAATGCCATCTGCAGAACGTGCAGGGCACAAATCAGATTATCTAAAGCTAACAATGAATTAAGGCTTGCAAGAGATGTCAAAAGCAACAAAAAAGGATTTTGGGGATACGTCAAAAGTAAAAAAAATGTCAAAGATGCTATAGGATTTTTACAGGATGAAAATGATGAAATGGTAAGAAAGGATGTTGAGAAGGCTGAACTTTTAAATTCCTATTTTGCATCTGTTTTCTCTCAGAAAGGAAATGTAACATCAACTGATCTTCACTGTCCCATTAAAGGAATAGAAGAATCCAGGATATCTATAAACAGAAAGACAGTGAGGAAACACTTAGCTAACCTAAATGAATTCAAGTCTCCAGGTCCAGATGAATTACACCCCAGAATACTGAAGGAGATAGCAGAAGAAATTCTTGAACCACTGTCCATAATCTTTGAAAATTCTTGGAGAACAGGAGAAGTCCCAGAAGACTGGAGAAGAGCAAATGTTGTTCCTATCTTCAAAAAGGGGAAGAAGGTGGACCCAGGGAACTACAGGCCGGTGAGTCTGACTTCTATACCAGGAAAGATCTTTGAACAAATTATTAAAAAACATGTATGCAAGTACCTGGATAAGAATGAAGTGATTAAACAGAGTCAGCATGGGTTTGTAACTAATAAGTCATGTCAGACTAACTTAATTTCCTTCTATGACAGAATCACTGACTGGGTGGATCAGGGAAATGCTGTAGATATGGTATATCTTGACTTCAGCAAAGTATTTGACAAAGTATCTCACACAATCCTTATTGAAAAAATGACTAAGTATGGAATGGACAAGGCAACTGTTAGGTGGATTCATAACTGGCTTAGTGATCGGACCCAAAGAGTGGTTGTAAATGGCTGCACATCCAGTTGGAAGACTGTCTCAAGTGGGGTACCACAAGGCTCTGTTTTGGGCCCTGTATTGTTCAACATCTTTATCAATGATTTAGATGAAGGAATTGAGGGTAAACTGATCAAATTTGCTGATGACACAAAGCTAGGTGGTGTAGCTAATACTAGAGAAGAGAGAGAGAGGATTCAAAAAGATATCAATAAACTGGAGCAGTGGGCAGCAACTAACAGAATGGTTTTTAACAGGGAAAAATGCAAAGTACTACATCTGGGCAATAAAAATGAAAAAAGCATATACAAAATGGGAGGAATAGGGCTAAGTAACAGCACATGTGAAAAAGACTTGGGTATACTAATTGATCACAGACTGAACATGAGTCAACAGTGTGATGCAGCAGCAAAAAAGGCAAATACAATTCTAGGATGTATCAACAGAAGCATACAGTCTAGATCACGTGAGGTCATTATTCCCCTCTACTCCTCTTTGGTCAGACCTCATCTGGAATACTGTGTCCAGTTTTGGGCACCACATTTTAAAAAAAGACATCAACAAACTGGAGCAAGTTCAAAGAAGAGCCACCAGAATGGTGACCGGTCTGCAAACCATGTCCTATGAGGAACGGTTGCAGGATTTGGGAATGTTTAGCTTGCAAAAAAGAAGACTGAGAGGAGACTTAATAGCTGACTACAAATATCTCAAGGGCTGTCACATTGTAGAAGGATCATCTTTATTCTCATTTGCACAAGGAAAGACTAGAAGCAATGGGATGAAACTGAATGGGAGGAGACACAGATTAGATATTAGAAAAAACTTTTTGACAGTTAGGGTGATCAAGGAGTGGAACAGCTGCCACAGAGGTGGTGAGTTCTCTTCAATGGAAGTCTTCAAACAGAGGCTGGAAGACATCTGTCTGGGATGATTTAGAGAATCCTGTTTTGAGCAGGGGGTTGGACCAGATGGCCCAGGAGGTCCCTTCCAACTCTACCATTCTATGATTCTATGATTCTATGACACCCATCAGTCCGGACCGCCCTGCAGGTGAGTATAAAAAAAACTTATTTTTCAGTTCTTCCAGGTCAGGTTGGGGGCTTATGTACAGCATTATAGAATACTGTGTATAAGCCCTGAAAGGTGATAGCCGCATCTTATATCAGCCAAAACAGCTGACAGGTTCCCTTTAACATATACTAGTCTATAACATTTTATCCGTGAAGCACATCTCTTATGTATGTTTTGCTTAGCCAGTGGGTTATTGCGGCTACAAGGTGCTTTGTTTAGTTATCATAAGAAACTATGCAGGTTTAGCAAAAAGCACTTTATTAAGTTTCTTACCTTGTTGGACCATTGATTATCTGGTGTACGGTGGCGGTGTTCACACCGTGCAGTAACTGAGACAGTGACCCAAGCAAGTCCAACATAAACAGCTTTTATTCAGCAACTCACGGGTTAAACAGAAAAAAGTCCTCCGATACGCAGCCGAGTTAACATCAGTCCATAAACAAAGGGTGCCGGGAACAACGGCCGCGCCGGGCCAAACAAAGCCTGACAGGTGCAGAGCCGCGCCAGGTGTGGGTTCAGCTAGACGCAATCCTGCGTAGCTTTCCTGCTATGCTCCTAGCAGGGTCAAAACATAGAACCACCCTAATCCTTAGTGCAGGAGTTTTAAAGACCTGTGGCAAAAAGCCACTGGAAAACCCGGGTTGGAGGGAGGATGCCGCCTAACTGCCTCCTGTGACCTCCTCCAAGGAATGAAGGACCTGCCGGACTTTACCTAGTCTGCCTTAGCCAGGTAGTCTGACCAGGTCATTGCTCACCTTCATTCC
Source organism: Oophaga sylvatica (assembly GCA_033576555.1). Lineage (NCBI taxonomy): Eukaryota > Metazoa > Chordata > Amphibia > Anura > Dendrobatidae > Oophaga > Oophaga sylvatica. The sequence continues at coordinate 53,550,560 of JARQOD010000007.1, read as the reverse complement.
TGCATTGCAGCCGCAGCTGTGTGTGTGACTGCAATGCACTCCAATGGTTTTAATAGGTCTCTGTACACATTCTGGGGGAAACATAGCGTCCCTCATAAACGATCCCGGTCACTGCCTCACACTGGGTAAAAATATGTGCAGGTTGTTGCACCAAAAGGGTAGTAGACTTGTTATGGAGACATTTTTTCTATTCTTTAACACCTCCTTCATTAAGGTGCAGTGACCTTAGAGTAAGGCACAGCATCAGTTGTTGATTTGTTTGACACAGTTTGCTATTTTACCTTTTATTTCTCTTCTTTCACACTTCTCTATCTAGCTATTAGGCTACACTTCACATGAGGTATGAATGCTGTTCTCTCTTAATTCTCGCTAGTTCCACTATAGGGACTCTTAGGGTAATAGAGGGACAGCCGCCGAAGAGCAGTGGTGCCACTTCTCGTCATCTACTTAGGGTGCCTACCTCCGCTGCTAGGTAGATCCTGTGGATCGTGGCCACTTTAGGGTGTGCAACAGGGTTTAGTTTTTTCTGATATTTTTTGATATTTGTTGTTTTGATTTTAAATAATCTAATTTAAGTTTTTTTTGTATGTTCTTGAGTCCATTGTGATGCATAATGTGCAGCAGAATATGTTTGACAAGGAACTGAAATGTACTGTACATGAAAAAGAGAAAAGAGATATTTCTACAAACAGCCCCATTGTCAGCGTAAATCCAGTAATCGACAGTCAGGACATGCTAAGGGTTGGTGGTCATTAAAACAAGGCCAAGTTGGAGGATGTGGAAAAGAAGAGGATGTAATTATTCCGGACCATCACCATATGGCCGGGGTCACACTTGCGAGAAACTCGCACCTCAATACCCGGCACTGCCGCCTGCACTCGGGACCAGAGCATTCAGCTGCATAGAAATACATGTAACCTAACACTCCGGTCCAAGTATTGAGGTGCGAGACTCATGCGAGTTTCTCACAAGCGTGACCCCGGCCTATCACCACATTACTGATATGTCATTACCACCCTCAAGGCAGGCATATCAGCGAAGATGCTTTAAGACCTGCAGGCCTTTGGATTGTGGGAGCAAAAATACGGATTTCCCATCTAATTCTCCATTGTGATTAGTCTCGCACAACAAGAGTAAAACTGCAACAACAAATGTCTGATTTGCCAGCTAATAGGATGATCACAGAGCCAACATTTACTTATGTGCGTTTGGAAGTCTTTGGGTCATTGGTGGATGGCGCACATAGAAACAATGGTGGCCACACAGAGAGTAAATGATAGGCAGTTTTGCTTTCATGTATGAGCGTACATGTGATACACATAGAAGTGATAAGATTTCTCCCCATCAGAGCAAAAGAAAACTAATTGAGATCTGATTGTGGAACCAACTTCATAGGTGCCTGTTATGTTTTGGTAGCTGAGGAGAGTAAGCAAAAACGGCAATACACCAGAGAGGCTGGAACCTATTGGATTGCAGTAACTTGAACTAACCACACAACTAGAGGTAGCCGTGGAGCGTTCCTACGTTTATCCTAGACGCCTCGTCACAGCCTGAGAGATAACTACACCTAAAGGCAGAAAGATGAAAGCTATCTGCCCCGGAGCAGATCCCCAAAGAAAATAGGAAGCCCCCAAACATGTAATGGCGGTTAGACAAGAAGAAACACGGACACAGACAGAAAATAGAATGAGCAAACGCTGGGACCCAATCTGTCTAGACAGAAAAGTACAGGAAAGGATACTCACTGCAATCCAAAAAAACCCTAAAAATACCAACTCTACTGATTGCAAAAACACCTGAGATCACACGACCTCTACCACCTAAATCAGTTCTCTGGTGTAACAAAACTAAGCCACAGCCACTGAAAAAACAGGAAAAAGCAAATCAACAAACCACAGTGGCTCCAGATAAACTGAGAGGAGCACAAGCCCCCCGGAGGGGACCTGGCTGACCTCCACAGAAGTGCAGGGAACAATGCAAAAAGCAAGCACAAAAATAAAAGCAGAAAATATCTTATCTGATAGCAGAAGATGCAGGCAAGACTCAGCAAGCTTCCAAATGAACCAGGAACCACAATTGAGACAAGAACAATTGATCACCGGCAACCATCATGGGAGGGAACCACCCTTATATCAGACCAGTCCGTGATCCCAGATTGCCATTCCTCGCTGAAAGGTTCAGCACTGTCAGTAACCACCAGAGGGAGCCTCTGCTCAAAAACCATTTTTAGCACATTCATAACAGGTGCCGGTCATTTTTGTTTTTTGTTTACAAAATATATATACTGTGTATATATATATATTTATTTAATTCTCAGGACAGCCCGCTTGTGCCATTTTCGTGATACTTTTGGGGTCTTTATTTCTCACGACAGCAAATACAATAATTGCAAACACCAAATAAAATATTTTCCTGGAATGATTTATTTTTAAAACTGTGGCAAAAATAATTGTTGTCTTTACGATATAAGTGTGGATTCAATAAGCATGTACTTACGCTATATAACATTTTACATTACTATATCCATTATTCACATCTTCGTTTATAGAATAAAGTAAATGTTTGAGTGCCCATTGAGGACTTTTCAATTGCTGGCTATTATCTGTCGTAGTTTACGTGCTTGTGGCTTTCACTTTGCCATTACTGTGAGTATGAGATCCTAGGCTCTGAACTTTTACCGGTGATATAACACACCCTATTCTTTGTGTACCTTTCCACTGACACATTTGTATTTCTTGGAGCTGAGCAGGATACCTCCGTACACAATACGGAAATATTACTATGCTGATTGTTCTAGAATCTAACGCTGACTCAGACTTAAACTGCCCATAGAAATGAGCTTGAAGTGGATACATTTTGCCAATTTCTGAGTGATCTCTCTCAATCGAGCATCTATTGGGTTTTTGAGAGGAACCCAGATGTCTGCTGTCAGGTGGTAACATTGATAACTTACGATTTACCTCTTTGACAATAATTTGCTATGATGGGAATAATTTTTCCTGTTTTGCTCATATATGATAGCTCTGCATGTAAATACAAGGGTTAGGCCCCCAGGGACCCTTTAATTTGCTCCTCCAAAACAAATGATAAGCTCTTCCATTGTGAAGACTTTTTCTTGTGGCACGCTTCTTCAATTGGGTACACATTAACAAATGAAAAACATTTTTTCACAATGCCTAAGGCAATGTCACAACTAAATATGTCTCTGGCGCTAGCATTCAGAGGATGGTGACAAAATGCCAAAGCAGCAAACTAAAGGATTACATTACAAGTAAATGTGGCAGAACTGATACTGTGGAGTTTTACCAGGGATTAGGAATGAATCTAAAATACACACTTGAAATTTAATCGGGTCACACAACTCCCCCATTCCCCATATGTCAGACTACAGGTCCATTTTACAGGTTCATAGGAATTTCATGTGCCACCCTATTCTCCCCTAGAAGTAATGTTTGCCCCCAATTTTTCTCTGCAGGCTATAGAGTCCCAAAAGATCCGTACAGCCCGGACTCTGTACATATGGAAATGAATGCAACAATCACAATTTCACAATTTGGAAAAAAAAACTAGTAACTGTATAATTAAAGGGGTTGTCCACTCCATCACGTCACTGCTTTGGCTATTTATTGGATGCAAAGATCACGCGCTTCCGCAGATTTTCTCTGATTAGCGTCAGCCATTATTACTCTATAAACAATGTGCAAAAGAATCTTCATTCCGGATTGACAAATATGCTTTAGGTTAATTATGTCAGATCATCCCATATGCACTACAGACATTCATTCACTCAAGTCTAAGAGCAGTGAAAGTGATGGGAGGGTTCTTTTATGGTGACTGTCCAGGAGACACGGGCGAAAAGAAAACCGTTGGTCACACATTAACAGAAAAAGCTCCATGAGTGTTTCTATTTCAGAAATGAAAGACAGTAAAATTGCAATAAGTTCTTACATGAGAAAGAGTGTACATATTTGTTGTAGTTTTAAGGAGCATTTTTGGATGAAGATTTTTCCATTAAAGGGGTTTTCCACTATTCAGACAACCCCTTTTGAGTCCTTATGATTTCCCCCGAATAAAATAATAACACTTATACTCACCTTCGATGGCGACGCTGTTCTAGCGGTGTTGGCACTGGTGCTCCAGGTGCTTGCGTGACATTATGTCACGTGATCCCTGTGGGCAATCCCTGCTGGTCTAATTCTCCAATCCTTTGGATAAATCAAGACATCCGGAGGAAGTGAAAGCTGCAGCTGACATCTTAGTTCCTACATATGTAAGTTACAGCCGTAGGAGAAGAGAGTGAAGCCAGCATTAATTGGCTGCAGGAATCGTATGACATAATGTTGTATGAGCCCAGGGAGAGCTGGTGTTGACACTGATGGAACAGCACTGGCACCGGAGGTGAGAATAAGTGTTCTATCCATTAGATGATATACACTTGTCCCAAATGTTTTTCCACTTATCAAACATTTTTTATATTCTTCTGAACTAATGATGTAAAGTGCCTATGCTGCGTGTCCACATTGGACATTACCTTTCTGAATCCTGCTCATACAGGTATTATACATATGACCAGGTTTTTAAATACATCAGATAGGGATTACATACGTTAGTCAGGGACTGCTCTGATACGGGTATACCTTGACGTTTGGTAGAGCGGCTTAATATACATTTTTTGCAAAAAAACGTATTAACCAAATACCCTGTTTTTTTCCAACCTTTTATTAGCACTTGCTGTTTACTGTTATTTTTTGCAACAGAGTATTTTTGATTTTACTGTGCTTTTTTTGTGTGTTTTCAACGTGTGAACACAGTCTAACAGCTTAGTGAAGTGTACTAGAGAATAAAGCCGAGTCTCAGGTATTATTCTTCCTTCAGTGGTTTTATCATAATACATATAAACATAAGTCAATATTTATTGTGTCACTTCACGAGTTATAGAGATCTCTGTTTTTAAATAATACCACTTCCTTTTTACAAGCGTAATAATTATTTGGCTACGTTTTATATTAATGAAAAGTCCCTTTACTTTCAAGACTAATATCTCCTTATTCCTGGCTGTGGACTCAAATACACATCTAGTATCAATGAACCCAATTTATACAAAACAAGTGTATTCCAGGGTTATAGATGGATGGTGATTTGTCTGACACTTGACCGGGATCTTGGATGACTCTTTTCTAGGGGACTCAAAAAGTCAAACACTCTGGGCCCAATTCATTAAGACCTTGGGGTGTGTTCATATTGTATTTTTTTCCGTTATTTAAAAACATCTATTTTTCAAGTATAAGACACTTCAGGAATCTCTCCTTTTTTCGAGAGTTTTGTAGACCTGAACTGTTAGGGGTTTGTTTTTGCTTCTTTTGGCTGTTTCCTGAGCTTTTTCCAGCGTTTATGCCTACAGTTTTTTTACTTCTTTTTCTTTTGCACCAGTACTTTTGTTTATGCTGTTTTTTTAGCATTTCCTTGCTGTTTTCATTCCTTAGTGCATTTTTTGTTTAGCTTTTTTGTGATGATTTCCATGCAAAATACAGTGTGAACACACCCTTATATGCACGCAACATCTTTTAGACACTGTCATACCCACCGAGTTTTCCAAGAAGAACACACTTCAGAAATATAGTTACCGATTGCCATCCACTCTGATTTCCAGAACCGTTCCGGCCCCCTTCTGGCCTACATGACCAAACTTCTACTTTGCCGGCTTTCACTGTATGGGGTGGCTATTTTTTTTCCAACGTAAGACTATGAGAACCAAAGCAAAGCTCCATAGACTCATATCGATAAAGCGACTCCTGCTCCACACATAAACCCCTGTGTGAGCCGGCAGGTCCGTTTTCAGGTCAAGTGGATCAGAAGGACTGCATCAGCTCTGGAAACCAGGGAAGACGGCGATCAGTTAGTATTTTCTGTCAGGGCTGAGAAGGAATAGAATTTCAACTGATTCATAGTTGTTTGCTCTAACTACAGTAAATATAAATATAATATATAATACAAGAGGCTAAAAGGTTTAATTTAACATACTTGCAATTCTGCTCCCTAATAGGAAGACATTCAGCAACTTCTCACCATCTGTCCACCATTCTCACACTCACAACCTGTCTAGTAATCTACTGTTTGGGCCGCTCCCACTTTGAGAACGGTTTTATCTGTGAATGTTATCTGCATCCTGGTCTCTGAACCTAAAATGAATACACTTACGGCTCAGTCCGATGGAGCCATGAGCTGCACCCAGCAGCAATAAGTATTAGATTTATTATATTTAGGTTTACTGGCAAAAGAAGAGCATAACATGGGAATGAGGGCTCATAAAAATCAAAGAATTGGTTAATGTGTTCTGTTCACTATAATCTTAAAGATATCTAGGCTTCACTTAAAAAGGACCTGACATCATGTCAAAAGGAGACAGTTTTTGCTATTTTTTTATTCCCGCTTTATTTAAAAACTGCCATAAGTTATCAGAGATATGGGCCTTTTATTTAGTGAGCCTAATATGTTATTTTCTATGGTATTTCCCAATGGGATATTGCTTGCTGCTGATTGAGCCATGCAGCCTAAATTCTGCGCCCTTCATAAAGAATGTGTGGTCCGCTCAGAGGAGCAGCGGGAATAAAATAAGAGTAAAACCTGGCTGCGTTTGACCTAGTGACAGATCCTCTTTTAATGCTATTTATTCTTACTAGTAGCTGTAAACATAAAAAGTGAATAAGACTATGTTCACACGCAGCCAAAAACCTTTGTCTTGGCAAAAAAGAAAAAAAAAGCCTGTTTTTCTGCGTTTTCAACACTTTTTCGCAGCGTTTTCGACTTAGCCACAGCCATCCAGATTACGGGATGTGTCACCTTCTGGGCTGCGTTTTGCTGTTTTTAATACAATCAGTGTTTTATCAGCAAGAGATTATTATTACAAGACAACTTTGGCATATGTAGGGTCGTCCAACCTCGCTCCCAGAACTGATTAGCACTTTCTGTACATTGTAGAGCTGCCGATCAGTGGTGTGGGCAGGTTATACACATCTCAACAACTGAGCCCTATTAGATCTGCTGGAGAGAAAACTGTGACTCTATCATAACTGCTGCACCCAGCAAACTAAGTGGAATAAGGATATCTGTCCCTACATCATGGTTGTCAGATTACATGGCAAAAACATGCTGACAGATTCCTTTTAAAGGGAACCTGTCAAAAGAATTTCACCCCTCAAACGATTTATATTTGCTTGTACCTTTCAGAGACAAGGCCAGCCATACCTTTACATCGCCAGATCATTCTCCTGTTATTGAGAAATCAGCGTCTGAATGTACAATACATGCAAATAGTGTCAAAGAACTATTTGTAGATCTAAAGCCTCTGTCACTCCAGCTCTATTTTCCGCTCAGTGCCACCTCCTCCTACTTGATTGACAACCTCTATGTTGTGTGACTTCATTCAATGGAGCCATCAGGTGAACAAGAGGAGGTAGCACTGAGCGGGGAATAGAGCTGGAGTGACACAGGCTTCAGAACTAAAGATTGTTCTTAATGCTACAGAACTGAGGAATGGACCGGCCATGTAAAGGTTTGCTGGACTTGTCTTTGCTAGTGCTATATGAGCATATAAATAGTTTGGGGTGTGGAATCCTACTGACAGATTCTCTTTAAGATTTCCCTTTACTGGGACAAAAAAGCCTGAGCCCACCTGTGAAAGACAAGTCCATAGCGTCATCTCTATCCACCAAACTTCACAGTTGACTCAATTTAGACAGACAGGTGACGTTCTCCTGGTATTCACCAAACCCAGACTCATCCGTCAGATGCCAGATAATGAGGCGCGATTCATCACTCCACAGACCATGTTTCCACCGTCCCAGAGTCCAGAAGTGGCCACTCCTTCCGACACAGCATTGTACTTGGTGATGTAAGGCTTGCGTGCAGCTGCTTGGTCATGAATCTCCCGCCTCCAGACGAGGTTTTGACTCTGCAGTTATGGAGTCAGAAGAGCGTTGGTGACTTCTATGCCCTCAGCACTCGGCGACCCCAATCAGTACCGTTACATGGTCTCCACTTCATGGCTGAGTTACGGCTGCTCCTACACTCTTACACGTTTCAGTATTACCACTCACAGGTGAATGGGAAGTATTCAGAGAGGAAGACATTTTGGCGACAGCCTATTCCGCTATCACGCCCAAACTCAGTAAGCTTTTTAGAACGAGCCTGTTGTGAATAGGCTGGAAATGAGTTCTGAGCAGAAGCTCCCTCTGCTGGTTACAAACGGTACTGGACTGTCCAGTGAAGATTGTGAGGATTGGGTATCAGGTGTTACTGACTGGTCTTATATAAGGGAGTCGCCTTCCCATCAGGGTTGCCGGTGATCAATTGTTCTGGTCTCAATCCTTGATTCCTGTTTCCTTGGTAGCCTGCTGTGTCGTGTCTGAATCTCCTGCTAACAGATAAGACATTTTCTTCTTTTTGTTTTTGTGCTTGATTTTTGCATTTTGTCCTGCACTTCTGTGGGGGCCTTCAGGGTCCCTCTGGGGGCTTTTGCCCTCTCAGTTCAGTTCAGCCACTGATGTTTGTACATTTGCTTTTTCCAGTTTTTTCAGTGGCTGCTGTTTTGTTTTTGGTTACACCAGAGAACTAATTTAGGTGGTAGAGGTCGTGTGATCTCAGGTGTTTTTGAAATTAGTAGAGTTGGTGCTTTTCAGGGTTTTTTGGGATTGCAGTAAGTGCCCTTCCTATCCTTTTCTATTTAGTAAGTTTGGGCCCCAACGTTTGCTCATACTATTTTCTGTCTGTGTCAGTATTTCTTCTTGTCTAACCGCCATTACATGTTTGGGGCTTTCTATGTTCTTTGGGGATCTGCTCCGGGGCAGATAGCTTTCCTCTTTCTATCTTTAGGTGTAGTTAGTTTCTCAGGCTGTGACGAGGCGTCTAGGACCAACGTAGGAACGCTCCACGGCTGCCTCTAGTTGTGGTGGTTAGTCAGGGTACTGCAATCCAGTAGATTCCAACCTCTCTGGTGTATTTCCTTTTTGCCTGCTCTCCTCAGCTACCAAATCATAACAGTATCACCGGCCTAAACTGAAAATTATATGGTACTCACAGAAGGGAAAAATATTGTGGAAAGAAAAAAAAAAGTTGTCAGAGTTGTCAGAGATTTTTTTTTTTCTGTTTTGTGCATTTTTTTTTTCCCTCTGTATCTCTGGGTGCTGAGGAGGATTTTTTTTCTCTCTCAATGGAGTTTGCACAGTTGTCTGGCCGTGTGGATCAGCTTGCCACTGAAGTTCGGAGTATTGCTACCTATCTTGCTAGGTTGCCTGTTGTGGAACCTAGGATTCCCATGCCAGATTTGTTTTTAGGGGATCGAGCTAAGTTTCTGAATTTCAAAAATAACTGTAAATTGTTTTTTGCCTTAAAATCTAAGTCCTCAGGGAACGCAGCGCAGCAGGTTCAAATTGTCATCTCTCTCCTGTGCGGCGACCCTCAGGATTGGGCTTTTTCTCTGACACCTGGGGATCCTGTTTTGAGTGATGTTGATGCGTTTTTTCAGGCTTTAGGGTTATTGTACGATGAGCCTAATGTCACTGATCAAGCTGAAAAAACTTTGTTGGCATTAAGTCAGGGGCTTGATGACGCTGAGTTATACTGTCAGAGATTCCGTAGGTGGGCAGTCCTGACCAAATGGAATGACGACGCTTTGGCAGCTCTTTTTCGGAAGGGACTGTCAGATAATGTAAAGGATGTTATGGTGGGATTCCCTGTTCCCTCTGGTCTCAATGATTCTATGTCATTAGCGATTCAAATTGACAGACGTTTGCGTGAGCGGAAAGGTATGCGTGGAATAATGTTGCCTTGTGAACCTGCTTCTGAATCCATGCAGTGTGATAGAGTGGTTTCTGGGGCACAGCGTCATGAATTTCGAAAGCGCAATGGGTTATGTTTCTACTGTGGTGATGCCTCTCATGCTGTTTCAGTCTGCCCTAAGCGGGGAAGACGTTTTGCACGCTCAGTTGTCTTGGGTAGTGTTCAGACTAAGTTTTTATTAACTGTTACCCTGATATGCTCTCTGTCCTCATTTTCTTCTCAGGCTTTTGTTGATTCTGGAGCAGCTATTAACCTGATGGATTTTGATTTTGCTAAACGTTGTGGGTTTCCCTTGATACCCCTACGGAAGTCTATTCCCCTACTGGGGATCGATTCTACCCCTTTGGCTGAGAATAAACCTCAGTTCTCTACTCAGGTGATAATGAGGTAGAACCTGATCATCAGGAGAGTTGCAAATTTTTGGTTCTGTATAATCTGCATGACATTATTGTACTGGGTTTCCCTTGGTTACAGTCTCATAATCCTGTTTTGGATTGGAAATCTGTGTCTGTTACCAGTTGGGGCTGCCAATGTGTTAATACCAACACTCCTGTTTTTTCTGCCTCCCCCCAGGCTCAGGATGTTCCTGACTTTTTGATTGATTTTTCTGATGTGTTTAGCGAAAGTAAATCTGCATCCTTACCTCCCCATAGGAGCTATGACTGCGCTATTGAATTAGTGCCTGGTAGTAAATTCCCTAAAGGTCGCTTTTTAACTTGTCTGTACCTGAACATGACGCTATGCGGTCTTATATCAAGGAGTCATTGGAGAAGGGTCATATCAGACCATCCTCTTCACCCTTAGGTGCCGGTTTTTTCTTTGTGGCCAAAAAGGATGGTTCATTAAGGCCGTGTATTGATTATCGTCTCTTGAATAATATTACTGTGAAATATCAATATCCTTTACCCGTGATCTCTGATCTGTTTTCCAGGGTGAAAAACGCTACTTGGTTTACCAAGCTTGACCTCAGGGGGGCATATAACCTTATTCGCATTAAGCACGGGATGAATGGAAGACGGCATTTAATACCCCTGAAGGGCATTTTGAGTACCTTGTGATGCCCTTTGGGCTCACTAATGCTCCTTCTGTCTTCCAGTCCTTCATGAATGACATTTTCAGGGATTTTGTGGATAAATTTCTGATTGTTTATTTGGATGATATCTTGATTTTTTCCAATGACTGGGACTCTCATGTAAAACATGTTCGGACTGTGTTCCAGATTTTGAGAGAGAATGCTCTGTATGTGAAGGGATCAAAGTGTCTTTTTGGCGTTCAGAGGATCTCATTTCTGGGATTCATTTTGTCCCCATCTGTTATTGAAATGGACCCGGTCAAAGTTCAGGCCATCTGTGATTGGGTCCAACCTACTTCATTAAAGGCTCTTCAAAGATTCTTGGGTTTTGCCAATTTTTATCGTAAATTTATTGGTAATTTCTCTGTTATTGTTAAACCATTAACTGATTTGACCAAGAAGGGTTCTGATGTGGTGAATTGGCCTCCTGAGGCAGTCTCTGCATTTCAGGAACTTAAGCAGAGATTCACTTCTGCTCCTGTTCTACGGCAGCCTGATGTTTCTCTACCATTTCAGGTGGAGGTTGATGCCTCTGAAATTGGGGCAGGTGCCGTTTTGTCCCAAAGAGATCCAGAGACCTCTAAAAGTAACCCTTGTGCCTTTTTCTCTCGAAAATTTTCTCCCACTGAACGTAATTATGACGTGGGTAATCGGGAGTTATTAGCCATGAAGTGGGCTTTTGAAGAGTGGAGACATTGGCTGGAGGGAGCCAAACATCAGGTGGTGGTCCTTACGGACCATAAGAATCTAGTTTATGGGCCTTGTTTTTCACACGTTTTAATTTTGTGGTTTCATTTCTTCCTGGCACTAAAAATGTTAAGGCGGATGCCCTCTCGAGGAGTTTCCTGGCGGACTCTCCTGAGTTATCTGATCCTTCTGTTATTTTGAAAGAGGGTGTAGTTCTTTCCGCCATCTCGCCCAATTTGAGACTGGCTCTGGAGGGGTGTCAGGAGGATAAGCCCGAGCGCTGCCCTGTTGGGAAATTGTTTGTCCCGGACCAGTGGAAAAAGAGTGTAATGTCTGAGATTCATTGTTCCGCGTTGGCCGGTCATCCCGGAATTTTTGGTACCAGAGACTTGGTTAGTCGATCCTTTTGGTGGTCTACCTTGTCTCGTGATGTCAGGGAGTTTGTGCAGTCCTGCGGGACTTGCTCTCGCTCCAAGCCTTGCTCTCGTTCTAGTGGTTTGTTGATGCCATGACCTGTGCCCAAGAGACCATGGACCCATATCTCTATGGATTTCATTTCCGACCTCCCTGTTTCTCAGAGAATGACCGTCATCTGGGTGATTTGCGATAGGTTTTCCAAGATGATACATCTTGTGCCATTACCTAAGTTGCCTTCCTCCTCTGAATTGGTGCCTTTGTTCCTTCAGCACGTGGTTCGTTTACACGGCATTCCTGAGAACATTGTGTCTGACAGAGGAGTCCAGTTTGTTTCCAGATTTTGGAGGACCTTTTGTTCTAAAATTGGTGTTCAATTGTCTTTCTCTTCGGCGTTTCATCCTCAGACCAATGGTCAAACTGAGAGAACAAACCAGACATTGGAGACTTATCTAAGATGCTTTGTGTCTGCTGATCAGGATGACTGGGTCTCTTTTTTGCCTTTGGCTGAGTTTGCTCTTAATAATAGGGCTAGCTTTGCCACTTTGATGTCTCCATTTTTCTGTAATTCTGGGTTTCACCCTCGATTTTCTTCAGGACAGACGGAGGCTTCTGTCTGTCCAGGTGTTGACTCTGTTGTGGAGCGTATGCAACAGATTTGGGACCAGGTAGTGGAGAGATTGTCCCTCTCTCAGGAGAGGGCCCAGCAGTTTGCTAACCGGCATAGGACTGATGGTCCTCGGTTTAAAGTGGGGGACTTGGTCTGGTTGTCCTCAAGAAATATTCCTATGAGAGTGGCATCTCCTAAATTTAAGCCTAGGTTCATTGGACCTTATAAGATCATGGAGATTCTTAATCCTGTTTCTTTTCGTTTGCTTCTTCCAGGGACATTTAAGATCCATAACGTGTTCCACAAGTCCTTGTTGAAGAGGTTTGTTGAGCCAGTGGTTCCTACTGCTTTGCCTCCTGACCCTGTTCTGGTTGAGGGCAATATGGAGTTTGTGGTTGAGAAAATATTGAATTCTCGTTTTTCTAGACGGAAACTCAAGTATTTGGTTAAGTGGAGAGGTTATGGTCAGGAAGACAATTCTTGGGTGTTTGCTTCGGACATCCATGCTAGGAGACTCATCCGTGCGTATCATAGAACTCATCCTGACCGACCTGGTTGCTCAAATGAGGGTTCGGTGACCCCTCCTCAAGGGGAGGGTACTGTTGTGAATAGGCTGGAAATGAGTTCTGAGCAGAAGCTCCCTCTGCTGGTTACAAACGGTACTGGACTATCCAGTGAAGATTGTGAGGATTGGGTATCAGGTGTTACTGACTGGTCTTATATAAGGGAGTCGCCTTCCCATCAGGGTTGCCGGTGATCAATTGTTCTGGTCTCAATCCTTGATTCCTGTTTCCTTGGTAGCCTGCTGTGTCGTGTCTGAATCTCCTGCTAACAGATAAGACATTTTCTTCTTTTTGTTTTTGTGCTTGATTTTTGCATTTTGTCCTGCACTTCTGTGGGGCCTTCAGGGTCCCTCTGGGGGCTTTTGCCCTCTCAGTTCAGTTCAGCCACTGATGTTTGTACATTTGCTTTTTCCAGTTTTTTCAGTGGCTGCTGTTTTGTTTTTGGTTACACCAGAGAACTAATTTAGGTGGTAGAGGTCGTGTGATCTCAGGTATTTTTGAAATTAGTAGAGTTGGTGCTTTTCAGGGTTTTTTGGGATTGCAGTAAGTGCCCTTCCTATCCTTTTCTATTTAGTAAGTTTGGGCCCCAACGTTTGCTCATACTATTTTCTGTCTGTGTCAGTATTTCTTCTTGTCTAACCGCCATTACATGTTTGGGGGCTTTCTATGTTCTTTGGGGATCTGCTCCGGGGCAGATAGCTTTCCTCTTTCTATCTTTAGGTGTAGTTAGTTTCTCAGGCTGTGACGAGGCGTCTAGGACCAACGTAGGAACGCCCCACGGCTGCCTCTAGTTGTGGTGGTTAGTCAGGGTACTGCAATCTCATAGTTTCCAACTGCTCTGGTGTATTTCCTTTTTGCCTGCTCTCCTCAGCTACCAAATCATAACAGTATCACCGGCCTAAACTGATAATTATATGGTACTCACAGAAGGGAAAAATATTGTGGAAAGAAAAAAAAAAAAAAGTTGTCAGAGTTGTCAGAGATTTTTTTTTTTTTCTGTTTGTTGCATTTTTTTTTTTTTCCCTCTGTATCTCTGGGTGCTGAGGAGGATTTTTTTTCTCTCTCAATGGAGTTTGCACAGTTGTCTGGCCGTGTGGATCAGCTTGCCACTGAAGTTCGGAGTATTGCTACCTATCTTGCTAGGTTGCCTGTTGTGGAACCTAGGATTCCCATGCCAGATTTGTTTTTAGGGGATCAAGCTAAGTTTCTGAATTTCAAAAATAACTGCAAATTGTTTTTTGCCTTAAAATCTAAGTCCTCAGGGAACGCAGCGCAGCAGGTTCAAATTGTCATCTCTCTCCTGCGCGGCGACCCTCAGGATTGGGCTTTTTCTCTGACACCTGGGGATCCTGTTTTGAGTGATGTTGATGCGTTTTTTCAGGCTTTAGGGTTATTGTACGATGAGCCTAATGTCACTGATCAAGCTGAAAAAACTTTGTTGGCATTAAGTCAGGGGCTTGATGACGCTGAGTTATACTGTCAGAGATTCCGTAGGTGGGCAGTCCTGACCAAATGGAATGACGACGCTTTGGCAGCTCTTTTTCGGAAGGGACTGTCAGATAATGTAAAGGATGTTATGGTGGGATTCCCTGTTCCCTCTGGTCTCAATGATTCTATGTCATTAGCGATTCAAATTGACAGACGTTTGCGTGAGCGGAAAGGTATGCGTGGAATAATGTTGCCTTGTGAACCTGCTTCTGAATCCATGCAGTGTGATAGAGTGGTTTCTGGGGCACAGCGTCATGAATTTCGAAAGCGCAATGGGTTATGTTTCTACTGTGGTGATGTCACGCGGTCTTATGATATGTGTACGATGTCAGTAAACTATTCTTAAAAGAACAACACTCTATACAACATATAGATTAGCAACATCAGCATGTAAATATAGAATAGATTTACCTGACACGATATCCGTTGAACTCAGGGTTAATCTTGAGGACTTGATACACTGTCACAGGAAAGAGGAGGACCGGGGGTCTAACCTGACCCTAAACTGGGGTCCTAACTAATCCCTCACCTTGGAGGTACTGATAATGGTTCAGAGGTCCAAGTCTCCAGCCTAACCCTGTCTCCTATCAGTCCCTGAACCCTGTAATCAGTCCTAAGAAGGATTCTGATTACCACCAAAGGGATATGGGCTGATCTCTGCTAAATACACAGATTAGACATATAAGACAGACTGGAGAAAACACAGACTTGCATACACACTCAAACACAGAAGGAACATAAATGATCTGGGATATTAAACTCTAAGCAAGGTGAGCTTAAAACAACTAAGGAGCTCTTTAACTTAAGTCTATACAGATACAATCCTATCTGTGGTCTGCATGAAGAATTTCACTGGCAACTCCCAACACAGACAACCAGAGATTTAAAGGAAACCAATCAACAAATAATTAATTGCAGCCGGGAGAAAACTGCACCCAGTCCCAGAACTGAGCACAGACAGAATTAACTCCCTAACTGCCAAACACAAAGAAACAGCAACTCAGCTGTGAGAAGTCAGAATGTGCAACCGCGACGATCTTCGTGGCGATGCACACATGACAGGTGATGCCTCTCATGCTGTTTCAGTCTGCCCTAAGCGGGGAAGACGTTTTGCACGCTCAGTTGTCTTGGGTAGTGTTCAGACTAAGTTTTTTATTAACTGTTACCCTGATATGCTCTCTGTCCTCATTTTCTGCTCAGGCTTTTGTTGATTTTGGAGCAGCTATTAACCTGATGGATTTTGATTTTGCTAAATGTTGTGGGTTTCCCTTGACACCCCTACGGAAGTCTATTCCCCTACTGGGGATCGATTCTACCCCTTTGGCTGAGAATAAACCTCAGTTCTCTACTCAGGTGATAATGAGGGTAGAACCTGATCATCAGGAGAGTTGCAAATTTTTGGTTCTGTATAATCTGCATGACATTATCGTACTGGGTTTCCCTTGGTTACAGTCTCATAATCCTGTTTTGGATTGGAAATCTGTGTCTGTTACCAGTTGGGGCTGCCAATGTGTTAATACCAACACTCCTGTTTTTTCTGCCTCCCCCCAGGCTCAGGATGTTCCTGACTTTTTGATTGATTTTTCTGATGTGTTTAGCGAAAGTAAATCTGCATCCTTACCTCCCCATAGGAGCTATGACTGCGCTATTGAATTAGTGCCTGGTAGTAAATTCCCTAAAGGTCGCCTTTTTAACTTGTCTGTACCTGAACATGACGCTATGCGGTCTTATATCAAGGAGTCATTGGAGAAGGGTCATATCAGACCATCCTCTTCACCCTTAGGTGCCGGTTTTTTCTTTGTGGCCAAAAAAGATGGTTCATTAAGGCCGTGTATTGATTATCGTCTCTTGAACAATATTACTGTGAAATATCAATATCCTTTACCCGTGATCTCTGATCTGTTTTCCAGGGTGAAAAACGCTACTTGGTTTACCAAGCTTGACCTCAGGGGGGCATATAACCTTATTCGCATTAAGCACGGGGATGAATGGAAGACGGCATTTAATACCCCTGAAGGGCATTTTGAGTACCTTGTGATGCCCTTTGGGCTCACTAATGCTCCTTCTGTCTTCCAGTCCTTCATGAATGACATTTTCAGGGATTTTGTGGATAAATTTCTGATTGTTTATTTGGATGATATCTTGATTTTTTCCAATGACTGGGACTCTCATGTAAAACATGTTCGGACTGTGTTCCAGATTTTGAGAGAGAATGCTCTGTATGTGAAGGGATCAAAGTGTCTTTTTGGCGTTCAGAGGATCTCATTTCTGGGATTCATTTTGTCCCCATCTGTTATTGAAATGGACCCGGTCAAAGTTCAGGCCATCTGTGATTGGGTCCAACCTACTTCATTAAAGGCTCTTCAAAGATTCTTGGGTTTTGCCAATTTTTATCGTAAATTTATTGGTAATTTCTCTGTTATTGTTAAACCATTAACTGATTTGACCAAGAAGGGTTCTGATGTGGTGAATTGGCCTCCTGAGGCAGTCTCTGCATTTCAGGAACTTAAGCAGAGATTCACTTCTGCTCCTGTTCTACGGCAGCCTGATGTTTCTCTACCATTTCAGGTGGAGGTTGATGCCTCTGAAATTGGGGCAGGTGCCGTTTTGTCCCAAAGAGATCCAGAGACCTCTAAAAGTAACCCTTGTGCCTTTTTCTCTCGAAAATTTTCTCCCACTGAACGTAATTATGACGTGGGTAATCGGGAGTTATTAGCCATGAAGTGGGCTTTTGAAGAGTGGAGACATTGGCTGGAGGGAGCCAAACATCAGGTGGTGGTCCTTACGGACCATAAGAATCTAGTTTATCTGGAATCTGCCAAGCGACTTAATCCTAGACAGGCCAGGTTCCGCGTTGGCCGGTCATCCCGGAATTTTTGGTACCAGAGACTTGGTTAGTCGATCCTTTTGGTGGTCTACCTTGTCTCGTGATGTCAGGGAGTTTGTGCAGTCCTGCGGGACTTGCTCTCGCTCCAAGCCTTGCTCTCGTTCTAGTGGTTTGTTGATGCCATTACCTGTGCCCAAGAGACCATGGACCCATATCTCTATGGATTTCATTTCTGACCTCCCTGTTTCTCAGAGAATGACCGTCATCTGGGTGATTTGCGATAGGTTTTCCAAGATGATACATCTTGTGCCATTACCTAAGTTGCCTTCCTCCTCTGAATTGGTGCCTTTGTTCCTTCAGCATTTGGTTCGTTTACACGGCATTCCTGAGAACATTGTGTCTGACAGAGGAGTCCAGTTTGTTTCCAGATTTTGGAGGACCTTTTGTTCTAAAATTGGTGTTCAATTGTCTTTCTCCTCGGCGTTTCATCCTCAGACCAATGGTCAAACTGAGAGAACAAACCAGACATTGGAGACTTATCTAAGATGATTTGTGTCTGCTGATCAGGATGACTGGGTCTCTTTTTTGCCTTTGGCTGAGTTTGCTCTTAATAATAGGGCTAGCTCTGCCACTTTGATGTCTCCATTTTTCTGTAATTCTGGGTTTCACCCTCGATTTTCTTCAGGACAGACGGAGGCTTCTGTCTGTCCAGGTGTTGACTCTGTTGTGGAGCGTATGCAACAGATTTGGGACCAGGTAGTGGAGAGATTGTCCCTCTCTCAGGAGAGGGACCAGCGGTTTGCTAACCGGCATAGGACTGATGGTCCTCGGTTTAAAGTGGGGGACTTGGTCTGGTTGTCCTCAAGAAATATTCCTATGAGAGTGGCATCTCCTAAATTTAAGCCTAGGTTCATTGGACCTTATAAGATCATGGAGATTCTTAATCCTGTTTCTTTTCGTTTGCTTCTTCCAGGGACATTTAAGATCCATAACGTGTTCCACAAGTCCTTGTTGAAGAGGTTTGTTGAGCCAGTGGTTCCTACTGCTTTGCCTCCTGACCCTGTTCTGGTTGAGGGCAATATGGAGTTTGTGGTTGAGAAAATATTGAATTCTTGTTTTTCTAGACGGAAACTCCAGTATTTGGTTAAGTGGAGAGGTTATGGTCAGGAAGACAATTCTTGGGTGTTTGCTTCGGACATCCATGCTAGGAGACTCATCCGTGCGTATCATAGAACTCATCCTGACCGACCTGGTTGCTCAAATGAGGGTTCGGTGACCCCTCCTCAAGGGGAGGATACTGTTGTGAATAGGCTGGAAATGAGTTCTGAGCAGAAGCTCCCTCTGCTGGTTACAAATGGTACTGGACTGTCCAGTGAAGATTGTGAGGATTGGGTATTAGGTGTTACTGACTGGTCTTATATAAGGGAGTCGCCTTCCCATCAGGGTTGCCGGTGATCAATTGTTCTGGTCTCAATCCTTGATTCCTGTTTCCTTGGTAGCCTGCTGTGTCGTGTCTGAATCTCCTGCTAACAGATAAGACATTTTCTTCTTTTTGTTTTTGTGCTTGATTTTTGCATTTTGTCCTGCACTTCTGTGGGGGCCTTCAGGGTCCCTCTGGGGGCTTTTGCCCTCTCAGTTCAGTTCAGCCACTGATGTTTGTACATTTGCTTTTTCCAGTTTTTTCAGTGGCTGCTGTTTTGTTTTTGGTTACACCAGAGAACTAATTTAGGTGGTAGAGGTCGTGTGATCTCAGGTGTTTTTGAAATTAGTAGAGTTGGTGCTTTTCAGGGTTTTTTGGGATTGCAGTAAGTGTCCTTCCTGTCCTTTTCTATTTAGTAAGTTGGGGCCCCAACGTTTGCTCATACTATTTTCTGTCTGTGTCAGTATTTCTTCTTGTCTAACCGCCATTACATGTTTGGGGCTTTCTATGTTCTTTGGGGATCTGCTCCGGGGCAGATAGCTTTCCTCTTTCTATCTTTAGGTGTAGTTAGTTTCTCAGGCTGTGACGAGGCGACTAGGACCAACGTAGGAACGCTCCACGGCTGCCTCTAGTTGTGGTGGTTAGTCAGGGTACTGCAATCTCATAGTTTCTAACTGCTCTGGTGTATTTCCTTTTTGCCTGCTCTCCTCAGCTACCAAATCATAACACGAGCCATTCTTTCAGAAATGTTAATAAAGGCAAAGTACATGGCATGGAGCTGAATTATATACACCGGTGGCAATGGGACTGAGTTAAAACCTGAATTAATAAATTAAAAAGGTGCGTTCCAATACTTTTGACCATACAATGTATTTCTTGACGAACACAAGAAGAAATATCTCACGCCTATGGAAACTTGTTTCTATCTCATT
>JARQOD010000007.1:53230173-53530610 GCA_033576555.1 Oophaga sylvatica | reverse complement strand
AAAAATATGTTTCAGTCGCCGCGGCTGCATGTCTATTTGTTAGGCAATCCCTGCATGTGTTGCGGCAGTCGAACAGCCACAAGACATGCAGCCGCGGGGACTCAAACATATTTTTCGAGAACGCCGAAGACACTCGGTTAGCACCTGAGCATGCTCAGATAACACCTTATCCCAGCACGATCGCTCGTCATCACTATTGCCTATGGTTACTTTTTCTACCTCTTGTATAGAATACAGCTTTTATTTGCTAGATCTTATTTTCTCTCCACTTATGAAATTTATTAAAATGACACATTTTTCCTAATGTATGAACTCCACTAAAATAACCTTTTGTACCCTACATTTTCAAGCAAACATAGAAAATGGCCTTCAGTCAACACTGGTCCTCCAAGAAAACAACATAACCATTAGCACTGAGTTGGCAACAGAGGAGACAACATCTGTATGAAGTGTTACAGTTAATGTTACTAGTATTTCACACTGCTCTTAATACGCTCACTGTGCTCTTTGCTCTTCTCTTTTCACATATTGTATTGCCGATTATGATCCTCAAATTCTATAAAATCCGCACGCAGAACATGGCATTAACTGCGGGGAAACGAGAGATTCTCATTTACTCCTCTTTGCTGGTATTCTGTTCAGGTCAACAGGTCACCTCTGCAACTTTTTACATTTTATACTAAATATTTACTATGTATTGTAAAAAAATAAATAAACATGTTTTATCCCTAAAATTTGTGTTCACGTTTAACTTTTTTTTTTTTAAATTGCTTTGTTTGGTGCATATAGGGATAAACAAGGGCAAATACAGACCGATAGAAGCAAAATGATCAGGGTATATTCACATGTGGCAGATTTGGTGCAAAAATTAAACACTGTCTCATTTATTTACATTGGAATTGCAGGAATCCATGCACATGCCGGTAAAAAGAAAAAACACATTTAGTTGAGGTTCACAATTATACATTGCTTTTGGTCAGCACTATGCGGATGCCCGAAAACCAGAATTCCAATGGGAACCCCAACAGATCCCCGATGGAGTCCCAGTAGACTCTGTGTGATCTCCGTTCTGCAATATTTACCTTTTTCAATCACGTACAAAAATGTACCAGACCACGATTTTGTACCGCTTGGAAAAAGACAAATAGTGCCAGGACGGAGGCAGACTGTGACTTTGTCCGCTTCATTGAATGGGATTTCCGTTGGAATCTTGTGTTTTGAGGATTCCAATGGGAACCCACATGCAGCACTTGTCCTAGACCACAGTATAAGTGTGAACCTAGACTTACGTAATTATAACTGATTTTTAAATACAATATTTATTACATAGCTACAGATTGTGAATATAGTCTCGGGCTATTTTCACACACGTAGTGATTTTTGGTGCGTTTTTTTTTTCTTATGTGGATTAGAAGCTGCGTTTTACAGTACCAGCAAAAGCAATGAGATTTCAGAATTCTTCTGGACTCAATTTTTTTTTTTTTTGCTCACCGAATATTAACATTGCAACGTTTTTGAAAATCTGCGGCGTGTCAATTCTTTTACCCATTGAAAGTGATGAAAAACTGCTTACAAAAATGCAGACTATGTTTTTGGTGACTGTAATCAGCCTGAAGAATGCAGCTATTTGCCGGGTTTTATACGCAGCATTTTTACCGTCATGAGGGACGAGCTTATTTACCTGATTTTTGGATTGGGACTCAGGCACTTCTAGTGGATGGACTATGGCAGAAAATGTGACAAATTTTGGTGCATCTAGTTTCAAACCCCTTTGCAGGTCACTCGAAAAGGCCAAAATTGAGGCACGAAATAGTAATACAACAGGTGGAGAGTTAGACAAAAATGGTAACTGAAAAATTTGCTCTACTTTTATATTGTCTAGTCTAAGGTACATGGTGTAAAAACCTGCCCTAAAGTTTCCAGCGTAGTCTGCATACTTTTATAAGTGCTGAGGTTTATTTCCAGTTTTCCCCCTTAGGGAAGGTTCAGTTTTTACAGGAAGGTTTAGAACAGGTCCATTCCGAAACCCACCTCGAAAGGAGCTCAAAAGAAAAAACATTCATTTCCATGTACAAACGGTTTGCTGTGCATGCGTTCCGTCTTTTCAGCATCTTTTAAATCAGGGTTCCCCAACTCCAGTCCTCAAGGCCCACCAACAGGTCATGTTTTCAGGATTTCCTTAGTATTGCACAGGTGATAATTACCACTGAGGACTCTCAAGTCTAAATATTTTTCTATCTACTGGCTAACACGGTACGAAGATATACATCTTTACTATAGAAAAAAGAAGCGTTTCTTGAATCATCTTCCATTTGAAAAACAGGCTCCTTGGTAGCATGAAAAAAAAACATTATGTGAACATGTCCTTAGGGAACAACTGATGTCATATTGCATCTGCGACTGATAGTGATTTGCACGTGATTACTATGTGATTTGTCACCATGAAGCCATATCTTTAAACATAATAGTATTAAGGGCTTCCAAAAAATCGGAATGGTTAGCACAAAATTATGTTAAAAAAAGCAATAGAGGCTTAGGATTTCAATGTCGACCTAACTGTACTTATAAATTAACATCACAGAGGAAATCAATGATCAAGCTGCGTAATATGTAACGCTGAATGAGAGACTCTGTTTGCAGCCACTCTGGCTAATCAGTGAACCTTTTCCCTTCACCCAGATTTCTCTAATGTGAAATGGGCTTTTCTAAACCAAGTCAATCTATACCTTCTATCATTATGTCATTTTTAGGTCCAAAAGTTGTGTGCGGATGATTACTTTTTATCCATTTTTTTATATAAAAGCTCTAACACCCATGCATAGATGTAGATTTGAAAGACTACAATGCTACCTACCTGCAGCTGCCACTAGAGGGCACTCAGTGCATACTGAAAGCAATGCATAAGCAGCTTTAGCTCCTGTGCTCCCTGCCAGTGGCAGCTGCAGGTTAGCCAGCAGTTACCTTTTAGGGCATACATGTCAAACTCTGGCCAAATCTGGCCCACAGAGTGATTATATTTTGCCAGCGACACTGACACCCCATCCATCCTGAATGCCGATATAGTTGACAACAATGATGGAGGAAGGAGCGTCAGGTGACTCTCTCTCCTCCATCATTCTCCCTCTGCAGCTAACATCTTAAGAGTAGCGGGTGCGATGACGTCACTATTTTGCGCCAGATGTGCAGAGCACTCAAAAGTTTCAGAGCGCTCGCTGCCGAAATCAGAGCATTGGGGGGAACAAGGAGAGGTACTTATTTTTTATGTGGGACCCCTTACACTATAAGGACTACATAGAGCCCAATATATATTATGTAGAGAGCTACGTGGGGCTATTATTCTGTATGGAGGACTATGTGGGGCCCATTATACTATATGGAGGAGTATATGGGGCCCATTATTCTGTATGGAGGGCTATGCAGGGCCATTATACTATATGGAGGACTATGTGGGGCCCATTATACTGTATGGAGTGCAATGTGGGGCCATTATACTATATGGAGGGCTACGTGGGGCCCATTATATGGGGTGGAGGGCTATGTGAGGCCCATTATACAGGTGGAGGGCTGTGTGCTGATAACAGTTGAGGCATCAAACTGTGATGGGGTCACCATACATTGCCGGCGGGTTTAAAGGGGGGGTTACAGTAGGGTCAGCATACTGTGCATGTGGAGGAATTCACCGTGTTTGGGGCGCACTTTGCTGGAATCATATATTATGGGACCAATGAAAGGGCAATCTTGGGGCTTTAATAGGATGAAAATTACTTTGTAAGGCCTGATGTGAATACTTTTCCGCCCAATGATGACAAAAGTATTCTCAGAGTGATACCTCTAATAAAATAATATGTTTGCAAGCTTTCAGAGCACAGAGGCTCCTTCAGGCAGGATTACAAATAGCTTAATAAGAAAAAGGCATAACATTTAAGGGATACTACAGTAGGACATTTGTTCACGAGGTGGGAGGTGTGATGCCTCATAAAGATAAGCCAAGGAAATCGAATTAGCATTTTCTTACAAATGGAGAGGCAGTGGGGATGTTCTTAAGGGTATGCCACACTAAGCGAGATCGCTAGCGAGATCGCTAACGAGATCGCACCTGCATCACCATTTATGATGCAGTAGCGATCTCGTTAGCGACTTTAGCTGTGTGTGACATGTAGCAGCGATGTGGCCCCTGCTGAGATGTCGCTGATCGCTCATGAACGTTCTGAGCCGTTTTTTGGTCGTTGGTGTCCCGCTGGTGAGCCTGAATCGCTGAGTGTGACACCCTTTATGAACGACTTTACCAGCATCGCAGGTGGGACTAGGTTTTCCCAACGACCGCAGAGGTCGTTATACAGATCGCTGATGAGTTGTGTTTGGAATCACACAGCTAAGTCGCTAACGAGATCGCTACTGCATCATAAATGGTGACACAGGTGCGATCTCGCTAGCGATCTCGCTTAGTGTGGCATACCCTTTAGTTATCTGAAGTCCTTCTACTGGAAGTGTGAATAGTGTCCATGTAGTGAGTCATAAATCCAGGTGTTAAATTGAGTCCTAGTGTCAAAGTATTGAACATCATTATAAGTTTGAATTCCCAAATTTTTCTCTCTCTGTCATCCTTAAAATGACCTTTTAGTATTAAGACTTTTAAGTCTGTCATACAGTGTCCAGTTCCAGAGAAATATTTTCCCACAGGCGTGTCCATTTCATTCCTGATTGTATGTCTGTGTAAATTCTTTTTCTTATTAAGCTATTTGTAATCCTGCCTGAAGAAGGAGCCTCTGTGCTCTGAAAGCTTGCAAACATATTATTTTCTGGTTAGCCAATAAAGGTATCACTCTGAGATTACTTTTGTCATCACTGGGCGGAAAAGTATTCACATCAATTATTCTGGCTAACACGGTACCACAATATAATTTATTATTGTACATCTTTGTAAGGCATGTAAAGTTGTAATATGTGTTCTTCTGCGACTGCACTGAATGTTAAGGTTTCATTTTTTCTTTTTTTTGGGGGGGGGGGGGCAATTAGAACTTCAGCTATGGGTCCCATGATTTCTATGTACACCTCCCAACCGTGAGAAAATACCCAATGCTTCAGTCATGTGATTTGTGAAGATTGATCAATTAAAATGTACTTTGTTCGTGGGACAATCCCTTTAAGTTTGTTTCCATATGAAAAGGTTCATCGTTATATTTGATAAATAAAAACGTTCTCAATTGTAGCCTTTTTTATATAAATATCAAGGTTGATCAGCGACTTCATCCAAGTTATTAAATTTTGTCCTTCTGTGTATTTGACATCAATGTTTTAAGGGAATCTGTCTCCAGGATTTTGCCACCTAATCTGAGAGCAGCATAATGTAGGGGGCAAAGACTCTGATTCCAGAGGTGTCTCACTTTCTGGGCTGCTTCACTTAGTTTGGATAAAATCAGTGATTTAATCCCGCCCTCATCACTGATTTGCAGATTTCTGCCTATGCAGTGTGCACACAGCTGCCAATCAGTGGTGTGGGCGGGGTTATACAGAGCTCAGCAGTCTGATCGCTGTTATATCTGCAACAAGATTTTTTCAAAGCTAAAGCAAGCAGCTCAGTAAGTGACACATTGCTGGAATCAGGGTTTATGTTATAGCACATTATAATTAATAACTTTAGAAGCTGATATATTGGCAATAAAACACTTTAAACACGTGAGGCAGATGATAGCTGCAGGTAGCATTCTCCAAGACCCACTGGGAGTATTTTTTATTTTAAACACAAGTAATGACAGACATTGACATTTATCACAGAAAAAAATATATATTTTCAAACTCAACTGAAATGATTTGATTGTTACCTCCTGGACATACAATATATTGCTGCTGAGCATTTCCACTTCCAGACATTACTTATGTATACTTTTGCTTTCTCGTTGATAAATTAACCTATTTTTTACCATCCGAGATCCGAGCTTTTCTACAGGGATATTTCATAACATCAACAATATAAATAGATTCTTTTTATGTCCTTAAAGGATGGTCCACTTCCAGACAACCCTTTATTAAACGTGCACAGGGAGGTGAAAAACTATACTCCCTTCCCAGATCGGTGCTTCTTCATACTTGGTGCTACGACCCCCGCCATTTTCTTTTGGTTCAAATAAAATGTGAACACTGCGGCCGATCAGTGCCTGCTACAAGTCTGCACGTGACGCCCCCATCAGATGTTGATCCCAGAAGACTGACAGGGGACACATCCCTGAATAAAGAGGAGTGGCGCCGGCCTAGGAGGTAAGGATTTTTTTTTAGCTCCCCTGGTCCCATTAAAGGGAATCTGTCACCCCATTTTTGGACTATGAGATGCGACCACCGCCATCAGGGGCTTATCTACAGCATTCTGTAATGCTGTAGATAAGCCCCCGATGTCACCAGAAAGTGAAGAAAAATGAGTTATATTATACTCACCCAGGGGCGGTCCGCTGTCCGGTCCGATGGGCGTCGCCGTCCGGTCCGATGGGCGTCGCCGTCCGGTCCGATGGGCGTCGCGGTCCGGTTCGGCGCCTCCCATCTTCTAGCGAAGCCGGCCTCTTCTCTGCATCCCGTCGCGGCTCCTGCGCAGGCGCACTGATCTGCCCTGGTGAGGGCAGAGCAGAGTACTGCAGTGCGCAGCCGCCAGGAAAGGTCAGAGAGGTCCGGCACCTGCACACTGCAGCACTCTGCTCTGTCCTCAACAGGGCAGAGCAGTGCGCCTGTGCAGGAGCCGCGACGGGACGCAGAGAAGAGGAAGGCTTCGCTAGAAGATGGGAGGCGCCGAACCGGACCGCGACTCCCATCGGACCAGACGGCGGACCACCCTGGGTGAGTATAATATAACTCGTTTTTCTTCACTTTCAGGTGACATCGGGGGCTTATCTACAGCATTACAGAATGCTGTAGATAAGCCCCTGATGGCGGTGGTCGCATCTCATAGTCCAAAAATGGGGTGACAGATTCCCTTTAATAAAGGGTTGTCCAAACGTGCACAAGCACTTTAAAAAGGGCATAAACTTTATGTTTTTTGGTGCTCGTGGATACATTGATCACACAGCATCCACTGTCGGGACTTCCATCATTTTGCTGTTCTCTTTGGACAAATCTGCAGCAAGTGCTTAATTTACCTGCAACGCCACCTCAGGATAAACTAAGCATTACACACATCACCATATGAATCAATGGGTCGTATGTGTAATGCAGGATCAGACAAGTCCTCCACACGGAGTATGACGCTCTTATTATCCGTCTTTAATCTCCACTTTGCCAACAGTTGTGAAACATCATTAACTCAACAGTTCTCAGCACGGTGTAAGGAGTTCACTAACTGCAAAACCCCCTATACCAAAAGGTGTGATGTACCAAATGTAGAAACAAACTCATATAAAACATGGAGAAACTGTGAAGTATCTACTTTGAGCACCAACACGCTCAGAAAGCGACCATTACAGAACTAGAATGTGGTTTAAAAGAGGGGAAACCCTGAACCTGCAGATCATCAGTGCTACGTCTATTCTATTAATACAGAAATAATCAATTGTTTTCTATAGTTGGCCTTTTCTGATTTCTTATGCTACTTCTCATGCCTTAATGGGATAGTGTTAACATATAATCACAAAGTGACCAAGTTCGGATCATTATGACATTGTCACTCTTGCAGCAGGGTGGAAAGGACAGCAAAACAGGTGAAGGCACATTAAGGAGACTTATAAAACCAAGATATATCTATATCCATGACCGTTACCTAGCCCTGCAACAAAAAACGCCAAAACTGTGTCTTAAGCCCTTATAAGTTCTATGGATTAAATGATTGCATTGACTATGATCATTCCCTCATTTAGTAAGAGCGGCTTATTCCCCCCAGTAATGAGTGGGAACGTAAACCTTAACCGTGCAAACCCATTATGAAAGGAATCATCACGCATCGCTATATTGAACGTGAAATGATAAATGCGATTTCTTTTTACCCCGGAGAAATAACCGAACAAGAACCGTTACAAGTGATTTGCAGGAGATGATGAGGCACAGCCACAGAGAAAGAATATGTCCCTGATGGTTTACAGAAAAGAGTCAGTGACAAGCACTGGTATAAAGCAATTAGAGATGGCGCCGCATCAGATTGTGACCTCCAGGGGTAGAAAGAAACCGAGATGCCACGATCACACTGCCTTCTACTGACAGTATGTGCTTATCCCTGAGGAAAAAGGGAAACCATATCCCAGAGTGTATGCTCCATCCTCTGGAGCAAGTCTTCGTTATCTGAATACTCCCACTCGTATGGAGAGAGAGGTCTCCGTCTTCCGCCCTCTTGGTCGGACTTTATCATTGCAAAGTGCTTGTGAACTGTAAAAAAGAAAGGGACTAAAGATGAAGCGGTCAAAGCAATTATTACTGAAATTAACGATGATCTACTAACATAAAGAGGAAAGCTTGAGAAAGCTGTACGGGAAACGCGCGTCGGGGCAGTGCTGGCAGAGCCCCACCAAGTTTTTTCCTACCCTCATTATGGGTAAGCATTACTACCTATAAACCAGCTTTTTGTCTCACTCTATGTGTATTGGACTACTATATATGGGGACTGATTGTATAGGTTTTGTATATACTATATATTGCTTGATATTTTGGATTTGCTTGGTGGGTCTCTGTCTGTTAATCCTCCATTTTGATATATTGTTTACTGTTAGTTTACTATCTTTAATAAACTTTTTTCTAATAAATATTTGTTTTAAACCATATTGGTTGGTTTATGGTTACTCCAATTTCTCTTTCGTTATGTGCATGTTACTGTGAAGTTAGACCTGAAAACAATATTATTCATTCTTTTATGCCTCATTTAGATGTCCGTTTTTCACATACGAGTTCTGCGTTTTTGGTAGACAGAATGTGTACTATGGGTGTGTTCATATGAAGATTTTTTGCGAACTAGGTGTCTGTAGAAAAAAAAAATGGAGTCATGTCAATTTTTTTTATCTGAGTCACAGATGAAACCAATGGGTCTGATAACTGATAGCATCCTTGTATTTGTACGCTGTCAGGTTTTCACTTACTGTTTGGGGAAACTTGAAAACGCTCATCATTTTTAACCCCTTAACGACCAGTGGTATTTTTGTTTTTGCATTTTAGTTTTTTGCTCCCCTTCTTCCCAGAGCCATAACTTTTTTTTCTTTTTGGCAAAATGGCCGTGTGAGGGCTTGTTTTTTGCAGGACGAGCTGAACTTTTGAATGACACCATTATTTTTAACAGATCATGTACTGGAAAGCGGGAATAAAATTCCAAGTGCAGTGAAATTGCAAAAAAAGTGCAATCCCACAGTTTTTTTTTTTTTTTACCATGTTCACTAAATGCTATAACTGACCTGCCATTATAATTCTCCAGGTCATTACGAGTTCATAGATATCAAACACGTCTAGGTTCTTTTTTAAGTGGTGAAAAAAAATTCAAAGTCTGCTAAAAAAATAAATAAATAAAAAAAAATTGTGCCATTTTCCGATACTCGTAGCGTCTCAATTTTCGTGATCTCGGGTTGGGTGATGGCTTATTTTTGTGTGCCGAGCTGACGTTTTTAATGATACCATTTGGTGCACCTATGATCTTTTGATCGCCCACTATTGCATTTTAATGCAATGTTGCGGCAACCGAAAAAACATAATTCTGGCGTTTTGACTTCTTTATCGCTACGCTGTTTAACGATCGGGTTAATTTTTTTTATATAGATAGATTGGGTGATTCTAAACAGGCGATACCAAATATGTGTATAATTGTTTTTTTTATTGTTTTATTTTCAATGGGGCGATATTTTTTTAAATATTTTTAAAAACATTTTTTTTTTTTTACTTTTTGCATGCTTCAATAGTCTCCAGACTAGAAGTTGCAATTGTTTGATCGGCTCTGCTAGATACAGGCGATGATCAGATCGCCTGTATATAGCAGAAATGCTCAGTTGCTATGAGCGCCGACCACTCTGCGGTGCTCATAGCAATCTGACTATGACAACCATAGAGGTCTGCTGGAGACCTCTGGTTGTCATGCCAACCCATCGGTGACCCGCGATCATGTGATGGGGTCATTGATGGGCAGGTTTAGTGACACACTTCCGGTAAGCGCGAGTTAAATGCCGCTGTCAGATTGTCAGTGGCATTTAACAGCCGCGGGTGGATCGCGATTCCACCCGCGGCTGTTGTGGGCACGTCAGCTGTATAGATCAGCTGTCACGTGGCTGGAAAGGCGCGGGCTCAGCGCCGAAGCCCGCACCAAACAGGGGGAGTGCGACATCGGCGCACTATTACGCTGGTATTGGAAAGGGTGTTAAACGAATGAAACACTGATGTTAAAAAAAATAAAAAAAAACCCTGATCACACACTGATGAAAAACTGATCCAAAACACTGATTTACATCAGTCAGTTTTTTTCAGGGGTGAGAAAAATCCCTGACACCTGAAGAAGAAAATTGGGGCAAATATATTGAATGTCTTATTAGCTTTTGACTCCTGTGACACTGTTTGATCCGTGAAGTTTTTATACATTTCTGCACATTGGGAAATTGAACCATTATTTTTTTTAATTGTTTCTTTAATTGCATAGTAAAATGTGTGACGTGCCATAGGCTATTTTTTAACATGACATTTTTGGAACCAGTGGCTATTTTGGACCACTTGAAGATCCCATTCACATACAGACAAGTGTGATTCTTACCTCTTTTTGTCTTCTGCACTCTGCCTTTGCTTTTCTTAGCAATGAAATCATCTTCAGAGTAAAAGTCCACTCTGTCATCTAATAAAAGGTTCTGTCAAAAAATGAACAACCAATGAGTCTGTGCCAACCAACTTTTTCCACGTAGTCAGACCGCAGATCCAACTTACCTTTACCCCTATAATGTCGCCATCTTTTAGGTAATACGGCGCCCCCTGTAGGCTGTCTGCTTTTTTTTCTTCTTTTTCTTGGAAACATGCTGAGTCTGTAGAATAAAACAACTCAGAAATATTATATACATATATATAATTTATTCTATTTAATCCTGATGTAAAATGAGTGGGTCTTTTTTTATGGATAAATCCAGTGTGAAAGAAAGTTCATTACTAAAACCCCCACACGACGTAGGGTAGAAATGCATATCGGGGTCTAAGCTGGAGATAGATGTGACACCTATTACTTTTTGGGTATGTCCGATTTTAATGCATCTTCTCTCTTCACTATTGATTTTATTTTTGTGCATTACAATGCACCAAATCTCTCTATATTTAATTTACCGAATTAACTTAATTAATTAACTTTGTGGATATATGCATGTGCCTATACATAGATGTTATCATCACTCTTTGGAAGTGTTCTGCCATCTTGTGGCTACTCTATTTTTTCTTATCCTCATTACTTTATGTCTCTCATCAGCCTCCCTTGCTTTCATTGTTTCTTTTTTTTTTTACTATTAACTTTACATTTCATTGTGTACTTGTATATTCAAAAAACAATATTTATTGTATATGTACATCTGATTTCTGATCAAATTGGAATAACACTTATATGATATTGTATTATTAAAAGAGATCACCATATTTTAGATAGAACTAAGGGGTTGAGTGGGAAATGACATGAATGCCGGGATGTAACAGAACGGATTAGACCAAACTCCTTCTATCATCAGCAACATACAGATATACTGACCCAGCTGGATATCGGAAGCCATTCATGTTTATCTGGAAAATACTTTGCAATCTCAACTTTGTCCACAGGTAAAGAGCAATGGTTAGCAATCCTCTGCCGCAGAGCAGATGCGGTGCACCCACGAGAGATATTCCAAGCAACGTCCACAGGTGGGAAGTATCTACACTCCCCTGGGACAGAAAGCTGAACCGTAGGAGGAGATCCTGAGGTCTAAATAATCAAGAAGAAAGTCCTAAAATGATTAAAATAATTTCAAACTACATGCCTGTCAACATTATATGGATTAGTCCAATATTCAAGTAAACAGTACATATAAATATCATAGGGAACTTAGATGACACTATTTTGATCAAAAAAGAGTAAAAGTCATGCCACCGCGACAAGGTGTGCCAATCGAGACAGTTATATCCTGCCTCTAAAAGTAAAACCTCGCCTTGTGTCAGCAGGTTTTAATACTAAAGACAGGATGGGACTTTCTTGATAGGTTACACCTTGTTGCGGTGGGATGGTTTTTAAGCTTTTTTTTTAATCAAATTGTGTTAAACAAGTACGTTAGGTTATTTACAAGTACTGTTACTATTTACTTACTACAGGGTATTTGCTCATTTTGTTTTTTTCGTGGGTTTTGCCTGTGAAATGGCCACAGTGTGAACGTGCGCTTACACTTTGCACGTATAATACCTTCTGCTCTGGCTCATTTCTTTGGTTTTGGTGTAGTAGAATACTCACCCCAGTATCTCCTCCTGCTGTAATGGCTCCACACAAAGTGTCGTGTTAATGCCCATTTTGTAGTCACTGCAAAAAATAGAAGAGTCCTATAATGGGCAACATTGCACGGATCTCCGACATTTATGGTACTGTATATTTCTAGGACCTGACATAGTTGTCTGATAGGTGCAGATTCCCGGATGGGGCCCACACATATATTAAAAACTGGGTCAAAGATGCCCCTTTTGACTGCGGATGAGAACTTGTATCTCATTGTTTGGGCTCATTCACACAACCGTTATTCCAGTCCGAGTGCTGTCCATGGAAAAAAAGGACAGCACTCGGAGTAATGTTGTTCAATCTGCTTGTGAAAAAAATAAATTAAATAAAAATAAATAAATAAATAATAAAAAAAAATTAAAAAAATCACAGCATGCACTAGTTTCTTCCACAAATTGGATGAGACTCGCCTATTCACATCTATGGGTGTGCAAGAAAAAAAAAATCTGATGCTATTTTCATGGATACGTTGCAATTTTGTAACATAGGAAACTGTAAATGACTAATAGCTGCAGAAAAATGGATTGTATATGGACTGAACACAGGTCACAAGTGAGAAAAAATATTGTCTCACTTTTCTGGATGAAACTCTGAACGATTTTTTATATGCTTATGTGAAACCACCCTTATTCTCAGCAATGCAGACAGCCACATACGCTCAATGTACGCTCATCTGGATGCAGCGGTCACCTTATTTATGCAGGTTGAGGGGCTGGGGACCCTTGTTCTTGATATATGTGCAGGTCCCAGAGCTAGGACTTTAATTGACATGTGCTGTAGATATGCCGTAAAGGTCTGAGATGGGAATATCATTTAAAGGGACAATAAGAATTTAAAGAAAGAAATCAGCAGCAGGAACAATTTCCACTACTCATTCTGTAAATGAGGATCAAGAAAGCTTTTACCGATTAGAAATTCTTCAGCAGAAATAATGGTGATTACAGGAACATGGATCCCAATTGCAGATATCTTTGGGCATGTTCCCATTATTTTAAATGCTATGTTCTTTCAGCTGCATGCGTTTTGTGCAGAAAATCTGCTGCTCTTAAAGTGAACCAGTCAGCAGGATTTTGCTAAGTA
The DNA here is from genome assembly GCA_033576555.1 of Oophaga sylvatica. Lineage (NCBI taxonomy): Eukaryota > Metazoa > Chordata > Amphibia > Anura > Dendrobatidae > Oophaga > Oophaga sylvatica. Next base: position 53,517,109 of record JARQOD010000007.1, on the reverse strand, counting down.
AACTACAAGCATTGTCATATTGCCGCAGTTATACTGATTAAAATGATATCTGGAGTGAAAAATTCTGTCTTGTGGTTCTTGTGTAATCAGTGTTAGAAGTTTTCAGTTAGTGAGATGCCCGTGCTCCGGGGCGGACTGTAGACAGTCTTATCTTCCTGCTCTAAGCCAGAGAAACCAAGGAACGACCTGCACACAGGCCGCGCCGAAGCACAGACATGTTCCTCCTCATAGAGGAAGACAGTCTCTCTCTCTTATACATCAACCACTCATACATACACAGCCCCCGCCAGAGACCCTGCCAAAGCAGCACAGAGTATGTCAGCGGCCCAGGCCACAGCAGTACCGAGTATGTCAGCGATCCAGCACCACAGAGTATTTCAGCGACTCTGCGACAGCAGCACAGAGTATATCAGCGACTCCGACTCTCTCTGAGACATGGGTCTCTGACATACTCTGTGCTGCTGTAGCCTGGGTCGCTGACATACTCTGTGATACTGTAGTGGAGTCACTGACATACTCTGTGCTACTGTAGTGGAGTCACTGACATACTCTGATACTGTAGTGGAGTCACTGACATACTCTGTGCTACTGTAGTGGAGTCACTGACATACTCTGTGATGCTGTAGCCTGGGTCGCTGACATACTCTGTGCTACTGTAGTGGAGTCACTGACATACTCTGTGCTACTGTAGTGGAGTCACTGACATACTCTGATACTGTAGTGGAGTCACTGACATACTCTGATACTGTAGTGGAGTCACTGACATACTCTGTGATGCTGTAGTGGAGTCACTGACATACTCTGTGATACTGTAGTGGAGTCACTGACATACTCTGATACTGTGGTGGAGTCACTGACATACTCTGATACTGTAGTGGAGTCACTGACATACTCTGTGATACTGTGGTGGAGTCACTGACATACTCTGATACTGTAGTGGAGTCACTGACATACTCTGATACTGTAGTGGAGTCACTGACATACTCTGTGATACTGTAGTGGAGTCACTGACATACTCTGTGATACTGTAGTGGAGTCACTGACATACTCTGTGATACTGTAGTGGAGTCACTGACATACTCTGATACTGTAGTGGAGTCACTGACATACTCTGTGATACTGTAGTGGAGTCACTGACATACTCTGTGATACTGTAGTGGAGTCACTGACATACTCTGTGATACTGTAGTGGAGTCACTGACATACTCTGTGATACTGTAGTGGAGTCACTGACATACTCTGTGATACTGTAGTGGAGTCACTGACATACTCTGTGATACTGTAGTGGAGTCACTGACATACTCTGTGATACTGTAGTGGAGTCACTGACATACTCTGTGATACTGTAGTTGAGTCACTGACATACTCTGTGATACTGTAGTGGAGTCACTGACATACTCTGTGATACTGTAGTGGAGTCACTGACATACTCTGTGATACTGTAGTGGAGTCACTGACATACTCTGTGATACTGTAGTGGAGTCACTGACATACTCTGTGATACTGTAGTGGAGTCACTGACATACTCTGTGATACTGTAGTGGAGTCACTGACATACTCTGTGATACTGTAGTGGAGTCACTGACACACTCTGTGATACTGTAGTGGAGTCACTGACATACTCTGTGATACTGTAGTGGAGTCACTGACATACTCTGTGATACTGTAGTGGAGTCACTGACATACTCTGTGATACTGTAGTTGAGTCACTGACATACTCTGTGATACTGTAGTGGAGTCACTGACATACTCTGTGATACTGTAGTGGAGTCACTGACATACTCTGTGATACTGTAGTGGAGTCACTGACATACTCTGTGATACTGTAGTGGAGTCACTGACATACTCTGTGATACTGTAGTGGAGTCACTGACATACTCTGTGATACTGTAGTTGAGTCACTGACATACTCTGTGATACTGTAGTGGAGTCACTGACATACTCTGTGATACTGTAGTGGAGTCACTGACATACTCTGTGATACTGTAGTTGAGTCACTGACATACTCTGTGATACTGTAGTGGAGTCACTGACATACTCTGTGATACTGTAGTGGAGTCACTGACATACTCTGTGATACTGTAGTTGAGTCACTGACATACTCTGTGATACTGTAGTGGAGTCACTGACATACTCTGTGATACTGTAGTGGAGTCACTGACATACTCTGTGATACTGTAGTGGAGTCACTGACATACTCTGTGATACTGTAGTTGAGTCACTGACATACTCTGTGATACTGTAGTGGAGTCACTGACATACTCTGTGATACTGTAGTGGAGTCACTGACATACTCTGTGATACTGTAGTGGAATCACTGACATACTCTGTGATACTGTAGTGGAGTCACTGACATACTCTGTGATACTGTAGTGGAGTCACTGACATACTCTGTGATACTGTAGTGGTAGTATGTCAGTGACTCCACTACAGTATCACAGAGTATGTCAGTGACTCCACTACAGTATCACAGAGTATGTCAGTGACTCCACTACAGTATCACAGAGTATGTCAGTGACTCCACTACAGTATCACAGAGTATGTCAGTGACTCCACTACAGTATCACAGAGTATGTCAGTGACTCCACTACAGTATCAGAGTATGTCAGTGACTCCACTACAGTATCACAGAGTATGTCAGTGACTCCACTACAGTATCACAGAGTATGTCAGTGACTCCACTACAGTATCACAGAGTATGTCAGTGACTCCACTACAGTATCACAGAGTATGTCAGTGACTCCACTACAGTATCAGAGTATGTCAGTGACTCCACTACAGTATCACAGAGTATGTCAGTGACTCCACTACAGTATCACAGAGTATGTCAGTGACTCCACTACAGCATCACAGAGTATGTCAGTGACTCCACTACAGTATCAGGCATCCGAAGGAAACTTTACCATCTGAAGCCACCAGTGAGGGTCTGGTTAAAAATCTTCGACTCGGTCATCGCCCCAATCCTCCTGTATGGCAGTGAAGTCTGGGGTCCTCACACCTACCCAGACTGGTCAAGATGGGATTCCAGCCCAACAGAAATATTCCATCTGGAATTCTGCAAGCACCTTCTCCAAGTCCATCGGAGCACCTCCAACAGTGCCTGCCGGGCCGAGCTGGGCAGATTCCCTCTACACCTAACGGTTCTAAAGAGGGCACTGTCATTCCGGGCTCACCTACGTAGGAGCAATCCAAGCTCCCATCACCATAAAGCCCTGACACACGTAGGTGAAACAGAAAAACTAGGACCCTCGGAACAGCTCACCCAAACCCAACCTGACCAGAACACCAATCACAACAACCTGACAAAAGCCGAAATCAGGAAGATGGTAGACGAGGGCCAGGAGAGGTATGTCAGTGACTGGAAGAACGACATCATCAGCTCCCAGAAACTGACCATGTACCGGAGTCTACAGAGAGACTACAGTCTGGCCCCATACCTGGAGAAACTCCCGGACCCCAGAGACCGCCAGATCCTGAGCCGGTATAGACTCAGCGCCCACAGTCTGGCCATCGAATCCGGCCGACACAGGCAGAACTACAAGCCCAGGGAGGAAAGACTATGCCAACACTGTGACCAGGAGGCCATAGAGGACGAAACCCACTTCCTGCTACACTGCTCCAAATACTCAGCAGTGAGGGACACTCACTTCAGGAGACTCTCACATCTCTTCCCGGATTTCATCACCATGAAGGAGGAAGAGAAAACACATATCTTGCTGGGGGAAGAAGAGAGAGCAGCGGAGATAGCAGCGCGGTATGTGAGCGAATGTCATAGACTGCGAGAAAGAGAACTATGATATGCCATGGACTTCTATAGCCCCCACCCCGGATCTGCCCCCATCACCCCTCCCTATGCCATGGACTTTTATAGCCCCCACCCTGGACCTGCGCCCCCATCACCCCTCCCTATGCCATGGACTTCCATAGCCCCCACCCTGGATCTGCCCCTACTCAACATCCCTATCCCTATCCCCCTTTTGTACACTTGCTTTGGCAAAACTAATGTGTATTTAGTCCTGCCAATAAAGCTTCTTTGAATTTGAATTTGATCTGTAGTTGAGTCACTGACATACTCTGTGATACTGTAGTGGAGTCACTGACATACTCTGTGATACTGTAGTTGAGTCACTGACATACTCTGTGATACTGTAGTGGAGTCACTGACATACTCTGTGATACTGTAGTGGAGTCACTGACATACTCTGTGATACTGTAGTGGAGTCACTGACATACTCTGATACTGTAGTTGAGTCACTGACATACTCTGATACTGTAGTGGAGTCACTGACATACTCTGTGATGCTGTAGTGGAGTCACTGACATACTCTGATACTGTAGTTGAGTCACTGACATACTCTGATACTGTAGTGGAGTCACTGACATACTCTGTGATACTGTAGTGGAGTCACTGACATACTCTGTGATACTGTAGTGGAGTCACTGACATACTCTGATACTGTAGTGGAGTCACTGACATACTCTGTGATGCTGTAGTGGAGTCACTGACATACTCTGATACTGTAGTGGAGTCACTGACATACTCTGTGATACTGTAGTTGAGTCACTGACATACTCTGTGATACTGTAGTTGAGTCACTGACATACTCTGTGCTACTGTAGTGGAGTCACTGACATACTCTGTGATACTGTAGTTGAGTCACTGACATACTCTGTGATACTGTAGTTGAGTCACTGACATACTCTGTGCTACTGTAGTGGAGTCACTGACATACTCTGTGATACTGTAGTTGAGTCACTGACATACTCTGTGATACTGTAGTGGAGTCACTGACATACTCTGTGATACTGTAGTGGAGTCACTGACATACTCTGTGCTACTGTAGTTGAGTCACTGACATACTCTGATACTGTAGTGGAGTCACTGACATACTCTGTGATGCTGTAGTGGAGTCACTGACATACTCTGATACTGTAGTTGAGTCACTGACATACTCTGATACTGTAGTGGAGTCACTGACATACTCTGTGATACTGTAGTGGAGTCACTGACATACTCTGTGATACTGTAGTGGAGTCACTGACATACTCTGATACTGTAGTGGAGTCACTGACATACTCTGTGATGCTGTAGTGGAGTCACTGACATACTCTGATACTGTAGTTGAGTCACTGACATACTCTGATACTGTAGTGGAGTCACTGACATACTCTGTGATACTGTAGTGGAGTCACTGACATACTCTGTGATACTGTAGTGGAGTCACTGACATACTCTGTGATACTGTAGTGGAGTCACTGACATACTCTGTGATACTGTAGTTGAGTCACTGACATACTCTGTGATACTGTAGTGGAGTCACTGACATACTCTGTGATACTGTAGTGGAGTCACTGACATACTCTGTGATACTGTAGTGGAGTCACTGACATACTCTGTGATACTGTAGTGGAGTCACTGACATACTCTGTGATACTGTAGTGGAGTCACTGACATACTCTGTGATACTGTAGTGGAGTCACTGACATACTCTGTGATTACTGTAGTGGAGTCACTGACATACTCTGTGATACTGTAGTGGAGTCACTGACATACTCTGTGATACTGTAGTGGAGTCACTGACATACTCTGTGATACTGTAGTGGAGTCACTGACATACTCTGTGATACTGTAGTGGAGTCACTGACATACTCTGTGATACTGTAGTGGAGTCACTGACATACTCTGTGATACTGTAGTGGAGTCACTGACATACTCTGTGATACTGTAGTGGAGTCACTGACATACTCTGTGATACTGTAGTGGAATCACTGACATACTCTGTGATACTGTAGTGGAGTCACTGACATACTCTGTGATACTGTAGTGGAGTCACTGACATACTCTGTGATACTGTAGTGGAGTCACTGACATACTCTGTGATACTGTAGTGGAGTCACTGACATACTCTGTGATACTGTAGTGGAGTCACTGACATACTCTGTGATACTGTAGTGGAGTCACTGACATACTCTGTGATACTGTAGTGGAGTCACTGACATACTCTGTGATACTGTAGTGGAGTCACTGACATACTCTGTGATACTGTAGTGGAGTCACTGACATACTCTGTGATACTGTAGTGGAGTCACTGACATACTCTGTGATACTGTAGTGGAGTCACTGACATACTCTGTGATACTGTAGTGGAGTCACTGACATACTCTGTGATACTGTAGTGGAGTCACTGACATACTCTGTGATACTGTAGTGGAGTCACTGACATACTCTGTGATACTGTAGTGGAGTCACTGACATACTCTGTGATACTGTAGTGAGTCACTGACATACTCTGTGATACTGTAGTGGAGTCACTGACATACTCTGTGATACTGTAGTTGAGTCACTGACATACTCTGTGATACTGTAGTGGAGTCACTGACATACTCTGTGATACTGTAGTGGAGTCACTGACATACTCTGTGATACTGTAGTGGAGTCACTGACATACTCTGATACTGTAGTTGAGTCACTGACATACTCTGATACTGTAGTGGAGTCACTGACATACTCTGTGATACTGTAGTTGAGTCACTGACATACTCTGTGATACTGTAGTGGAGTCACTGACATACTCTGTGATACTGTAGTGGAGTCACTGACATACTCTGTGCTACTGTAGTTGAGTCACTGACATACTCTGATACTGTAGTGGAGTCACTGACATACTCTGTGATGCTGTAGTGGAGTCACTGACATACTCTGATACTGTAGTTGAGTCACTGACATACTCTGATACTGTAGTGGAGTCACTGACATACTCTGTGATACTGTAGTGGAGTCACTGACATACTCTGTGATACTGTAGTGGAGTCACTGACATACTCTGATACTGTAGTGGAGTCACTGACATACTCTGTGATGCTGTAGTGGAGTCACTGACATACTCTGATACTGTAGTGAGTCACTGACATACTCTGATACTGTAGTGGAGTCACTGACATACTCTGTGATACTGTAGTGGAGTCACTGACATACTCTGTGATACTGTAGTGGAGTCACTGACATACTCTGTGATACTGTAGTTGAGTCACTGACATACTCTGTGATACTGTAGTGGAGTCACTGACATACTCTGTGATACTGTAGTGGAGTCACTGACATACTCTGTGATACTGTAGTGGAGTCACTGACATACTCTGTGATACTGTAGTGGAGTCACTGACATACTCTGATACTGTAGTGGAGTCACTGACATACTCTGTGATACTGTAGTGGAGTCACTGACATACTCTGTGATACTGTAGTGGAGTCACTGACATACTCTGTGATACTGTAGTGGAGTCACTGACATACTCTGTGATACTGTAGTGGAGTCACTGACATACTCTGTGCTACTGTAGTTGAGTCACTGACATACTCTGTGATACTGTAGTGGAGTCACTGACATACTCTGTGATACTGTAGTGGAGTCACTGACATACTCTGTGATACTGTAGTGGAGTCACTGACATACTCTGTGCTACTGTAGTTGAGTCACTGACATACTCTGTGATACTGTAGTGGAGTCACTGACATACTCTGTGATACTGTAGTGGAGTCACTGACATACTCTGTGATACTGTAGTGGAGTCACTGACATACTCTGTGATACTGTAGTGGAGTCACTGACATACTCTGTGATACTGTTGTGGAATCACTGACATACTCTGTGATACTGTAGTGGAGTCACTGACATACTCTGTGATACTGTAGTGGAGTCACTGACATACTCTGTGATACTGTAGTGGAGTCACTGACATACTCTGTGATACTGTAGTGGAGTCACTGACATACTCTGTGATACTGTAGTGGAGTCACTGACATACTCTGTGATACTGTAGTGGAGTCACTGACATACTCTGTGATACTGTAGTGGATCACTGACATACTCTGTGATACTGTAGTGGAGTCACTGACATACTCTGTGATACTGTAGTGGAGTCACTGACATACTCTGTGATACTGTAGTGGAGTCACTGACATACTCTGTGATACTGTAGTGGAGTCACTGACATACTCTGTGATACTGTAGTGGAGTCACTGACATACTCTGTGATACTGTAGTGGAGTCACTGACATACTCTGTGATACTGTAGTGGAGTCACTGACATACTCTGTGATACTGTAGTGGAGTCACTGACATACTCTGTGATACTGTAGTGGAGTCACTGACATACTCTGTTTGTATACTGAATAGTGAGAGGTCACTGACATACTCTGTGATACTGTAGTGGAGTCACTGACATACTCTGTGATACTGTAGTGGAGTCACTGACATACTCTGTGATACTGTAGTGGAGTCACTGACATACTCTGTGATACTGTAGTGGAGTCACTGACATACTCTGTGATACTGTAGTGGAGTCACTGACATACTCTGTGATACTGTAGTGGAGTCACTGACATACTCTGTGATACTGTAGTGGAGTCACTGACATACTCTGTGATACTGTAGTGGAGTCACTGACATACTCTGTGATACTGTAGTGGAGTCACTGACATACTCTGTGATACTGTAGTGGAGTCACTGACATACTCTGTGATAACTGTAGTGGAGTCACTGACATACTCTGTGATACTGTAGTGGATTCGCTGACATACTCTGTGCTGTTCTGATCTGGGTTGCAGCCTTTATACTACGTGTGAACAAGGCCTTAAAGGGGTTGCTTCATCAAAGACAATGTCATTTCAATCGGATTTCAGCTTCTGCCACCTGGAAGTAGAAGCCAGGCAGGAATTGTAGCATGGCCGTCCATGAAATACACGAGAGGGGTATTTTGAGCAAGGGACCACCTTCAATGATGTCCACATGGCATAATAGGTCCTACAGAGATAGAATTGCTACATGAATCAACCCCTTCCTGCCGCTACCGATTTTCGTTTTTGTACTTTTTATTTTTCCTCCCCTACTTCCATGAGCCATAACTTTTTTTATTTTTACCTTCAACACAGCCATATGAGGGAAGTTTTTTCTTTAGGACGAGTTGTAGTTTTGAATGACAATTTATTTTACCATATAACGTACTGGGAAATGGGGAAAATAAAGATTCAAGTACGGTGAAATGGTGAAAAACTACGCAACTCTGCCATTGTTTTTTTGATGTTAATTGTGCAGAAACATGCTTCTTTACAATCACAGCAATACTAAACTAATATAGTTTTTTTTTTTATTTAAGTGGTACAAAAAATTCAGTAAATTGTAAGAAAATAAAAATAACAAATACATATGCATGTGTACACATACACACAAAAATGTATATACCCTCACTACTGGATTGAAATATATAGTCAAAATAACGTTTTCTTATGAAGTCCAGTCATTTAGGAGGACTAAGATGACTGTAGCGGAGGGGTAGAGTAGGCCCCCGGCACTTCAGCATTCTGTTGCGTTAGGGGCAATCGCGCCATTTAAATGCGACTATGAATGATTGATAGCGGCATTTTAATGGTTAATCAGCAGTGTTCGGAGCTCGCTCAATTCACTGTTGTTACAATCAGATACCGGCTGTGTGACAGTCTCAGCTCCATGTCTCCTACGTCCGGGAGGAGCTAAGCAAAGTGTGTTCTCCGGGTGTTTCCTTCGGGTTAATCTTACACTCCTAAAGACATACTGATGGTGAAGTTACATTGTGAGCCCCATTGGGGACAGAGATGCAGATAAAATCTATCTATGGAATATGTTGTAGCTATACAAGCAAACATAATCAATGCTTTTCTGTATCCGCCCATTTAACATAAGGATGCTATAGGCAGTGTCATTGCAGATTTATCAGTCAATATGAAATCTAGAACTCTTGTAAAATATGCTTCATTAGCTTTTTTGCCATTTTCACTTATAGCTGTACATACATTATCATCCCTGTCACAACTGGGGCTCACAATCTACATTCCCTATCAGTATGTCTTTGTAGTGTGGGAGGAAACCGGAGAACCCGGAGGAAACCCACGCAAACATTGCTGTGATCTGAACCAAAGACCCCAGAGCTGCTGAGCCCTGTTAAGATGTGGTATTACGTGGGTGGCCCTTTGGTATTACAATACTGGTGGCCCCTCTTTTAGAAGGTGCATACGCCCTAATAACTCACCTCATTTGCAAGTGTTTTAACCGCAGCAATTTTCCCAAACGTTTGTTGTCCAAGGTCCAAATACGAAGGAACTCAGGAGAGGGAACCCCAAGAGCATCAAAAACTGTTAATGTCATGATCTGAACAGAGAAAGAAATAATGAAAAATACGGATTTTTGTGTTACTCACCGTAAAATCCTTTTCTCCGAGACACTCATTGGGGACACAGGACTGTGGACTGTGGGTGTATGCTTCTGCCGCTAGGAGGCTGACACTAAGTAACATAAAAAAGGTTAGCTCCTCCTCCGCCGTATACACCTCAGCACTGGCCGCAGGCAAACCCAGTTTAGTGCAAAAAGCAGTAGGAGGCTAAAAAATAAATCAAGAGTTAACACAGATACAGTATATTCAGAAGAAAAAAACTGCTGATACCAATTTAAGGAGAATAGAGTTAACTCAATATAAAGCCAGCCGGCTCTTAGGGAGGGTGCTGTGTCCCCCAATGAGTGTCTCGGAGAAAAGGATTTTACGGTGAGTAACACAAAAATCCGTATTTCTCCTTCGTCTCATTGGGGGACACAGGACTGTGGGACGTCCCAAAGCAGTCCCTTGGGTGGGAAACCGACTCCACAGTGTAATTTATAACCAAGCATTGCTTATAGGTGCGCAACCGCGCCCTGAAGAATCCTTCTACCCAGACTGGCATCCGCAGAAGTCTGGGTATGGACATTATAATGCTTGGAAAAAGTATGCAGACTGGACCAGGTTGCTGCTTTACAAACCTGTTCCACCGAAGCCTGATGCCGAAGGGCCCAGGAGGCACCCACCGCTCTGGTGGAGTGAGCCTTGATCCCTGCGGGAACCACCGTGCCTCTGATACGGTAAGCCTCCTGAATGGCTAACCGAATCCACCTAGCCAAGGTTGACTTAGAGGCAGCAAGTCCCTTCCTGCGACCTTCAGGGAGGACAAACAGCGTGTCCGTCTGTCGAAAGGACGCCGTCCGAGATACATATCTCCTGAGTGCTCTCACCAGATCCAGCGTATGGAGAGCCTTCTCCACTCGGTGCGTCGGAGCTGGGCAAAATGAGGGCAACACAATGTCCTCATTAATATGAAATGAGGACACAACCTTAGGCAAAAAAGGTGGTGTTGGTCTGAGCACCACCTTATCCTGATGGAAAAGTAAGTACGGAGCTCGACAAGACAGTGCAGCCAGCTCCGAAACCCGCCTTATGGATGTAATGGCTACCAAAAACACCACTTTCCAGGAAAGAAATGATAGAGAAACTTCCTGCAAAGGTTCAAAAGGAGACTCCTGTAGGACTCCCAGGACTAGATTGAGGTCCCAAACCTCTAAGGGAGTCTTGTAGGGAGGAACTATATGGACAACCCCCTGAATAAAGGTCCTAACCTGAAAATTAGACGCGATCTTTCGCTGAAAAAGAACCGACAAAGCTGATATCTGTCGTCTAAGAGTACTAGGCGCTAGACCTGAATCTAGGCCTGCCTGGAGAAAAGATAGAATGTTCGGAATTGAAAAGAGGAGCGGGGAACAACCATGTTCCCTGCACCAAGTAAAAAAGACCTTCCAAGTACCGTGGTAGATGCGAGCCGAAACGGGCTTTCGGGCGTTAGCCATCGTTGCGGCGACCTTTTTAGAGAATCCAGCCCTGGTCAGGATCCAAGATTCAACGGCCAGGCCGTCAAACACAGGACCGCTGAGTTCTGGTGGTAAATTGGGCCCTGGGAGAGAAGGTCCACGCGCTCTGGCAGTCGCCAGGGTGTGTCGGTGAGCAATTGTACCAGCTCCGCGTACCATGAGCGACGCGGCCAATCCGGAGCGATTAATATCGCTGGAACCCCCTCTATCCTGATCTTTCTGATCACCCTTGGGAGAAGGGCTATTGGTGGAAACAAGTATGGAAGATGAAACTGATTCCATGGTAGGACCAGAGCGTCTACTGCAAATGCCTGCGGATCCCGGTACCGGGAGACGAAGTTGGGCACCTTGGCATTTATCTTGGAAGCCATCAGGTCCACATCTGGGGTTCCCCAGCGTCGGCATATCTGCTGAAAAACCTCGGGATGAAGCGACCATTCCCCTGACGCTATGCCGTGACGGCTGAGAAAATCCGCAGCCCAGTTTTCCTCGCCCGGAATGTGGACCGCTGAAATCACAGAGTGATTTACCTCTGCCCAAGTCAGAATCTGTTTTACCTCGTGCATGGCCGCCCTGCTGCGGGTACCTCCCTGATGGTTTATGTATGCCACTGCCGTGGCATTGTCCGATTGTATTCTGACTGGGTGGCCCGCCAGATGCTGGTGAAAATGTCTCAGAGCTAGCCGAATAGCTCGGATCTCTAAAATATTGATCGGGAGGGTCGATTCCTGCTGAGACCAAGTTCCCTGGGCTGTATGGTGACGAAACACTGCTCCCCATCCGAGCAGGCTGGCGTCCGTTGTGACAACCAACCAAAAATTTGGAGGAAACAACCGACCCTGTCGAAGAGTGGTGCTCTTCGTCCACCACATTAGAGTCTGTCTGACCTGCAGGGACAGACGACACCGAAGATTGAGGGAGTAAGGGCTCCCGTCCCATACTGCCAAGAGTGCATGTTGAAGGGGGCGAAGATGAAATTGGGCAAATGGAATAGCCTCTATTGCTGCCACCATCCTTCCCAGGACCCTCATGCAAAACCGGATGGTGTGAGGAATTGGTTGGCGAAGGATCCGTACCTCTTGACGGAGAACCAAGGCCTTGTCCTGAGGAAGAATTATCAACCCCTGAGCGGTGTCGAAATTCATCCCTAAAAAGGTGATCTTCCGAGATGGCACAGGAGATGATTTCTTCGTATTCACCAGCCACCCCAGGCGAGCAAGGGTGTCTAACGTAATGCTGACACTTTCCTCGCAGATTTGAAAAGACGGACCCTTGATGAGGAGATCGTCTAAGTAAGGCAGGATGACTACCCCCTGGAGTGCAGAATGGACACAACAGCAGCCATGACCTTTGTGAACACCCTGGGGGCTGTGGCTAGCCCGAATGGCAAGGCTGCGAACTGAAGATGAAGTTTGCCGACGGCAAACCGAAGAAATCTCTGGTGAGGAGGAAATATGGGGATGTGAAGATAGGCATCCTGAATGTCTATTAATGCTAGAAATTCCCCTTTTTCCATGGCTGCAATGACCGAACGGAGAGATTCCATTCGGAAATGCCGAATTCTGACAAACCGGTTCAGTCGCTTTAGATCCAGAATGGGCCTTACGGTACCGTCCTTTTTGGGTACAATGAACAGGTTGGAATAAAACCCCTGACCCTTTTCGATCTCCGGTACAGGCACGACAACCCCGCTGTGCCGAAGAGACTCGACCGCCCTGAATAAGGCGCGAACCCGAGATTCCTCCTTGGGAAGGCGCGAGGGAAAAAAACGATTTGAGGGAAGGCTGGAAAATTCTATTTTGTACCCCGAGGAGACTAACTCCCTGACCCACTCGTCGTGAGTAATCGATAGCCAAATGGGGCGAAACCAGAGTAAGCGGCCGCCTACTCTGGATAAATTGACCGGATTCTGCCTCCAGTCATTTGTCCGAATATCTCTGGGGTTTGGACCCTCTAGATCTTGGTTGTTGAGATCGTCCTCTTCCCAGAGGGTTGGTCCTGTAGGAGACCTGACGATCTCTGGCCTGACTAGGCCGACCTGAACCGCTGGAGGTAGCTGGCGCGGCCCAACCTGGGTTACGAAAGGCCCTAAAGCGAGGCTGAAGCTGTCGGCGAAAAGGCTGCTTAATCTTTTGCTGAGGAAGGAAACTGCTCTTCCCTCCCGTCGCATCAGATATGAGCTGATCCAACCTTTCGCCAAATAACCGACCATTCTGATATGGTAAGGATGTAAGCGATTTCTTTGAGATTGAATCTGCTCGCCAGGTTCTAAGCCACAAAGATCTTCTGATGGCAATTGCATTAGCAGCAGCTAGGGCTGCGCAATTTGCCGCATCCATGGACGCATTAATTAAGAAGTCTCCCGCAAGTGCTATCTGATTAGAAATCTCAGTTACTTCAGATGGTACCTCAATACCATGAAGCGCTCTATTTAGAGACTCCGACCAGGATATCATGGCCTTAGCAACCCAAGTCGCTGCAAAAGAAGGAGAGAGAGCAGAACCCGATGCTTCAAACACCGAGCGGGCCAAACCTTCAATCAGACGATCCGTTGGTTCCTTGATCGAGGAACCGTTAGGAAGGGAGAGGAGCGTTTTAGACGCCAAACGCGACACAGGAGGATCAACCGCAGGAGATTCCGCCCATTTCTTAAGAAGCTCGGGAGCAAAAGGATATCTAGTATTGAGAGCCTTTTGTCCTGCGAAGCGCTTGTCCGGTTTCTCCCGGTGGCGCTGCACTAGTTCCTCAAACTCAGGATGAGATCCAAAAACTTTGTGAGCTTGCCTGGCTCTTTTGAAGGACACCTTATGACCGGAGGTCAAGGTGGACTCATCGTCTATCCCCAAGGTTTGATTGACAGCTTCAATCAAACTGTCAATTGTGTCCTGACAATTTGGTGCCTCCAAATTAAGGGACCCTTCTGAATCAGAATCCGAATACTGATCACTTGTCAGAGGTGAGGGAGAGCGGGAGACGGAACTGAAAGATGCCGAGGCTCCGGACGGCAAAGGCGATGCAGTGTGGGTTCGCTTCCCCTGCGTCTGCCTAGTGAGAGCGCGGCCCCTGCAGGCCGGAGGTTCATGAGACGTCGCCAAGACGGGTGAACCACTGTCCCTGCTCCTATCGGGAGCTTGAAGGGACTCGATTGCTCTAGTCAATGATGCCACAGATTGAGTCAGGGACAGAGCCCATTCAGGGGGACCTGACGCACTGGGTTCCGTAATAGGAGCGGGTTCCTGAGCCCGTTCGGAGTCACAGGCTTCGCAAACCCGAGTAATCTGGGCGCGCGGAAAAGGGGACCTACAGGCAATGCATGCGGTATACAGCACCGTATGAGCTTTAGTTCTTCTGGACATACTGAGTCTATCACAGAGTCCGCAATGAACTGGATGTGCGACGGTCAGTGAAACGGAGTGCAGAAGTACTTAGTGAAGCGGAACAACCAGGCTGGAGGTAGAAGCACTTACCCCAGTCCTGTACCCCCTGCGTCCTTAAACCGCGTAGCAGTGGCGTCTGGCTCCAAATTTTTCAAAAAGAGCGCCCCCCTGTTAGGAAGGCGAGCTCAAGTAGCCGAGCCTTTAGGGGGAGGATCGAGAGGCGCGGCCTAGCTGTCAGAGGCCCGCCTCCAGCCGCGGCCTAGTCTCCAGCAAAAGCCGGGGACTAAATTTACAGCCGCGGCCTAGCATCAGCCGAAGCCGCGGCCTAGATTTCCGGCGGAGGCGGCCCCAAAACCAGAGGGCGGGCCCGCCGGAAGGAGACAATGCCGAGGGCGGATCCCCGCGACCGCGGCCCGCCCTCCGGCCGACACCGGACGCTACATCTTGGGCCGCGGCCTAGTCCCCGGCAGAAGCCGGGGACTAAATTTGCAGCCGCGGCCCAGCACCGCCCGAAGCCGCGGCCTAGATTTCCGGCGGAGGCCGCCCCAAAATCAGAGGGCGGGCCCGCCGGAAGGAGACAATGCCGAGGGCGGATCCCCGCGACCGCGGCCCGCCCTCCGGCCGACACCGGACGTTACATCTTGGGCCGCGGCCTAGTCCCCGGCGGAAGCCGGGGACTAAATTTGCAGCCGCGGCCCAGCACCGCCCGAAGCCGCGGCCTAGATTTCCGGCGGCCGGCGCCGGACGCCACACCTCGGGCCCCAGTCCCCGGTCCTTGCCCGAGGCCTAACACCGCCGAAGCCAGGGACCTGACTCCCCCGGGGGGAACACGGGCCAGGAGTGTACCTGGCTGGAATCCAGACGCTTGAAACCTGCGGTGCTCCATGCGTGCGGCGTTTCCAGTATCTTCTCCATTTTCAAAAAGGTGAGCCATAGAGGGGGGCTTTGTAGTAAAAAAGGTGGGACGGTGCAGGAACCCTAACTCCATCACCCTTCAGGGGGCGAGGAGAGGGACCGTCCGCCTCCTTGCAGCACCGCAGTCTAGCATTGGTGGCGCAGTGGGGGCTGCACGGACAAACTCCTGCCTCTGTGCAACCTAGGGTTTCAATACCTCAGGGTGGACAGGGCTAAGTCCGGCATTCGTGTCCCACGTTGCGGGAGAGGATACGCTGGAGGCTTTACTCCACGTGCTCGCCCGTTGATGGTTTGGGGAGATCGGACCCTTTCAATAGGATCCGTCGCCCCTATCTCATCTTCGTGGGGAAGAAAAAAAAAAAAAAAAAAAAAAAATGGTCTGGAAAAAGAACCAGACGTGTGCCTCCATCAGACACTAAGCAATAACTGGGTTTGCCTGCGGCCAGTGCTGAGGTGTATACGGCGGAGGAGGAGCTAACCTTTTTTATGTTACTTAGTGTCAGCCTCCTAGCGGCAGAAGCATACACCCACAGTCCACAGTCCTGTGTCCCCCAATGAGACGAAGGAGAAAGAATAAATAACTGAAAATCACAGTGGATAATGCTAAGAAAACATGGAAGATCTATTCAACCGATTTGTTTTTGCCATAAGGCAATACACAATTATTTGTTGCCGATGTGCAGATACCTGTAATTTAAGGTCCTGGAGTGAAGCATCCTTGGATATCTCTATGTGGCTCACAAAGCAGAGGTCAGACTCCACGTCTTCATGGACCGAATTATCTGTAAAATTTACAGAAAGTAGAATCTTGTCTGAAGGACTGCTAGTATTTTGTAATCTGGAACAAAAAAACTAGGCAAAAAGAAAGTTGCCCAAGAAGCCTACCTCTGGATGGGTTTATCTGCAGTGCAGCCGCATGAGTGCTCACATGATTTACAGACGTTTGCGGAGTCTTTGGACAGTACAGCCATACTGGTAACTTCAGGAAGTCCTATGAGAAAGTGATCAAATACAATGACATTTCTTATCATATATTATTAGAGAAAAATCAATGAGATAATGAAGTTAGAAGTACAAATACTGACCTTGGGTGGAAGTCTTCCTTCTGTTATAACAAAAATGTCCCCAGATCGAATTTTTAGATCTTTCAATGAAGAGTCCTGAAAATGCAAAATTATAAGGGTGAAACATATATTAATAGACATGCCTACTTCTCTGGAAGGTTTCTTGTTATGACCTTCTATGGCCAGAATGACATAAGCAGCTATTCATACAATTATTTAGGAACATATTTTCTACTCTCTTTTGTATATCTACTGAGTTCTGACTTAACCCCTTCATGACCCAGCCTATTTTGACCTTAAAGACCTTGCCATTTTTTGCAATTCTGACCAGTGTCCCTTTATGAGGTAATAACTCAGGAAAGCTTCAACGGATCCTAGCAATTCTGAGATTGTTTTTTTGTGACATATTGGGCTTCATGTTAGTGGTAAATTTAGGTCGATAATTTTTGCGTTTATTTGTGAAAAAAATGGAAATTTGGCGAAAATTCTGAAAATTTTGTAATTTTCAAATTTTTAATTTTTATTCTGTTAAACCAGAGAGTTATGTGGCACAAAATAGTTAATAAATAACATTTCCCACATGTCTACTTTACATCAGCACAATTTTGGGAACAACATTTTTTTTTGTTAGGAAGTTATAAGGGTTAAAAGTTGACCAGCGATTTCTCATTTTTACAGCAAAATTTACAAAACCATTTTTTTTAGGGACCACCTCACATTTGAAGTCACTTTGAGGGGTCTATATGGCAGAAAATACCCAAAAGTGACACCTTTATAAAAACTGCACCCCTCAAGCTACTCAAAACTACATTCAAGAAGATTATTAACCCTTCAGGTGCTTCACAGGAACTAAAGCAACGTGGAAGGAAAAAATGGACATTTTAATTTTTCCAACAAAAATTTTCTTTTAGCATCAATTTTTTCATTTTTACATGGGCATCAGGATAAAATGGATCCTAAAATTTGTTGGGCAATTTCTCCTGAGTACACAGATAACTCATATGTGGTCATAAACCACTGTATGGGCGCACGGCAGGGCTCAGAAGGGAAGGAGCGCCATTTGACTTTTTGAATGGAAAATATGCTAGAATATTTAGCGGTTGCCATGTCGCATTTGGAGAGTCCCTGTGTGCCTAAACATTGGAGCTCCCCCACAAGTGACCCCATTTTGGAAACTAGACCCCCTAAGGAACTTATCTAGATACATAGTGATCACTTTGAACCCCCAGGTGCTTCACAAATTGATCTGTAAAAAAAAGAAAGTACTTTTTTTTCACAAAAAATTTCTTTTAGCCTCAGTTTTTTCATTTTCACATGGGCAACAGTATAAATTGGATCTTAAAATTTGTTGGGCAATTTCTCCTGAGTACACAGATACCTCATATGTGGTCATAAACCACTGTTTGGGCGCACGGCAGGGCTCAGAAGGGAAGGAGCGCCATTTGACTTTTTGAATAGAAAATATGCTGGAATATTTAGCGGTTGCCATGTCGCATTTGGAGAGTCCCTGTGTGCCTAAACATTGGAGCTCCCCCACAAGTGACCCCATTTTGGAAACCAGATCCCCTAAGGAACTTATCTAGATGCATAGTGAGCACTTTGAACCCCAGGTGCTTCACAAATTGATCCGTAAATAAAAGAAAGTACTTTTTTTTCACAAAAATTTTCTTTTAGCCTCAGTTATTTTCATTTTCACATGGGCAACAGTATAAATTGGATCCTAAAATTTGTTGGGCAATTTCTCCTGAGTACACAGATACCTCATATGTGGTCATAAACCACTGTTTGGGCGCACGGCAGGGCTCAGAAGGGAAGGAGCGCCATTTGACTTTTTGAATGGAAAATATGCTGGAATATTTAGCGGTTGCCATGTCGCATTTGGAGAGTCCCTGTGTGCCTAAACATTGGAGCTCCCCCACAAGTGACCCCATTTTGGAAACTAGACCCCTAAGGAACTTATCTAGATGCATAGTGAACACTTTGAACCCCCAGGTGCTTCACAAATTGATCCGTAAAAAAAAGAAAGTACTTTTTTTTCACAAAAATTTTCTTTTAGCCTCAGTTTTTTTCATTTTCACATGGGCAACAGTATAAATTGGATCCTAAAATTTGTTGGGCAATTTCTCCTGAGTACACAGATACCTCATATGTGGTCATAAACCACTGTTTGGGCGCACGGCAGGGCTCAGAAGGGAAGGAGCGCCATTTGACTTTTTGAATGGAAAATATGCTGGAATATTTAGCGGTTGCCATGTCGCATTTGGAGAGTCCCTGTGTGCCTAAACATTGGAGCTCCCCCACAAGTGACCCCATTTTGGAAACTAGACCCCCTAAGGAACTTATCTAGATGCATAGTGAGCACTTTGAACCCCCAGGTGCTTCACAAATTGATCCGTAAAAAAAAGAAAGTACTTTTTTTTCACAAAAATTTTCTTTTAGCCTCAGTTTTTTTCATTTTCACATGGGCAACAGTATAAATTGGATCCTAAAATTTGTTGGGCAATTTCTCCTGAGTACACAGATACCTCATATGTGGTCATAAACCACTGTTTGGGCGCACGGCAGGGCTCAGAAGGGAAGGAGCGCCATTTGACTTTTTGAATGGAAAATATGCTGGAATATTTAGCGGTTGCCATGTCGCATTTGGAGAGTCCCTGTGTGCCTAAACATTGGAGCTCCCCACAAGTGACCCCATTTTGGAAACTAGACCCCCTAAGGAACTTATCTAGATGCATAGTGAGCACTTTGAACCCCCAGGTGCTTCACAAATTGATCCGTAAAAAAAAGAAAGTACTTTTTTTTCACAAAAATTTTCTTTTAGCCTCAGTTTTTTTCATTTTCACATGGGCAACAGTATAAATTGGATCCTAAAATTTGTTGGGCAATTTCTCCTGAGTACACAGATACCTCATATGTGGTCATAAACCACTGTTTTGGTGCACGGCAGGGCTCAGAAGGGAAGGAGCGCCATTTGACTTTTTGAATGGAAAATATGCTGGAATATTTAGCGGTTGCCATGTCGCATTTGGAGAGTTCCTGTGTGCCTAAACATTGGAGCTCCCCCACAAGTGACCCCATTTTGGAAACTAGACGCCCTAAGGAACTTATCTAGATGCATAGTGAGCACTTTAAACCCCAGGTGCTTCACAGAAGTTTATAACGCAGAGCCGTGAAAATAAAAAATCATTTTTTTTTCTCAAAAAATGATTTTTTAGCCCACTATTTTTTATTTTCACAATGGTTACAGGAGAAATTGGACCCCAAAAGTTGTTGTCCAGTTTGTCCTGAGTACGCTAGTACCCCATATGTGGGGGGGAACCACTGTTTGGGCACACGTCAGGGCTCGGAAGGGATGTAGTGACGCTTTGAAATGCCGACTTGATGGAATGGTCTGGGCATCTTGTTACGTTTGCAGAGCCCCTGATGTGCCTAAACAGTAGAAACTCCCCACAAGTGACCCCATTTTGGAAACTAGACCCGCAAAGAACTTATCTAGATGTGTGGTGAGCACTTTGAACCCCCAAGGGCTACACAGAAGTTTATACCGCCCGGGCATGAAAATAAAAAAATCATATTTTTTCCACAATCAGGATCTTTTAGTCCCCAATTTTTTTATTTTCCCAAGGGTAACATGAGAAATTAGACCCCAAAAGTTGTTTTCCAATTTGTCCTGAGTATGCTGATATCCCATATGTGGGAGAAAACTACTGTATGGGCACACGTCGGGGCTCGGATGGGAAGTAGTGACGTTTTGAAATGCCCACTTGATGGAATGGTCTTCGGGCGTCATGTTACGTTTGCAGAGTCCCTAATGTGCCTAAACAGTAGAAACTCCCCACAAGTGACCCCATTTTGGAAACTAGATCCCCCAAGGAACTCCTATAGATGTGTGATAAGCACTTTGAATCTCCAAGTCCTTCACAGAAGTTTATAACGCAGAGCCGTGAAAATATAAAATCATTTTTTTTCCACAAAAATAATTTTTAGTCCCCAATTTTTTTTCCCAATGTTAACAGGAGAAATTAGAACCCCCAAAGTTGTTGTGCAATTTTTCCCGAGTACGCTGATACCTCATATGTGGGGATAAACCACTGTTTGGGCATACGTCGGGGCTTGGAATAAAGGGAGCACTGTTTGACTTTTTGAACGCAAAATTTGCAGGAATCAATGGTGGCGCCATGTCACGTATGGAGACCCCCTGATGTGCCTAAATAGTGGAAACCCCTCAATTCTAACTCCAACCCTAACCCCAACACACCCCTAACCCCAACCCTAACCCCTACACACACCTAACCCTAATACAAACCCTAATCATAACCCTAACCCCAACACACCCCTAACCCTAATCCCAACTCTAACCATAAACCTAACCACAAGCCTAACCCTAATTCCAACCCTAACCCTAATTCCAACCCTAACCCAAATTCCAACCCTATCCGTAATTCTAACCTTAACCCTAATGCTAACCCTAACCCTAGTTCTAACCCTAAGGCTGGGTTCATATTGCGTTTTACCAGCCCGTTCAACACGTAGCGTTGACCGGCTGGTAACGGTATAGCATAACGCGATCGCGTTATGCTATACCGCTAGCCAGATAATCAGCAGATAATCCGCCGCGGATCAGCAGCAAAATGCGCCGCGGATCAGCAGCAAAATCAGCCGCGGATCCGCAGCAAAATCCGCCGCGGATCACAGCGAATCAGCAGCAAAATCGGCCGCGGATCAGCAGCGAAATCCGCCGCGGATCAGCAGCGAAATCCGCCGCGGATCAGCAGCGAAATCCGCCGCGGATCCGCAGCGAAATCCGCCGCGGATCCGCAGCGAAATCCGCCGCGGATCCGCAGCGAAATTCGCCGCGGATCAGCAGCGAAATCCGCCGCGGATCAGCAGCTATATCCGCCGCGGATCCGCAGCAATATCCGCCGCGGATCAGCAGCAAAATTCGCTAGGAAAAAAAAAAAAAAAATTCTTTATTTTTTTATTTGTCCCTACCTATGATAAAGGGGGGTTCATTTACTTTTTTTATTTTGATCACTGTGACAGTTTATCACAGTGATCAAAATAAATTTTTGAACACTGGGGGGCGCACTGCGCATGCGCCGGCCGCACTGCGCATGCGCCCGCCGCACTGCGCATGCGCCCGCCATTTTCCAAGATGGCGGCGCCCATGAAGAGGCCCGGGCGGACGCCGTGACCGATCCACGGACATCGGTGGATCGGGAGAGGTGAGTAGGGGGGTCGGATGGTTAGGGGGGGGGATCGGAAGGTGGGGGCAGCGGAGCAAAGGAGGAGGGGAGCAGATAGTGACGGCGGTGACCGATCACCGCCATCTTTTGGTGGCGGCGGCCGATCGCCGCCGTGACTACGTGTGGGGGGGTCAGGGCTCGGTGTCCAGCCATGGCAGATGCTATTGCAGCATCGGCCATGGCTGGATTGTAATATTTCACCAATTAAATTGGTGAAATATTTCACATTGCTCTGATTGGCTGTTTCACTTTTAACAGCCAATCAGAGCGATCGTGGCCATGGGGGGGTTAAGCACAAAGGGTCCTGTAACTGCGGGTCGGGTGACCTTTGAGTGACCCCGGTCACCCGGCCTGCAGGAACGCGATCCTTTCATGACGCAGGGTATGCGTCATAGGTTGGATTGGCACCGACTTTCATGACGCATACGCTGTGTCAAAGGTCGGGAAGGGGTTAAACAAAATACATGAAAAGTGACATGAGTGAAGGCACGCCTACTCTGACCTTTTTAGTGTCAAAAGACATGATCGCTTGACTTCCAATTTTTTTTTTTAAATCATGCTGTTTACAGGAACTACCTGTGGTGGGAAGGGGATTCTTCTGTATCTACACTTAAGGTACTTCACACTAAGCGAGATCGCTAACGAGATCGCTAAAGCGTCAGCGATTTTATGATGCAGTAGCGATCTCGTTAGCGACGCAGCTGTGTGTGACATGTAGCGGCGATGTGGCCCCCGCTGCGATGTCGCTGATCGTTCATGAACGTTCTGGACTGTTTTTTGGTCATTGGTGTCCCGCTGGTGAGCCTGAATCGCTGAGTGTGACACCCTTTATGAACGACTTTACCAGCGTCGCAGGTGGGACTAGGTTTTCCCAACGACCGCAGAGGTCGTTATACAGATCGCTGATCTCTGATGAGATCTTTGTGTTTGGAATCTAACTAGCGACCATATAGCGATCGCACCAACGATCTCCCCAGGTCGTGTCGTTGTCGTGATCGCTGGTGCGATCGCTAAGTGTGACAGTGCCTTTAGTGTGTTTGATTATGCATCTCCTTTTTTGTGCTGAACTGGAATATAGGCGTTATCCTTTGTATAGGTAATTAAAATAATATTGGTGGGGGGGCCGACAACGGACATCCCCAAGAATTAGCTGTTTTCAGTACTGGCAGTGGCCAGATGTAGATAGTGAAAGAAGCTGAAGAGTATAAATCTGTTCACTATGCGACGTCCGTTTTCAGAAACTGAAGCTCAGCCCCTATTCACTTTTGCATTGTGCTCTTTTGATCTGATCACCGATTACATCTGGCCACTGCTGGATCTGCTAGCCACTGACTAGCGGTGTCAGATCTCTGCTGATGTGATACTTGTGACCTATCCACAGGATAGGTCATCAATTTAGTAAGACTGGTTAACCCCTTTTAAAATTTGGACAGTGCATGTAGCGCGCATGTAGGAATCATAGGAAGAAATGACATGACTGAGGACAAAGAAGGATAAAAAACAACAAAACAAAAATGTACTAATGTCAGAGTATAAAAAGGAAGCACCATTTGGTGCCTCTACCTCTTCAGTCACAGCATCTCCAGCTTCATAACACCAGTCCATCTTTCTTAGGTGCCAACCAGCGTCCCCTGAAAAAAAAAAGGGGGGGGGAGCTAAAATGAATCAAAAAGCTTCAAATCTAAAATTGTAGCTTTGCTGAACTGCATTATGTTTAGGAATTTCGAGACCATGAGAAGCATTAGTAAAAAGGTTTTTGTTTAAATAGCTCCTATGTCAGATTAACCCATATGTATGTATAACCTGCTGATACTGTGAAACCACACTGTACAGTCCGCCATATACAAAACCTCATGGAATATACAAGTGCTTCTCACTAAATTAGAATATCATCAAAAAATTAATTGATTTCAGTTCTTCAATACAAAAAGTGAATCTCATCTTATATAGCATCATTACAGAGTGATCTATTTCACGTGTTTATTTCTGTTAATGTTGATGATTATAGCTTACAGCCTATGAAAACCCAAAAGTCATTATCTCAGTAAATTAGAATACTTTATAACACCAGCTTGAAAAATGATTTTAAAATCCGAAATGTTGGCCTACGGAAATGTATGTTCAGTAAATGCACTCAATACTTGGTCGGGGCTCTTTTTGCATCAATTACTGCATCAATGCGGCGTGGCATAGAGGCGATCAGCCTGTGGCACTGCTGAGGTGTTATGGAAGCCCAGGTTGCTTTGATAGCAGCGTTCAGCTCGTCTGCATTGTTCAATCTGGTGCCTCTCATCTTCCTCTTGACAATTCCCCATAGATTCTCTATGAGGTTAAGGTCAGGCGAGTTTGCTGGCCAATCAAGCACAGTGATACTGTTGGTTGTAAACAAGGTATTGGTACTTTTGGCAGTGTGGACAGGTGCCAAGTCCTGCTGGAGAATGAAATTTCCATCTCCAAAAAGCTTGTCGGCAGAGAGCAGCATGCAGTGCTGTAAAATTTCCTGGTAGACGGCTGCGCTGACTTTGGTCTTGATAAAACACAGTGGACCTACACCAGCAGATGACATGGCTCCCCAAACCATCACTGATTGTGGAAACTTCACGCTAGACCTCCATCAGCTTGGATTGTGGCCTCTGCACTCTTCCTTCAGACTCTGGGACCTTGATTTCCAAATGAAATGCAAAATTTACTTTCATGTGAAAACAACACCTTGGACCACTGAGAACAGTCCAGTTCTTTCTCTCCTTGGCCCAGGTAAGACGCTTCTGGCATTGTCTATTGGTCATGAGTGATTTGACACAAGGAATGCGACACTTGTAGCCCATGTACTGGATAGACGGATTTTGGTAAGAACTTACCTGTAAAATCCTTTTCAGCGAAGGAAGGAAAGGAGACACACTAGTTCATAACTAGTGGGTAGGCGGAGCCCAGATAGGATTGACACCTCAGATTAAAAAGGGTGTTGACCGACCCCTCCAGCACTGGCTTCTCCTACTCCAGCTTTCTCCAGTCGTACCCAAGCTTAAGAAAGAGCAATATCACCAGCGGAGCAACATAACCCCTTCTGAAGGACTTCAGAGAAAAATAGAAAAGTACAGGTTATGCATGCATTTGGCAAAGAAAAAACACACAGTTCCAGGTACTACTCACTGAACCTGACTACTGCGATAAGCTGGCAATGCTGGAACAGAGTCGTAGCGCGTCGACCTCAGCTCAGAAAATCGCTATCAGAGAAGGGTCACGCTGCATCTGTAAATATAACAACACACTTCTGCCAAGGGAGGGAGCTGTGTCTCCTTTCCTTCCTTCGCTGAAAAGGATTTTACAGGTAAGTTCTTACCAAAATCCGTCTTTCAGCTGCAGATGGAAGGAAAGGAGACACACTAGTTCATAACTAGTGGGACGTCCCAAAGCAGTCCAAAAATTAGGGTGGGAAAAAACCAAAAGAGGCAGAAACCCAACCTAGATAAATGCGCAACAGGCGCCAAATACAAGTTAACTAAAAACTGTAAATTACCGCTGCCTGCAGGACCCTACGTCCTAAGGCCGCATCAGCGGAAGCACTGACGTCCACCTTATAAAACTTTGTAAATGTGTGGACGGAACACCAGGTCGCCGCTCGGCAGAGCTGAGCTGCCGAAGCCCCTTGATGAAAGGCCCACGACGAAGCCACAGCCCTCGTGGAGTGAGCTCGAATCTTAATCGGGCAAGGTTCGCCTTTCAGACGGTAAGCCTCCAAAATGGCCGACCGAATCCAACGAGCTATAGAGTCTTTGGAAGCTCGTTGACCACGCCTGCGACCTGTTGGAATCACAAACAAAGAATCTGATTTCCGAAAACCTTGAGTAACTGACAAATAGAACTTCAAGGCCCGCACTAAATCCAATTTGTGTAAGTCTCGTTCCTTTGCATTCCTCGGGCTCGGGCAAAGCGAGGGCAACACAATATCCTGGTTAACATGAAATTGTGACACCACTTTAGGTAGAAAGTCGCCCCGTGTGCGAAGCACTACCCGATCCGGGAAAAACTCCAGAAAAGGAGGCGAGCAAGAAAGAGCTGCCAACTCAGAAACCCTTCTTAAAGAGGTCACCGCCACTAAGAAGGCAACCTTCCAAGAAAGAAGGGAAAGGCTAGCAGAACCCATAGGCTCAAAAGGCACATGTTGAAGAGCCTCCAAGACAAGGTTGAGCCGCCAAGGAGACACAGGTGCCTTCCGCGGAGGAAACTGACGGGTTATTCCACGAAAAAAGGAACGCACATCCCTACGCGAAGCGATAGCCTTCCGAAACAGCAAGGACAGGGCAGAAACCTGACCTTTCGGAGTGCTAGCTGCTAAACCTTTGTCCAACCCGTACTGCAGAAAAGCCAACAGATTGGGAATGGAAAAAATCATCGGGTTCCTTGAAGACCCCGAACACCACGAAAAGAAGGCTTCCCAAGTCTTGTGATAAATCTTAGTGGTAGCCGGACCTCTGGCAGATTGCAGAGTGGCAATGACTTCAGCCGAGAAACCTCTACGGGTCAATATTTCGGTCTCAAGAGCCACGCCGTCAAACGCAGAGACTTCAAATCCGGATGACGAACGGGCCCCTGGGATAACAGGTCCGGACGAAGAGGAAGTGGAAATGGCGGAGCCGCCAAAAGCGACACCAGTGTCGAGAACCACGTCCTCCTTGGCCAATCCGGGGCTATCAACATAGCCGGAATTCTCTCCAGTCTGATCCGACGCAGCACCAGAGGAAGCAAGGACACCGGCGGAAACACATATACTAGCTCGAAATGATCCAACGGAGCCACCAGAGCATCCACCGCCACAGCCTTCGGATCCTTGTACCTGGATATGAAGGTAGGTAGTTTGGCATTGACCCTGGATGCCATCAAATCCACTTGGGGAGTTCCCCAACGGGAGCACAGCAGTGCAAAAATTTCCGGATGGAGACTCCATTCTCCAGAATCCATCCTATCGCGACTGAGGAAGTCCGCCGTGGTATTCTGGACTCCTGGAATGTGAATCGCAGAGATGGCCGGAACCCTGGTCTCGGCCCATAGCAGGATCCGAGACACCTCCATCATGAGCCTGGAGCTCCTCGTCCCGCCTTGATGGTTGATATACGCGACCGCCGTCGCGTTGTCTGTCTGCACTCAAACTGGCAGACCGCTCAAAGGGACCGTCCAGTGTTGGAGGCAAAGGAAAATTGCTCTCAACTCCAGGATGTTGATCGGTAGAACAGACTCTTCCGATGACCATACTCCCTGGATCCAAAGATCGTTCCAGACACCCCCCCAGCCCGTCAAGCTGGCATCGGTGGTTATGACCGACCACCTCGGAGGGAGGAAAGATTTCCCCAGGGATAACCTTAGGGCCCAAAACAAAGGGAAAAACGCTGTGACCCCTTTCCCGAGGGGAAATTTTGCAAAAAAAGGGTTTCGGGGGAAATGTGGATTGCAAAAAAAAAAGGGTTTTTTCTGGGGGACGGGGGCGGGGCCCCACGGAGGGGGGGGAAAAGGTGATTTTCCCATGGGAAATTTTTGGGGTGGGGGGAAACATTTTCTTTTTTCAATTTTTTTTAAAATTTTTCCGGGGAAAATTGGGGAGGGGAAATTTTTTTGGTTTCCCCTTTTTGGGGGGGAAACCAAAAAAAAAAAAGGGGGGGGTTTAAAAAAAATTTTTTTTTTCCCCGGGGTTCTTCCCCGGGGTTTCCCGGGTTTTTACCCCCCCAAAATTTGGGGAAGGGGGGATTTGGGGCCCTCCCCGAAAAGCGGGGCTTTTAAAATTTCTGGGGGGCTTTGACGGTGTGGGGAAGCCCGGGGAAAAAAAAACCGGGCCCGGGGGTCGAGAAAAAAAAACCTTCTAGGGAAAAAAGGCCTCCCGATTAACCCGGGGTTACCCAGGGGTTCCGAAAAACGGGGAAAAAAAATTAAAAGGTCCCCTTTAAAAAAGGGCAGGGGGGGCCCCCCCACTCAAAAGGGAAAGGGCCCTCGAGGGGGGAAAAACCGGGGGAAATTCGCCCCATCTTGGGGGGGACTTTTGGTAAAGTTTTTCCCGCTTTTTCCTTGACGGAAACTTGATTTTCCGGGGAAAGTGGGGGGGATTTCGGGAGGGGGAAAATTTTTTTTTCCCAAAAAAAAAAGGAGGGGGCGACCCGTTTTCCCCCAAGGGGGGGGAACTGGACCAAAAAATTTTCCCTTTTGGATCAAAAGGGGGTTGGGCCGGCCCCCTTTAAAACCGGAAACCGGGGTTGGGCCCAGAGGGGCAAGAACCCAAAAACCCCTTTCGCTGAGGAAAAAAAAGGCCGGGCTTCTTTTTTGTTTTTGGGCCTTGGGGAAAAATTTCAGTTCGGGGAAGGTCGGGACCCAAATTAAAAAAAATTCCCCTTTGTGGGGCTAGGGGGGAGGGGAAAAACCTTTTTTTTTGGGCCCCACTGCTTTCCCCAGTACCCCGGCAAAGGGGGGGCCCAAATTCCCTTTTTTAAAATTGGGTTGATCGCCGAAAGTTTTGCGCCCGGGGAAAAAAAAAAAAAAAACCAGTGATGCGGGGTTTCCAGACCGGGAAATCAAAAAGCTAAAAACCGGGGGGGACTGCAGTCAAAAATTTAATTCGAAAAGGGGCCCATCTACCTCGGATAAGGGGAGAATTCCTTTTTTGGGGAAAAAAGGGAAAACCCGTATAGGGGCCCCAAACCAGCACGGGGAAAAAGGGCCAAAACAAGCCCCAAAGGGTTTTCCTACCCCAAGTTTTGGGGAATTTCCCGGGGGCCCCGGGGGGGCCTCGTAGTTGGTTTTTTCCCCCGGCCCAATTTTTCCTTTTTTTCTGTCTAGGGGGGTTTCCTGCGGGCCCTTGTTTTCCCCTTTTTAAAAAAGGGGGGGAAAAATTGGGGGAAATTTAAATTTTGAGCGGGGGAAAGGGAAACTTTTCCCTTTAGGGGGAAAAAAACCCAATTTTTTCCGGGTAAAATTTTTTCGTGGGGAGCAGGGGATATAGTGCCTAAAAAAAAAACGTTTTCCCTTAAAAAAAACCCGTTTTTTTTTGGACCCCCCCAGCTTTTCCCGTCCCCACTGTTTTCTTTTAAAATCTTTCCAAAAAGCTGGCAAGGTCGCTCGAAAATTTAAACGGAAATTTTTCGGGGAAACTTTTCCGAGGGGGGGGGGGGAAATTTTTCCAGGACGTTTTGGGGTTTTTAACCCCCCTTTTCCGGGAAAAAAAAAACTGAAAAAGGGCCTTTTCTTTGGCTTAAAAAAAAAAGGGCCCTCTGTTCCCCCCCAAAAAAAAGGGGGGCGGGAATTTGTCCCTGCGACCTTTTTCCAAAACGGAAAAAAAATTTTCCCCATCTAAAAATTTTTAAAAGGGGAAAAAAACCCGGGCCCGTTTTTTTCCCACATCAGGGGGGTTTTTGATTGGGTTTAGGGCGGGAAAAGGGGGTTTTGTTTCCCGGGGTTTGGGGTGGGCCTTTTTTTCCTTGAGGGGGGGATTTTTGGGCGGGGGAAAAACCAAAAATGACTTAAAAAGGGGGTCGGGGAAAGGGGCCCCAATAAGCGAGGGTTTGGCAAACAAATTTGGCTTTGGGCTGTGCCCTTCCCAATTTGTTGGGGGTTTGGGAATCTTTGGGGTTTTGCGTATTTGTTTACGCTTTTGGGAAAACGGGAACCCTGAGCCGGGTTTTGGGGCCCCCCCGGGGTCCCCCACCTTTGGGGAACCTTTTGGGAATTTGCTTTGGCCCTAAACCCCCCCAAGTATATGGGCGGGGGTCCAAAAGCCTGTAAAAAAAATTTAAAAAAAAAAGGGGTTTGGGGGCCCCCGGGGGGGGTTTTTTTTGGGGGGGTTTTTTTAAAAGGGGTTAACCCCACCCCCCCAAAAAAAAAAATTTTGGGGGGGGAAAAAAAAGGGCCCAAAAAAGGGTTCTTTTTTTCCCCAAAAAGGAAAAAAAATTTTTTTTGGGGGAAAAAGGGTTTCCTTTTTGGGGGGGGGTTTTTTGGGGGGGGCCCCCTTTTTTAAATTTAAAAAAAAAAGGGGGGGGAACCCGGGGGTTTTTTTAAAAAGGGGGGGGGGGGGGGGGGGGGGGGGGCCCCCTTTTGACCGGCCCAAAAAAAGGGGGGGGGTTTTTTTGGGGGGGGTTTTTTCCCCCCCTTTTTTTTTTGGGGGGGAAAAAAAAAAAAAAGGGGGGAAAAAGGGGGGGAAAAAAAGGGTTTTTAAAATTTTCCCCCCAAAAATTTTGGGGGAACCCAAAGGGGGGGGGCCCAAACCCCCGGGGGTTTTCCCCCGAAACCCCCCCGGGGGGGGGGGAAAAAAAAAAGGGGGGAAAAAAAAAGGGGGGCCCAAAATTTTTCGGTTTTTTTGGGAAATTTTTAAAAAAAAAAAGGGGGGGAAAAAAAAAATTTTTTAAAAAAAATTTTGGGGGTTTTCCCAAAGGGGGGAAAAAAGAAAAAACCCCTTTTAATAAAAAAAAAAAGGGGTTTTCCCCCCCCCGGGGGGGGAAAAAAGGGGGTTTTTTTGGGGGTTTTTAAAAAAAAAGGGGGGGGGGGGAAAAGGGGGGAAAAGTTTTTTTTTTTTTAAACCCCGGGGGGGGGGGGCCCTTTTTGGGGGGGGGGGCCCCCAAAAAATTTTGGGGCCGGGTTTTCCGGGGGAAGGGAGGGGGGAAAAAAGGGGGGGAAAGGGGGGGACCCCGGAGGGGGGGGGGGGCCCCCCAAATTTTTTTTTTTTGGGGGGGGTTTTTAAAAAAAAAAAATTTTTTTCCCCCCCCCGGGGGGGGGTTAAAACCTTTTTTTTTTGGGGGAAAAAAAAAATTTTTTAAAAAAAAAGGGGGGTTTAAAAAAAAGGGGGGGGGGGAAAAATTTTTTGGGGTTTAAATTTTTTTTTTTCCCAAAGGGGGGGGGGGCCCCCCTTTTTTAAAAATTTTTAAAAATTTTTTTTCCCCCCCTTTTTGGGCCCCAAAAAAGGGGGGGTTTGGGTTTTTTTTTGGGGGAAAAACGGGTTTTTTTTTCCCCCCTTTTTTTTTTGGGGTTTTAAAAAAAAATTTTTTTTTTTCCCCCTTTTTGGTTTGCTTTTTTTTTTTAAAAAACCCCCCCAAAAATTTTTTTTTCCCCCTTAAAAAATTTTCCCTTTAAAACCCAGATGCGTGGTTTGCGTCCCCGCCAGGGAAGCCATCCTCATCCCCCAGGGCCGGCAGGGTTCTGCAGGGACCACCATATAGGGTAATTACAGATCCGCCAAGGGAGAGGTTGGGGTCCAGCAGCGCTGAGACCCCTGAGACCTCTAGACCACATCTGGTGATCCAAGTCTCTTGTCCGATTAAAATAATAAAATCTTCTGAGGAGCTGCTTCCAGCAGCAACCATCCTCTGGGACCTCAAATTTTAGACTGGAGAAAGCTGGAGTAGGAGGAGCCAGTGCTGGAGGGGTCGGTCAACACCCTTTTTAATCTGAGGTGTCAATCCTATCTGGGCTCCGCCTACCCACTAGTTATGAACTAGTGTGTCTCCTTTCCTTCCATCTGCAGCTGAAACATCTGTGTGTGGTGGCTTTTGAAGAAATGACTCCAGCAGCAGTCCACTCCTTGTGAATCTCCCCCAAATTTTTCAATGGCCTTTTCTTAACAAATTTTTAAAGGCTGCAGTTATCCCGGTTGCTTGTGCACCTTTTTCAACCACACTTTTTCCTTCCACTCAACTTTCCATTAATATGCTTGGATACAGCACTCTGTGAACAGCCAGCTTCTTTAGCAATGACCTTTTGTGGCTTACCCTCCTTGTGGAGTGTGTCAATGACTGCTGTCAAGTCTGCAGTCTTCCCCATGATTGTGGAGCATACTGAAACAGACTAAAGGACCTTTTTAAATGCTTAGGAAGCCTTTGCAGGTGTTTTTTTGTTAATTTTTCTAATTTACTGAGATAATGACTTTTGGGTTTTTATTGGCTGTAAGCCATAATCATCAATATTAACAGAAATAAACACGTGAAATAGATCACTCTGTGTGTAATGACTCTATAGAATATATGAGTTTCACTTTTTGTATTGAAGAACTGAAATAAATTAACTTTTTGATCATATTCTAATTTAGTGAGAAGCACTTGAATTCTGTTTCAACACTTTTGATGCAAAATAGCTTTTTGTACTTTTCTTAAAGTTTACGACGAACAAGGTTAAAGCTTAGATTCATGCTTTCATCCTCATTTTATAGTTAATCCATTTAATTTATCTAGATAAAAAAAAATTAAAGAACTTTCCGACCTGCATTATGGACCAGAGGTGATCTGGTGATTGGCACTGTAAGATCTACATACCTGGAACAGTAAGATAATATAGATTGTGCTGATCTGGGTTCAAAGTGGCAACATGTCTATGTACCATTACACAGTGCCACCATCAGGTTGCTGGGGGGGATAAGCATGGGGAACACTTAATTTATTATATTTAACACAATTTCATTTCTCACCTGGTAAACCAGCTCTCAGCAGCATCTGATCCAAGCACTGAAACAAAACAGAATTAAAGTAGTAATAAACTCTATTTATCGACCTGATGACTAAAACACAGTCATTTTGACAAAGTACTTATTGTATGACAGCAATCATTTCATCATATAACGTATTGATAAAAATGGGGAGAAATGTTTTCAAATGATTTGAAATAGTGAAGGAGAAAAAATATAATATTATATAATTATAAATTTAAAAAATTGTTTATCTGTCTCGCCATTACCTTAGATCAGTAACTATTTTGATTTGGTCAATGGAGCTATATAAAGGCTTGTTTTTGTGTGTGGTGAGCTTTTATTTTGCAGGGAACATGTGATGTTCTCATAATTTCTTAATGTATTTTTTTCCTTTACAGTGTTTACTTTACAAGTTAATTACATTTATATTTTGATAGAGAAAACTTTTATGAAATACCAAATATAATAATTTGTTTAATTACTTTTTTAATCTAAGAAAAGGGGGCGATTCAAAGTTGTGTTTAGTTTTTTTTGCTTTTTTTTTTTTTTTTTTTTAACTTGAAGCTGTGATCCTTTGTTCTATATACTGAAATACAACTGTATTTCAGTATATAGTGAAAGTGATGGTCTCCTGAAGCAACTTGTAATCATTCTGCAGTCTATATGTCTCACACAGGAGTAACCTGCCTGTTCTGGTCTACTCCTGTGTGAGATCTAATGGTTGCCTTCTTTTTCTGGCTTCAGAGCAATTACAAGTTGTTATGAACACAACAGACATAAGGCCGGCGTCACACATGCGAGAAACTCGCACGATTCTCATGCAAGTCTCTCGCATGAACACCCGGCACTGCCTCCGGCACTCGGACCGGAGCGTGCGGCTGCATGTAATTCTATGAAGCCGCACATTCCGGTCCGAGTGTTCATGCGAGAGACTCGCATGAGAATCGTGCGAGTTTCTCGCATGCGCGACCCCGGCCTATGCGTGATTACCGACACATCTCTTGACAAGCAATGTGAGAAAAGCTCAGCTAGACCTGTAGATCAGGGCTGTCTGTCTTACATCTCACACACTGAGAATCCTGATCTAACCTATGGTGGGGCATGTTCTCCTTTGTTGCAGCATTCTTATAATTGGTCAATGTCATACAGGAGGAAGAGTACACAGCCCTAGAGAAAATCTGATGACACCCACTTAGACTTAGGGAAAAGTAACACATTCGGTGACAAATACTTTGATTTTTAATATCTCCAAAACCTAAGATGAACAATAAGCAAATACCCTGCAGTAAATAAATAGCAATAGTGAACGGTGTGGCTTCCCTTTTCTTTTTGTTGGATATTTTTTTTATAGCTCCCCATGGCTGGGTGCCCATTAGTCGGTGTCTCTGTCCTGCTCGGCCCTTATTCACATTTATGTCATTTAACATATGGTAGGGTTTTAATACTAGGAAGTTAGGAACGTTCCGAATAGGGTCACCTTGACAAGGTGGGATGAGGATTCTTTGATCAAAATTATGTTAAGTCTCTATGTTATTTTTGTGCACGATTACTATTTATTTATCTACTGCAGGGTATTTTCTCGTTTTCTTTTTATCTTATGTCTGTTTTTTGGCCAATGTAAACATGCGTCTACACGCTGCGTGTATACTAGCTTATATGCCAGTTTATCTCTTTAGATTTGTTTTTTTTTTTTTAATATCACCATAACAGAATGTAAAAATGGAAAAAAAAAATAAAATAAAGTTTGATTCCACTCTGCAGCCACAATTACATTGTGTGTCAAGTTCAACATGCAAAATTTGGTGAAAAGTCCTCTTTCAAGGGAATCTGTCACCAGGTTTTTGATTCCCTATTCGAGAGCAGCATAATGTAGAGGCAGAAACACAGCTTCCAGCGATGTATCACTTGCTGTGCTCCTTGACAACATTTTGGGAAATAAAAAAACGAAAACACAAAAACAAAAATCACTCTTTTCTCTGCCCATGTACACAGAAAGCTGCCAATCAGTGGTGGGGCGGGGTTATACAGAGCTCATGAATATGGAAGACTACATGGCAGCAGATTTACTTAGTCCTGTAGTGATAATCTCCTGCTGAAAAAAACCCAGTACCTTTATTAAAACTACGGCAAGCAGCCCAGTAAGTGACACATCACTGGAATCCAGGACTGTCTCTACATTATGTTGCTCTCAGATTAGGTGGCAAAAAACTGGTTACAGATTCCCTTTAATATATCTGCTCCAGAGCACAACTAGAACTACAAAGTGACTGCAAATGCTTTTCATTTAGTAAGAGGGGACATATACCTCCTTTACTGTCAGACTTTCATCCAGGATAATGTCTTGTTCCTGTCCTTCCTGAAGATCAGTGCCAAGAATAAAAGATAAGAAGATCTGCGGATACATACAAATAATGTAGTTAATACAACCGGTTCTCATTGCTTAATGCGGACACTCATATTTGCAATGGTCCATCACAGCCATCTGAGACTTTTAAGTTCCAAAATGAGAGTTTAATGGTGCCCAATCTTGCCATCCATTTACGTCCATAAATCAGAAAATGGGTATTATACCTACCGATAATTCGGTTTCCAGGAGTCCATCCTGACAGCACTATGGAGGACGTCCTCCTCCTCCTTACAGGGACAGGAAGCACACGAGAGGTTAAAAGGTCCCACTCCTCCCCCTATACCTCAGTGATTTGACAAGTACCATACCATGGATCAATGCAAGTGACAATATTTAATTACTTAAACATATTACATCATATGAATTAGCATATAAATCAACATAGACAAGGGAGGGAACTAACCGTGCTGTCAGGATGGACTCCTGGAAACCGAATTATCGGTAGGTATAATACCCATTTTCCAGGACGTCCACCTGACAGCACTATGGAGAGTACCAAAGAAAACCCCCCTAGGGTGGGACTACGGCCTGTAATACTTTTCTACCATATGCCGTCTGTTGTCCTGCTAGCACATCTAGTTTGTAGTGCTGCAAAAGGTATTTATCGTAGCCCAAGAGGCTGCTTTACAAATTTGTTCTAAAGATGCTCCTGCTCTTTCTGCCCATGATGCTGACAAGGCCCTGGTAGAATGGGCTTTTATTTTTATGGGACAAACTACACCTTCAGATGTGTAAGCTTTTATGATTAAGGTGGTAATCCATCTTGCGATGGAAGGCTTAGAAGCTTTTTTACCCTTATTTTTACCTCCATATAAAATAAACAAATTAGGGTTTTTCCTCCAGCCCCAGTGGCCTCCAGGTAATGAATTACTGCCTGTCTAACATCCAAGGAGTGTAAGGCTTGTTCTTTAACATTCGAAGGTTTTTCACAAAAGGATGGAAGTATTATTTCCTGGTTGCGATTTTGCAAAGAGGCTACCTTGGGCATGAAAGCAGGGTCTAGTTTCAATACCACATGATCCTCTCTGATCTGCATATATGGATCCTTAATGGATAAAGCCTGAATTTCCCCTATTCTTTTGGCTGTGGTAATAGCTACCAAAAAGGCTGTTTTCATTGATAGGAGAGAAATAGGCAAATCCTTATTTGGAGTGTAAGGAGTTTTACAAAGTGCCCCCAGAACTAGATTTAAATCCAGGGGGAGACAATTGCCTTATAGTAGGCCTTAAGGGTATGCCACACTAAACAATATCGCTAACGAGATCGCTAAAAACGTCACTATTTAGCGATCCCGTTAGCGATATTGTTCAGTGCGGCAGCTTCAGCGACGAGCTTCCTGCTGTGATCTCGCTCGTCGCTGAATCCCCGGACCCTATTTCATCGCTGGCGCTCCGCTGGTGAGTATCTAATCGCTGTGTGCACTTTTTTAGCGATTAGCGGTACTTTTGTACCCCTAAGTCGTTAAGAAGATCGCTAACGGCGATAGCGTCGTTAACTATATCGCTAATGTGGCCGCATTTAGCGATATAAACAATCCGCTAGCGATCGCATTAGTATGCGTCGTTATCGTGATCGCTAGCGGGATTGTTTGTGTGCAGTACCTTTAATCTTTGGATTGCTTTAACGAATCTAACTACCCAAGGGTGTGAAGCTAAAGGGTAATCCATGTAAGTACTTAAAGCTGAGATCTGTACTTTAAGTGTACTAGGTCTAAGACCCATATTAAACCCTGTTTGAAGAAAATCCAGTACTCGCGGAACATCCGGGACTCCGGCTACAATATCAGACCTGCCACCTTCCAGACAGAACTTCTTCCAGATTTTATAATATATTGCTGAAGTTACAGGTTTTCTGCTGGCCTGAATCGTTGTTATCACTTGATCTGAAAGACCACGAGCTTTTAGAATGTCCCGTTCAGGATCCAGGCTGACAGGTGCAATCTTTCTGGGTCCTGGTGCAGAACTGGTCCCTGGTGCACTATGTCCTTCCACTGGGGAAGCTCGATTGGATCCTCTCTGGTCATGGCCCCCAGTAGAGGAAACCAGCTCCTCCTCGGCCAGAACGGAACTATTAGTACCACTGACGCACCGTCTTCCCTTATCTTCCTCAG
This sequence comes from Oophaga sylvatica, assembly GCA_033576555.1. Lineage (NCBI taxonomy): Eukaryota > Metazoa > Chordata > Amphibia > Anura > Dendrobatidae > Oophaga > Oophaga sylvatica. Next base: position 53,479,856 of record JARQOD010000007.1, on the reverse strand, counting down.
AACTGCTGGTATCAATGCTATTGGCGGGAATGCATAATTTAGAGGTTCGTTCCACCTCTGACTCAAGGCATCTACTCCTTCTGGATTGTCTGCTGGGTTCAGTGAAAAAAACCTTGGTAGTTTTGCATTTCATTTTTCCTTGTAGCAAATAGGTCCACTTGAGGTGTTCCCCAACGTTGACATAATAACCGGAAGACCTTCTGGTTTAACTCCCACTCTGTCGGGTAGATCTTCTGTCTGCTTAAATAATCTGCCACTAGGTTTTGTGAACCCTCCAGATGAACTGCAGTTATGGAAAGGATCGTTCGTTCTGCCCCTACAAATATCTTCTCTGCAAGGTCCTGCAGTGTTCTGTATCGAGAGCCTCCTTGATGTTTGATGAAGGCTACTGCTGTCATGTTGTCCGATAGGATCTTGACGTGCTGGTCTCTTAAACGGTCCTGATTCCTTCTTAAGGATTCCCAGATCGCATACAACTCTCGGTAATTCGATGACATTCGTCTGATTTTCTCTGGCCATCTGCCCTGAAGAAACTTCCCTTCTAGATGGGCTCCCCACCCCCATGCGCTTGCATCTGTAGTTATTACTATATATGGGGATGGAATCCAAAGAACTCCTCTTCTGAGATTTTTGCTTTGTGCCCACCAAACTAACGACCTCTTTGCTCTTGCCGAGAGGTGGATCCTTTTGTCTAGGGATGACTGATGACGATCCTACCACGATAGCACCTCTCTTTGTAGGGGTCTTGAATGAGCTTGAGCCCACCTGACGCATGGTATACATGATGGAAGTGGCAGGTGGATTCTGGTAGGCTTACAGCAAATCTTAGAAGTTCCTGCGAGGTCTGGATGGATGGGCACCTGATAGTAGGCATTTTTTAAATCTAGGGTACACATTACCGAATTTTTGTCTATCAATGGAATTGTTGACTTTATAGACTCCATTCTGAATCTTTTGTAGCGAACATACTTGTTCAACGGTTTGAGATTCAGAATTGTTCTTGACTCTCCTGACGGTTTCATTATTGGAAAGAGAGAGGAATAGTGACCCGACTTTTCCTCTGACCCAACAACTGGCACAATGACTTTTGAAGAGATTAAGTCTTGGATGTCCTGAAACATTCCTAAATTTTCCTGAACCACAGTGGGAGATATGTATCTCTGGGGCGGATAGGATACCAGTTCTATTCTGTAACCTTCCTTTATAGTTTGTAGGACCCACTCGTTTTTGGTGACCTTTTCCCAGTTCTCTGCCGAGAACAAAAGTCTGCCCCCTATGTGCCTGGCGTCATTGTTTTCTAGGTTTTGAGGAAGATCCAAACAGTGAACTCCTATTTCCTCTATTTGAGTATAGGAACCCTTATATGCTCCCCTGCTAGGTCTACCTGTGTCCTTATAAAATGGTTGTCTACGGAAGGCTGGTTTCTTCCGAAAGGATTGAAACTTTTTAGGCTTCTCCTCTGGAAATCCTTTTTTGCTATCTGAGGCCTCCAGAATATCATCCAATGCCTGACCAAATACCTTTGATCCTGCAAATGGTAATGAACATAATTTATTTTTAGAGGCATTATCCCCCGACCAGGATTTCAACCAAATAGCCCTCCGGACTGCATTGGATAAAGAGCTATTTCTGGCAGAAAACCTGACTGACTCAGCCGAGGTATCAGCCAGAAAGGCTGTTGCTGACTTAATAAGAGGAAGAGATTCTAAAATTTCAGCTCTAGGGGTCCTATTAGCCAGTTGATCCTCCAGCTGACTCATCCAGAAACACATAGACCTAGCTACCGAAGTAGCCGCAATATTGGTCCTTATTAAGGCCGCCGAAGACTCCCAGGCCCGCTTAAGGAGGATGTCCGCCTTGCGGTCCATAGGATCTTTTAGACTTGAAGAGTCCTCAAAAGGAATCGAAGTCTTTTTAGCCACTTTTGCAATTGGCACATCAACTCTAGGTGTTTCTTCCCACAGCTTTGATTCCTCAGGATCGAAAGGAAGACGATTTTTAAAGTCACGTGACATTACCAGTCTCCGCTCTGCGTCCTTCCATTCACACAGAATCATGGTTTTTATATGGTCACTAATAGGAAAAACTTTATCGATCTGAGCTGTAAGACCTCCAAACATCAAAACCTGTCTGGATTGGGGTCGTGGGACATCTTCCATATGCATAGTACTTCTTACAGCCTGGACCAAATCATCCGTATCTTCCACCGGGAACAGGTACCTCCTGGCCTTTTCCTGGACTTCCGTCTGAACTTCACCTTCTTCCTGCTCCGAGTACTGCCATGGTATACATGATGTCATTACTCCCAGAACTTGCATAGCTCTTCGAATGGTAACTCGGTTCTTTACCATCTCTGCCACTTTCTTTTTCAAAGATCTTTGCTTGACCTCTGGCAGGAAAGCCGTTCTGGCTCTTGAATCGAGGAGTACTCCTAAAAATACTCTTTTTGTACTGGGAGTTAAGTGAGATTTCTCTCGATTTATCACCCAACCGAGAAATTCTAGTATCTGCTGATCGAGCCACTAACAGAAAGTCGTCCAAGTAAGGTTTACTACAATTCCTTGGTTTCTTAGATAGGCTACGACCTCTGATATTAGCTTCGTAAAAACTCTGGGAGCAGAAGCTAGTCCGAATGGCAGACCCTGAAACTGGAAGCCTTAATCAGGATCCTCAAGTCAGATAATAACGAAGATCTTTCTTGCTCCAAGACTGCTGCTGTACAAGTACAACAGACCGCTTTTTTATAAGCGTCAGGAAGCTTCGTCTGACATGTAGAACAGCGATTAGTTTTCGCCGAGGCTTTGCCTCTCTTCACTGTCTGCAAAGGTGTAGATGAAGTATCCTTGTCCTAAGTAATACAACAATATGTATACTAAGGATCGAGTCTGGATTACTTAGTGAGAGTGGAGTTTTTGCGCTATGCGCACTTACCCCTACCTCCTCTCTGGATTTCTCAGACTCCATGTCCATCCGCAGAAAAGGTTTACTTTGCTGCCTTAGGACTACTATGGTAGCTGCTGCACGTACTCTGTTACCAGATTAGCGATCAGCATTCAAACGCTACCTTTCGCGCGCTTTTATAGCGTTCTGCGACGTCTTTAGCGCCGCCCATACTGCGTTCCACCTGGAACGCAAAAACCAAACGCGACGCCCTTTCCATACCTTTTTGCGTTCTACTTCCGAACGCATGAAGTTTTGCGATACCTCTGAGACGCTTTCCGACCTCCTGCGTTCTATTCCGGAACGCCCGCTGACCTCACGTTTTCGCGTCACCGGAAGTGACGCTCAGTTTCCAGTCGAGGCCTGTTCGGCGTTCCTCCCTGGACCAGGAGGAAGACGCCTGAGCCGAGAGCCTCCCAACGGAAGGAGCGGCTCTTACCCGGGAGCTCGTCCGCCCCCGGTCTTTGGAGCAGAGGGACTCCCAAGGAGGGAGTTTCGGCTCTGGACCTCTTGACAGGGGGAAGGATTTGGACGAACCGCACGATCCCCCTGGGCCCGGTAAGTTACTGCGTTCCTCGCAGCGATCTCTCGTGTGTCCCTCCATGCAGGGACAGGAAAAACACTGAGGTATAGGGGGAGGAGTGGGACCTTTTAACCTCTCATGTGCTTCCTGTCCCTGTAAGGAGGAGGAGGACGTCCTCCATAGTGCTGTCAAGGGGACGTCCTGGAAAGAAGACATTAGAAGGAGTACGGTAACCTATCAGTTATCATGTGATGTACAAATGCAATGTGAACAAGGTACCTAGATGCCTCCATTTATTATCTACCAACACTATACTAGCAATATCAATCTATTACAGATCATTAAAGTCAATAGACCAGTGAAAAGTACTTGGATTTTTCTGTACCTCCCATTGACTATAAGGCGGCTATAGTCACATCATTGTCTTTTCAGAGTGCTGTCTGTGGAAAAACTGACAACATTCAGACAAATGTTATTTGATTGGGCTGTTAAGATGAGTGTTTTTTCACATAGACTGAATGTCCGCATTAAAAAAAAAAAGGAGATTTTTGTGTACTCACCGTAAAATCCTTTTCTCCGAGACGCTCATTGGGGGACACACAGACGTGGGTGTTATGCTGCTGCCACTAGGAGGACACTAAGCAATACATTAAGCACAAAAGATTAACTCCTCCTCCTGCAGTATACACCTCCTGTTGGCTTAATCCTGAACCAGTTTGGTGCCAAAGCAGTAGGAGCTCATAACAGAGTGCAATATGTCACAAATCAAATAACTACTTACAAATATACAACGAGGCTTCAAATAAACAAGGGTGGGAGCTGTGTCCCCCAATGAGCGTCTCGGAGAAAAGGATTTTACGGTGAGTACACAAAAATCTCCTTTTCTCCTTCGCCTCATTGGGGGACACACAGACCGTGGGACGTCCCAAAGCAGTCCCTGGGTGGGAAACCATCAACAGATGGAGCCTCGTGAAAACTTATGCATACAAAACGCTTAACTGGTTAACGGTCAACTTACAGATGCGCAACAGCTGATTGCAGAATTTGCCTGCCAAGTGCCGCATCTGAAGAAACCTGAGCATGAATTTGATAATGCTTGACGAAAGTATGAAGACTGGACCAAGTCGCAGCCTTGCACACTTGTTGTGCCGAAGCCTGGTGCCGAATGGCCCAGGAGGCCCCCACAGATCGAGTGGAGTGTGCCTTAATCCCAGCCGGGATAGGCTGACCTTTAACACGATACGCCTCTTGGATCGCAGAGCGAATCCATCTGGCTAACGTGGCCTTGGAAGCAGGAAGACCCTGTCTGCGTCCTTCCGGAAGCACAAACAGAGTGTCCGATTTTCGGAAAGGTGCCGTTCTTGAAATATACCTTCGGAGAGCTCTCACCAAATCCAGGGTGTGAAGAGCTTTTTCAGTACGGTGAATCGGCGCCGGACAGAACGAAGGCAAAACTATCTCCTCATTGATGTGAAAATCCGAAACTACCTTAGGCGTGAAAGAAGGAGACGTTCTAAGAACTACCTTGTCCTGGTGAAAAATAAGAAAAGGAGATTTACAAGATAGGGCTGCCAACTCCGATACCCGTCTGATAGAGGTAATCGCCACTAGGAAGACAACCTTCCAGGAGAGAAGCGATAAGGGCACTTCAGACAAAGGTTCGAAGGGTGATTCCTGTAAGGCACCGAGGACCAAATTAAGGTCCCAAGGCTCTAAAGGCCTCTTGTAGGGCGGAACAAGATGTGACACTCCCTGGATAAAGGTCCTGACCGAGACTTAGATGCGATCCGCCGTTGGAAAAGGACGGACAACGCAGAAATCTGTCCCTTGAGAGAGGAGAGACTAACCCTGAATCCATTCGTGTTTGAAGAAACTCTAGAATGGAAGGAATAGAAAAAACCAAAGGAGAACGACCCTTGTCTTTACACCAGGAAAAAAAATGTCTTCCAGACTCGATGAAAATGCGTGCGGAAGCCGGCTTCCTGGCATTGATCATTGTTGAAACCACGTTGTTAGAGAAACCAGCCTGACTTAAGATCCAGGCTTCAATGACCATACCGTCAAATTCAGCGCTTTCGAATTGTGATGGTAAATTGGACCCTGTGAAAGAAGGTCCGGACGATCTGGTAATCTCCAGGGAACGTCTGCGACTAGACGCACTAGTTCCGCATACCACGGACGGCGAGGCCAGTCCGGAGCGACCAGAATGAGAGGAACGCCTTCCGCTTTGATCTTCCGAATCACCCTGGGGATTAACGGAAGAGGTGGGAAGATGTAAGGAAGGCGAAATTGACTCCAAGGGAGAACTAGCGCATCTGAGCCGATGGCTAATGGATCGCGTGATCGACTTATGAAAGTCTGAACTTTGGCATTCAATCTGGATGCCATGAGATCCACATCCGGAATTCCCCAACGCTGGCAAATGAGTTGAAACATTTCCGGGTGAAGGGACCATTCCCCTGAGTCTAAGCCTTGGCGACTGAGGAAGTCGGCCTCCCAATTGTCCACTCCCGGGATGTGAACCGCGGAGATGGGCGAGCGGTTTGCCTCGGCCCAGCGCAGGATGTGCGATACCTCGAGCATAGCTGTTCTGCTCCGAGTGCCCCCCTGGCGGTTGATATACGCCACGACCGTGGCGTTGTCTGACTGAATCTGGATGGGACGTCCGGCCAGTAGATGATGGAACTGCACGAGAGCTAACTTGATAGCTCTAATCTCCAGGATGTTGATCGGAAGACGGGTCTCTGATAGAGACCATCGGCCTTGAGCCGTGTGATGGAGGAACACTGCTCCCCATCCGAGGAGACTGGCATCGGTGGTCACCACCAGCCAATGGATCGGCAGAAAGGATTTTCCCTGATTCAGTGATGAAGCCTTTGTCCACCATTTTAAGGAGCTTCTGACTGTGGGAGACAGACGGAAGCGGCGACCTAAAGACGCAGGGTTCCTGTCCCAAAGCGATATTAGCTCCTGTTGAAGAGGATGAAGGTGGAACTGAGCGAATGGTACTGCCTCGATGGACGCTACCATTTTCCCCAGGACCTGCATCGCGCTCCGCATAGAGTGCGAGTGGCCTAGAAACAACAGGAGTACTCCCGTCTCAGAGAGTTGATCTTCTCTGGAGGGAGAGATACCAACCCTTGGAAGGTGTCCAGAATCATTCCCAGAAAAGGAATCTTCTGAGAAGGAATGGGAAGAGACTTGTCCAAATTGATTAGCCAGCCCAGGCGAGAAAGGGTGTCGATAGTGATCTCGACACTTTCTGCGCAGGCCTGAAAAGACGGACCTTTGATGAGTAGGTCGTCCAGATACGGGAGGACTACCACACCCCGAGAGTGTAAAATTGACATGGCGGCCGCCATGACCTTTGTGAACACTCTGGGGGCGGTTGCGAGACCGAAAGGCAGAGCGGCAAATTGAAAATGATCCTCTCCGACAGCAAAACGCAGAAACTTTTGATGACCTCTGAAAATTGGAATGTGTAGATACGCATCCTTGATGTCTATAGACGCCAAGTATTCTTTCCTTTCTAGAGATGCGACCACAGAACGGAGGGATTCCATCCTGAAATGACGGATTCTGATGAACTTGTTTAGTAATTTTAGGTCTAGAATAGGACGCAAGGAGCCGTCCTTCTTGGGAACCACAAAGAGGTTTGAGTAAAACCCTTTGAATCTTTCCCTGTGAGGGACTGGGACGATGACGCCGCTGGAACGGAGTATGTCCAGAGCCTGAAGGAAGGGAACTATGAGATCCTTGGACTTGGCGGAACGTGACTGAAAGAAACGTGTTGGGGGGAGAGACAAGAATTCGATCTTGTAGCCGGAGTGTACAAGATCGAGGACCCACCGGTCCTGAATGACCGACCCCCAGACCTCGCGAAACAAGAGTAGGCGGCCGCCTACCTTGTTTGGGTCCCCCGTCCTCGGCAAGGAGTCATTGGGAGGACTGTTTGCGAGAAGAGGAGCTTCTATTTCCTGCCTGAGAGAATCTGTTTCTCCAGGGCTGAGAGGACCTGGACGATGGTTGCGAGCCCCTATCTCTGCGAGATGGACGGGGTGCTCAAGACGAGGTCGAGGTGGAGGACCAATTAAAGGAGCTACGAAATGGCCGGGAACGACCTTGGTATTGATACCGAAAAGGTCGATTGATTCTGCGCTGCGGAAGAAATTTGCTCTTGCCCCCAGTGGCGTCAGAAATAATTTGATCAAGACGGTCTCCAAAAAGACGTCCTGAAAGATAAGGCAGCGAAGTCAAAGTTCTCTTTGAAGCAGCATCTGCACGCCACTCTTGGAGCCAGAGGGACCTCCGAATAGCGATAGCATTGGCTGCTGTGAGTGCAGCGCAATGAGCTGCATCTAGGGACGCATGAACCATGTAGTCACCTGCCCGAGTAATCTGATAGGCCAGATTACGTGCCTCGGGTGAAAGGGAGATATCGCTAGTTGTTTTAACTAGGTCCTCAACCCAAGCCACCATAGCCCTTGCTACCCAGGTGGCCGCAAAGGAGGGAGAGAGAGAGGCTCCAGCCGCCTCAAAAATTGATTTTGCGAGGTTGTCAATTTGTTTGTCAGACGGGTTCCTAATGGATGAACTATCTGACACAGAGAGCAGGGTTTTTGAAGATAGGCGAGATACTAGGGGATCTACCACTGGAGATTCAGTCCACTCTTTCGCTACAGTTGCTGAAAATGGGTAACGAGCTTTCAGAGACTTCAGCCCTGAAAAACGTTTGTCTGGATGCTCCCTCTGTCCCTGGACAATTTCCGTAAATTCAGAGTGATTACTAAACACCTTGTGAGTACGTTTAGCTCTTTTGAAAGAGATAGGGTGATTTGGTTGAGACCCGGGTTCTTCATCTAGTTTGAGGATTTTATTAATTGCCTCAATGAGAGAATCTAACGATTCCTGAAATTCTGGCGAGTTGGGGTCATCACCAATGTCCGACTCGTATTCGGAATCATGATCACTACGATATCTGGGCGAGGGGGAGCGAGAGCCTGAGCTCGCCGATGCCGAACCGTTGGATGGATTGGGAGACGCATTATGGCGGCGTTTTCTGGACGACCGCTTTGCGGACGCCGAGGGTCGGCCCCTGTCAGATGAGGTGTCTCTGAAGGCTAACGGGCCCCTTTCTGGAAAAAGAACGCCCTGGGAAGAAGAGGAGCCGCGGAAAGTATCCAAGGCCCTAGTCAGAGAATCCATGGAATGCGCCAGAAATTCTGGCCATCCTGAATGACCTGGCTCAATGGGATCAGGAATAGGCAGAGACTCCTGAACGGTAGTAGGGGGCTCCTGAGCGGCAGAAGCAGTGGGCTCTTGGGCACATGTTGTACAGAATTGGGAACCCTGCTTTGACGGCAGTGAAGCGTTGCATGCAATGCAGGCGGCATATACTACAGTGTAGTTTTTAGCCTTTTTAGCGTCCTTTGATTGCGACATATTTTCTGAAATTTTTGGAGCCTGCTGCAGTAGAAGGGTTAATCGCTGTGCCGACCTAGTCGCAGCGTGCACTTACCCAGGTCCTGTGCAGGGAAGAAGGAGAACAGCGTCTGCCAGCGCTGCTCCACCAAAAAGATGGCGCCCAAGATTATAGCAGCGCTTCTCGTGTGGTACGAGAAGCGCCAGAGGCAGTGGGAGGAGAGGGGGAGGACCCAGGAGAGAGACCCATGTGATCTAACGCTGGCCAGTAGCGTTAGAGATGGGCGGAGCCGTTTGGCCCGCCCCTTCCCTTGAGGCCTATCCCGGCCTGAAGCCGGGGACTAAATTTAGAAGATGCGGCCTATGCCGGCCCGAAGCCGGGGCCTAAATTTTTTGCGGCCTACCCCGGAGCCGAAGCCGGGGAGTATATTTAAGGCCGTGGTGCGAATATAGCGGTAGCGGCGCGGCGCGACTGTAGCGCTAGCGGCGCGGCGCAAAGACGCGGTGGCGCAACACCGCTGCGGCCGCGATGCGACGCTAAAGCGGTTGCGGCGACATGAGGCAACATCGCTCTCCTGATATACTCACTGCGGGGGGCGAAGATGGAGACCGCAGGATTACAGCATTTATGGCCGTACTTCCTCAATCCACCAACCCCTTTCAATAGGGGGGTGGAGAGGGATTTTTCATGCATCAGACCGCCACCGCTTCAGGAGAGGTGAGCGGGATATTCAATCAAAGGTGCCACGCGAATCCGTCATCTACCTCGTGGGATATCTCATGGGGAGAGCGGCCCGTGTCAGGGATCTGTCGCCCCATGGTAGCGTGGCAGGATGGGTACGTGGAGGCGACACTCACACGATGCCGCCTGTTGTTGGTTTTTGGGAGATCGTGACTTTTCGTACAAGTCCCGTCGCCCATCCGTGCGTGAAGAAAGTAAAAATAATAAAAGGATTAAAAAAAAAAATCAGAAAAAAGGTGGGGTCTGAGAGCAGACCCTAGTGCCTCCTACAGACACTAAGCAAGAACTGGTTCAGGATTGAGCCAACAGGAGGTGTATACTGCAGGAGGAGGAGGTAATCTTTTGTGCTTAATGTATTGCTTAGTGTCCTCCTAGTGGCAGCAGCATAACACCCACGGTCTGTGTGTACCCCAATGAGGCGAAGGAGAAAAGGTATTGCAGCATGCAGTATTCTCTTACGTATTTTGGACGAGGCCTATACAAGTCTATAGGTACAAGTAAAAAAAATAAAAGTCAGATCCCATACAGATCAACTATATAGCATCAGATATTTGTGGGCATTATACAAAACATAGGAAACTGTATTTGGTTTTGAATATTTCATTCACTGCCAATATGCATTTATAAAAAAATTCCATACGGATGTAAAAAAATGGATATATAGATGACAATACTGATGAAAAATCTGCCATTTTTTCTGGATGAAAATTTGACGATATTTTATACGGTTGTGAGAACTAGGTCTAATAGAGAGTGACTAGGTAGACATAAGTCTATCTGTGGAAGGCAAAAATCCCGTGAAGCAGATGCTAATTGCCTCATATTAGGGAAAATTCCTTCCCGACTTCACATACACCATACTTATACACCACACTCTAGGAATCAGTAAGGATTGCAGAAGTCAGATCCCAGCAATATGGCTTTTACAGTATGTCAACTGCTTGCACAACAAATGTTGTAAAGCATTTAACCAATCTTCGAGATGACTAATATCAAAAGATGGAACCCCTTGCTGATCGCAAAACTATTGGGCTTGTCCATGCATATGAACCCAAAAGACGGATTTTGGTAAGAACTTACCTGTAAAATCCTTTTCAGCGAAGGAAGGAAAGGAGACACACTAGTTCATAACTAGTGGGTAGGCGGAGCCCAGATAGGATTGACACCTCAGATTAAAAAGAGTGTTGACCGGCCCCTCCAGCTCGGGCTCCTCCTACTCAGCTCTTCAGTCGTACCCAAGCTTAAGGAAGAACAATATCACCAGCGAAGCAACATAACCCTTTCTGAAGGACTTCAGAGAAAAAATATAAGAGTACAGGTTATGCATGCATTTGGCAAAAAATCACACAGTTCCAGGTACTACTCACTGAACCTGACTAGTGCGATAAGCTGGCAATGCTGGAACAGAGCCGTAGCGCGTCGACCTCAGTCCAGATAATCGCCATCAGAGAAGGGTCACGCTGCATCTGTAAATACAACAACACACTTCTGCCATGGGAGGGAGCTGTGTCTCCTTTCCTTCCTTCGCTGAAAAGGATTTTACAGGTAAGTTCTTACCAAAATCCGTCTTTCAGCAGCAGGTGGAAGGAAAGGAGACACACTAGTTCATAACTAGTGGGACGTCCCAATGCAGTCCAAGAATTAGGGTGGGAAAAAACCAAAATAGGCAGAAACCCAACAACCTAGATAAATGCGCCACAGGCGCCAAATACAAGTTAACTAAAAACTGTAAATTACCGCTGCCTGCAGGACCCTACGTCCTAAGGCCGCATCAGCGGAAGCACTGACGTCCACCTTATAAAACTTTGTAAATGTGTGGACGGAACGCCAGGTCGCCGCTCGGCAGAGCTGAGCTGCCGAAGCCCTTGATGAAAGGCCCACGATGAAGCCACAGCCCTCGTGGAGTGAGCTCGAATCTTAATCGGGCAAGGTTCGCCTTTAAGACGGTAAGCCTCCAAAAAAACCGACCGAATCCAACGAGCTATAGAGTCCTTGGAAACTCTTGATCACGCCTACGACCTGCTGTAATCACAAACAGAGAATCTGACTTTCGAAAAACTTGAGTAATAAACAAATAGAACTTCAAGGCCCGCACTAAATCCAATTTGTGCCAGTCCCGTTCCTTTGTATTCCTTGGGCCCGGGCAAAGTGAGGGCAACACAATATCCTGGTTAACATGAAATTGCGACACCACCTTAGGTAGGAAGTCGCCCCGTGTGCAAAGCACTACTCGATCCGGGTACAACTCCAGGAAAGGAGGCGAGCAAGAAAGAGCTGCCAACTCAGAAACCCTTCTTAAAGAGTTACCGCCACTAAGAAGGCAACTTTCCAAGAAAGTAAAGAAAGGCTAGCAGAACCCATAGGCTCAAAAGGTACATGCTAAAGAGCCTCCAAGACAAGGTTGAGCCGCCAAGGAGACACAGGCGCCTTCCGCGGTGGAAACTAACGGGTTACTCCGCGAAAAAAGGAACGTACATCCCTACGCGAGGCGATAGCCCTCCGAAATAGCAAGGACAGGGCAGAAACCTGACCTTTCAGAGTGCTAGCTGCCAAACCTTTTGTCCAGCCCATACTGCTTGGGAATGGAAAAAAAAAAAAAATCCTCGGATTCCTTGAAGAACCCGAACACCACGAAAAGACCAAGTCTTGTGATAAATCTTAGTAGTAGCCGGACCTCTGGCAGCTCGCAGAGTGCAATGACTTCGGCTGAAAAACCTCTACGGGTCAATATTTCGGTCTCAAGAGCCATCAAACGCAGAGACTTCAAGTCCGGATGACAAACGAGCCCCTGGGTTAACAGGTCCGGGCGAGGAAGTGGGAATGGCGTTGCCGCCAAAAGCGACACCAGTGTCGAGAACCACGTCCTCCTTGGCCAATCTGGAGCTATCAAAATAGCCGGAATTCTCTCCAGTCTGATCCGACGCAGCACCAGAGGAAGTAAAGATATCGGCGGAAACACATATACCAGCTCGAAATGGTCCCACGGAGCCACCAGAGCAACCACCGCCACAGCCTTTCGGGTCCTTGTACCAGGACATGAAGGTCGGTAGTTTGGCATTGAACCTGGATGCCATCAAATCCACTTGGGGAATTCCCCAACGGGAGCACAGCAGTGCAAAGATTTCCGGATGAAGACTCCATTCTCCAGGATCCATCTTCTAGCGACTGAGGAAGTCCGCCGTGTAATCTGGACTCCTGGAATGTGAATCGCAGAGATGGCGGACCCTGGTCTTGGCCCATAGCAGGATCCGAGACACCTCCATCATGAGCCTGGAGCTCCTTGTCCCGCCTTGGTGGTTGATATACGCGACCGCCGTCGCGTTGTCTGTCTGCACTCGGACTGGCAGACGCTCAAAGGGACCGTCCAGTGTTGGAGGCAAAAGAAAAAATTGCCCTCAATTCCAGGATGTTGATCGGTAGAACAGACTCTTCTGATGACCATACTCCCTGGATCCAGAGGTCGTTCCAGACACCCCCCCCCCCCAGCCCGTCAGGCTGGCATAGGTGGTTATGACCGACCACCTCGGAGGGATGAAAGATTTCCCCCAGGGATAACGCTCCTGGACGTAACCACCATCCTAGGGATTCTCGCACCCTGTGAGATGATAACGCTGCAATCCAGAGAAGCCTGTGATCGATCCCAATGACTCAGAATGAGCCTTTGGAATGAAACTGGGCAAACGGAAGTGTCTCTATGAAAACCACCATTAAACCCAGAAGGCGCATACACTTCCGAAGAGACATTACTGTCGAAGACTTCATAATCTGTACATGTCGAGGGAGACATGCCCGCCCGTCTGGAGGTAGAGGCACCATTGCCCGTACCGTGTCGAAATGCATTCCTAAAAATAGGATACACTGCGACGGTTCCAGAGACGACTTCTCCTAATTGACCAGTCACCCGAAGTCCTCCAGGAGCTGAAGGAATAGATTGCGAGCCGTCACTGCCTCCTCCTTTGAGGACGCCACAATCGAAAGGTCGTCCAGGTAGGGAAGAATCGTAAGTCCCTGTCTTCGAAGAATTGCCATGAGAGGCGCCGAATCGTTGTAAGAACTCTGGGCGTTAAGGCCAAGCCGAATGACCGAGCCACAAACTGGTAATGGTCCTGACCTATGGCAAAACGAAGGAAGCGCTGGTGAGCCCTTCCGACGGGAACATGCAAATAAGCGTCGCGAATGTCGATTGACCAAAAAGACGTTCTGCGACAGGACTGCCACAACGGAGCGAAGCGACTCCATGAGGAATGTTCGGGTGTGGACAAGCCGATTCAATCTTCCAGAATAGGGCGAAATTTGTCGTCCTTTTTGGGGACCACAAAGAGGTTGGAATAAAAACCCTCTTCCCCGGTCCTCTGCGGAACCGGTATCACCACACCCTTCTGCAGAAGAGAATCGACCTCTCGCAGTAGAGCGGCAAATAGTTTCGGCTCTGACGGAATGCGAGATTGGCAAAAAAACTGTCCGGGGGTCGAGAAAGAAACTCTATGAAGTAGCCTGCCAACACAACCTGTGTCACCCAGGCGTCCGACACACGGGAAATCCAAGTCGGTTTGAATTGGAGTAAACGACCCCCCACTCGAGAGCGCTCGAGTGAGACCCAGACGTCAGTCCGCCTTAGCGGGTTTTTTGCCAGCTTCTGTCTTAACAGAAGTTCTGTTTCCAGGGTATGCGGAATTTCCGAGAATTCCCTTTTTCTTTTTTTTTTAAAAAAGAGAGAGACGACCCAAACCCCCAGAGGGTTGGCCGGATCATCCCCTGAACCGAAAAGACCGCCGACAACTACCGGCACTAGTCCTGCCAGATGCAGAAGTCACAGCTCTGCGCTGCGGTAAAGCTGTTTCTTTGCCTTTGCCTAGGCAATCAGCTCCGTGAGGTCAGATTCAAGTAGCTGACCACTTTCTAAGCTAAAGATAGCAAACCCTGCTTGGAAACCGCGTTCCACTGTCTAAGCCACAGTGTCTTCTGACTGTGACTGCCGAGGATTACGCCCTGGATAGCAGTGACGCAGTATCCTTCAACTTGAAAGCCCATCTACCTCGATAGAGGGGATCCATCTTGCCACGCCGTCCGTAGACGGTCCAACCGGCTCAGGGAAACTTACAAGTACACATAGATCCTTAATACTGAATCCATTAACCGTAGGCTTCGCAGATGGATATTGTTGCCATCTCCGTTTTTCTGCCCAGCGGGTCCTGCAGACTCGCCTTCCCTTTACCAGGAAGATTTGCTAGCTGGGATAAAGGGACATTCACTTCAGGAGAAGGGGTCCAATTAACAAACAACTCCGTAGAAAACGGATACAGTTTGTAAAGCCGTCTCGACCTCCTGAAACATCCGGGCCGACTTACCAGGACGTCTAGTTACCTCCTCCGTAACTGTAACGCCCTCATGACTCCAATAGAAATCTTAGTACGGCCCATGAGAGAGGCAGAGTGTCCCTGCCGATCCTCCTTGTCCGAATCGGACATCTTCGCTACGCGAGAAGGAAGGCACCGATTTGTGTCGCTTCCTTGAGAGGATCTGGCTGACACTCAATAACCTAGAAGGTCAGACAGGCCATCAATAGAAACTAGCGAGGGCCTCCATTTTGACACCACTGGAACCTCCGACCGCTGCGCATGACGCCGTCGAGGTCTGCGTGTCAGATCGCGAGACTGATCCTGTAGCGGATCTGGGAGATGGACTCTGACATTGCCAGTATATGGCAGGTTAAACCTGTCAGTAACTAGAACAGAGTGTTTCTTAAAGAAAAAACCAACGCTGAAGGGTTAAAGCTTTTAAAGAGAGAGCTACCCCAGCTGTCTCTAAATGTAAAGGGGTCTGTTAGGGTTCGAGTTCCTGCTGCTGCACAAGGGGAGTCTCGAACCAGTCCTGCGGTCCCCCATTAATCTCCATCCGCAGTGGAGCCTGCTCAGCTTAGACGTCTCACCCAGTCTAACAGTGTGCTGAGGATTACTGCTGCTCCTCCCCATTAAGAGTTAACCGCCTAAGAAGGGGTTAAAGTCGCAGACTCCCCACAACCTTGATAATGAAAAGGGTGTGCGAGCCCCAAGCGCCTCGTATAAGGTCGCAGCTGCAGGACAGCTATGCCACACTAAACAGAAAAACGTTCCACAAGATCGCTAAAAAATTGCGCTGTTTTGTATATCGCAATGACCGCCAAAGTTGTTAAGGAGATCAGTAATCGCTTATGCGATGTTAATGAGATCGCCCAGATTGGCAGCTACTAGCGACATTAAAAACTATCACACAAACGATCGCATAGTATGCGTCGTTATCGGGATCGTTAGCGGGAACGTATAGTGGCAGTATTAATGTCGCAGACTCCCCACAACCTCTTTATTAATATTGAAAGAGTGTGCGAGCCCCTTATGCGATAACAGCCGCAGGACCGCGCAATCGGTCACTCATTAGTGCCCCAGACGGCGCCCGCGCTGTGGGGGTGAAGGGGTTAAGCTTCTGCCCGCGGGCTAGAAGCGACTCACCCAGCTGGTCACGGTTCTTGCCGGGAGGAGAGGGGAGCGATCTCAGCAGGACAGCGCTTCTGATCAGCAATGGCCGCCGCAATGCCTCCGTGTGCTCCATGTAGAGGAGCCGGAAATGGAGGCTGCAGTAAAGCGCGCGCGCTCAGAGCGGCGCGAAATTCAAATAAAAAAAGGCGTGCACTCCTCTCTCCCTTCCCCGTCCTGCAGGCATCATCCTGCGGACATAAAAAAAACTAGTCACCGGCATGTATACTGTACAGCGGCTGCCGCAGCAGTCGCTAAATCACTCACACACACTTTAATAAAAATGTGGAGTACTCACCAGCCGAAGCGCCACAGGGACCCTCAGGGGTTTCTGGCGCTATGCCCATGCTTCCTCCCAGGGCGGGGAACGCAGTGACCCCTGCAGCGCGGTTTGCGTCCCCGCCAGGAAGCCATCCTCATCCCCCAGGGCCGGCATGATTCTGCAGGGACCACCAACAGGTAATACAGATCCGCCAAGGGAGAGGTGGGAGTCCAGCAGCGCTGAGACCCCTGAGACCTCTAGACCACTTCTGGTGATCCAAGTCTCTTGTCCGATAAAAAATAATAAAATCTTCTGAGGAGCTGCTTCCAGCAGCGACTATCCTCTGAGACCTCAAATTTTAGACTGGAGAAGCTGGAGTAGGAGGAGCCCGAGCTGGAGGGGCCGGTCAACACTCTTTTTAATCTGAGGTGTCAATCCTATCTGGGCTCCGCCTACCCACTAGTTATGAACTAGTGTGTCTCCTTTCCTTCCACCTGCTGCTGAAAAGAACCCTTTAGTAAAAGAATCTGGTGATCTGCTGTATGTTACCGTCACTAATACAGGCATACGCCCAAACAGTAGACCATAACTTTAAATACATGTTTTAATTTAAATTGCACACCAAATGAATATTGGACTAAAAAAAAAGTTTAAACACATACCTCTGAGGCATTAGGCGCTCTGCCTCTACACAGTCCCACAACGCTCCCAGCTTTAATATCAGCCTCCTGCACTGTGACATGCTCAGAAACTGGAAAAAGAGAAATCTATTTATTAAAGAGGTTTTCCAGAACTCAGACCCCCATTGACAAACTGCTTGCAGATTTAGCGGTGGCCAGATGTACGCATTGTATAGAATCAAAACCGCACAGATCCGACACCCGTGTAGTGGCCATTCTGCGGTACTGCAGCTCAGATCCCATTGACTTTAATCAGTATCTGGTCCCTGAAAGCTCATTTAAAGGGAATCTGTCACCCTAAATTGGCGGGATATTTAAATGATGGCAGTCAGGTCAGATGGGCGGTGTTTTTGGGTAAGATAAAGGTGGTAAGAAAAAGCCTAACTGGCGACCATATGACAAGACTTATCAATTCAACTGGATTTAGTGTCAAGCCGCTCTCCTAGACTGTCCTCCTTCCATTGTTCTTTAATGCTACAACAGTCGTGGCCAAAAGTTTGGAGACTGATACAAATTTTGGTTTTTACATGGTTCGCTGTTCAAGTGTTTTTAGATCTTTTAGTCAGATATTTCTATGGTTGCTGAAGTACAATTATCAGCATTTCATAAGCTTTTAAACTTTTATAGACAAATACATCACTCCTTTGGACCAAAAGCAAACTATTAGCCACGACTGTATTTTGTTTTCAGAAAGGCTTTATTTCTGTCTGCATCCATCTCTGACCACATTTGACTCTTACATCATTTGCAAAGCTTCAGATAATTTGCACCATTAGCATTGGGCATGGACGGTCATATCTCTCACCTGGAGGGAGCAGCTTTCCGCTTTATGCACAGGTCTGAGGCAGGTGTCACCTAATATATATATAGAAAAAATCCAAATAGTAGAAATTTTTTTTTTCATACAACAAAAGCCAGGTTCATTAGGGTGAGGGTAAAGCTGTACGGTAAAAGAAATGTTAATACAGAATTGAAAGGCGTACCAACATCTTCTGGAAGTTCCAACAGTTCCGCTGCTTTTCTGCGGATACTTAACATAATCTGAAAAAAAAACAAAAAAAAGCTGCTAAATACTTTTTCTATTATTCTTCTACTTCTTAAACTTTTTCTTGTAAGCTCTGATGGTAAGGTACTTGACAAGTATTTAATAGAGAAGAGCAAAAAAAAAAAAAAGATTAAAACTCCACTGGTCCGCTGTCCGATTGGGTCATCTGTAGGGCCCAATAAGCGGTATATGTGCCTCAGGATGACATGTAGAGAATTGCTGGCACAGAAGTGATTCCTGCCCAGGTCCAACCTGTGATGGACCATACTGGACGCCAGAAGAGGGTAGCTCGAATCTTTTTGCTCATTTATAGTATTTAATTCTAACAAATATATTACATGCAATGTGAGGTTCTATCGGCATTTTATTACATTGTTACAGATTTCCCAAGGAAATTACATTTATACTAAATGGTCAGATGTCAGCGTAAGAGTTTTAACTAAGAATATCAGATCTGGGCTACTCACAGAGTCAGGGTCTGCGGTAACGTGAACGATTCTCTTCTCAGATTCTGAGCCGGACCAGTCCTGGACTTTCAAGTATAAGCTGAGGTCAACAGCCATCTCTTTCCCCGCAGCAACAACCATTTCCCTAAAATGAAACGTTATCCACGTTGTCTTGGCAATCATATTTTATATACTGCGGCAACCACAGTAAGCTGTGAAGAATGCCCCCTATGTGTAATATAAGTGAAATGTGTATGTAACATTACACATGGCGACTCGAGTTCTTACCCCTCTCCTTGGGAATCTAGCAGAAGTAGGGAGCTTCCATCTCTAAGGCCCAACATTTTCAGGGTTTTGCTCATATCTTCTATGGCAAAAACACTCCAGCCCTCGCTGGTTTCTGTGGACGGGGAGCACAATAACGACTCTTTTGAGGGGCTACCAGCTAATGTCTGCTGCAGGTCTTTCAACTGAACGTTGGACGGGAAAACTCTCTGACTTTCTGAGTATTTCTGCGAGCAACCATTGTTTTCGGTTTTACACGGACGCATAATTGTTAGAAGAAGAGGAGCAAATTCGGGTCCACTCTGCACACACAGACCTCCAACCTGCATTACAAATAAAAGGAGAAGTACATTTGCAACATAGCAACCATGGGAAAATGACCTACCACTATAAAGATGATGATTAGAGAAAAGTCATCTGCATAGTAGCTGAGCTGAAGAGTCCAATAGCTGCCAATTTAAAGCGTACAGAGCTGTGTTATTCCGGCTCAATAGACCTTTACATCTGGTCCCTGTTGGAGCTAGCTACAGCTCATCAGTGGAGGTCTCGTGTGCTGGATCCCCATCATTCTGATATTAATCACCTATCGTAAGGATAGGTCATCGATATAAACGAAGTGGACAACTATTTTAGGTACAATTTGACCAGTATTACAGTATGTAAAAAGGGTATTGTCAAGTTTGGAAGTTATCGCTTTCTATGGGATAGATATCAAGCTCATGATCGTTGGGGGACTGACTGCTGTAACCCCCACGGTCCCAAGAATCGGGGCTATGAAGAGCCCCATGTGAGTGAAGTGGTGGTCGATCATGCACACTGCCGCTCCATTCATTCTTATGGGAGTGCCAAAGACCAGCTGAGCGGTGTGCTTGGGCATCTCCAGCACTTCCATTAAGAATGAATGGAGTGGAGTGCCAATGATCATGATCGACCACCGCTCCATGCACACAAAGCTCTTCAGAGACCTGGTTTTTGAGATCAGCGAGGGCCCCAATGTTCGGACCCTCAGCAATCGGGAAGTTCTCCCCAAGCCCATGGATAGAAGACAAGTGGATATTTTCAATTTTGAAAGCTAAGTCCTATTTGATTGTGGAGATCAGACTGCAGGAACCAGGGCCGGCGTCAGCACCCGGCACACCCGGGCAAGTGCCGGGGCCCTGAGCAGGCGGGGGGGCCCACTCGCCGTCTGGCACCCCCGCGCCCGTTAGCGGAGGAGAGCGGTGTCAGCGCCGCCACTGGGCCCCCCCCGCTTGCTCAGGGCCCCGGCATCAGCTGGCACAATACTTACCTCTCCCGTGCCTCCGCTGCCGCAGCTCCGGGCTCCAGGGGGCGCCGGCGCTTCCTCTCACAGCAGCGCCGCTGAATGACGTCATCATTCAGCGGCCGGCTGTGGCAGAGAGCGCGGACGCTGAACAGGTAAGACGTCTCTGTGTGTGTCTCTGTGTGTATGTAGTGCGGTGCTTGTGTGTGTGTGTGTGTGTGTGTGTATGTTGTGTAGTTGTATGTGAGAGAGTGCTTGTGCTGTCTGTGTGTGATGATGGGCAGGCATTGATGATAATGGGGAGGCATTGATGATAATGGGCAGGCATTGATGATAATGGGGAGGCATTGATGATGGGGAGAAGATGATGATAATGGGCAGGCATTGCTGATAATGGGCAGGCATGATGATATGAGCATGATGATAATGGGCATGTGATAAGGAGCATTGATGATAATGGGGAGGCATTGATGATAATGGGGAGGCAATGATGATAATGGGGAGGATATGATAATGGGCAGGCATTGATGATGGGGAGGAAATGATGATGATGGGGAGGCCATGATGATAATGGGCAGGCATTGATGATAATGGGGAGGCCATGATGATAATGGGCAGGCATGATGATAATGGGAGGCATGATGATGATGGGGAGGATAGTAAAGGCAGGCATTGATGATGGGGAGGGAGATGAGGAGGGCCATGATGATAATGGGCAGGCATTGATGATGGGGAGGAGATGATGATGATGGGCAGGCAATGATGATGATGGGCAGGCATTGATGATAATGGGAGGCAATTGATGATAAGGAGGCAATGATGATGATAGGAGGAAATCATGATGATAATGGGGAGTCTTTCCACAGAGCTCTTTCCTGAGCCGTAACAGTGCAGAACGCAGTACAGCGCAGAGGAGAGCTCCATATTTTGTATGGAGCATTATATGGGGACCAGTATCCTGTATGGAGCATTATATGGGGACCATATCCTGTATGGAGCATTATATTGGGTCCAGTATTCTGTATGGAGCATTATATGGAGACCAGTATCCTGTATGGAGCATTATATGGGGACCAGTATCCTGTATAGAGCATTATATTGGGTCCAGTATTCTGTATGGAGCATTATATGGGGGGTGACATCCTGCATGGGGTATTATATGGGTGATGAGGGGGAGACTGTGGTGCCCATAATATTGTATGGAGGACTGTACTGTCCAGTCTGTACTGTGCGCTGTGAGGATTTGG
Organism: Oophaga sylvatica; assembly: GCA_033576555.1. Taxonomy (NCBI): domain Eukaryota; kingdom Metazoa; phylum Chordata; class Amphibia; order Anura; family Dendrobatidae; genus Oophaga; species Oophaga sylvatica. The sequence goes on along the minus strand of JARQOD010000007.1, from coordinate 53,458,495 downwards.
CGGTTTTTGAGCTATTGTACAATTTACAATAGATATCACTCATGTAATGGAAGAAGTGAAGTATTTGGCATTGTACTATACCCATATTTCTCTGCAGTATCTGTGCATCATGAATCGTGGTCTGTGTTAAAGGGTCCCACTGAGGCTCTTTCGCCCGGGGCCCATAAAAACCTGGAGCCGGCCCTGGCAGGAACAGTGGTGAAATTAATTTTCGTCTTACCTGCATTCCATCCCAAACAAATATATCACACCCATCATGTACGCCAACACTCACAAGATTCTGCTCAGCGTCTAAAAATAAAAAAAAATGTAAATACAAGGAATAAGGTTTTCTTTTAACAACAAATGCAAAGTCTTAACATGTGAATTGAGGCTGGACACAGGAATCAGATGAAAAATCCAGAGAATTGGGAAAATAAACTTGCTGTCTCCAAAATAAATGGGTGCAATAAAGCAACCTAGAGACATGGTGGCCATCACCTCATATAATATTTGACATGGTGAAGAATTCTCACAGCCAATTATACAGGTGATTTATTATCCGGTTTTCACATTGTATTTTATTTTAATTACCTACCGCATAGATCCTGGAAGACATGTAACCCTGCAGGCAGAAGTTTTGCAATGCTCAGAACATGTCCTTCTACCGATGGATCCAAAAGCTTTAACAAATAAGACGACAAGTGTTAAAACATTGAATAGAGAGAACAACACACTTAGGGAGAAGACGTGTTTTTTTAGAATTATAAAATTAATTTATAATGAAGTTTTTGGGAGTCAGAAATTCACAATGTGCTGTAAAAATGCATGTGAAAAACGGTGTTGATTAGACAGCAGAACAGAGCAGATTTTATTCAGCTTGAAATGTATTCCAACTTGCCATATTTCACTTACATTAATACAAGTCCATATTAATATCTGCAGGCTCCCCATGGGTTTTAAATAGGTTTCTCTGGGGCCGATTCATTAAGATCGATGCTCTATACGCCAGTCTTAATGAAGGGCTCGCTAGAGTATGATGCACCAAATTCATTGAGGTGAACGCCACGTAATGAATTCAGTGCATCTTCTCTGTGACTGGAGTAAGAAACGCCGGCGATTTTGCTAAATTTGATGGGCGGGTGAAGCCACGCCCCATCCTGTACTGGCTCCTCCCCAGCAGAGCCGCTTTCATGTGAAAGCGGAAAAAGTCACAACACTTTTGCACAACTTCTGACTTTTCAAAGAATTTTAAGGCAGTTTTCTGGTGTAAATATTCTATGAATTGGCCCCTATGTGCTAGTGCTTATGGGTGATTTTCCACACGGATCACCGGAAAAAAGAAATGAAAAAATGATAGCATGCGTTGGTCTAGTCCAAGTTAAAGACTACGAAGGAAATCCACAAAGGAAAAAAGATGGAAGGAAGAGGAAAGAATTTCAAAATGTTGAACACACACAATTCAACATATACTGATAAGTAATAATAATATTACCTGGAAAACAGTTTGCCTCAAGTCTCCTACGTTTCCTCGGCGGTCCACGCTGATTTCAAGGGTACCGTCTCCTATGGAAGTCACTAGATGTAGAGCACCATTATCCAAGCGGTAGCAGGATGACAAGTGGAGACGCAGACTCACAAAATAGTCTTTCCTGTCAGATTCTAATCTGAATGGACACAAAATATTATCAAATACGCTTTTGCAACCAATTCATCAAGTATTTTCAAGCAGTTTTTAAGTGGTAAAAAGTCGTAATTGTTTTGAACATCATGTAAAACTGATGCAAGTCTATAGGATAGGCCATTGAAGGGAATCTGTCCGCAGGCTGAGACCTTGATTCCAGCGACGTGTCACTTATTAGACTTTGCGCTATAGTGTAAAACCAATCAGAGTTTTATCAGCAGGAGATTATTACGGCCTGACTAGGTCTTATGTGCAACGCAGTCCAACTAATCAGTGTAACCCCGCCCCCACTACTGATTGGCAGCTTGCTGACAATGTAAAACAGAAGGTGCCAATCATGGGTGTAGGTGGGGTTATGCACAGCTCAGTATTCTTACCACTGCAAAATCTATAGCAGAGAAAACAGGGATTCTATCAAAAGTGCACCAAGCAGCCCAGTAAGTGACACATTGCTGGAATCAGGGTCTCTGCCTCTACAACATGCTGCTCTAAAAATTACATAGCAAAAACATGCTAACAGATTCCCTTTAAAATTAGACTGATGGGTCACTGACCATCAATACCATTGCCAATCAGCTGTTTGAAGGGGCCGCAGCACTTAAAGCTACAAGCAGTTCAGTCCCACTCAAGTGAAGGAGACGGAGCTGTAATAACAGACATAGCCTCTACTAAGATGTTTGGAGCTGTGCCTGCTAAACGATGAAGGGAGAGCAATGCTCACTGGTGAGCCACAGACTTAAAATAGGGCATTATCAGGAGTGCAAGTAGTCAGCTCCTCCCCGATCTCATTCTGATGGCCAAACCTATCATAAGTCATGTCCATCTCTTGTAAATACTGAATGAAGAAACAACAGTCATGTCTGACCATGCTGCTCCATTCATTCCTGGCCCTTCAGTCCTGCGGTCTGTGTCATGGACTACATTTTTCACAATCCAGAAATTGAACGATGAAGGTTAGGCCTTATGTGTTAACTGCTCAAAACACGAGAGCCTGTATAAAACTAAAATCTTCCGTCCTGATGGTGAGCGCTTCGATTGTATCATGTACTGTAGATAATCAGAGTAAGAATACGCCAAAAAAAACAAAAAAAACATCCTATTGCAGGTGATGCACTGACTTTAAAGGGGTTGGTCACTTTATCATCTTTGGTAAAGAGAGGGGGGCTGGCTTAGCTGAGGAACTGCCAGACAGACCCCTTTACAAACTTGACCAACATAGTGGAGGAGATCCATGCAGATGAGGAGTTTCTCAACCCCGTGAAGGACGCTAAAATATCAACGTTGTAATTAAAGTATGTCAGTAAGTTTCATCAATTTTTTTCATGAAATGCGTTATTACAACAATTTTTTTTACGTAACTGGAGAAACCTTTAATCTATTTATCTAGAAATATGTCTACATATAAATGGAGATATAATCAATATTATACAAGTGAAGACAAATGGACAACTGGAAATGTGAACTTGCCTTTTCTGCTGCAGCTCCTCATTAGCTTGATCCATCTGGTACAGGAGGTGGTCTGGCACTCCATACCGAGCATTGCCTTTAGCTAGAAGAAATGGATATTTTCTATTATATATACTTATCCAGTATGATATGACACTATGTGAGAAGGCAAGTGACATGCTATATAGGGTATTACCCTTCTGTGGCCTCTTCAGTTGGCTCCTGCGGTAGAAGAGCATATACGCACTCTCTTTCCCCTGGAACTGTTTTTCAATGTCCTTTTCCTGGATGCCCTGTACTGACGAGTCATTGAAGTCGAACCAGTGACTGGAACTTCTTTGTGGAGGGGCCATTTTCCCTACATTACTTGGCTTACAACATTGTGGATCAGTGCCGTTCACCGAATGTGCCAAGCCAACAAGGGAACCGTCTGAGCTCAAGTGAAAAACCGAGGCATGGTTTTGCAGGAACTAGAAATAAGAGCGCAAAACAAAACACTCGAAAATCTGGAAAATTACAACATTTCATGTTGCTAAATAGAACTGGCCTAGCTGAGCTTTTGCTTTAAAGGGATTCAACATTTTTTGTAGAAAATCTAGGATGATCTCGAAAGTATTTGATGCCAGCGACCCGCCACCCTGGCAGTGAAAAGTGACTATACGTTTGTCATACATAGTCACCCTACCTGGTGCCATGGATGTGCCTCTACCAGTCTCCGTTGCGGAGACTGGCATTTTGGGCAATATCAGTGACAATGGGAGCAGTAGTAAATCTGAACCATTCCTCCACACAAGAGGAAAGTCCAGACTCCCCACGGCATTCACCATGGCACTGCCACAACCATCTTGGATGACGTTGGACCATAATACATGACACATATATAGTCACTTTTTGGTGTGGAATGGAATGGCTCAGTGTACAATACCTTCTAGCTTTTCATGGAATTATTGTAAAGAAAATTTTAAAATGGGGTAAAGTAAAAAGCATTATATATAACGGTGGGTACACATTGCTCAAAATGGTAATGCTGGGTTCACACGTCCATGCTCAGATTGCAGTACCAGGTTCTGCCGATGGGTCCCCTAACCTGAACTTACGTAACTGATTCAGGTGAGACCAGTGGTCGGGTCGGGTATTGCAATCAAAGCACAGAATAGATGTCAGGACATAACCCGGTCCAACATGTTAAATTAATTTCAATTTCAGTAATTAAAATAAACTGGAAAAACCCACCTAAGCTGTCAATGTCCCACATATACTACCAAATACTCTACTAATGTGTTTTGGCATGGCGAATCAGAAGTCTCCATACATAGGAATGCTAAAGAACCACTTAATTCCCAATCGCCATTCCTTTGAAAACATATGGAGGCGTCTATCCCACTCAGAAAACCTGTATCAACAAGTCTAGTGCTTACCTGCATTGTCATGTGGGAATAAACCATTACTTATTTACTGCGGTCATTAAAGGGTTTTCGGGTTTTGGCAAACCCCTGCCCCCCCACTGCAGGTTGCTTTAAAAAAAGCAAACTGCGCTTTAATGAACCTCCTGGGATCCAACGCGGAGTCTCCGCTGCTGCTCCCGATGTCTGTTACTGTGTGTAGCATTGACATCACGTTGACAGTGATGCAACCAATAACAGAGCTCAGCGGTCGCGTCGTTAACTCAGGCAGCTTAATTATTGTCGGGACCCGGGGAGGGTGAGTAAAGCCCCATCTGTTTGTACGTCAGGTGGAGAGAGGTTTTCTGAACCCGGAAAACCCCTTTGAGTACTCCTACAAGTCTAAATCAATGGTCTATGGTCAAAGGACTTTGGATGCTACAGAATCCTGAAAACTAGGAGGCGAACTATTCCTTATGTTTTGGGATGTCTGAAGCACTTTGATAGCCAGGCAGGAAGAAATAATGAGTATAGGGTTGATATCATTATACAGATATAGACTGATGTATCTAACCTACCAAAAATCTGGATCCCTACACCATGACTATTCAATGCTTGTACCTTACGGAGAACTCCATGCTGCTTCCTGTAAGCCTTATTCCAGGAAGATCCGGTGTGCTCCAGTAACTTTTGACTCAGTTGATCCATAGGGACCATTTTATCAACCCCAGCCTAAGAAAAAGACAATATACTCTGCTCTGATTTTGTGGAAAGGTTTGTAAGGGGAAACAAAACATTTTCATCAAACGTAAAAAAAAACCTAAAAGCACTGATCCATGCAAACTGCTCATTAAGTGTATAACTTACAGATTGACATAAAACCTAATGGGAAATAAATATAAAAAGAGTCAAAACAACAGCATATCAAAAGGGTTAGAAATAAGAGATATCACTTTCTGTGCTTATTATTATTATTTTTAGAGCACCATAGATTCCATGGTGATGTACATGCAAAATACAAATGGGTCATTCCATAAATTGGAATTGCTTGGACTATGTTGTTTTAATACAATAAAAACAGTGCTTCTCGTCTGTTTAACAGAACAGATAATTTGGCAGTCTCATGATGGACAATTGCCTTTCCTTTTTTTGTAACGTAAGTTTTCAAGTAATAACACTGTATTTTGTAGTTAATTTTATTGTTGAAAAATCAAACTGTGTTGAAATCTATTGAGAATAGTTTAATGTTACAATATACATTCACTCATTTTTGTGGCTGCCTTCAAACAGTCTGTAGCCAGTTTTTGGCTTGTGACTGTAACGTAAGTTACCATGGAATGACCCAAATATAGAATACAGAGAACAAACTAACAATGACAGACTGGTACAGAGAGGAGATGACCCTTTCCCTTACGAGCTTACTTCTACAAGGAAGGAGACAGTAGGTTGAGGGGTTGCAGTAGTTCCGGCGGTGAGGTGGCAGGGGGTCATTGAAGGCTGTAAACGTTCTTGAAGATACGCGTTTCCAAGTTCCGTCTGAAGGTTCCGAATGTGGTGGATAATTGGAGATGTTGGGAAACAGAATTCCAGAGTATGAGGGATACTCAGGAGAAGTCTTGGAGGCGATTGGGTGAGGAGCGTATAAGTGTGGAGGAGAGAAGGAGGTCTTTAGGGGATCAGAGATTAAGTGTTGGAAGGGATCAGGAGATTAGTTCGGACATATACGGAGGAGACAGATTATGTACAGCTTTGTAGGTCAGTGTTAGTAGTTTGTACTGGATACTTTGGGGAATTGGTAGCCAGTGAAGGGATTTGCAGAGGATTGGTGAGGAGAAAGGTGGATTAGTCAAGCAAGGATGGACTGAAGAGGTTCAAGAGTGTTATCTGGGAGGCCAAAGAGAAAGATATTGCAGTAGTTTAGGTGGGAGATGAGGGAAGGCACTAACATTTTAGTAGACTGAGGAAAGGTCAGAATCTGGAAATATTTTTGAGCCAGAGGTGGCAGGAGGTGGCGAGAGCTTGGATGCACGGTTTGAAGGACAAGCCAGAGTCGAGGGTTACTCCGAGGCAGTGGACTTTTTGTACTGCGGAAAGGGTGGTGTCGTTAACTGTGATAGATAGATCAAGTAGGGTGGTTAGGTGGGATGGAGGAAAGATGAGGAGTTCAATTTTGTCCACATTGAGCTTTAGGAAGCAAGAGGAGTAGAAGGAGGATATGGCTGATAGACACTCTGGACAGCAGAGAGGTGACTTCTGGGCCAAAGACATAGATCTGAATGTCATCAGCGTATAGGTAGTACTGGAAGCCATGGGACTTTATGAGTTGTCCTTAACTAAAAGGTATAGATGGAGAAGAGTAGGGGTCCTGAGACAGAGCCTTGATAGACACAGAGAAATGGTGGGATGAGGAGATAGTGTGGGAGTGGAGTATGAGACGCTACATGTGCAAAGGGAGAGGTATTTGGTCTTTGATGCTGAGGGAAGAGAGTACGGTATTTGTAGTAGGAGAGAGAGTTCAACTGTGTCGAAGGCAGAAGACATGTCTAGAAGGAGGAGTGCAGAGAATAATCTGTTAGCTTTGATAGTGATTTGTTAGTAATTTTGGTCAAGATAGTTTCAGTAGAATGGTGGGGGCCAAAGGTCGTTAAAGAGTTAGATGAGAGGTAAGTTCAGAATGGACATGCTGTTCGAGTAGTTTGGAGACGAATGGGAGCAGGGATCGTTTTTTCAAGAGAGTTGTGATCATGTCATGCTTGAAAGCAAAAGGGAAGGTACCAGACGTTAGCGGTAGGTTGAAGAGGTGGGTTAGGGCCAGGAGAAGCGTGATGGTGAAGTTGGGGAGGAGGTGGGATGGGATGGGTTCGAGTGCACAAGTGGTGAAGTGCACTTTTGAGAGATGAATAAGCTCTCCTTCAGTGATGGTGGGGATAAAGGTTATGGGGGAGGGGCAGTGGCCTGATACACATAGGGGTTGGGGTGGGTAGTAAACATTTGCCTTGTTTGGTAGATCTTATTGTTGAAATGTTTGGCAAAGTCTTCTGCAAAGATGAGGGGAATGAGAAGATGCAGCGGAGGGTAGATGAGGGAGTTAAAAGGTGTTGAATAGCTGTTTGGGGTTGTGAGATAAAGAAGATGCTAGGGTGGTAAAGTAGTCTTGTTTAGCAGAGGTGAGGGCTAACTTGAATGTGAAAGTTGCTTGTTTGAATACAGTGAAGTCTTCCTGTGTGCTTTCTTCCAGCGCCGACCTACAACCCTGGACACTTGCCGAAGCTTTTTTGTGTGGTTGTTGTGCCAGTGTTGTCTATTGATTCATCGCACTCTGTCATGCATGAGAGGGGCGACTGAGTAAATATCTGATGATGCTTATACACCAAAGCAGGTAAAACGTCTAGTAGTTGGGAAATACAACATTGCAAGAAAAAAAGATGGTATGGAATGAAGTAATAGGGAAGTATGCACCTAGGCTGATAGCATTGGAGGAAAGCTGTGGATGTACATAGTCAAAGACAACTTGGCATTTGTAAGCTTAGTGACATTTTTAAAAGGCAATGTTTTGCATATTTCTCCAATTAAATTCAGTTGGTGTAATACAATAAGATTTTTTTTCCTAACCATTATTTTATATTTTTTACCATCTTATTGGGGCCAGCCATAATTGATCACACACTGTATTTTGTGCACAGACCATACAGCATGGTGGGTGTCCTGTATATGAAATGCTATAATAAGTACCAAATCAGAACTGACTAATACAGTCTCTGCGAAGTGATGGATTACAGCCTTCTTCCATTATGTTTTAGGGACTTTTTCTATCTACTTTAGAGGATTCCATCTAAAGCCCAGAAAAACAGATTTCAGGTGGAAGCACGACGAAGGCATTGGTTATAATCAGATGGATACCAGACAAGGGCATTGGTTGTTAATGAGGCATACGAAGTCTAATAATTGCAACTGCCTTTGATCTTTTTTTCCTGGGGGTGTCCGTCTTTAATGCTGGATACAATAGGGTAGTCTCCGATGCTGGAGCTATTAAGAGCTGATCAGTAGAATTGCCGAGCCACAGAACCAATCGGTAGATTAACAATATCATAGCCTCAATTTTAAATGCCTGGACAACCCTTTAACAAGGCCTCTAATAGTATATTAGAGCTGTAACTGATTAAATGACAATGTGATGCATCGCTCATTCTGTACAAATTTATACAACAAAGTTGTCAAGCACAAAATAATATGAAAACTCGAAGGAAAACTGATACGTTGTGCCTAGTATGGAATCTTAAGATGATGTACGTAGCTGGGATTCTTTCATTCTTTTAAAAGGCTGCCCACTACTGGACAATCTCTTCCTAAACACTAAAGATAAATAAAAACAAAAAAACCTCATCATCCAAACCTAAGCCATTCCAGTGATGTCTGCACAGTGTCTGTCGACGTTCACTGACCTGCAGCCACTGATAAGCTGCAGCCCTTTAGTATTCCATCAGAGCGGAAGACCCTTTTGTTTTTACGTCTTGGCTTGAATGGTCAAAACAGGGATTTTTGTGTGTACTCACCGTAAAATCCTTTTCTCCGAGCCAATCATTGGGGGACACAGGACCATGGGTGTTATGCTGCTGCCACTAGGAGGACACTAAGCAAATACACAAAAAAAAAAGTTAACTACTCCTTCTGCAGTATACACCCTCTGCTGGCTCTAACCTGAACCAGTTCGGTGCCAAAGCAGTAGGAGCTCACAAACATAAATGCAATATGCCAAAATCAACACTGGCTACAAGCCAATAGGCTAACAGGGCGGGTGCTGTGTCCCCAATGATTGGCTCAGAGAACAGGATTTTACGGTGAGTACACACAAAAATCCCTGTTTCTCCATCGCCTCATTGGGGGACACAGGACATGGGACGTCCTAAAGCAGTCCCTGGGTGGGAAAACATCACATGTGAGACCTCATGCACCCAATGCCTAAAAGGCTAATTGAATAGAAGGCAGCCTACAGATGCGAAACTGCCGTGTGCAAAATCTGTCTGCCAAGGGCCGCATCTGAAAAGGCTAAAACATGAATGTTGTAATGCTTAGCAAACGTGTGCAGACTGGACCAAGTCGCAGCCCTGCACACTTGCTGAGCGGAAGCCTTGTGCCGAATGACCCAGGAAGCCCCACTGACCGAGTGGAGTGAGTCTTAATCCCCGCCGGGATAGGCTGACCTTTGACACGGTAAGCTTCTTGGATCGCTGAACGAATCCATCTGGCAATTGTGGCCTTGGAAGCAGGCAGACCTTTCCGTTGTCCCTCCAGAAGCACAAACAGGGCATCAGATCTGCGAAAAGGCGCAGTTCTGGAAATGTACTTTCTGAGGGCCCTAACCAAGTCCAAGGTGGGAAGAGCTTTCTCAGTACGATGGACCGAGGCCGGGCAGAACGAGGCAGAACTATGTCTTTGTTCAGATGAAAGGCCGAGACGACCTTAGGCAAAAAGGACGGAGACGTCCTAAGCACCACCTTGTCCTGGTGGAAGATCAAAAACGAAGGTTTGCAAGACAAAGCTGCCAGCTCCGAGACCCGTCTGATGGACGTTATTGCCACAAGAAAGGCAACTTTCCACGAAAGGAGAGAGAAGCATCCAGTATGGGCTTGAAGGGCATTTCTTGTAAGGCACTGAGAACCAAATTAAGGTCCCAAGGCTCCAAGGGCATCTTGTACGGAGGAACAAGGTGCGACGCTCCCTGTATGAAGGTCTTAACCTGTGGCTTGAAAGCTATACTTCGTTGGAAAAGGACGGATAGAGCTGAAATTTGGCCTTTGAGAGAGGCCAGCGCTAGGCCTGAGTCTAATCCTGTCTGAAGCAATTCCAAAATGGAGATAGTGGAAAACACCAACGGAGACCGACCCTTCTCTTTACATCATGAGAAGAACGTTTTCCAAACACGATGATAAACTCGCATGGAAACGGGTTTTCTAGCATTGATCATGGTAGAGACCACTCGCCTCGAGAATCCAGCTTGAGCTAGGATCCAGGATTTAATGGCCAGGCCGTTAAACTCAGCACTGTCGAGTTCTGGTGGTAAATGGGTCACTGGGAGAGAAGGTCTGGACGGTCTGGTAACCGCCAAGGGACGTGGATATCTAGATGTACTAGCTCCGCATACCACGCTCGGCGTGGCCAGTCCGGAGCGACGAGGATAACTGGAATGCCCTCCGCCTTGATCTTTCGGATGACCCGTGGGATCAGCGGAAGTGGAGGAAAGATGTAGGGGAGACGGAATTGACTCCATGGCAGGAGTAGCGCATCCGAGGCGAAGGCTAATGGGTCGCGCAACCGGGCTACAAATGTTGGAACCTTGGCGTTCGTCCTGGACGCCATGAGGTCCACATCCGGAGTGCCCCAACGCTGGCAAATCTGAAGGAAGACTTCCGGATGAAGAGACCACTCTCCGGAAGCTATGCCCTGGCGACTGAGAAAGTCCGCCGCCCAATTCTCTACTCCTGGAATGTGAACTGCAGAGATGAGTGAGTGATTTGTCTCGGCCCATCGCAGGATGTGCGTCACTTCGAGCATCGCTCGTCTGCTTCGTGTGCCTTCCTGGCGATTGATGTATGCCAGGGCCGTGTCATTGTCTTATTGGATCCGAATGGGACACCCTGCTAAGAGGTGATGGAAGTGGCGAAGAGCTAGCCATATCGCACAGATCTCGAGGACATTGATTGGGAGGTTGGCTTCCTGAGTAGACCAAAGTCCCTGAGCCGTGTGGTGACGAAAGATCGCTCCCCATCCGAGGAAACTGGCGTCTGTGGTCACTACTAGCCAGTGTACAGGGAGGAAGGACCTTCCCTGATCCAGGGACGATGTTACCGTCCACCATTTGAGAGACTGTCTGATCCTGGTTGTCAGACAGAAGAGGTGACTCAGGGAGGCTGGATTCTTGTCCCAGGCTGAGATTAACGCCTGTTGGAGGGGACGGAGGTGAAATTGGGCAAAAGGCACTGCCTCGATGGATGCTACCATCTTCCCCAGGACCTGCATGGCGAACCGCAGGGAGTGAGACCTGGCAAGAATTAGCAACTTGACTCCTCGAGATAGAGAGGATATCTTTTCCGGAGGGAGAAATACCAAGCCTCGGGAAGTGTCCAGAATCATTCCCAAAATGGGAATTTGTTGGGATGGGAGTGGGAAAGATTTTTCTAGGTTCACTAGCCACCCTAGGCGAGAAATAGTGTCGACGGCGACACTGACACTCTCTGCACAAGCCCAATAGGACGGGCCCTTGAGAGAAGATCGTCCAGGTAGGGTAGAATCACCACGCCCCAAGAGTGTAGGATGGACATGACAGCCGCCATGACCTTTGTGAACACTCTGGGGGCAGTGGCGAGCCCGAAGGGAAGAGCAGTGAATTGAAAGTGTTAGTCTCCGATCGCGAAGCGTAGAAATCTTTGGTGACTTAAGATCGGAATGTGGATATGCGTCTTTGATGTCGATGGACGCAAGGTATTCTCCTTTTTCCAGAGAGGCGACGACTCAACAGGAGAGATTCCATCCTGAAGTGACGTATTGTGACAAACTTGTTCAGCAGTTTTAGATCTGGGATGGGGCGCATGGTTCCGTCTTTTTTTGGAACCACGAAGAGATTAGAGTAAAAACCCTTGAACCTTTCCGTGTGAGGAACTGGAACGATGACTGCGCTTTTGCGGAGGACCTGTATGGCCTGATAGAAAGGGGCTGCAAGCGCCCTGGTCCTTGGAAGACGAGACTGAAAGAACCGCGTTGGCGGTGCGGACTGAAATTCGATCTTGTGTACGAAAGAGACGAGGTCTCTGACCCATTGGTCGTGAACGACCGCGAGCCAGACTTGACGAAACAAGAGAAGATGTCCGCCTACCCTGTCTGTGTCCCCCGGACACAGCAAGGAGTCATTGGGCAGAAAACCTGCGGGACGGGGTGCCCCTAGGTCTGGACCGTGGAGATCTGTTTTTCCAGCCGTTAGATGATTTGAAGGAAGGAAGGAAGGGAACCCCTGTCCATGCGTGGGGGACGGGTAGAGCCCGCGGAGGCTGCTGAGGAAGACCAGTTTGAGTAACCGCGAAAAGGTCGGGAGCGAACCTGAGATTGGTTCCGAAAGGGCCGAGTAGCTTTACGTTGAGGGAGAAATTTACTTTTCCCCCAGTAGCATCCGAGATAATCTGATCTAGTTTCTCTCCGAATAAGCGCCCGCTTTGATATGGCAAAGAAGTCAAGGATTTCTTTGAAGCGGAGTCTGCTCACCATTCTCAGAGCCAGAGGGCTCTTCTGATGGTAACTGCGTTTGCGGCTGCCTGTGCAGCGCAATTCGCCGCATCTAAGGATGCGTGGATAACGTAATCCCAGGCCCGGGCGATCTGGAAGGCTAGACTTGAGACCTCGGGAGGAAGGCCATTGTCCCGACTGATTCAGCTAGGGCCTCAGCCCAGGCTACTATCGCTCTGACTACCTAAGTGGTGGCAAAGAAAGGGAAAAGAGATGCTCCGGCAGACTCGAAGACTGACCTCGCCTGATTGTCAATCTGGCGATCAGTGAGATTCTTGATGGAAGATCCGTCAGACAGAGAGAGGAGAGTTTTTGAAGCAAGCCTCGATATGGGTGGGTCCACGGCAGGGGACTCGGTCCACTCTTTGTTTAGAGCAGATGCGAAGGAATACCGCGTCTCTAACGGCTTTTGGCCCATGAATCGCTTATCCGGGCAACTTCTATGTCTTTGCACGATGTCCGTAAATTCGGGATGGTTAGCAAAAGCCTTGTGAGAGAGTTTAGTTCTTTTAAAAGACATGGGGTGGTCCGTATTGGATCCAGGTTCCTCGTCTAGTTTGAGGACCTGATTAACTGCCTCAATGAGAGAATCTATGGATTCTTGGAACTCAGGGGAGTCCGGGTCTGCGGCTACATCTGACTCATATTCAGATTCGTGTTCGCTGTGAGCCCCTGGTGAGGGAGAGCGAGAATCAGAGTTAGTGGATACAGAGGCATCTGAGTTCCACGGAGACAGTTCGCGGGCACGTTTCCTAGAAGAATGTGCGGTCTGTGACGCCATCCGGGCCCTGTCTGAGGAAGCCTCTCGTGTGGCTAGGGGGCCGTCTAGAGAAGGTACGGAGATGCCGTGGCTTGAGGAGGAATCACGAAAGGATTCTAAGGCCTTAGTAAGAGAGTCCATGGACTGGGCCAAGGAATTAGCCCAAGCAGGAGGGCTGGCATCACTGTGCACGACAGTAGCGGGGGGCTCCTGAGAGCGTTAGGCTTCGCAGGCTATGCAAAGAGGGTTAGGGGTTCTCCGAGGCAGGGAGACGTTGCATGCGGTACATGAGGCATGTGTGACTTTTCCGCCTTTTTAGCATCTTTTGACTGAGACATATTGCCGAAGTTTGAACGGAGCTACATGTGACTGCTAGCGGACCACAGTGGAGTAGTTGAAGTACCTGCAGCGGAGGGTTTAAGGGTGTGTGCAGGGAATGGGTTAAGCAGCTTATGCCAATTTACCCAGGTCCTGTGTCCGTGCCCCCAGAGAAAAGCTTGCAGAAAATGGCGCTTCCTCCTCTTCCTGAGGTTGCAACACGCCTGGAAGTGCAGGCCGAGAAAGAAAACTGGCGCTTCTCGTTTGCAGTGAGAAAGTAGGAAAGGGCGGAGTAGAGGCCGGGGAGGGGGCATATCACTTCCTCCTGTGCCAGGCACCGGCTCTGGAAGACCATAGAGCGTCTAAAAAGGGGGCAGAGATAGGCGAAAGGGAGGGTTTAGGTCTAGCATGGCCAGAAGCCGGGGACTAAATTAGGGGCCGCGGCAACGGCCGCGACTGTTCTGGACCGCCTGAACGGCCGCTGAGTGGGATAAGGAAGCGGTTGCCTGGCAACCACTAAGGACTAAGTCCAGGAGCACGGACACTAACGCCGAACCCTAAGAAGGGAGAGAAGCCCTCCCCCCCGCTGATGTACTCACTGTGCATGTCCAATAAGAGATGTAGCAGAGTTGCGTAGCCCAAAGGAGGATCTGATCCACTCCTTTCTTCCTCAATCCACCATCCCTTTGATAGGGAGGTGGAGAGGGCTCTTGCCTCCTGGCACCAGCTGCCTTCACGCAGTGGTGGTGCAGTGGGGTCCCTGTAGATGTCCTAGGACTGTAGCGGGCTGAAGGCCTGGCTCCGGAAGGGAGTACGTGGGGGCGACACCCCATGTTCCCGTCCGTTGTCGGTGTGGGGAGATCGGACCCATGAAAGGATCCGTCGCCCCTAGTGAGAGCACAGGCATCTGTAAAGGTTTCAGGAGGGGGTACGGGGAGGCGACACTCCGCGTTCCCGCCTGTTGATGATTTTTGGGAGATTAGGACCTTGAAAGGCCCTGTCGCCCGATGCATCTTGTGACAAAGTAAAAAAGTAAAAAATAAAATAACAAAGTTGGGGTCTGAAGTCAGACCCTAGTACCTCCTACAGACACTAAGCAAGAACTGGTACAGGTTAGAGCCAGCAGAGGGTGTTGTAAGGTTTCACTCACTCGGCTGCTTCAGAGGTAATCAGGAGACACTTTTCTTATGCAAAAAATCCTTAGGTTTATTGCATCATAAACCATATGGTAACATACAATACACTCTTCAATGCTTCAGCTCCTGCCTGGAGCCTCACTCTTCAGTCACAGAGACCTCTCTGTAAAGTCCTGCCTTGGACACATGGAAGCCTGTCCACACTGGCAGACTCCCACACACTCTCTCACAGGTGCAAAACAAACTCCATTACATAGGTGTAACCCCACCCATAGGTGAGGTCAGGATCACATGGTTAGGTCACCTGATCATGACCTCATCACAGGTCCTTTTGATACACATAACATAGGTGAGGTCAGGATCACATGGTTAGGTCACCTGATCATGACCTCATCACAGGTCCTTCACCACAACACAAACCATGCTTCCATGCATACCTCGAGGAGCATACACAGTGCCCCCTAGCTGCATCAGGTGTCACTACACCACATACCTCCCCCCTCTTTTCAAACTTGTGGGGTTGAACACTTATTACCCGACCAGAGATCCTTCTTGGTCGTCTCTGCCAGTCAAACCGTCAGGCTAAGTCGGGCCCTCTGTCAGACCACCCGCCTCCCCAGCGGTCAGTACGGCGTCGCAATTCACTTGCACCCATACGTCCTGTCTGGTCTGCGTCCTTTTCATTTTTTCCACTATAGGTTCTCCTGCTTAAGTCACTCATCACTAAGCTAACTGAAGCATCACTACTTCTATCTCTTCTTCTCTCAATACCACGGGTTGAAGGTGGAGGCCATCTTCTTTCTATTTTCTGCAGGTTCCTGTTGACCTGGTCCCTCTCAAGTCGTAGTTGCTCTACTTCTCTCAGGTAGGACACACGATACTCCAGGAGCATCCGGATATTCCCAAGGCTCTCCCTGGATCCGACAACGAGGAACGGAACCATCCCGTCTTCACCCACGACCTGGACTTCGTCATCAGCCGGAATCCTGACTCTCGTCACACCGGACTTATTCACCATCTCCTGCATCATTTTCCCAAGTCTTCCGATGACTTTCTTCACCAGACCTCTGGGCACTTGAATGATGTCCTCCATTAATCCAAGTGGACTTTGAGCCTTTCTTGCTTGCTCCAAACGTCGAGTGGCTTCGTGATTTCTCAACAGGATCAGTTGCTTTGTGCGGAGACAATGTAGGTGCATGTCTCTCAGGACAGCCACTCGCTTCAGTGTGACTTCCTTAGTCGACAGTATGACTAACTGTTTCATCTCTGGCACCCAGTTCACACTACATGCTTCTACCGCTTTTCTAAAGGCCTCATGTACATCCTCACTGGCACAAGCTTCTTGCATGTCTTCGGGTACCTCTATCATACACTTGAAAAGCGATGTCTCCTTTTCCTGAACATGCTGTTGGACCTCCTCCTCCTGAGCATCAGCGCAGTTCTCCAAGACCTCAGCATTTCTTGTGTGGCCATCTGTGTGGCACTTTGCTTGCTGTACTTCGTCTCCCGTGGATTTCTGGAGCTGGGCATTAGTCTCTTTCTCCATCTTGAGCTTACGAAGAACTTTATCTCGCTCCTCTGCCAAGCCGCGACACTCATCCTCCCTCCGGAGAAGTTCCTGCTGATGCTTCTCCTGGGCCTCTCTGAGCACCTCCATATCTTTCCATAGGGCCTTGTTCATACTATGACACGCTGACAGATGATCTCTGAGCTTAGAGACTTCCTTCTCCAGCTCCTCCATTCTGTGCTCAATTATTCGTCTCAGGACCCTTTCTTGCTCAACTGCCTCTTTTACTGTTTCTTTCAACAGCTCTACCTCCGGTACCCTGGAGCCTTCATCATACTGAGCCATTTCACCCTTTCCGGGCATTGCAGATGTGGATCTACTACAGGTCTGTTCTACCTCCAGCCCTACCTCTGTGCTGGGATTTGTCAGAGATAACGTGGCCTCTTTATCAAGGACAGTAACCTGACCGGTACCTGACCCTGACTCTTCCTCATTATTTCTCTTCTTACTAGAGGCTGTAGCCTGTCCCGCCTTTCCGCGGCCCCTGCGGCGAGAGGAAGATCTACCATTTTTACTTGGCTCCACCTTACTGCACTCGCTTTCCCTTGCGGTCGAGTCACAGTCTGCACAGGAGTCACTCCCACTCCCCCTGTCATCCTGGAACAGCACGTCCTCACCTAGACAGGTGTCAGACCCCTGCGCTAGAGCTAAACCGTTTCCCACGGTCACACGTCTCGTCACCTCCAAGTCCCCGAGTTGGTCTGACCCACACTTTCTTCTGGTCACCTGGGGCTCGGGACTATCGCTATTAGGGTTTACCTCCTTTTCACACTTCACACGGCAAGGAACCACTACAGCCGCCTGCTGTCATGGGGCTCCCTCCTCTAAACAACAACACACTTTATCAAGTTCCCATGCATTTTCAAAAAATACAAAGTCCCGTGCCCTCTCATAGGGGTACAATACGTTCGGTGGTATACCGCCATCTTGATCCTCGACACTTGTGGACATCTCAAGCGTCACCCTGTCTACCAAATAGTCCACAATGAGCCCGTGGATGCAGCACACCTGGACCTTTTTCTCGGTCAGACAGAGAACTAGCGGAGTTCCTTTCAGAGTCACCTGACTCTTTGAGTCCAACTGTCCAGAGACTCCTTCCCTATGTAACATTACCGTACACACCTGTGGGCTGTTATCAAACGGGAAGTCTATGCCACATGCGGAATACGTATAACACCCACACCGCTGTTCCTCAGATATGTCCACTTAGGAAACCGGTGCCACCCCCTTTTGGGACTCCGCCCCCTTTCGGGCCACTTTACTGATTTTTGGGCTACCACCCCTTTTGAGACTCCACCCCCTTTCGGGCCACAATCCCAATTTGGGTTACTGCCCCCTTTTGGGACTCCACCCCCTTTTGGGTAACCATCCCTGTTTTGGGTTGCCGCCCCCCTTTTGGGACACCACCCATCACTGGGGTACACACCACGGCTCCCACAGGCCCCAGTCCACACAGTACCCTCAGACAGTGTCTTCCACCCAGGGCGTGTACTGGCCCTTTAAGAGTCCGTGTGCCTCGGTTCACACTGTCCTCTTTACCACACCAGCTCCTGGTGGTACTGCTACCGCTTCCGTTGCAGCCACCAACAACCAGCACCTCCAGATGCTACTCCCAAGCTGCTGTGGCTGCCACTGCAGCTCCGGCTGCTGCAGAACCTCTTGCTGCAACAGTCACTGAAGCTCTTGCCATCACAAGTCTCTGCACGCTGCGCGTCTTGCCGCTTGTCACCTTCATGACTCCTCCGAGCCACAGCAAACACCTCACACGTGTTTCCAGAAAAAAAAACAGTTTCTCACTGACCCGTCAGCACAACACAGACTCCTGTCTGTTACACTCTCAGCCAGAGAGATTTTCCGGACACCTCTTCTCGCTATATCCCACAAAGGAAAAAACAGTCTCACTGACCCGTCAGTACACCACAGACTCCTGTCTGTTACCTGTTGGCCACGCAGGTTTCCGGACACCTCCTCTGAGGTATCCTCTCAGCATGCTTTTTGCTTACTTCTCAATGACCCCGGTCACATAACACAGACTCCTGTCTGTCACCACTGCTTAACAGTTTCTTCAGATACCTCTTATCTTCAGAGGCACCACATACAAACATCAATGCACAGTTTATTCATGACCACTGGTCACACTCACGGTTTTCACAGACCGTCCGATCCTCCTCTGGTTCCTGATTCCCAGTCCTGGAACATGTGCTCCTTGGGTCGCTGCCAGCATTCCATCCACCAATTGTAAGGTTTCACTCACTCGGCTGCTTCAGAGGTAATCAGGAGACACTTTTCTTATGCAAAAAGTCCTTAGGTTTATTGCATCATAAACCATATGGTAACATACAATACACTCTTCAATGCTTCAGCTCCTGCCTGGAGCCTTACTCTTCAGTCACAGAGACCTCTCTGTAATGTCCTGCCTTGGACACATGGAAGCCTGTCCACACTGGCAGACTCCCACACACTCTCTCACAGGTGCAAAACAAACTCCATTACATAGGTGTAACCCCACCCATAGGTGAGGTCAGGATCACATGGTTAGGTCACCTGATCATGACCACATCACAGGTCCTTCACCACAACACAAACCATGCCTCCATGCATACCTCGAGGAGCATACACAGTGCCCCCTAGCTGCATCAGGTGTCACTACACCACAGTGTATACTGCAGAAGGAGGAGTTAACTTTTTTGTGTATTTGCTTAGTGCCCTCCTAGTGGCAGTAGCATAACACCCATGGTCCTGTGCTTCCCAATGAGGTGATGGAGAAAATGACTTAGCAATATAATTCTTCAGGTCAGTATGACTAGAGCATTACCAAAAGTTGCACACAATTTTTTTAAAATTATTTTAGTGGTTTAAAAAAAAATTCAGAGCTTTGCATTAAAAATATAAATTTGTTTTTATTGATACTCTGACACGCATAACTTTTTTTATTGATACACTTGTCGCTCTGTTGACCGCAGCATCTAAATGGTTAAAAAGCAGCAATCTAGCAGCAACCTAGTCGCTGCTGTTACAGACAGATGCCAGCTGTGTAACACAGCGCCTGAGCTCGCTCTATCCCTTATGGATAAACAGTTACATCCATTTGTGTAAAGTTCCTTTCTGTTTTTTTTTTTTTCTTAAAAAAACAAAGTAAAAGATTACATATTACTGGAAAAGCAGCCGTCTTCTGATTTTTATTAGTGTAAGTACCGTACCTCTGCAATAACAGCAGCAAGGATAGCAGCGGGGCAGTCTTGTTCATCCCCCATATCTCCCCCTTTTTTGCTTTTTTTCTCTTCCTGTGTAGAAATAAGTGGGAATAATTGCAATCAATTATAAAACTAGTTGTTCTTATGCATCTTTCTGTCTCTCTGCTCAATGACAAGTGGGCGGTCCTTCAGTTTTGCCCATGTGACCCCTGTAAACTATATTTCCCGAGATCTTGGTGCCGAGAACTCCATCTGCGCATGCGCTGCCCCCGGCAGCCATTTTCCCGGAGTCCACCGCATAGGAAACCATGGAACTGCGGGGCTCTGGCCTTTCACAAAGTATCGGCAAAGCTCACCGAGCACCGGACACTCCTGCAGCACCGGACACCTGCAGCGGCGCACTGCACATCGAAATACCCCCTCACCCAGCCTGCGGTCTGCAGCAACGCTCCACTCTTTCCTCCTCCAGCCAGGACCCTGCTCCACCGCAGCTGGTAACGTATATCTGCATTATAAGACGCAGCCCCATTTTCCCCCCAAATTTGGGAGAAAAAAAGTGCATCTTATAATCCGAAAATAAGGTATATCATTACATTAAAAATTTTAATTTATTTACCTCACAGCTCCAGTGTCCCAGCTCATCTACGTCCCGAATATATGCATGATAATGGCCACCATAACATCCTCCCTTATGTATGATGACTGAGAACAGCTCATACATTTGCACTGAACCCTCTAAGTGATTCTGCAAGAAAGAGGAGAGACGAGTGGCTGACAATGCAAATGGAAAGGAAACCTTAAGTAAGCCAAATATGAGCAAATTCCATAAAATCTGACAAACTGTATTTAAAACATTTAGAGCAGGTATTACCCATCACAGACATCTATGCTGGCACACAGAAAAACAGAATAAAGAGACTCCCATTCAAACCTGCTCACAAAATGGGCGGATGTTGAGGCGGTTAGGGAAAGTGTATCGCGAGGTTTCTTTATACCGCTCACACTTTGTGAAGTCGAAGTTGAACCTCAGAAGAGAAATTGTGAGGAAGGGCGGTAATTTTCCCAGTTTGGCAGACTGTAAAGATATAAAAACACAGAAATAAGTTGAAGCACAAATGAAAGCTTCTGATCGTAGACTAAACCCAGTCTGCAGTGATGCTCAATTTTATGAGTCATTAGTTTGACATGAGACAAATTTAAAAAGTTAACTAGAACTTGGACCATGGTTTTTCATATTTGGTGGGCACTTTAATTGCCTGTAGATCGATCAGGGTCAGGATACTGAGAACCCCACTGATCGCTAAATAGATCCCTGAACTGTGTGCAGCTTCAGTCTGAGCGCGCACACAGAGCAGAGTATAGATTCTATGCAAAACATAGGCTGCTAAGCTGTGTTTGTGTGTGTTCGGACAAGACGGTCTGCTGACGCTCCCGTCTGCTGAGGTGCACATTATTTGAGGGTCTATTGAGAAATCAATGAGAGTCCCGGGGTCCAGACCACTGATCTGCAGGCAATTAATGTCTCTGCCAAACATGAAAAAACACCAGCTTTAAAGTTTCGTTAATCTTTATTAAAAGTGTTGATTCTGTAAACTGGCTGAATTAAGGGAATCCTGAAAATCATATTGGTTATGGATGCGATTTCTGACTGGTCACTATAATAAGATAAATGGTAGAGATGAGCAAAAACATTCGCACTACCCTGGTATGGCTTCCAGTTTGGTCCTCCGTGACAACTGGACCAAGGCAGCGTTCATCCGGTCGCCCCTGGCGCTCACTAAGCTCAACAACGTTGTGAGGTCCAGTCACTACGCCGTAGGTGACGCCACGGGGGCATTGCAAATGGCAGAGGCACTCAGAATGAAGGACACATAATTGCCGGTGAAGAAGTGAACTCTACCCTGGTCCGGCTGCTATGGAGGAGAAACTGGATGCCAGTAACCAGTCTAGTTACTCACTCAATATAAAAGTGAAAAAGATAATGCCATATGTTTGCTGTGACAGCAGTAGAGGGGAATGTAATAAGTCGCGATTACCTTGGTAGCTGGGACAAGTTTGTCACAGGCTCCACAGCGGTACAGGTTGTCTCCATCAAACATTTCTTCTTCCACATACAAGCTGCATAAAGATTCCTCTAAACTGCTCATGTCCTTCACAGCTAATGTAAGATCGAGGAAGTCTTCCTGTATAAATAAAAAAATTAATGCAGCAATAAAGAGAACCAGGTACATATTTACCCAAATTGTTACATTACTAACTATATCAATGATGTGTGACAAGGTTGGCAGCCCTTTTCGTCTGCTACATAATCCCACAAGGTTCGGAGACAAGACTTAGGATGCATTATTCCCCTGTATATAATGAATAGACAAAGCACTAGACTCGAGTACCTGTAGACCAAGTTCTTTTACTACAGAACCTGTCCAATTTTAATATATACATATTAGCCAATATTCTTAAAGTGATTAACCACTTGATATTTATGTTAGCTGATGAGTTGGGGACACTATTCTGTGGTACTAAAATAAAACTATGACAGATTCTTGATATAACACGAGATATTTGCCATCTCATCTCCACCAACGCGTTTTTTAATTATTGTGATAAAGGAGATATCAAAAGATTTAATCGACTGAGAGTACTATGCATCACATGTACGTTTGTATGACTAACAGCGCCCAACTAAGATCACACTGTGGTGTTCGAATCAGCCATCAAGATGTATTTCTCTATCATGGATTTTTAATATGTATCCAAATAAAAGTTGGAAACTTTTTTTTATCCTATGCTGGATTACTTTTTTCTTTTACATTTTTACAGATACCAGTCCAGCACTTGTTAGTGTTACCTTCCCCACTGACTGTAAAGCTATCCAATCCACAAGATGGCCGCTGATGGAGAAGCATGTGACCAGACCTGTCCATTAGCCTCCTCCAATAGAAAATCACTAATATAGGAAAGCCATTTACGATTGGAGGAGAGTGATGGGTGGGCCTGATCACATGACCCGGTATGAAATGAGAAGAGGAGAACTGTGCAGTCTGTGGAGAAGGCAGGACTAACAGAAGTGCAGGAGGAGAACCTGTAAAGTTAGTAAGTGCCACAAAAGATGTCCCCAACACATAAAAGTGGCAAGCAAACCCCTTTAACTCATGAGTTCGTGCCACCACTTATGCTACATTATAGGAGCAATCAGTTAGTATTCTTGGATAAAAATGCACTTGTTTGTAGTAATATTTTTTTTAAAAGGGCATCGCGAACGTAATCATTGAGGGTGACCTGACCTGCCTCTCACTAATATGTCCACATTCCTGGCACTGGATACGATTAACAATTGTTCCATGGTATAAGTCCTTGATGAGATCATGGCCGGATGTGCCCTCCAAAGAGCTTTCCAAGGCACTAAACAAAATGCGGTTTAACTCCTGGACATCATGCTGGCCAGTTTGCTTTAGGAGACAAAAATTAAAGAAGGATCAATAACAGATAGGTAACAGGGACATATAAGAATGCATTGTGTGACATTACAACAAAACTTATGCAATACAACTCATGTTGATATATATTCTATTATACGTGTACTGAAATAACAAAAAAAATATTTATTAGGGAAGTGGTCTGCTATTATTAAAAACCATCACCAGCATTTAAAATAATGTAAGTTCAAGTAGTTTAGAAAGCTGGAATTTTCCATTTATGTCATCAGATCAAATGAAAAATGTTCTCCAGGTTCGACCTCTGGAGGGTGAGAAATATAGGATACACCCCTTCTAGTTGTCCCCAATTGGGAAAAATTATAAAATAATTGACCAAATTCAAGTGTTCGGGAAACCCACACTGGGAAGGGCAATGTGACCGCGACCTGGGAGGCCTTCAAGGCCTATCAGAGGGGATGCTTGAAACCTACCATCTCCTATATAAAAAAAAAATCCTCCGCTCGAGAGCTGGATGAGTTAGCCTCACGATGTAGGACACTAGAGGCTGTTTTTGTGGCTGACCCCTCTGATGAAAATAAACACAGCTGACTTCAGACTGGTGGACAACACCTACAACTTGTAAAAGACAAAGCGGACAGACATAGTTTCTTTACTAGACAATCCTTTTTTGAGCTTGGCAATCAGACTAAGCATCTGCTAGCCCGTGTAGTTAACCGCAATACTGCCTCTCCTCCCATCCTTCAGGTTAGTGATCCTGGGGGGCAGGGTGGTGTGCGATTCGGTCTGCGTATACAGACTTCTACCAGGACCTGTACTCCACTCAGATTCATTATCCAGAAAAGACACTAGAGAAATATCTGGACGATATAAATCTCATGATCTTTGGAGAGAAAAGTGCTGCAGTTCTGGAGACTCCTATTACAGAAGAAGAGATAATGGAAGAAGCCAAAAGGTACAGCGCAAGGGAAGTCTCCGGGTCCAGATGCATTCCCACTGGAAGTCTAACTAAGATATTTCGACCAACTGGCCCCTCAGCTTCTTAAAGTACTGTATATACTCGAGTATAAGCCGAGTGAGTGAGGTGTCCAGAACATGGAGGGGGAGGGACAGCTGCGGAGCAGCGTGTCACAGGAGGCAGGAGCCGGCTGCTGCGGCTAACTCCTGTGCCCGCTGCTAAAGAGAAATGTATATTCTCTGTAATAGCAGGCACAGCGTCAGCCGCAGCAGACGCTACTTAAGAGAAATGAATATTCACCTCTCTCCACTCCCATGGGCATACAACAATAGGGATGAGGAGGCCGTGCATGCCAGAATAGGGATGAGGAGGCCGTGCATGCCAGGATAGGGATGAGGAGGCCGTGCATGCCAGGATAGGGATGAGGAGGCCGTGCATGCCAGGATAGGGATGAGGAGGCCGTGCATGCCAGGATAGAGATGAGGAGGCCGTGGATAACAGGATAGGGATGAGGGGACAATGCATACAAGGCTTATACTCGAGTCAATAAGTTTTCAGTTTTTTTAGATAAAATTAGGTGCCTCGGCTTATACTCGAATATATACGGTATATAATTCCTCAGTAAAACAAGGCTTTCTACCTGAATCTTTCTATGATGCCAAAATTGTGGTATTACTAAAAACAGATAAACCTCACAAAGAATGTGCATTATGTAGACCCATACCCTGATTAAATTTAGATGATAAAATTTTGACCAAAATTCTAGCGAATAGACTAAATAACGTTATTCACAAAATTATTCATCCCGACCAGTGCGGATTTATTTCGAGTCGGTCTACATCCAATAATATAAGGTGAGTGGAGATAATTGCACAGTTGGGTTGGACAGGAAGATTGGGGGATAGGAAGATTGGGCCTTGGCATCTCTGGATGCTGCTAAGGCATTTGATTTGGATGAATGGGCCTACCTTGAGAAGTTAATAACAATCTAGTCCAAATGTACATAGTCCATCAATGCTACCAGACTCAAAGTAGGTTATATAAAATGGGTAGATCCACCACTGCAGATTGCCTTAGGTGTGGGAAAGGGGCGACAGATTTTATACATCTGATGTGGCATTGCCATCCTATTGCAGACTTTTGGAAAGAGGTCACAGCTATCCTCATCAAGATCATACAGCCCCATGTAACTACCTGCCCTAAGGTATGTTTATTAGGAGTCCTTGATGAGGAGACCTGGCCTCACTACCCTCGCACTCGTCTCAGGGAAACATTGTTTTTTGCTTGCAAGGCTATCACCTTGAGATGGATGGACAGAAGTCAGCCACAAATTTCACACTGGGTCAATATGGTAAATACAGCAGCTTCCTATGAGAGAGTGGTATAGAAAAACAGACACTTTCCTAAAAAATGTGATAAGGTATAGAAACGTTGGTTTGATTCCCCTTTGACTCACATTAGCCCCCAGGTGATGAGGAGGATTCTCTCATGATAAAGCACGTGATATTTGGAGCTTGACTATGGTATGTTAAGGGCAGGGTTACGTTTGCCAAAAACCATTAATGAGCAATGAGAAATTCTGATCGTCAACAAAACATCTTTAAAAAAAAGTTCTCCAGTGAAGATAATCCGCTGATGTGTGAACGTCTGACTGCTGGACACACACAGATGGGTATAAAGATTCCCTATTCTGCCAAATGGGGAACTTTTATTGCTGTTGCAATGAAACTGCAGTGTGCATGCTCGACCTCCCCTTCATTCAATCTCTATGGGGCGAAATGCTGTGAATAAGTGATAACTTATCACTGTACAAGCAATTTAAGCTTCTTGTGTATCAAACTTGTATACACAAGAGCAAACAAGAATGCCAGTAATAAAAAGGAAAATTGATTCAGCAATGGTACACAAAACTAAACATGGCAAGCATGTACTATGTGGCCCTTGGTGCCTATAACCGACACTAGAAATGCAATTTAACAAAAAAAAAAAAGTACGTTCTATATAAAAAGGTAAGAAAACCTCATTATTATCCCAGCCGAAGCTGCTTGTAAGGTCGGAGGTTGATGCCGCCTGTTGATCCACTAAGAGGAGTTGTGCAAACAGTCGCTGTAACTGCAGTGGAATGATGCGAACCTGGAGAAGAGCAAGACACAGGATAAAATGATTTTAAAACTTTCATGTGACAGTATGAGTACAGTGTATGTCTTACTTCTGTTGTTTCTATGTCCATAATTTTGTAGAAGCATTGTCTATTGCCTCCCAATTTCACAACCCTGATTACATTCAGGTACTCTGGTATCTCAGTTACTCCAACAGAAAATGAATGGAGCAGCAGTGTGAATGTGTGACTATACCACTCCATTTAATCCTTGCTATAGTGAGGAGGAACAGGGGATTGGTACTGCCATTCTCGTAATCAGTAAGAAATTATTCAAGGGTATTGTACCATGCAATATCTGACAATTGAAAAACGCCATTTTTTTCCCACCAACCGTAAGACAGAAAGCCCATGTACCTCCTCACCTGTCTAGTCTAAGACACACTTCCTATTTATTAATGGCTCAGCCTGTTCTGTACCTCCTCATGCCTTACAGTGCAGGTGCTCGTTCACATTAGCTCAGGTGTATAGGCCATGCCGAAAACCTAACAATATCAGGAAGTTGGCACATGTTGAAGATGTCCCTTATAGCATGGATAAAATGATAATCATGGAAAAAGCCACATATACTAAGTAAAATGTCCCTCAGTAAATCTGTAAAGCTATATAGACATGACATCTTTTTCAAGTGGATTCTGCTGGAATCTGCCTGAATAAGCGCCGCAAAAGTGCCCTATAACATGAACATGGTGCACAGCAATACCAAATAGACATTCCTGTATACATTCAGTTTTATGTTACTTTTCTTAACCGCTTCAAAGTTCGGAATCCCTGAAGCAGTTAAAAAAAGCGATATGCTAATTCTTTAGGTGGCTTCCAGTAGAGAAATGACCTCTCCATATACTTCACAATAGAGTAAAAGATGTTGGAGGTGCGCATGAACGACGGCAATAACGAGGTCGAAGCCGCTGCAGGAAAACAATCGCTGGCGTTTTCCTGAAGCACCTTCACCTGGGAAAAACCTGGCGGCTTTGCCGGCATCTAAAAGATACTGTGTGCGCATTGGCTAAGAACCACTTTTAAACTGCATCTAGCACAACCAAATAACCCAAACAGAACATACACCCTCTGCAAGAAAATATAATAATCATATAATAAACATAGGAATACGAAAGTACCTTGGAATCAGGGACATCTTTCTCGTCTAGAGATCCAAGCTCTTCAGGACGCAAAGCAAAAAGGGCTTCTGTTAAAATAAGGACACAAATGATTACGAATAAAAGATGCGCAGTCATCATAATCATTTCTGAGATCTTCCTGATATAGTATAACATTTGATGATTTAAATATTCTCATAGTTTTACAATTGTTTTTAGTGCATAGCTGCAAAGTAAAGGGAACTTTTACATATTACAGAACACAGCCCAATCAAGCCTCAGTGGTGCCGTACAATGGTATACTGGTGCAGCTTATAGCAAACCAAGACCAGAAACCCAGCCAGATCTCTGTGCTGTATCATCAGGGAAAAGAAAAAAAAGGTTTTATTTCTTTTTTAATATGAATTACGGTTTTATTTTTGCTAAATTAGATAACCCAGATATTCTGTAGCTGCATATTATTTTTTTTGCACACTTTACTAGCAGAAATCTTTAAAATGTCTTTCCATACTGATAAAATGTAAGAGAATAAAGAGGGAGCAATCTTATCTGGACAGCAGGAGAAAGAATTCTACTGCTGCTCGATGTAGCTCTGTTCATCTAAACATTTTAATTTCCATATACTTTATTACATATATCTTAGTTTCCTTAGAAAGATATCTACAAACAGAAGATTTTTTCTGTTAAATTACATAGGAACCTTATTAATTGCCCCATAAATTATCATTGGAAACCTGCGTCACAATACAGACTTTGACATTTATGACATCTTGACCTCTGCCGACAGAGCAGTTCACAAAGGTTATTGTTAATTAAATGGCTATTATAGAAGCTGTAGGGTTTGGATTTATCTACCACTTCCCTGTCCTTCATGAAAATACTACTAGCATTGTACATAATATTTCTAATGAACCTCGGAATTCTGGTGTGAAAAGTAAGGTCTGCAGCAGGGAGTTAAGGTAACAGGTGCTTCCTTGGTTCCGGAGGCCACATAATCTGGTTTCTCCCCTTGGTTCCAGTATTTCATCTTTGGATTTTGCTTTTCTGCCATTATTAGCTGTATTGTTTGAAAGGAATGAGAAGTCTTCATCTTCTTCAAAAAGATCCCCAAACATTTCTGATCGTACAGTTTAAATCTGCAAAGTGTAAAAGATAAAAAAAAAAGTAAAGAACTAGTGACTATAGAAGAGACCCACCATTAATAAGAGGTCACATTTAATTATTTATCACCACATCTGTATTCTCAGATAATTGTATCTCGGTAATAAAGCCTGGCTATCATATCTCCTACTCCCCACTCCACCCCATATGTATTATTGGTGCTGTCTTCCTACTGGGATCCCCACAGATCTCAAAAATGGGTGTCCTGTATCCCCCATATAAATGGAGCTGTACTGTGCATGTATGACTACTCAAGGTAAGTACTTTGTGTCACGCTGCTGTCGTCCAGTGTCCAGTTGGATTCTCTGTGGTAGCCGGTCTGCACTCCTGTGCCAGGCATACTCGGATCCTCTGGCGTTTACTAGTCCCAGCTACATGATAGTGCGACACACGTCAAGACCTCACAAGGCCTAGCAAACTCAAGAGGCCCCCAGGATTCATGGGGATCCCAGCTTTTGAAAACACTGCCGATTAAAAAATTTACCATCTGTCCTGTGGGTAGGTGATGTTATTGATGACCCCTTTAAGTGAAATCCAAAAGAAAAACTAAACTCACTGATTTTTTTTAATTAAGCAGACACTTGAATTACCTGGAGATTGATGGAGGTCCGGGCCCTGAAAACTATGCTTTCTACTGAATCTATATAATCTATTGACCGGTGAGTGTGTTCCTGTCTGCAGAGCTGCACACTTTTCATGGGGCTATTGCGCGATCGGTAGATGTCTCAGGACCTGGACCCTCTCCTATCTGCAGGAAATTTAAGTGCCTAATAAATATGAAAAATCAGATAAAAAGTTTAGTTAATCTTTAATGTTATAACCTTTTACAAAAGTGAGTATGTGCGAACAAACTTGCAGCAAGAGAATAAAGGTATATTATGGTCAGTGTAGAGTTTTATTAACGTCCAAATTACATCATTTATTTCTATCAAATCATTATGCCGTTAAAGTAGCGTCCATGAATATTCCTGTATTGCCTCTCAGCGCAGGAGATGATGGGTTCCACTCCTCAGGACACCCATCACGTCTTCCTATGTGAGCTGGGTGGGGGGCATGGAGTTATAACACACCAGTCATGCACTGTATCACCAGCTATTCAGATCTCTCACTGGCTACACGTGGGTAACATGATGGGGGTTGTAGCTCTTGTCACCAGTATCCTCTTACAATAAGGAGGATCGCCCCCAGACACAAACAGAGAAGCTCCAGAATATAATGCATGGACAAGGAAGAAAGAAAACACATAGAACATGCTGCACGAAGGTGCAGAAATAAGGAGCAGCCTAGCGATCAGCATTCACGTTGTACTGATAGGATCACTGCTGACAGACCACAGTGCAATCACTGCTGACAGACCACAGTGCAATCACTGCTGACAGACCACAGTGCAATCACTGCTGACAGACCACAGTGCAATCACTGCTGCTGACAGACCACAGTGCAATCACTGCTGCTGACAGACCACAGTGCAATCACTGCTGCTGACAGACCACAGTGCAATCACTGCTGCTGACAGACCACAGTGCAATCACTGCTGCTGACAGACCACAGTGCAATCACTGCTGCTGACAGACCACAGTGCAATCACTGCTGACAGACCACAGTGCAAACACCGCTGACAGACGAAAGAGCAATCACTGCTGACAGACCACAGTGCAATCACTGCTGACAGACCACAGTGCAATCACTGCTGCTGACAGACCACAGTGCAATCACTGCTGACAGACCACAGTGCAATCACTGCTGACAGACCACAGTGCAATCACTGCTGCTGACAGACCACAGTGCAATCACTGCTGACAGACCACAGTGCAAACACCGCTGACAGACGACAGAGCAATCACTGCTGACAGACCACAGTGCAATCACTGCTGACAGACCACAGTGCAATCACTGCTGACAGACCACAGTGCAATCACTGCTGACAGACCACAGTGCAATCACCGCTGACAGACCACAGTGCAATCACCGCTGACAGACCACAGTGCAATCACCGCTGACAGACCACAGTGCAATCACTGCTGACAGACCACAGTGCAAACACTGTTGACAGACCACAGTGCAATCACCGCTGACAGACCACAGTACAATCACCGCTGACATACCACAGTGCAATCACCGCTGACAGACCACAGTGCAATCACTGCTGACAGACCACAGTGCAAACACTGCTGACAGACCACAGTACAATCACTGCTGACAGACCACAGTGCAATCACTGCTGACAGACCACAGTGCAATCACTGCTGACAGACCACAGTGCAATCACTGCTGACAGACCACAGTGCAAACACTGCTGACAGACCACAGTGCAATCACCGCTGACAGACCACAGTGCAATCACCGCTGACAGACCACAGTGCAATCACCGCTGACAGACCACAGTGCAATCACTGCTGACAGACCACAGTGCAAACACTGCTGACAGACCACAGTGCAATCACCGCTGACAGACCACAGTGCAATCACTGCTGACAGACCACAGTGCAAACACTGCTGACAGACCACAGTACAATCACTGCTGACATACAGGAAGTGCAGGGACAACAAGCTCCTCCATGTCGGCGCTTATAAGCCTGGCACTCACTACACAGAACTGATGCACGGCTGCACAGGACTGTCGGAATAGTTTTACCTGCTAGCAACTCGGCCAAGCGCACTGCAATGATTCCAAGTACAAGATCTGCTACCTGGGAGCCGCCATCTTTGATGTATTTGCTGTCAGTTTCAGAGCGCTGCTGGGAAATGTAGTCTTAGCCGAGAGAATGATCGTAAGAAACACGGCCGAACTAACTACAAATACCGGCATGCTGTGCGCTACGCTAGCTTTTGGGAAGTATACAGAGCGCTTCCAATAACTTTATAAACTACCGAACAAACTCTACAAGGGAATCACTGCCTTGTCTTAGCTCCGCTGTAGGGGCTGCAGAATCTCTTCATAACTTGCTGGGCTGTGTGGTGAAAGATAAGGGGGCAGTAAGAGAAGAAGCACGGGCTAGTCTGCTAATGGCTAAATACGGTGTCTTACACTGAGGAAATAGGAAAGGGCCGGTTACAGCATTATAGGGCGCCTGGTTTTAATGATTTCCTCTTGTCTTCCAAGACCTAGGCCACGTGCACACGTTGAGTATTTGGTCAGTATTTTACCTCAGTATTTGTAAGCCAAAACCAGGAGTGGAACAATCAGAGGAGAAGTATAATAGAAACACGTCACCACTTCTGTGTTTATCACCCACTCCTCGTGGCTTATCCATACTGAGGTAAAATACTGACCGAATACTGAACTTGGCCAAAGAGGGACAAATCGTGTGGCGCTCCACAGCAAATTTTGACCATGTACCATAGTCACACTCATTTACCATCTTTTTTCCCTGGCAGGAGGAGATCCCAGAGGAGCGGTGGCAGTGAGGGACATTCAGCAGACGCCTAGGACTGCAGGTCAGTGGTATCTGACGGCTTGCTTGGAGGCCCCCAAGTCTCTTACCTTCCAGTGTCTCAATGCAGCTTGTTATTAGGGTATGTTTCCACGGTCAGGAAACACTCAGTATTAGCTGTGGATTGAACGTTGCGTCCTACCGCAGCGGCCAGATGTTCCTGCATAGTGGAGGGGATTTTATGAAATCCCATCTCCATTATACGTGTGATTACGCAGGTGACACCCGCTAAACCAGACATGCGGTGCGTCTTTTTAGATCCCAGCATGTCTATTTACCTTGCAGCGACGCTCCGTCGCCGCAAGGTAAATAACACAGTGCTATGTAGGGGCGCGGCAATTCAATGAACACATCCGGAATCACCGCGCGTTCAGAAGGGGGCGCACTTTGGTGGAGCGGGGTTTCCGCTCCGTCCAAAGCGCATTAATTCCAGACCGTGAAACCATACCCTTAGCCAGGGCTGGGGCGACGTCATTTATGTGTCACAGGCTCATCTTTAGTTGGGACCTGTGAGGAGCTGGACTACTGGACCTATGGACATAAAGCAGAATCCACGGCTCTAAGGGATGCAGACTTTTTCCAGCACGGAGCAGCGGTTACTTCAAACTTGTATATTATTGGAGATTTGCTTGCAATGTTTTATTAGAGATTTGCTTGCTCATCAGTTCAAGTGCACTAATTTCACCTGGAAAGCGTTCAGCCTCTGGAATTAATGTTTCTATTCAGCGACAGTAAGCAGAGGAAAATGTGCAGGATGGATGCATTCCTCCCAACCGTCCCGATTCTGACCCCCCCCCTCCCGCTGTCCCGGCAGGACACTATGTGTCCCGCAGTCAGATGAGCCGCCGCGCCCTCCATGCACCCTATAGCTGCCCTCCCAGCGCTCCACTTTAGCTTATCACAGCAGAGCAATGGCCTGCTGAGTCTGTGGGAGCAGGACCTGTGATGAGGTCACAGGAGGGGAGGAGTTGGATGTCACATGGTCAGGCTCCTCGTGCAGGTCTCTTGTGCTGAGCTGTGCTGTCGTTGTCATGGTGCTGGATGAGGGTAAGTTTATGTGAGGGTCAGGAGGGATTTATGGTGTGGATGTAGCAGAGCCGTGTGTGAAAAGTGTATGGAGCGTAGCCGTGTGTGTACGAGGTGTACAGAGCGGAGCCGTGTGTGTACGAGGTGTAGGGAGCGGAGCCGTGTGTGTACGAGGTGTAGGGAGCGGAGCCGTGTGTGTACGAGGTGTACAGAGCGGAGCCGTGTGTGTACGAGGTGTACGGAGCGGAGCCGTGTGTGTGCGAGGTGTAGGGAGCGGAGCCGTGTGTGTATGAGGTGTACAGAGCGGAGCCGTGTGTGTATGAGGTGTACAGAGCGGAGCCGTGTGTGTACGAGGTGTACGGAGCGGAGCCGTGTGTGTACGAGGTGGCTGTAGCAGTGCTGTGTATGTACGGGGCGTACAAAACGGAGCCTTGTGTGTACGAAGTGTACGGAGCTGAGCCGCTCATCTCCGTACACACAGGGCTCCGTGCTTGAGCCGTGTGTGTACAGAGCGGAGCAGAGCCGTGTGTGTACGGAGCAGAGAAGAGTGTGTACGGGGTGTAGAGAAGTGGAGTCGCGTGTGTATGGTGCGGAACCGCATGTGTACGAGGTGTACGGCGCGGAACCGCATGTGTACGAGGTGTATGGTGCAAAGCCGCATGTGTACAAAGTTTACGGAGCGTGGCTGCGTATGTACGATGTTTACGGAGTGAAACCATGTGTGTACGGAGTGGAGCCGTGTGTGCGCGAGGTGTACAGAGGGGAACCATGTGTGTATGAGGTGTGCGGAGCCGTGCGTGTACAAGGTGTATGGTGGGGAGCAATCATACCTCCCAACTGCCACAGATCCAGCAGGACAGTCCCGATTTTGAGGGATTTACAGTGTGGATGTAGCAGAGCCGTGTGTGTGTGAGGTGTACGGAGTGGAGCCGTGTGCTCGCGAGGTGTACGGAGCGGAGCCGTGTGCGCGCGAGGTGTACGGAGCCGTGCGTGTACAAGGTGTATGATGGGGAGCATTCATACCTCCCAACTGTCCCAGATCCAGCGGGACAGTCCCGATTTTGTGAGAGATTCTGCCCCGCTGTCCCGGCTGGGAGCTTACTTTTCCCGTGGACACAGGAGTACACAGCGGAGCCCCGAGGAGCACTTTAAAACTCTGCTGTTTCTTTTCCTCAGTACCAGTCAGTGTGCCCACAGTACCAGCCACTGATCCCATATTGCCAGCCACTGTGCCCTCAGTACCAGTCAGTGTGATCACCAGTGCTAAATGAGTGTGGTCGGGGCGTGGACATGGGTGTGATTAGTTGTGAAATGGGTGTGGTCAGGGGCGTGGCCTAAAATTTGCCTCTGAGCGCACCGCAACCTCTGTCCCTCTTTCACATCTTCAAAAGTTGGGAGGTATGTGGATGTTATGTATACAAAAGACATAAGATAGAGGTAAAAGCAATAATTTCATTACTCTTGATAGTGTCTCAGAAGCCTCAGTTGAGCCATTGTTTCATGAGACTGTACCTTGACTCTTGTATATTAATTTGTGAATGCATGCTGATTATGTATTGTGTCAGCCCACTGCAGTTTAATAACCTACACAACTTATGGTACTGCCACACTAAACAATCCCGCTAGCGATCACGATAACGACGCATACTAATGCGATCGCTAGCGGGATTGTTTCTATATCGCTAAGTGCGGCCACATTTAGCGATATAGTTAACGGCGCTATCGCCGTTAGCGATCTTCGTAACGACTTTAGCGGTACAAAAGTACCGCTAAATCGCTAAGAAAAGGTGCCACACTAGCGATATATACTTACCCAGCGGGAGCGCCGACGAGAAAATAGGGTCCGGAACGATTCCAGCGACGAGCGAGATCACAGCAGGAAGCTCGTCGCTGGCAGATGCCGCACTGAACAACATCGCTAACGGGATCGCTAAATAGTGACGTTTTTTAGCGATCCCGTTAGCGATATTGTTCAGTGTGGCATACCCTTCAGGATAAATATGCAGATTATTTGAACAATCGAACAATGAAGGAAACCTCCACCCACCTTCCTCCCATCCTGTGGAAGAATGTCATGAATGGGAGCTGTGGATATAAAAAGTCTTTGGCTCCCTCTGCAAAAAGACCCTCTTCAGAAACAGCCCTGGAGCTTGATATACACACTACGGTCGTGATATCTAGCGTCTGGATGTGAGGAACTATCTTACGGACTGGTGTTGCCACCTGGAGCGATAGACATGTGCTACGGTCGTGGTATGAAGCATGGACTGTGACTAAAGACTATACTGGCAGGAGATATAAAAGCTGTGGGCCAACCAAAAGTTGGGAAACAGTGGGTATCGCCTGATACAGTCATGGCCAAAAGTTTTGAGAATGACACAAATATTAATTTTTACAAAGTCTACTGCTTCACTTTTTCTAATGGCAATTTGCATATACTCCAGAATGTTATAAAGAGTGATCAGCTTAACAGCAATTACTTGCAAAGTCAATATTTGGCTAGAAAACACATTTCAACATCATTGCAGCCCTGCCTTAAAAGGACCAGCTAACCTCTTTTCAGTGATTGCTCCATTAACACAGGTGTGGATGTTGATGAGGACATGGCTGGAGATCAATCTGTCATGATTAAGTTGGAATGAGACCACTGGACACTTTAAAAGGAGGCTGGTGCTTGGCATCATTGTTTCTCTTCTGTTAACCATGGTCATCTCTAAAGAAACACGTGCAGTCATCATTGCAATGCACAAAAACGGCCTAACAGGGAAGAGTATCGCAGCTAGAAAGATTGCACCTCAGTCAACAATCTATCGCATCATCAAGAACTCAAGGAGAGAGGTTCCATTGTTGCCAAAAAGGCTCCAGGGCGCCCAAGAAAGACCAGCAAGCGCCAGGACCATCTCTTAAAAGTGTTTCAGCTGCGGGATTGGGCTACCAGCAGTGCAGAGCTTGCTCAGGAATGGCAGCAGGCAGGTGTGAGTGCATCTGCACGCACTGTGAGGCGGAGACTCTTGGAGCAAGGCCTGATCTCAAGGAGGGCAGCAAAGAAGCCACTTCTCTCCAGTAAAAACATCATGGACAGACTGATATTCTGCAAAAGGTACAGGCAGTGGACTGCTGAGGACTGGGGTAAAGTTATTTTCTCTGATGAATCCCCTTTTCGATTGTTTGGGACATCAGGAAAACGCCTCATTCGGAGAAGACAAGGTGAGCGCTACCACCAGTCTTGTCTCATGCCAACTGTTAAGCATCCTGAAACCATTCATGTGTGGGGTTGCTTCTCAGCCAAGGGAATCGGCTCTCTCACAGTCTTGCCTAAAAACATAGCCATGAATAAAGAATGGTACCAGAATGTCCTCCAAGAGCAACTTCTCCCAACCCTCCAATGGCAGTTTGGCGATCAACAATGCCTTTTCCAGCATGATGGAGCACCTTGCCATAAAGCAAGGTGATAACTAAATGGCTCAGGGAACAAAACATAGAGATTTTGGGTCCATGGCCTGGAAACTCCCCAGATCTTAATCCCATTGAGAACTTGTGGTCAATCATCAAGAGACGGGTGGACAAACAAAAACCTAAAAATTCTGACAAAATGAAAGCATTGATTGTGCAAGAATGGACTGCTATCAGTCAGGATTTGGTCCAGAAGTTGATTGAGAGCATGCCAGGGAGAATTGCAGAGGTCCTGAAGAAGAAGGGTCAAACTGCAAATATTGACTTGCTGCATTAACTCATTCTAACTGTCAATATAAGCTTTTGTTACTCATATGTTTGCAATTATATTTCTGTCTGTGATAAAAACATCTGTCAAACACACACATAAAAACCAGAGGGCAGCAGATCATGTGAAAATATAATATTTGTGTCATTCTCAAAACTTTTGGCCATGACTGTACACGGTCAGTAGAACTATCGGCCCCATGTTGGGATCTTGAGGACTAGGGACATTGTATTGTAATCATCAACCCGAAAATTGCTATAAGACCATGAATGTAAGGAATAAAAAATAGTTGTATTGTTAACCTGCCTTGGTGATTATTACAACCCAAAACCTCAGATCAACACAGGACCTATAAAATATATACTGTTTTCTGCAGGTGTTCACTCCAAAATACATAATAACAATCATCTGATTATTGCATTTTTTTATGCATTTTCACTCTTCTTTGATGCATTTTTGGTGCAGATGTGAAGCAGTGTTTTTATGTTTTTTTTTTTTATAGTACAGAGAAGCTTTGATTGTACACTTAACCCCTTCATGACCAGACCTTTTTTTCCGTTTTTCGCTACCCTTCTTCTCAGAGCCATAACTTTTTTTTATTTTTCCGTCAATATGGCCATGTGAGGGCTTATTTTTTGTGGAACGAGTTGTACTTTTGAACGACACCATTTGTTTTACCATGTCATGTATTAGAAAACGGGAAAAAAAATTCCAAGTGCGGTGAAATTGGAAAAAAAAAAGTGCAATCCCACACTTGTTTTTTTTTTTTTTTTTACTAGGTTCACTAAATGCTAAAACTGACCTGCCATTATGATTCTCCAGGTCATTATGAGTTCATAGACACCAAATATGTCTAGGTTCTTTTTTATCTAAGTGGTGAAAAAAAAATTCCAAGCTTTGTTAAAAAAAAATTAAAAAAAAAAATCGCCATTTTCCGATACCTGTAGCGTCTTAATTTTTTCGTGATCTGGAGTCAGGTGAGGGCTTATTTTTTGTGTGCCGAGCTGACGTTTTTAATGATAAATTTCGTTCACATACGATCTGTTGATCGCCCGTTATTGCATTTTAATTCAATGTTGTGGCGACCAAAAAAATTAATTCTGGCATTTGGACTTTTTTTACTCGCTACGCCGTTTAGCGATCAGGTTAATCCTTTTTTGTATTGATAGATCTGGCGATTCTGAACGTGGCGATACCAAATATGTGTATGATCTTTTTTATTTTTTTATTTTTTTACATATGTAAAAACAGTTGTTTTTTTTTTACTTTTGGCATGCTTCAATAGTCTCCATGGGGGACTAGAAGCTGCCACAACCCATCGCCTCTGTTACATAGAGGCGATGATCAGATTGCCTCTATATAGCAGAATTACTCACTTGCTACAAGCGCTAA
The DNA here is from genome assembly GCA_033576555.1 of Oophaga sylvatica. Taxonomy (NCBI): domain Eukaryota; kingdom Metazoa; phylum Chordata; class Amphibia; order Anura; family Dendrobatidae; genus Oophaga; species Oophaga sylvatica. Next base: position 53,420,374 of record JARQOD010000007.1, on the reverse strand, counting down.
CCACTGGGTGGCGCTCCCAGCAGGCTGGCACTAACCAAACCACCATAGAGGTCTCCACGAGACCTCTGGCTGTCATGCCAATGAACCGGTGACCGCGATCACGTGATAGGACTCACTGGTGGGCGGGTTTCCGGCCTGATGGCCAGAAGTGTGAGTTAAATGCCGCTGTCAGCGTTTAACTAGTTAATAGTTGCTGGTGGATCGCGATTCCACACTCGACTATTCCGGGCACATGTCAGCTGTTCAAAAAGCTGACGTCCCGGGAAAGATGTGGGCTCATCGCCGGAGCCTGACGTCGGAAAGGATTTAAAGGAGTTTTCCTGCTAAGGCTAGTTTCACACTAGCGTTCGGCAGGGCTGCGTAGTTCCTCCATAAAGCCCCGCCCTCTGCCGCACCTCTTCCTTCAGCTCTGCATGCGTCCTGCGTACCCTATCTTTAACATTGGGTACGCAGGCCGTGTGAATGTATGCGGATGCCTGCACATGCGTGGTTTTGACGCTGCGCCGTTCGCAACAAAATGCAACATGTTGCGTTCGGCGCAGAGTAAAAACGACGCATGCGCAGGCATGTGCATGGTCTACGTACACAATGTTAGGCTGGAGTCACACACACCGTCTAAAAAATCGGACCGTTTTAAACGGCCGATAATCGCACAAATGTTTTCTGAACATTGATCCGTCTGTCATCCGAATTGAATGCGAGGATGCGATTTTGTCGCATCTGAGCATACGTTTCACATCCGTTTGACATCTAATCAGTTCAGGTCAGCCGTGGACTCCCTCTGACGTCACTGATGCTGTGCGGAGTCCCTTGCTGACCTGAACTGAACTGATTAGCGTGGGAAACATTTAATTAAGCTTCCCAGCTAATCAGCTCCTCTCCTGTCAGCCGGGAGAAGAGCTCATTCATTCAGGGGTTTACTACGAGGCTGTCAGCATTAGCTCCGGTCCCTCAGTAAACCTGTTAACCCTTTGTGAAGGATTACAGCGTGGGACCTGACTGAACACCGGATAGGTAAGAATAATGTTGTTTTATTATTTTTTTTGTATTACAGGAGAACAAGGGCTTCGCAAGGATTACCAGTACAAAAAAATATGGTCAAAAACTGTGTATTTATTTCATTAAAATGATTTTTAATTCATGTGTGTGTGTTTTTTTTTTTTTTTTTCATTTCATACAATAGGATTAATAATTGATAGTTGTCTAATTGACAACTCTCAATTATAAACCAGGCTTAAAGTCACCTTCGAGTAGCAAGGTGGCCTTAACCCATTATTAACCCATTAGCCACCACTACAGGGCAATGGGAATAGACAGGCTAAGTGCCAGAAAAGGCGCATCTGATTATAGATTTGCCTTTTCTGGGTGGCTGGGGCAGATGTTAGTAGCCAGGGGGGCACTAAATAAATGCACCCTCCCTAGGCTATTATTATCTACCCCCACTCGCTGGCTTTCCCTGTCTGGTGGAGAAAATACAGCAGGAGCCCACGCATTTTTTTTCAATGAATTTACACATTTAATTAACCCCTACATGTATGAAATTTTGCACACATACACTCATGTAATTGTTAATGAAAACCATATATCAAACTACTTGAAATGACATGGTTAACTGTATGTAATTGAATTAGCGGCTATTCTGCTATGTAGAAGTGTATGAGCTATAAATATAAATATATATATATGTGTGTCACAATGACGTGTGTGTGTGTGTGTATGTATGTGTGTGTATATATATATATATATATATATAATATAATTGTGTATTCTATGTGTGTGTATATGTATTCTTTCTATCCTTTATTAAAGCTGTCAGTGTGATTTTACAGTATCGCTGGGGATGAATTGCCGGCTTTTCTAAAGGACACCGGTGCGATTTTCTCGCAAGTCACACGTGCGGTCCGTTTGTAATCAGATTTTTCATCGCACCCATAGACATGCATTGGCGATTGACGACCGATAATCGGTGACAATCGCAGCATGCTGCGATTGTCTCGGTCCGAGGAAAACGGCCGAGAAAAAATCGGATGCTGGGAGCTGCTCCATAGATAAACATTGGTCCGAGTGCAAAGCGATATTTCATCGTGTGTGACCCCGGCCTTAAAGATAGGGTATGCAGGACGCATGCGGACGTAGGCGGAGCTGAAGGAAGAGGTGCGGCAGTGGGCGGGGCTATAGGGAGGAACTCCGCAGCCCTGCCGAACGCTAGTCTGAAACTAGCCTAACAAAGTTAATTTTAAACTTGATTTTAATTAATGGATCTTGGAATAAAAATAATTTTCACAATTGGATGTGTTTAAAAAAAACAAAATGTTCCTGTACTGAGATAATCTTTTAAATGTGCCCCTCCTGTGTACTGTGTAATGGCTGTGTCTGTCCTTACAGGGACATGATCTGATCATACCGCAGCTCCTGAGAAGATAGTTATGTTTTAAAAAAGGAACCGCAGTTTTTAACGTGCAGTTTTTTCAAGCTCCACATAAAAGCCTCCGGTTTAAAAAAAAAAAAAAGCACCAAAACTGCACAATTCAACAGGGTCTTTAGACCCACAGTGGGCACAATTTTCATGAAATCACATCTGATTTACCTGGGCAGTTAAACACAGGAAAATGTCTGTGCAGAAAAAATGCAGCATTTACGCTATATGTGAACATGGTCTAAAAGTCCAAGCAAAGGTTTTATAAAAACTTCCAAAAACTCGGCTGTACTATGCAATTTTGCTACTTTTTTTTTCTCTATGGGCTTGTATGTGGAGCTTGAAAAAGACGCATGTAAAAAAATAAAAAAAAACTCTTACATTTTTAAGTGCAGAATCAAAGCTTTTCTGTATTGTTAAAAAAAAATTTACATCTGCACCAAGATCACATCAAATAAGGCAGAAATTGCATTAAAGAAACGCAGCAAACACACAATAATCAGAAGATTCTTACTGTGTGTGGTGCGGACACCCACAGGAAAAAAAAGCACTAGAAAAAATGCAGCATTTATGCATGGCCACCACTTTACACTTTTATAGCATTACAAGTATAAGTAGATGTGTCAGTAATACAATGGACTTGCACATGACTTATTCTTGTCAAGAATTTTACAATTAATCAAGGGACATTCATTATGTGTGGGAAAAAAAAACGATTCCGGCATCCAAATAGCAAAGACTCCGTGACATGGGTATTTTTTTAATAACCTTACCCTGCTTTACTGTTCCCCACAACTATATCACTGACCTGTCTGTGTGTTCCTTGATTTTCATGATGCTGATTGATCCATGATGTTCTCAGTTTACTAATTATGTGACTTCTGGAAGTAATTAATAACTCAGGATTTTATGTAGGGATATCAGACGACAGGGGCTGAATACAAATGCACATCACAATATTCAGATTTATATTTTTAAAAGAATTAGAAAACCATGTATCCTTTCCTTTACACAACATAAATGTTTGATGCTTTTGTGTTTGTATATCACATAAAATTCCAATAAAATACATTTAATTTTGTGGATGGAACATGAAAAAATGTGGAAAAGTTCAGAGTATGAATACTTCTTCAAGTCACTGTTAATTTGGACAATTACCAATTTGTTAAATTTACCTAGTTTCCATACACAGTTGCACAAATGTACAAATACATGTTCTTCTGTCCAATGAACTTTGACAATTGCTTTGGTCTTTGATGCACGTTTGTAATTTAGTGTTAGTTTCCTTTTTTTTTTCTCTGCTTGTAATACTGGGTAAACTTTGTACTAGGCAATGATTTAAATATGAATTCTTTAAATCAAGTTACAGATTATTGTATCCCCCAACTGACTTTATTTAAAAAAAATGGAAAAAAAGAAGATTGACCTTTTTCTTATCAAATAATTCCTTTTCAAGTATAAAATAATTGTTCTAATGACGCCATTCTTAATTTGTTTTGTTGCAATGTCCAGTGTAAGTGAGGGTCTTGTAGTCATGGCATCTCCTATAAGACTTAAGCCCCCGTCACACACAGCGACTATCAGCCCCCCTGCTGGGTATCGCTGAATGTCCTGGACATTTTTTTGATTGGTGGTCTCCTGCTGGCCAGCACGCATTGCTGCGTGTGACAGGCAGGAGACCAGCGATGAGCTGGTAACCAAGGTACACATCGGGTTTCCAGGCGCCGGGCTATGGAAGTCCATGGCTCCCTATGCCATGGACTTCCATAGCCCCCACCCTGGATCTGCCCCTACTCAACATCCCTATCCCTATCCCCCTTTGGTACACTTGCTTTGGCAAAACTAATGTGTATTTAGTCCTGCCAATAAAGCTAAAGAATTTGAATTATATTATGCTTTGCTTATTTATTGCTATTATATTCCTCAGCACTTTGCATACATTATCATCACTGTCCCTGATGGGGATTTATTTTGATCACTGTGATGGGGTCTATCACAGTGATCAAAATTAACCAATAGGAAAAATTTCCTATTGTTGCCGGGTGCCGGCCGGCAGATCTCTGCGGGTGCATGCACCCGCTGTTATCTTCCAGGAAGAAGACACTGGGGGGACTTCACGAGGGGATGCAGAGACTCCGGAGGTACCGGGGGGGATCGGGGGACCCATTTCTTCTCTGATGTGCGATCACATCAGAGGACAGAAATTAAATGGGAAATCAGACTTTTTTTTTGCGGTCACCATTATTCCGTTAATAACAGTGACCGCAACACTGGGGTCAGTAAAAACCAACCCAATTCATGTTCTCTGGGATCTCAGAGAGGGTAGCTGAGACCCCGGAGAAATTGCAACCCTGGGGCGTTATCCATTTTTTTCTCAGCGCCATTAAAAAGCAGCCATGAGGCATAAATACCCTTAATTGCCGCCGTTAAAAGGCGTATCGGCGGTCGTTAAGGGGTTAAACATCTTATTTAGGGTTACTTATTTACATGACTGTAAAATGTTTGCTCACAGAATACACTATTATTAAACAATATACATTTATAAGCCTTTACACATCTGATTTATATTCGTCACTAAATGGCCTAGAGATTTTATTTCTGGATTGGTGCTGGTCCCCGCAGTCCAAGCTAGCACTCCTTTACTTCCCTCACAAATCCTCTTCAATTGATTATTTAAAAGATTATTTATAGAACGCATTTATACTCTTCATAGCAGTGATTTATGGTACTTATGTGCTCGGAGAAAGAACATAAAAGCTAAGCAATGAACTAACCAACAACTTTGAGAAATTTCCAAGCCAGCACTCTGCATGAAACAGGTCATCAGAGGTGATTTGGCCCAAATGAGCATTAATTCCTGATTGATCTTGTGGGACAATGTAGCTATCGTTGTTATGTCGGTGTGCAGCCCTGATGATCATGTGTGTTTTTGAACAAGTTAATGAGGGCAAGCTGCTTGTTGTTCCTAAGGATGTTTGGTCCTTGTTCAGCATGTGTCCTGTGGTGTAGAGGTTGACACAGATTGTAGGTAAAGTTGTGTTTGTATGAGGTAAAAAGCAACTTTTGAATCTGATCTTTATATTATTAAGATTTAGGGTCATTTTAAACCAGGGTGGATAAAAATCAATGATTTTTTTAAAAAAAAAAATCGGATTTTTTTTATTTAAATCGGATTTTTTTCAATAAACTGCTTTTTGAGGAAAATATTTTACCATCCAAAGGTTCTTCCATCATGAGATAAAGCTGAGTTGTTTAACTCAGTAGAATAAAGGCTGTATATGTGTAACATTCACAATGCCATGCTCTTCCAGAGGTTTCTGTAGGATTAGTGGGCAGTTTCTCTCCTATATTATCACAGACGCTCGCTTTACTTACGCAGTTCTCAAAACTGAATTTGACTCCGCAGAAGTCCCAGCCTCTTCTTCACGGCAAAAATGTTACAACATGTCATGAACAGAGTTGAGAAAAAGACCTTAATCCTATTGTTCTACAAACCTATGAATACAGAATCAACCCCTTCAGTGCCAAGTCCAAGAAGTTAGACAATATGTTTCTGATTGTTTGGAGTGGAATAGATCTGCACAACACAAGAAGAATGTGAATCTAAGTGTGAGGAGGAGGAAGGGCAAGCAGACAAGAAAATGAAAGTGAAACTTTGAGCACAATACTGCAGCATAGCCACAGACAGACAAGTCTGGATCTGTTTGTGTGTACGATCCGAGGTTTATTACATTCTTTCCTTATAATGGCAGCAGGCTGTAAAAGAGACCCAGTTTGGTAATATTTTAATGAAGCTCCTTTGCCTATCGGTAAGGCAGGCATGCGTGCAAAATGCAAACGATGCAACAAAGAGATGCAAGGCCTGGTGGCGCGAATGAGGCAACATCATGAGAAGTGCGGTGATGAAGATGACCAAAGAAACACTTCTGAACAGGCAGGATCTTCAGGTTGGTAAACATTTTTATTGAATCCTATTTCTAAAGACTGAACTGTCATGTGTGAGAAAAATTATATTATTTATTACTGCATGTTACTGTCATTTGGTACAGTTATGAAGAAAAACAAATATTCCTTTTGGGGCAGTGCTGTGTTGTGTACAATAAGCAGAAATTGTATAAACAATAAAATAACAGCATTGACTTTTTTGTTTAGGGGAATTCATGGATTCTGGAAACTATCCACCTCCAAGATCACCATCATCCTGTTCTACAGTTTCAGAGTTATCCATCCAGGATAGTGCTTCATTAGCAGCAGCATCATCATCAGACACCCACAGCCACATATCACCATCACCCAAAAGGAAGAAAAAACCTTTACCTCCTGGAACCACCATAGATAGGTTTGTGATAAGAACTAGCAGATTAGAAAAAGAGTTGATTGATGAAAAAATTGCCCAGTTTATTTATGCAACGAACTCTTCTTTCCGTCTGACTGAGAACCCACATTTCATTAATATGGTTCAGTCACTGAGATCAGGATACAGTCCACCCAGCAGAGCTGATGTTGCAGGGAAACTGCTGGATCAAGTGTATGACAGAGAAATGGAGCAATGTGCAACAGCTCTGGAGGGTAAAATTGTTAACCTAAGTATTGATGGGTGGAGTAATGTCCACAATGATCCTATTGTATGTGCTTGTATAACAACAGAAGAAGGTAAAGTCTTCCTTGCACAAACAACTGATACGTCAGGAAATGCACACACAGCAGAATACTTACAAGAAGTGGCAGTAAAAGCTATAACAACATGTGAACAAAAATTCAAATGTCTAGTACTGTAAGGTTCTGTGTACATGTTCCTGAAACTCAGTTTTTCCGTCAGCCATTTTACTTTGTCTTGCTGCAGCTGTCTTGCCCTCAGTCAATATGGAGTTTCCAGCTTGCATGTTCCCGCCCTGATTCTCTCCCTCTTGCTTCTTAAGCAGCCACAGCTGAGCAATCAGTGCTTCAGAATCAAGCCTGCAGTGAACCTGTGACCTGACTCCTGGAAGCCTTGGACCTTGTACTCCAGTTATTTCCTATTGTGGAACTTTGGAACACTCGTGGACTTTGGAACCTTGCTATTTGATAAATCCACGTTTGCATGGACTTATGGTAACAGAGAAGAGATCCTGAACCTGTTGTGAGAGTGATTGCTGAGCTTAAGTTACTCTGGCCTGCTGTGTCTCCTGCTTTTGTATCTGCAAACTGTGTGACTATTATTGCCACTTGTATGAAGTAATACAAGACCTTCTATATCAAACCTGTGACTCCTGTGTTTTCATCGCACCCAAGCACAAGACACTATATGAACTGTACTCCTTAAGTGGTTGTGACTTTACAAATTCTGAAGCCAAACTTAGTTCTGCTGGGTCTGGAAAAGGCTTTTGGTCTGCTGTAACTGTGGATATCAGATGTCCGGTTGTACTTTCTGTGATGACAGTGGTTGTGACTTCTCACAACCATTCCAGGTGAGCAATTCCCTTAAGTTTTTTTTTTTCTTGCAGTGTTACCACAGGTAAACACTATTGTTTTTTTTTTCTTCTCCTCTCCTTCCAGTACTCCTGTCTTAAAAGATCTGGAAAATGGAGGCCCGCATAAAGGAACTTTGCGGAGTGACTGATAACATCCTTGCAGATTTGCAGACTATAAAAACCCGTTTTACAAACCTACAGGACCTCACTAATCACAATTTGCAAGTGTTTGGACAGACTGCCCAGGATTTGCGAGCCAGGATTGAGGTTCTAGAGGAGCGAGTCCAGGCTCCTGCCGTAGCCCCGAGTTCTGGGATTCCTAAGTTGCCCCCTTTTCGTTTTGGCGGTGAACGTGAGAAATTCAGGGGATTTATTAATCAATGCAATCTTTTTTTTTCTGCACATGCTTCACAATTTCCCACTGAACGATCTAAAGTGCTTACTATAATTATGTTGCTTACCAACAAGGCTTTGATGTGGGCAAACCCTCTGATTGAGACTGAGGATGAATGTTTGGATCATCTTGATGCTTTCATTTCAGCCATGGGGCAGGTGTTTGATGATCCCAATCGAGGTGCAACAGCTGAAGCAGCCATGTTAGCTTTGCGCCAAGGTAAGCACTCGGTAGCTGAATATGCCTTGGATTTCAGGAGATGGGCCCTTGATACCACCTGGGACAGTTCCGCCAAAAAATCTATTTTTCGAAAAGGGTTATCTCCACTGATTAAGGATGAACTTGCTCGTGCCGACCCTCCCACTGCGTTAGGTGACTTTATTAACTACTGCATCCGTATTGATACTCGTCTGACTGAACGCAGGCAAGAGAGATGGTTCGAAAGCAATCGCACTAACCTTTTCCTACCTTCCTCTCCAGCTAAGGAACTTTGAGTAGGATCACACGGGAACCTGAACCTGAACCCATGCAGGTAGATTCTTTACAACGACGGGTTAGTGATGCACGCAAGGAACATCGTTTTAAGGAGAATCTATGTTTCTATTGTGGTAAGTCAGGGCACTTCATTATAAACTGCCCCAGCCGTTCTCGTAAGACTACTGCAGCACTCATTCACTGTGAGTGTTGCGAGAGGGGATCTGTTAGGTCCGAGCCTCAGGCTCCAGAGAGATCTGCAGCAACAGATCTTGATTTCTCGGACTTAAACTCCGTTACTTCTGAGGACGTTGACTGTGTAAACGTTGCAATTTTTCAAGTTTCCTCAGCGGTGTCCCAGCTGAGTTGTAAGAAAAACAATTCTCATTGCTTTCTTTCCATCAAACTCTGGGTTGACTCAGCTTGGGTGTCTAGCTCTGCTATGATCGACTCAGGGGCAAGTGGAAATTTTATGGATGTCTCCTTTGCTCTGAAACAGGGGATACGTTCAGTGAAGAAGGCTACTCCAGTACAGATGGAAACTGTGGATGGCTCCCTGCTGACCTCTGGACCAGTGGATCAGGAAACAGAGCCTTTGAGGGTTCTTATGGGTAAAGATCATCAAGAGAAACTGTCCTTTATGCTTATCTCTTCTCCCCACTTTCCCATTATTCTAGGGCTACCATGGCTGCAGGCTCAGAATCCTACCATTAACTGGGAGACCAAGGAATTACACTTTCCAGAGAAACAGATGAGTCCAAAAGTTTCAGCTTGCTCTGTTCCTAAAGGAACCATGTCAGTCCCTGAACTACCAGCTGTATACCAGGACTATGTGGATTTATGTGACAAGAAGAACGCTGACCAGCTTCCCCCTCACCGTCCATATGATTGTCCAATTGAATTATTGCCTGGAGCAGAGATACCTTTTGGTAATATCTACCCCCTGGCGGGGCCCGAGCTAAAGGCTTTAAAGGATTACATAGACGAAAATCTAGCCAAGGGCTTCATACGCCCCTCTTCATCTCCTGCAGGTGCACCCATCTTCTTTGTAAAGAAGAAAGATGGATCTCTGAGACCCTGCGTAGACTATAGGGAAACTCAATAAGGTTACTATTAGAAACCGTTATCCATTGCCTTTAATCCCTGAGTTATTGGAGAGAGTGCGACATGCCAAAATTTTCTCTAAACTAGATCTCCGTGGGGCCTATAACTTAGTCCGTATTAGACCTGGGGATGAATGGAAGACTGCATTCAGGTCACGCTATGGACACTTTGAATATCTAGTTATGCCTTTTGGTCTGAGTACCGCCCCAGCCACTTTCCAACACTTGGTGAATGACATCTTCAGGGATCTCCTAGATACATTCGTGGTGATTTATTTGGATGATATTCTAATTTTTTCTAACTCCACAGAGGAACATCATGACATGTGAGAATGGTCTTGGAACGTCTAAGACAAAATCATCTTTACATCAAACTTGAAAAGTGTGAATTCCATAGGACCGAAATTCAATTTCTGGGGTATGTACTGTCTACACAAGGAATTAGTATGGATGGAAGCAAGACCCAAGCCATCAAGGATTGGCCAAGTCCTAGAAATGTGAAGGAGGTGCAGCGCTTCATCGGGTTTGCCAACTTCTATAGACGTTTCATTAGGAATTTCTCTGAGGTAGTGTCACCTATCACCCAACTTACCCGGAAAGAGTCTAGGTTCTCCTGGACTCCCCAAGCCCAGGAAGCATTTTCCCGTCTAAAAGATAAATTTACCACTGCACCTATCTTAGTACATCCCAACCCCGAACTTGCCTTCATAATAGAGGTGGATGCTTCAGACTGTGCCGTTGGAGCTATACTCTCTCCGAGAACAGGTGAGAAGAATGTCTTGCATCCCTGTGCCTTCTTTTCCCAGCAGTTGTCTTCGGCTGAGAGGAACTACGATGTGGGCAATAGAGAGTTGTTGGCCATTATTGCCGCCTTCAAAGAATGGAGACACCTTCTTCAGGGAGCTGCACAGCAAATAGTCGTCCTGACAGACCATCGTAACCTTGAATTTATCAGGTCGGTTAAGTGCCTGACTCCTCGCCAGGCTCGCTGGAATCTTTTCTTAAACCAATTTAATTTTATCATTTCTTATAGACCAGGATCGCGCAATGGAAAGACTGATGCACTCTCTAGGATTTATTCAGCAGAGACACGTCCACTTACTCCTCCTAAAACTATTCTTCCTGACTCTAGATTCTTGGGAGTGATTCATAATCAAGACCTACTTAAGGACATCAAGGAAGCATACCATGCGGATTCCTTTTTGGCACAACCCCCAAGGGACGTAAGTCTTGTCTTTAAGAATGGTGTGTGGATTCAGGGACAACGTCTGTATATTCCTGAAACAGTCAGATTAAGAGTATTGCAACTCATTCACGATTCCAAGATAGCTGGGCATAGAGGAATTCTAAAGACACAGGAATTTCTTTCTCGTTTCTTTTGGTGGCCCACTTGCAGGAAGGATGTTTTAAACTATGTCACTTCATGTGAAGTCTGTGCAAGATGCAAAACACCTCGCTCCTCACCAACTGGTCTGTTGCAACCTCTTCCCACCCCGTCCCGCCCGTGGGGATCCATTTCTATGGACTTCATTGTGGAGTTACCAACCTCTCAAGGGAAGAACACCATTCTAGTGGTGGTTGATCGTTTAACAAAAGCAGCTCATTTTATCCCTTGTGTCGGCTTACCCACTGCAAGACAGACATCAGATTTGATGATTAAAAATGTGTTTCGTTTACATGGAGTACCAGATGAGGTTATTTCGGATCGAGGGGTGCAATTCACTTCAAGGTTTTGGCAAAATTTCTGTGCAGCATTGGACATTAAAGTGAACCTTTCTTCTGCTTTTCATCCTCAGACTAATGGACAGACGGAACGAACCAATCAGACCCTGGAGCAGTATCTTCGCTGCTTTATCTGCCACCTACAGGATGATTGGGTGGATCTACTTCCACTGGCTGAGTTCTCTTATAACAACTCTCAGAGCGCCTCCACTAAGCAGTCTCCTTTTTACTCCAATTTAGGTTATCATCCTAATATTCTTCCTCGATTTCCCATAGAAACGCCTTTGCCAGCAGTGGCTGAAAGAATCACGTCTTTACAAAAGAATATGGATCTTCTAAAGGGAAATCTGGAATTGGCTCAGGAAAGGTACAGAAAGCCGCAGATAAATTTCGTAAACCTGCACCAGCTTTCAAGGTAGGAGACCTGGTCTGGCTGTCAACCAGAAATCTTAAGTTAAGAATTCCATCATCTAAGTTGGGACATAAATACATTGGACCTTATAAAATCAGTAAAATTATAAGTGCTGTCGCTTGTCGTCTTCAACTGCCCAGAACTATGAGAATCCCCCTGTCTTTCATGTATCTCTACTAAAGGCTGCGGCACCCAATACGTTTCCTGGACGTTCTTCTCCTTGCCCTGACCCAGTGCTAGTCGATGGTCAGGAAGAATTTGTGGTGGAAAGGATTCTAGATTCCAGGTTGTATAGAAATCAGTTACAATATTTGATTAAATGGCAGGGCTACCCAGTGGAGGACAATTCATGGGAACCAGTCAATAACGTTAATGCTCCTCGCTTGCTCCGTCAGTTTCATCAGAGGTACCCACACAAGCCTGGTCTGAGGTCATCCGGAGGTTGTCCCTAAGGGGGGAGTAATGTAAGGTTCTGTGTACATGTTCCTGAAACTCAGTTTTTTCCGTCAGCCATTTTACTTTCTGTCTTGCTGCAGCTGTCTTGCCCTCAGTCAATATGGAGTTTCCAGCTTGCATGTTCCCGCTCTGATTCTCTCCCTCTTGCTTCTTAAGCAGCCACAGTTGAGCAATCAGTGCTTCAGAATCAAGCCTGCAGTGAACCTGTGACCTGACTCCTGGAAGCCTTGGACCTTGTACTCCAGTTATTTCCTATTGTGGAACTTTGGAACACTCGTGGACTTTGGAACCTTGCTATTTGATAAATCCACGTTTGCATGGACTTATGGTAACAGAGAAGAGATCCTGAACCTGTTGTGAGAGTGATTGCTGAGCTTAAGTTACTCTGGCCTGCTGTGTCTCCTGCTTTTGTATCTGCAAACTGTGTGACTATTATTGCCACTTGTATGAAGTAATACAAGATCTTCTATATCAAACCTGTGACTCCTGTGTTTTCATCGCACCCAAGCACAAGACACTATATGAACTGTACTCCTTACATTACAAGTACGCAGTTTGGTCACTGACAATGCTGCAAACGTGTCCAAGATGAGAAGAAATTTAGAAGAGCAGGAGGGAATACAAAGCTAATAACATATGGTTGCAGTGCTCATTTGCTGCACCTCTTAGCCAAAGACTTAAGTGTTCCAGAAATAAAGGCCAATGTTGTTGAAATTGCTAAATACTTCCGTAATAATCATTTTGCTGCAGCAGCTCTGAAAAGGATGGGTGGAACCAAGCTAACGCTCCCACAAGATGTTAGATGGAACTCTGTGGTGGACTGTTTTGAGCAGTATATCAAAAACTGGCCTATTCTGATGACACTTTGTGAAGAAAATCGAGATAAAATAGATGGCACTGTCACGGCCAAAATCCTCAACATTGGGCTTAAGAGAAATGTTGAACATATGCTGAGCTTCCTGAAACCCATCTCTCTCAAGCTTTAAACAAAATACAGAAAAATAGCTGTTTTATTGCGGATGCTGTTGAAATTTGGAAGGAACTGAGTGAACACTTAAAAACAGAACTACACATGGACAGAATTAAATTACAAGCAGTAAACAAACGAATGGGACAAGCACTGACTCCAGCTCATTTTTTGGCAAATATTGTCAATATCCAATATCAGGGTCAAAACCTAAGTGCTGAGGAAGAGGAGTTAGCTATGACATGGGTATCCAGCAATCATCCATCTTTAATGCCAACTATAATAAACTTCAGAGCTAAGGGGGAACCATTCAAGAAATATATGTTTGCTGAAGATATTTTAAGGAAGGTCACACCAGTAAACTGGTGGAAGTCACTTAAGCGCTTGAATTTAGAGACTGTTCAAGTAATGATTTCACTTTTAACAGCAGTAGCTTCTTCTGCAGGCGTTGAAAGAATATTCTCTTCCTTTGGACTCCTTCATTCTAAATTGAGAAATCGGTTGGGACCCAATAAAGCAGGAAAGCTTGTTTTTCTTTTCCAGATTATGAATAGGAACAAAGAAGAAGATGATGATGAAGATGACGACGAGTGAGCTACAGAGGACAGCAGGGACAGTAGTATTTAAGTTTTTCATGTGTCGGACTGGGGTGACAGTCTAAGTTTCTTAAAATATATATATATTTTGTTTAGCCAAATTAGTTAACAAACATGGATGTTTGTTTAAGCAAATAACTTATGCTGTAATGTTGTTATTGTTTCAGTTGAATAAATCTATTTAAATTGTTATTAAGGTCAGGATTATTTTTCTCCTTCCTAAGTACAACAGAACAGTGGTGTCCAAATATGAATGATTAACCCATTAAACTGGGGAGAAAAAAAGGAATATAAAAAGTGATTCTAAAAATCTTCATCTACTTGCATGTTAAAGTAGCAAGAACTAGTTTAGGTAGAAACTTTGATTTAAATCACTGATTTACATCAAGCCTTACTGACTAGTGATAATGTATTTAAATCGTGATTTAAATCAGTTTGATTTAAATCAAATCCACCCTGTTTTAAACGGACCGACTGGCTGCACAATATGACCGTCAATTGGTAAACTTCTACCAATTGATTGTCGCTTGCCTGTTTATACAGGAAGACCAAAGCAAATTAGATCTCAGTGCCCATAGGCTGCCATAGTTCCTGGCAGCGTGAATCCTGCTTACACAAGATGATGTACCGCCAAGAACGATGATTGGCTCTTGCAATGTAATGTTCTCTTTGAATTTCCAAGACACTTGACGGCTGATTAAGACTGTCCTTGAACAAGTTCGTGCTACTCCAGTCTTGCTGGAGTACAAGGTGCCGAAATCATTAATAGCAGGCACTCCACTTAATGAACTCATCCATCTTATCAGTGGTATGTGCCTTCGTGCATCACGCCAGTGCTAGTACTTTTAATGAACTGGATAGGAGTACATGGTTATACCCTGTCCCGCCACAGTTCCTCCCCAGCTCCACCCATTTCGGCAGAGCTAATTCAAACTGGCACGAAAACGCCAACAAAAAAAGAAAACCTTTCCAAACTCCACATTGTGCAACAATGTTGTGACTTTTCAAAGATTTTACCCCAGAAAAGCTTTAATGACTTGGCCACATAATGTGATGCATGGTGTTTATTGGAGGCACCAAACATAAACCAAGAAAACCTCTAACCAAACTAAAGCCCCTGTCACACACAGCGAGATCGCTAGCGAGATCGCTGCTGAGTCACTAGTTTTGTGACGCAACAGCGATCTTCCCAGCGATATCTCTGTGTGTGACATTCAGCGACGATCAGCCCCCCTGCTGGGTATCGCTGATCGTCGCTGAATGTCCTGGACATTTTTTTGATTGTTGGTCTCCTGCTGGCCAGCACGCATCGTTGCGTGTGGCAGGCAGGAGACCAGCGATCAGCTGGTAACCAAGGTACACATCTGGTTTCCAGGCGCCGGGCGGCGCCTGGAAACCCGATGTGTAATAATAATCTTTATTTTCATATAGCGCTAACATATTCCGCAGCGCTTTACAGTTTTGCACACATTATTGTCGCTGTCCCCGATGGGGCTCACAATCTAGATTCCCTATCAGTATGTTTTTTGGAGTGTGGGAGGAAACCGGAGTACCCGGAGGAAACCCATGCAAACACGGGGAGAACATACAAACTCCTTGCAGATGTTGTCCTTGGTGGGATTCGAACCTAGGACTCCAGCGCTGCAAGGCTGCAGTGCTATCCACTGAGCCACCGCGCTGCTGCAGGGGAGCTGGTAACCAAGGTACACATCAGGTTTCCAGGTGCCGCGCAGCGCCTGGAAACCCAATGTGTACCTTGGTTCCCAGCTCCCTGCACCAGCGGGCTGGTATCCAACATACACTGCAGGTACCTAAGCGACGTTACCCGCAGTGTTGCTGTCCTGATCGCTGTCATGATCGCTGCCTGTTGGCAGCTCACCAGCGATCATGTAGCGACACACCAGCGATCCTGACAAGTGCATATCGTTGTCGGGATCGCTGGTGTGTCACTATGTGTGACGGGGCCCTTAGGCTTATTATAGGTAAATTAAAGTATTTGAAGAATTTTATAAGCATATTAAGAAATCATAAGGCCAGACAGACTGTACTTTTCCAGGATACGGTGGTAGATTGCAGGAGAAAAAGGGCAGCACCGCTTACCTGCCCAGGGAGTGTCCACATGGGATGCATTGAGAGAGTGCTGACCAGCTTCCTAATTGAATGGTATGGACGTGACTAATAGGCTGAGAACCAGACACTATGTATTAACTACATGTGAACAGTGCCCAAAACAGGCCTCTATTGTGCAAATGTATACTAAGCAGTCACCCCCTCCATAAACTGGTAGGTTGTGAGTGGCTGTCTATTTAGTATTTTACACCTGTGCTTTGCAACATCTTTGCAATATGGGTTGACTGCATCCTGTAGTGCATTTGTTCAGAGACCTGGGCAGGTAAGCGGTTTCTGCTGTATTTTTTAATTTTTGGAGGATTTTTAGTCCTCTTCTGTGGCTTTGCTACTATTGCTACTAAGTATAGATTGCAGGAGACTGTATTGCTGCAGACTATTTTCTGACTGTAAAAGTAGGGACCATCTCTCTCTCTCTCTCTTATATATATATATATATATATATATATATATATATATATATATATATAGTTTCTGGGGTTTTTTTTTGTTATATTCTGCAATAAACTGGTCAAAATTCACTTTTGCAATGAGTTGCCCAATAACTTTGACAAATTTCCAAGCCAACCCACTGTACAAACTGATCATCAAGGTGAATTAGCCCAAATGAACATTAATTTCTGGGTAACCCTCTGCAGCTATGAAGTTGTCACCGTTATGTCTGTGTGCAGCCCTGATGATCTTGTTTTGTGTCTTTAGGCAAGCTAATGGAGGGAAGCTGCTTGTAATTCCTACTGATGGTAGTCACTGGCTCAACATGCGTCCTCTGGTGGAGAGGCTGGCACAGATTGGGCACAAAGTTGTGGTTGTAACAGGTGAAAGCAGGTTACTTATTGGTAAATCTGATCTCTATACCACCAAGACTTACTCTATCCCTTACAGCATTCAAGATTTAGCATTAATCTTCGAAAAGTTTGGATCTGATCACTTTATCCAATCTTACTTCCCTGGTGTGGCTATTACAATGTTTAATAGTATTCAGGAAATTTCTAAGGTATTTGGCAACATTTGTAAGGGATTATTAGATAACACAGAACTTATTCAGAGTCTCAAGGATGAGAAGTTTGATGCTTTACTCACTGATCCATTTTCGCTCTGGCATGATACTAGCTGAACACCTTAATGTGCCCAATGTAAACTTTTTATGGGGAATGCCTTGTACTCTTGACCATATAAGTGCACAATATCCAAGTCATTTTTCGTATGTGCCTAGAAGTTTTACTCAGTACTCAGACAAGATGACATTTTCCCAGTGTGTGAAGAACGTACTGGTCAGAATGTTGGAGCCTTACTATTGTGGACTTGTATACTTTCCATGGCAGCAAATGGCTTCAGAATTCCTGAAGAAAGATATCACTGTTGAGCAGCTTCTCAGCAGAACTTCCATCTGGCTCTTGCGTTATAATTTTGCCTTTGAATTTCCAAGACCTGTAATGCCCAACATGGTGTTCATTGGAGGCTTCAACTGTAAACCAAGAAAATATCTAAGCAAAGTAAGGCTTATCGTAGGTAAACGACTAGCATTAGGGGGAATAGTATTTATTTCTAATGTCATTACAGTTTGCAAATGTTATTTTTGCGCTATTTTAATGTACTAAAATATCTGCATATTGCAAGGCAAGTTAGAAATTATTTGTAATATATATGAAAAATATTCTGTTCATTTTATATTGTTGCCTTAAAACCTAATAGTACATGTACCATATTTCGGACTTTACAGTAGCACTTCAGTGATTTCCTTTTTTGTTTTACTCTATTAGCCATAGTTATTATGTGGAGATTGCGTGTATTAATTTACTGATCGCCATATTCTTCCCTTCTCTATTCCTGTCCTCTTCTGCACCATGTGACCACCATGATGTCTCTTAGAAGTGACTTTCTCAGTGTAAGTCTATTGGACTTCCATTGAGGCTTTCATAATTTTGCATTGAGAATGCGACTTCCATTCTACACAAAAGATTCTTGTGATCCGTTTAGGATTGTTGACAGTCACATGGTGCAAAAGAGAATTGGATAGGCGCTTAAAACAAGATGGCAAATTGTAAGTAATTATACATGGACTGTGGACATAACTTGTAATAACTATTACTAATGGGTTAGAAGATACAAAAAAAAATATGATCTATGATTTTGTAAGTGATCAGCTACTTTATGACGTAGTACACATCACAATGAGTCTAAGCTAAAGTAAACTTGTGACTAAATCTATGACAGATCACATGATCATGTACGCTTCACTTTGACCCTGTGCGTAATCGACGGCTGAGCCGTTGACTTTTGTTGCACCGACGTGCAGTTAATTGTAAGTGACGCCGAAGATGATGTGGTAATGGATTTTAGAATATTGAGTGTCAGTTGTGCTTTATTAGAAACTAATTATTGATTACGTTCTTTGTGGTTATGTACACTTTTGGTGATCACTGTGCATCTTAATAATGTTGAATATTCTATTACATCTATAATGTTTATGAGATTGTAATTTTTTTTTTTTAAATATATCACAATTCTTTACTGGATTTCGCTATGATTACTCTGTAATTAATCCTAACTGAATGTGGATATATGTATTCACTGACACTACATTAGTTTATATAGCTTGGAAATGTCTGTCTAGAAAAGATGAAACAAATCTCACTTGTTTTGGAAACGGCAAACCATTTCTTTTAGTGTTTTTTTTTTTTTTTTTTAGTGCTGCTCAATTTTATATTTTTGTACATTGCTTTCCTTTGATCTTGAGTTAACTTTGTGGATGCCTGCACCCAATCCATGTTATCTTAGTGCTGATTCCCAATATCCATGTTTTTTCCTTGACATGTCAAAAGATTTTGTCAGCAAGGAATCTGGTACTGAAAGAGCAACTGATTGCTGGAACTGAAAGGCAAAAGCGCTTAGTTTAACGCTGCATTCCTCCAAGACTAAAGATGCACTTACAGGGTTATTTTTGAGCCCATCTTCAGTGTCAGAGGACAGCAGTGCTCTGCCTATTAATTTCAGCTATCTGTGATGGTCTCAGCATCCGACCACCAGCTAAAAAGTCCTAACAGGTTGCTATAATGTCTTTTTTTTTTTTTTTTTTTTTTTATGACAGTCACATTTTAATTCAACTAACCTATATTATGGATGGAGCATTGCTTTGGAGTATTCACAGCTATGACTGACTCATTAGTTCATCTGTAACCTTCTAGTATGTAACTGGTAGCAGTAGCATTATACTGCATGCAAATAGCTGTATATCACAAGAAATCTTGTTGGCATACACAGGAGTAATTGCCTTAGAACCATTTTCAACATTGATCTGTCATCTGATCCATTAAAGATATTGTCCTATCCCAGATTTTCATGTCTACAAGTGCATTTAGCAATTTTTGGAACTTCCAAACCGCTGCCTATGCTGTTCCCACATGTGCCCCAGATGGGAATAACAATTTAATGTTCTGTTTTCTAATCTGATGTGTTTTTTTAAAAAATTTATACCACGGTCCTTTATTTTCATGACTTATCGTTATAAACTTCTGTGAAGCACCTGGGGCTTCAAGGTGCTTAATAGACATCTACTTAAAGTCCCAAAGGGGTCTAGTTTGCAAAATGGTGTCAGTTGTGGGGGGTTTCCACTGTTTAGGCACATCAGGGGTTCTTCAAACGCGACTCGGCGTCCGCTAATTATTCCATCAAATTTTGCATTCCAAAAGTCAAATGGCGCTCCTTCCCTTCCAAGCCCTGCTGTGCGCATATACAGTAGTATTCCCCCACATATGGGGTATCGGCGTACTCAGGAGAAATTGCACGGCACATTTTCTCCTTTTACCCTTATGTAATTGCAAAATTTGGAGCTAAAAAAGATTTCTT
The DNA here is from genome assembly GCA_033576555.1 of Oophaga sylvatica. NCBI lineage: Eukaryota > Metazoa > Chordata > Amphibia > Anura > Dendrobatidae > Oophaga > Oophaga sylvatica. Next base: position 53,400,411 of record JARQOD010000007.1, on the reverse strand, counting down.
TGGGAAAAATGTGATTTTTTTTGTTTTTTGTTTTCACGGCTTAACGTTATAAACTTCTGTGAAGCACCTGTAGGTTCAAGGTGCTCAATACACATCTAGATAAGTTCCCTAAGGGGTCTAGTTTCCAAACTGGTGTGGGGGGGTTCCACTCTTTAGGCGCTCAGGAGCTCTCCAAACATGACATGGCGTCCGCTAATTATTCCAGCATATTTTACATTCAAAAAGTCAAATGGTGCTCCTACCCTTCCGAGCCCTGCCATGTGCCCAAAGAGTAGTATTCCCCGACATATGCGGTGTCGGCATGCTGAGGAGAAATTGCACAACAAAATGTTTGGTCCATTTTCTCCTGTTACCCTTGCAAAAGTAAAAAAAAAAATAGGTCTAAAGGAAAATTTTTGTGAAAGAAAAATAAATGTAAATTTTTTCCTTCCACATTCCAAAAATTCCTGTGAAGCACCTAAAGGGTTAATAAACTTCTTTAATGTAGTTTTGAGTACCATGAGGGGTACATTTTTTGGTGTCATTTTTGGTTATTTTCTGTTATATATGCCCCTCATAGTAACTGAGAGGTGGTCCCTAAAAAAAATGGTTTTGCAAATTTTGCTGTAAAAATGAGAAATCGCTGGTCATCTTTTAACCTTTATAACATTCTAACAAAAAAATAATGTTTCCAAAATTGTGCTGATGTAAAGTAGACATGTGGGAAATGTTATTTATTAACTATTTTGTGTGATATGACTCTGATTTAAGGGCATAAAAATTAAAAAGTTTTAAAATTGCAAAATTTTCCAAATTTTTGCCAAGTTTCCTTTTTTTTTCACAAATAAACGCAAGTTATATCAAAGAAATCTTACCATTATCATAAAGTACAAAATTGGCCCGGTCATTAAAGTGAAAACTAGAGGTACTGCCACACTAAGCTATCCCGCTAGCGATCTCGTTAGCGTTGCATACTAATGAGATCGCTAGCGGGATTGTTTCTATATCGCTAAATGCTGCCGCATTTAGCGATATAGTTAACGACGCTATCGCCGTTAGCGATCTTCTTAACGACTTTAGCGGTACAAAAGTACCGCTAAATCGCTAAGAAAAGGTGCCACACAGCGATCAGATACTTACCCAGCGGGAGCGCCAGTGATGAAATAGGGTCCGGAATGATTCCAGCGACGAGCGAGATCACAGCAGGAAGCTCGTCGCTGGAAGCTGCCGCACTGAACAATATCGCTAACGGGATCGCTAAATAGTGACGTTTTTTAGCGATCCCGTTAGCGATATTGTTTAGTGTGGCATACCCTTAAGAGTAATAAGTTAATCATTGCACCAGTCAATATTAGCTTTCTGATAAGTGACTGTTGAAAGTCCTCATTGACCCATTCCACACTATTGGCACATCCCAAACCCTTGTGAACCTGGCCAATTTTGGATATGATGACATGAATCATTCATATGTTAGGGATTTTGCCTCATAACTGTTTAATTATTTTCAACATATAAGATTGATTTTTTTTTTTTTTGCAGGACAATTTGTGCTTATAATTGCCATACTAGAATATATTACATGTACATTAGCCTTTAATTTGCATTTTTGGGGGGAAAAGGTTCAAATAAAAAAGCAGAGTTTTATATTTACATATAGTTATGGCCTTCATAAGTGAAGTCGGGTGAACTCTCCCTGAAATAGGCATGGTCATCTGACAGTCTAATCTCCATGGTGGCCTCCTGACTATCTGAGCAGGAGAGTCAGGGGTAAGAAGGAATCTGGCATGCTGATTTTCAGAGGTTTATCATTTTATTCTCCCTTGAGATAAGTTATTGGAATGATGCTTATTATTCTATATATTGTATAAACTACTTACTACTGTTTACTAGTGCATTAGTTTCTGTATCCAGCAATAGTGTTATATTGCCAATAATACATTAATAAAAAAAACAACAGGAAGTTCCTGTTCACTCACTGTGTGTGTAGCTGGATCACGCTTTACGTTCACTTTGCAAGCTGAAAGACAATATGCTAAGATCCTAAGCTATAAGAAATACCAGTTGTAAGCTGTGTTATTTTTGTTCCTGAATAAATATATGGTCACAACTCTGTTGTTGGGTGACCCGAGACCAGGGGCTCCTTCCCTGTCCCTAACACTATGGGGCACCCTAGCTCGCCCTTTTCCCCGGGATATTTCTGAAGGTGAAGATGCTGGGGCCTACACCCTTGCCTTATATCCTGAATATGCCCTCCGTCTGTTCCTTTCCCCCACCCAGGGAAGAGCCGTGCTGCCATGTACAGCAGTACACCAAAGCAAGGCTACACAAACAAGGGCAACTGAAAATACCAGGCATGCAAATATTCACTCACATATACAGAGGAATGCATCAGGGAGTGGAGGATGTTGAAAAAAAAACAAAGTAAGAAAAGGAAAGGGAAATATCACACTTACAAACCCACAACACAGTCACAGATAACGCCTCCAAACTCCTACTCATAGTCACCAAAACACCTCTCCTTCAAGCCGTGCAGCAAAAACTAGCTCTGCCAATGTGTTTCAGTCAGGACCCAGATTATATAGGGGATAGGAGTGGCTAACCGGGTACAGCTGAGAGCTCAGACTCCCAGAGCTCCCAACATAGCCGATTAACCCCTGTTCTGCCAAAAGAAATTAACACCATTTAAAGAGAAAGTGAAGTGCCTCTTTTCAGTGCAGGAGTAGGAGCAATCAGACGCTGTGGTTTTCTGGCTCCTCTCTGTTGCGGTAACCCCAAGACTTATATATTCACTGTTGAATGGCTGAACAGTACAGAGATTAATCTGCTGCCAACAGGTTATGAGCCCAGAGGAGAGAGATCAACAGTGTACCAAGAAGAAGAAGCAAAGATGGTCGCTAGCAGCAACTTTGTGAAGTTCACGGTGCTAAATCTCACTAACCAGAACTACCAATCCTGGCAAATTCAGTTGATCAGACAAGGTACATGGAAATACACACAGGAGTCTAGACCTGACCCACTACCAGATTAAAAGAAAGCCTCAAAGGTACAGTACACATAAGATAAATGGCCATAGACATATTATCTCATATCGTCATGCGGCATATCGTCATACTGTATGTGTTACTCATGGACAAAATCATCGAACATCGGTAAAATAAACAGGAAAAAGGAAAATATACGGAATGCAAAGGTCCAAAATAGTGTGGAAAAATTAATTTTATTATGTTAATAACATGAACAAGTAAGGTAAGGGTGGGAAAACAGAAAAAATGGACACATCACAAGGTACAAAAGGATATGCACAATATATAACTAATTGTAAAAATAGCAGCAAAAAGATGGAGTAGATTAAATGAACAATAAAATGCCAACAGTGCGGAAAAAAAGTATTTAGTCAGCCACCAACTGTGCAAGTTCTCCCACTTAAAAATATGAGATAGGCCTGTAATTGACATCATAGGTAGACCACAACTATGAGAGTCAAAATGAGAAAACAAATCCAGAAAATCACCTTGTCTGATTTGGCCACATTTATTTTGCAAATTATGGTGGAAAATAAGTATTTGGTCATTAACAAAAGTTCATCTCAATATTTTGTTATATGTCCTCTCTTGTCAATGACACAGGCCAAACATTTTCTGTAAGTCTTCACAAGGTTGCCACACACTGTTGATGGTATGTTGGCCTATTCCTCCATGCAGATCTCCTTTAGATCAGTGATGTTTTGGGCCTGTCGCTGGGCAACACGGACTTTCAAATCCCTCCAAAGATTTTCTATGGGGTAGAGATCTGGAGACTGGCTAGGTCACTCCAGGACCTTCATATGCTTCTTACAAAGCCACTCCTTTGTTGCCCTAGTGGTGTTCTTGAGATCATTATGATGCTGAAAGACCCATCCACGTTTCATCTTCAATGCCCTTGCTGATGGAAGAAGGTTTGCACTCAAAATATCACGATACATGGCCCCATTCATTCTTTCATGTGCACGGATCAGTCATCATGGTCCCTTTGCAGAGAACAACCCCAAAACATAATGTTGCCACCCACATGCTTCACAGTAGGTATGGTAATCATGACAGCTTGCTGTCTTCAAAACTGACTACCAGGAAAAGCTACTGAGAAAACTCCATTTGACCAATGGAACAGCAAGAAGCCTGAACTACAACACATGAGAATATTCGGAAGTAAAGTATTTGTACATATTCCAAAAGAAAAACGTAACAAGAAGGAATCTCATGCAAAAGAAGTTATCCTGGTGGGCTACAGTAAAACCCAGAAAGGATATAGAAACCTGCACCCCGAAACAAACAAGGTCAAAGTAAGCAGAGATATAATGATTGATAAGAACTTTGTGTCTCTCAAATTTCATGACATTATACCAGTAGTCCAGCTGAAGAAACAACAGTCTCAGTCACTATTTCAAAATAACAAGAAAATGGATGTCGAAGTTTGGTTAGGTTCTTCAACACTGAATAAGCAACAAAAAATCAGGTGAACCTGAAGTCAGCAAATCATCAAGGTCAAACATGGGTATTCCAGCTAAGCATTTATCCTACTTTGTCAAAACACTACTCGAGTCAGAGGCGCAGTCATGGGATGAGATACAACAACTACCTTTTCATGAAAAACTGAAGTGGATTAATGCTACTAATAAGGAAATGAAGTCACATCATCAACTTCAAACTTGGAAACTCACCAAACTACCACAAGGCAAGAAAGCAAACAATCTAAATGAGTTCTGATGACCAAATGTGACTCTGAAGGCAAGGTGTAAGAACCCAAATGGAATCATCCTACTCAGAATGATCTGTTACGTAACAATGAGGAATAGAAATAGGCAGTGGGGGGCACTTATATACATAGCAACCATGACTCGACCAGACATTGCAGCAACAATTGGAATTTTCTACACATATGTGGACAAACCACGCCAAAAAGGCTGGAATGCAATTAAGAGACTTGCTCGATATTTGAAAGAGACTCAATACTTAAATTTAAGGCTATATGCAACAGGAGATCTAAAACTCAGGCTATGTGGAAGCAGACTGGGCTGGTGACTTAAGTGATCATAAATCGACAAGTGACTATTAGTTCATGCTTGAAGAAAGTAACATTTTTGGTCTAGCCAAAAACAGGTGTTTCTAGCCTTGTCATCTACAGAAGCATATTCCGAGAATGAACAGATGATAACTGATGTTATGACTAAGCCACTTCCAAGAGCTAAATTTGAAGAATTCATAGCCATTATGGCACTAACAGGATAAGTAGTTGTTGAGTGGAGGTGTTTGAATAATGCTTATTATTGTATATACAGTAGTGCATAAACTACTTTTTGCTGTTTAATAGTTCATGAGTCGCTCTATCCAGCAATAGTGTTATATTGCCAATAGCACATTTACATATAGTTATGGCCTTAATAAGGGAAGTCGGGTGAACTCCTCCCTGAAATATGCATGATCATCTAACAGTCTAATCTGCATGGTGGCCTCTTGACTTTCTGGGCAGGAGATGTCAGGGGTAAGGCCGGGATCACACATGCGAGTAAGTCGTCCGACACTCGCATGTGAAATCCCAGCTCTGGCGCCGGCACTCGGGAGTGGAGCGAGCGGCTGCATGTAGTTCTATGCAGCCGCTCGCTCCACTCCCGAGTGCCGGCGCCAGAGCTGGGATTTCACATGCGAGTGTCGGACGACTTACTCGCATGTGTGATCCCAGCCTAAGAAGGAATCTGGCATGCTGATTTTCAGAGGTTTATCATTTTATTCTCCCTTAAGATATCGTTTATACTCTTGTATAAGCCGAGTTTTTCAGCACTTTTTTTGTGCTGAAAACGCCCCACCTCAGCTTATACACGAGTAAATTGTTCCAGAAAGCCGGTGGGGGAGGGGGAGTGGGCAGAGCAGCGGGTCACAGAGGCCGGAGCCGGTGGCTAAAGCTAAAGCCTGTCCCACTGCTAAAGAGAAATTAATATTCATTTCTCTTATAGTGCACACAGTGACACCCGCAGCTCCCGGCTTCCAGAAGACATCCTACTCACCCTCCAGTGTGCCCTCGCAGCATCTCGTTGATCTCGGCGCCCTCGCATCATCTCGTTGGTTTCAGCACTGGCAGCTCTTCCTGTGCTCAGTGCTCATGGCCCTGCTCATTAAGGTAATGAATATGCGCGCCTCCACTCCCATAGGCATGGAGGTAATATTCATTACCTCAATGAGCGGGGCCACGTGATCGCTCAACACAAGAAGAGCTGCCAGCGCCGGGCCCAACGAGATGCTGCGAGGGCACATGGAAGGTGAGTAGGATGTTTTTGTTTTTTTTTAATAGGAGCCGTGCATACAAGGACGGAGGGGTAGCCACGCATACCAGGACAACAACGGGGGGAGCCATGCATACAGGGACAGGGGAGCCATTCATACAATGACAGGGACGGGGGAGCCATGCATACAATGACAAGGATGGTGTCACGATCCACATTTGAATCTGTGGCAGATCTCTCTCTGCATACTAAAACCTTTTCCCCCGGAGGCCGCTGGTGTAATTGCATGACTGCTGCCTTGTCAGAGGAAGGTGGTTACCACTCCCACCATCTTTTAAAAGGTCACCTGAGGCGTGCCTACTCTGCTGTGCGGGTCATTGCGGCAGAGAATGCTAAGTGTTATTATTTAGTTATTTAACCCCTAGGTGTCTGTCATTCCTTTTGTTGTTTTGGTGTTATTCACATTATTCCCTGTCTCACCTCCTGGGGAGGGGGTTGGTGGGTTTAGCTTAGGGCTAAACAGGAGACAGAGATAGGTCAGTGGCTTGGGCCTCACTACCTTCAAGTGTACCCAAGTTAAGGAAAGACAGGGCCCTTAGCCTTAGGGGCAGTTCAGGGGCCCAGGTTCCTCGTCCCCTGTATTTCTACAACTGCCCCTTGACAGATGGGTGAGCCATACATACCACAATACGGATTAGGGGACAATGCATACCCGGCTTATACTTGTGCTCGAGTCAGTAAGCTTACCCAGTTTTCCGTGGCAAAATTAGGTGCCTAGGCTTATACTCAGGTCAGCTTATACTTGAGTATATACAGGAAGTTATTGGAATAATGCTTATTATTCTATATATTGCATCAACTACGTACTACTGTTTACTAGTGCATTAGTTTCTGTGTCCAGCAATAGTGTTATATTGCCAATAATACATTGATAAAAAAACAACAGGAAGTTCCTGTTCACTCACTGCCAGATCACACTTTACTTTCACTTTGCAAACTGACAGACAAGATGCTAAAATCCTAAAGAGTATGCCACACTAAACAGCGTCGCTAACGAGATCGCTAAAAAGCGTCACTATTTAGCGATCTCGTTAGTGACGCTGTTGTGTGTGGCATGTAGCAACGACGTGGCCCCTGCTGTGATCTCGCTGATCGTTCACTAGGGTTCTGAACCGTATTTTAATCGCTGGCGTCCCGCTGGTGAGCCTATATCGCTGTGTCTGGCACGTTTTGTGAACGATTTGCGCTGTTTTTTACATCGCAAAGTCGTTAAGGAGATCGCTAACCGCTTATGTGTCGTTAACGAGATCGCTAAATGTGGCAGCTACTAGCGATATTAAAACGATCACAAAAACGATCGCATTAGTATGCGTCGTTATTGTGATCGTTAGCGGGAGCGTTTAGTGTGGCAGTACCTTAAGCTATAAGAAATGGCAGTTCTAAGCTATGTTATCTTTGTTCCTGTATGTATTCACTGTTGAACGGCTGGACACTACAGAGATTAATCTGCTGCCAACGTAAGTTGGCTATGATTTCTATCTGTGGGGAGGTTGTGCAAAAGCTGTCAATCCAATAATCACAAAGGATGTTATATATGTATAGATTGTTATTGATGTGAGGATACTAAATGGTGTATATTATTTTAACCCCTTAATGACATAGCCAATTTTAACCTTAATGATCAAGACAAGTTTTACAATTCTGACCACTGTCAGTTTATGAGGTTATAACTCTGGAACGCTTCATCGTATTCCACCGATTGTGAGAATGTTGTTTTTTTTTTAATGACATATTGTACTTCATGAGAGTGGTACAATTTCTTCGATATAACTTGTGTTTACTTGGAAAAAAACGTAAATTTGGCAAAAATTTAGAAAATTTCACAATTTTCAAAGTTTAAATTCTTATGCCCTTAAATCAGACAATTATGTCACATAAAATAGTTAATAAATAACATTTCCCACATGTCTACTTTACATCAGCACAATTTTTTAAACTTTTTTGTTTGTTAGGAAGTTAGAAGAGTTAAAAGTTGACCAGCAATTTCTCATTTTTCCAGCAAAATTTACAAAACCATTTTTTTAGGGACCGCATCACATTTGAAGTGACTCTCTGACAGAAAATACCCAAAAGTGACACTATGCTAAAGACTGCACCCCTCAAGGTGCTCAAAACCACATTCAAGAATTTTATTAACCCATCAGGTGCTTCACAGGAACTGAAGCAATGTGGAAGGAAAAAAATTACTTTAGACCCAAACTTTTTTATTTTCACAAGGGTAACAGTAGAAAATGGACCCCAAAATTTGTTGTGCAATTTTTATTGAATAGGCCGATATCTTATTTATGGGGAAATTTAATATTTGTGCGTACAGCAGAGCTCGGAAGGGAAAGAGCGCCATTTGACTGTTTAAATGAATAATTTGCTGGAATAATTAGCGAACGCCATGTTGTGTTTGTAGAGCCCCTCTTGCGTCTAAACAGTGGAAACCCCTCATAAGTGACCCCATTTTGGAAACCACACACCTCAAGGATTTTATCTAGGGGTATGTTGAGCATTTTGAACCCACAGGTACGACACAGAATTTGATAACATTGGGTTGTCATATTGACTGTCGTTATTACTGTTGAGCGCAAGTGCTCTCTACTCCAGTTTGCATCGTGTGCTCGGGTATGCAGCGAATATCAAGGGTGCTCCAGTGACATGCTCAAGTTCCTGCCCTGCATGTTTTGCGGCTGTTAGACACCTAGAAAATAACATGTGAGCAGCTGCGATACTTCGTGCATAACCGAGCACCCAATGCAACTCGAGTAGCGAGCACTTGCGCTCAACACTAGAGAAAAAAACACTGGAGAAAAAAAACATTTTATAATTTTTTATCTACCTAAGGGGGTGACAAAGAGGGATTTGATTTACTATTTTTTTTATTTTGATCACTGTAATAGTCTATCACAGTGATCAAAAGAACCAATAGAAAAAACTTCCTATTGTTGCCGGGTACTGGGCGGCAGATCTCGGCAGGCGCACTACGCATGTGCCGCCATTTTTTTTTTCCAGGAAGATGACGCCTCGCCGGGGGACAGATCAGGAGTGCCCTGGGATGGCAGAGGTACTGAGGGGTCTCATGGGGGTGGGGGCATCGTTTCTTCACTACTCAGGAACCAACGAATTTGAGAAAACCTGTAAATATCATAGGGATGTATTATATCTTAAATCAATTTTTTTGGGGGGAATTCAACAAAATGTGTAGATGTTTTTATCCTTATTTTCTGATTGAAGTGATGTCGAAACTTCATAATATTAAGACTTTCTTCTACAGCTTGAAAAATAAAGCTTTGTCTTTCCTAAGACTGAATGGTAGTTTGCCTTTATGAATAAGAAATATTCCTTCACTCCCTAATGTTTCCAGTCTTTTTCAAGACCTGTTTGTGACACTGCTATACCACCATATACATTTGGTTCCATAGGAGGTAAACTGTGTGTTTCTCCTTCAGACTTCAGATTTCATATGAAAATTGATGGAACTTCCCATGAGTATTTTTCTATCAGATTTTCCATTATGTAATATTAGTGTTTTCTTGTTCTACTACAGAACAATATCTCCATAATAGGCATTGGACAGCACCATATGACAACAAATTTCCAAATGGCTGTGAGTGTCGTGCGCCAGGAATCCTGTGTGCCTCTGAACAGCCTTCATATGTGTGCACAAGACCCAAACCTAAAGTAATTTTGCCTTTAGTGAAAATATATAAAATAATCTCTGTATATTCCTCTCCTATGGTAACTATAGCTTTACTATTCTGCCCAGACTTTAAAGTGAACCTGAAAGGTGATTCATGTTGCCCAAACTGCAGCCAGGTATATTATACATTGAAATGCTTTGGTGTTTCAGAGAAATCATTATTTGAAGGACCGGACAAGACCACAGCTGGAGATGAGACCAATCTGGCACCACTCCTGGACGGCTCTTCCCAGTGCTGTTACAGGTGACTGACATGTCCTATCTTCGCATGACCACAGGGAGAGACCTGTCAATCAGCACTGAACTAGTCTCATCTCCAGGTATTGTCACAGGTCGAATCTTCAAAGTATATTGTCTCTGAAATGCCAGAACATTCAGAAAATAATATACATGGCTGCAATCACGCAGCCATTCTGTGATTCATGCTGCCCGCTGTTTTGGTAGCATAAATCAACAAGATACAGTACAGACCAAAAGTTTGGACACACCTCATTTAAAGATTTTTCTGTATTTTCATGACTATGAAATTTGTACATTCACACTGAAGGCATCAAAACTATGAATTAACACGTGGAATTATATACTTAACAAAAAAGTGTGAAACAACTGAAAATATGTCTTATATTCTAGGTTCTTCAAAGTAGCCACCTTTTGCTTTGATGACTGCTTTGCACACTCTTGGCATTCTCTTGATGAGCTTCAAGAGGTAGTCACCGGGAATGGTCTTCAAACTATCTTGAAGGAGTTCCCAGAGATGCTTAGCACTTGTTGGCCCTTTTGCCTTCACTCTGCGGTCCAGCTCACCTCAAACCATCTTGATTGGGTTCAGGTCTGGTGACTGTGGAGGCCAGGTCATGTGGCGTAGTACCCCATCACTCTCCTCCTTGGTCAAATAGCCCTTACACAGCCTGGAGGTGTGTTTGGGGTCATTGTCCTGTTGAAAAATAAATGATGGTCCAACTAAACGCAAACCGGATGGAATAGCATGCTGCTGCAAGATGCTGTGGTAGCCATGCTGGTTCAGTATGCCTTCAATTTTGAATAAATCCCCAACAGTGTCACCAGCAAAGCATATCCACACCATCACACCTCCTCCATGCTTCATGGTGGGAACCAGGCATGTAGAGTCCATCCGTTCACCTTTTCTGCGTCGCACAAAGACACCTGGTGGTTGGAACCAAAGATCTCAAATTTGGACTCATCAGACCAAAGCACAGATTTCCACTGGTCTAATGTCCATTCCTTGTGTTCTTTAGCCCAAACAAGTCTCTTCTGCTTGTTGCCTGTTCTTAGCAGTGGTTTCCTAGCAGCTATTTTACCATGAAGGCCTGCTGCACAAAGTTTCCTCTTAACAGTTGTTGTAGAGATGTGTCTGCTGCTAGAACTCTGTGTGCTATTGACCTGGTCTCTAATCTGAGCTGCTGTAAACCTGCGATTTCTGAGGCTGGTGACTCGGATAAACTTATCCTCAGAAACAGAGGTGACTCTTGGTCTTTCTTTCCTGGGGCGGTCCTCATGTGAGCCAGTTTCTCTGTAGCGCTTGATGGTTTTTGCAACTGCACTTGGGGACACTTTCAAAGTTTTTCCCAATTTTTCGGACTGACTGACCTTCATTTCTTAAAGTAATGATGGCCACTCGTTTTCCTTTACTTAGCTGCTTTTTTCTTGCCATAATACAAGTTCTAACAGTCTATTCAGTAGGACTATCAGCTGTGTATCCACCAGACTTCTGCACAACACAACTGATGGTCCCAACCCCATTTATAAGGCCAGAAATCCCACTTATTAAACCTGACAGGGCACACCTGTGAAGTGAAAACCATTTCCAGTGACTACCTCTTGAAGCTCATCAAGAGAATGCCAAGAGTGTGCAAAGCAGTCATCAAAGCAAAAGGTGGCTATTTTGAAGAACCTAGAATATAAGACATAATTTCAGTTGTTTCACACTTTTTTAAGTATATAATTCCACATGTGTTAATTCATAGTTTTGATGCCTTCAGTGTGAATGTACAATTTTCATAGTCATGAAAATACAGAAAAATCTTTAAATGAGAAGGTGTGTCCAAACTTTTGGTCTGTACTGTATGTTTGTAGTTGTTTGATTGTTGGAAAGCAAGTACAGCATGTAACCAATAAGACCACTGATTGGCTGTAACTGTCATGCTTTTTTCAAACAGACGATCCCTTCATTTTAAATTTAGGAATTTTAGAATAGAATAACATTCTTAAAACTACTGCCAATATGTATGTTTTATAAGGGATAAATAACGCGAAGTATTAGGTTTTGTAAATTCCAATGGGACTAAATACAAGATAAAGACTTACCACCAGATGTGACTCAGCATAGAAATGACTCAGCATTGTATTGTACAGCTGGCATCAAACCAAGTTACCTGAAACCCTGTATCAAGATGTGTAGAAATGATTACACCAACAAAGTCTTTGTTCTTGCAGAGGATTACTTTTGTGTACTGTGTGACTAGCCAAAATGCTAAAGGAATTTATAGAAAATATAACTCTCAGGTTCCAACTACTATAATGCCAAGCTGGCCATGCTCATGGCTAATAATATAAATATATTTGTATCATTTTTACAGTTTTATCCAATAGAGCACTATAAGGCCAACGCTAAAAATGAAAAATTAGCGTGGCCCTAAGGAGTATATTATACAATATGTAGGATCATTTTAAGTGAAATTTAAACAATTGATATTTTGAGTTTGAATTTCACATTTACCTTAAAGTAGCCTCAGCAAACCACTTTTTTTTTTTTTTTAAAAGCATGGCATTTTATAGCTCTGAAAACAAAAAAAGAGGAAGTTATGAGCCTTGGGATGACAAGGGGTCAAAATGCAACAAAATCAATGTGGACTTAAGGTCTAAAATAGTGTTAGCTATAGTTGAATACAAAGGGTTAAAGTATAACCGTCATTTTAATTTTTTATATTTCCAGAAATTCAAGGAATATTCCCATCTTTAAGATCCTATCCAAATATGTAGTAGGTGTAATAATAGTAATATTAGCAAATACCTCCAATTAGAAATGTAGTATAGTTCTTCTGATTCGTTATATCTCTTTGCTCATGTGCAGGCATTGCAGGACCTTAGGCATCCATGGTTATGACCACTAGCAACTTGCTAACTAACAGTCACTAAATCAGTGTTTGTAACCATGAATACCTAAAGGGTATGCCACACTAAACAATATCGCTAACGGGATCGCTAAAAAACGTCACTATTTAGCGATCCCGTTAGCGATATTGTTCAGTGCGGCAGCTTCCAGCGACGAGCTTCCTGCTGTGATCTCGCTCGTCGCTGGAATCGCTCCGGACCCTATTTCATCGCTGGCGCTCCCGCTGGGTAAGTATCTAATCGCTGTGTGGCACCTTTTCTTAGCGATTTAGCGGTACTTTTGTACCGCTAAAGTCGTTAAGAAGATCGCTAACGGCGATAGCGTCGTTAACTATATCGCTAAATGTGGCAGCATTTAGCGATATAGAAACAATCCCGCTAGCGATCTCATTAGTATGCAACGCTAACGAGATCGCTAGCGGGATAGCTTATTGTGGCAGTACCTTAAGTTCCTGCAATGCCTGCACATGAGGAAAGTGACAGAGTGAATCAGAAAAACCATACTTCTTTTTAAATTGGAGATATTTGTTAATATTATTATTACACCTACTACTTATTGGGATAAAATCTTGGAGATGGGAAGTTTAGAATCCTGCAATATACAGTGCCTACAAGTAGTATTCAACCCCCTGCAGATTTAGCTGGTTGACACATGCGGAATTAACTTGGCATTGTGACATTTGTACTGTAGATCAGCCTGGAAGTGGGAAATGCACTGCAGCAAAAATTTTTTTTTATTTTTTTTTTTTTTTAAAAACGTTAAAAGTTAATTCAGAGTGTCATTTATTATTCAACCCCTCAAACCACAAGAATTCTGTTTGGTCCCCCTAAAGTATTAAGAAGTAGTTCAGGCACCAAGAATAATGAGCTTCACATGTGTGGATTAATGATCTCTTTTGCCAGCCTTTTCTGACTATTTAAGACCCTCCCCAACTTGTGAACAGCACTCATACATGGTCAACATGGGAAAGACAAAGGAGCATTCCAAGGCCATCAGAGACAAGATCGTGGAGGGTCACAAGGCTGGCAAGGGGTACAAAACCCTTTCCAAGGAGTTGGCCCTACCTGTCTCCACTGTTGGGAGCATCATCCGTAAGTGGAAGGCTTATGGAACTACTGTTAGCCTTCCACGGCCTGGACAGCCTTTGAAAGTTTCCTCCCGTGCCGAGTCCGAAGAGTCAAGGCTAACCCAAGGACAACAAGGAAGGAGCTCCAGGAAGATCTCATGGCAGTGGGGACATTGGTTTCAGTCAATACCATAAGTAACGTACTCCACCGCAATGGTCTCCGTTCCAGACGAGCCCATAAGGTACCTTTACTTTCAAAGCGTCATGTCAAGGCTCGTCTACAGTTTGCTCATGATCACTTGGAGGACTCTGAGACAGACTGGTTCAAGGTTCTATGGTCTGATGAGACCAAGATCGAGATCTTTGGTGCCAACCACACACGTGACGTTTGGAGACTGGATGGCACTGCATACGACCCCAAGAATACCATCCCTACAGTCAAGCATGGTGGTGGCAGCATCGTGCTGTGGGGCTGTTTCTCAGCCAAGGGGCCTGGCCATCTGGTCCGCATCCATGGGAGGATGGATAGCACGGCCTACCTGGAGATTTTGGCCAAGAACCTCCGCTCCTCCATCAAGGATCTTAAGATGGGTCGTAATTTCATCTTCCAACAAGACAACGACCCAAAGCACACAGCCAAGAAAACCAAGGCCTGGTTCAAGAGGGAAAAAGTCAAGGTGTTGGAGTGGCCTATTCAGTCTCCTGACCTTAACCCAATTGAAAACTTGTGGAAGGAGCTCAAGATTAAAGTCCACATGAGACACCCAAAGAACCTAGATAACTTGGAGAAGATCTGCATGGAGGAGTGGGCCAAGATAACTCCACAGACCTGTGCCGGCCTGATCAGGTCTTATAAAAGACGATTATTAGCTGTAATTGCAAACAAGGGTTATTCCACGAAATATTAAACATAGGGGTTGTATAATAATTGACCCACACTTTTATGTTTAAAATTTATTAAAATTCAACTGAGCAACATAACTTTTTGTTTTGTAAGATTTATGCTTCTGTTAATAAATCCTACTCTCGTTTGCAGTTTGAAGGCTCTAACTTATTTGCATCTTATCAAACCAGCTAAATCTGCAGGGGGTTGAATACTACTTGTAGGCACTGTATGTTATCAGAGAAATCTGCTTTTTTTCTTCTGTTGAACTGATCATTTTTAAATTGTGTTTTCAGTGAAGACCGATGTTTCCAGATAGACGACAGTTGGTGCTTATAATGTTGTATGAACTGTTGTTGCAGAAGAATGTACGTGTCTGCCTCTAGCTTCTCCTCCTCCTTTCTACATAGAACTTAAAAGAACCAACTGTCAGCTATTTCATTGTATACAGAGTTTACAGATTTTACTCATGAATTGAAATGAAAGATCAGTTGTGAAGGAGATCGAAGTTATTTTTTATAGGATATAATACAAAGTTGCTTATTCATCTATAATATTAATTTATGAAATAAATATTAAAATGAATGTCACAGCCAGGAGCAGCGCTCCGTCCCTCACGAATTTCGCTAAGCAGAACTGTACAGCCACATGCGGGGTATTTCCACGTTCAGCAGAAATTGTATGACAAATTTTGGTGCCATTTTTACCCATTTATCTGTGTGAAAATGTATAATCTGGGGGTAAAAATGTAGTTATTTTTTCTTCACTGCTCAATGGTATAAAATTCTATGACCCACCTGTGGTGTCAAAATGATAACTGCACCCCTAGATGAATTTATTTAGAGGTGTAGTTTGTAAAAATAGGGTCCCTTATGGGGGGTTCTGCTATTCTGGCACCTCAGGGGCTCTTCCAGTTGGTCATAGCACTCTCAAACCTTGCTGGTAAAGTCTGAACTCCAATCTGTCACTTCTTCCCTTCTGAGCTTTGCTGTGTACCACAAAAGTACTGTAGTTTTCTACTACATATGGGTTATTGGTGTACTCAGGACAAATTGCTTAACAAATTATACCTTTTATTTTCTTCTATTGGTCTCTCTTAAAATTAAAAACTTGGGGCCAAAGCAAAATTTTAGAGAAAAAAAATTGTATTTTTTCATTTACCCAGACCAATATTATACAATTCTGTGAATTGCCTGAGGGTTAAAAATACTCACTACACCCCTAGATGAATTCGTCAAGAGATGTACAGTACAGACCAAAAGTTTGGACACACCTCATTTAAAGATTTTTCTGTATTTTCATGACTATGAAAATTGTAAATTCACACTGAAGGCATCAAAACTATGAATTAACACATGTGGAATTATATACTTAACAAAAAAGTGTGAAACAACTGAAAATATGTCTTATATTCTAGGTTCTTCTAAGTAGCCACCTTTTGCTTTGATGACTGCTTTGCACACTCTTGGCATTTTCTTGATGAGCTTCAAGAGGTAGTCACCGGAAATGGTTTTCACTTCACATGTGTGCCCTGTCAGGTTTAATAAGTGGGATTTCTGGCCTTATAAATGGGGTTGGAACCATCAGTTGTGTTGTGCAGAAGTCTTGTGGATACACAGCTGATAGTCCTACTGAATAGACTGTTAGAATTTGTATTATGGCACGAAAAAAGCAGCTAAGTAAAGAAAAACGAGTGTCCATCATTACTTTAAGAAATGAAGGTCAGTCAGTCTGAAAAATTGGGAAAACTTTGAAAGTGTCCCCAAGTGCAGTTGCAAAAACCATCAAGTGCTACAAAGAAACTGGCTCACATGAGGACCGCCCCTGGAAAGGAAGACCAAGAGTCACCTCTGCTTCTGAGGATAAGTTTATCCGAGTCACCAGCCTCAGAAATCGCAGATTTACAGCAGCTCAGATTAGAGACCAGGCCAATGCCACACAGAGTTCTAGTAGCAGACACATCTCTGCAACAACTGTTAAGAGGAGACTTTGTGCAGCAGGCCTTCATGGTAAAATAGCTGCTAGGAAACCACTGCTAAGGACAGACAACAAGCAGAAGAGACTTGTTTGGGCTATAGAACACAAGGAATGGACAATAGACCAGTGGAAATCTGTGCTTTGGTCTGATGAGTCCAAATTTGAGATCTTTGGTTCCAACCACCGTGTCTTTGTGCGACGCAGAAAAGGTGAACGGATGGACTCTACATGCCTGGTTCCCACTGTGAAACATGGAGGAGGAGGTGTGATGGTGTGGGATTGCTTTGCTGATGACACTGTTGGGGATTTATTCAAAATTGAAGGCATACTGAACCTGCATGGCTACCAGCGGCATGCTATTCCATCCGGTTTGCGTTTAGTTGGACCATCATTTATTTTTCAGCAGGACAATGACCCAAAACACACCTCCAGGCTGTGTAAGGGCTATTTGACCCAGAGGGCAGAGGTGTATCTAGGCTTTCTGGCACCCGGGGCAAGAATTCGGTTCGGCGCCCCCTCCCCCCAAGCACACATGTGATTTGCACACTCCGACGAGCTGCTCTCCCTAATGCTCTCAATGTTCAATGAAAAATTGAGAGAAGCAGGAAGAGTATCTCGTTGTCACTGGACCATAAGTATGAAAATCGCATATGAGTGACTTGTCCATGTGATGACTACTGGAACCTGCAGAGCTGAATCCTGACATTGCAGCTTCTGAATTCTCACAATGAATGCACTGCACACTTTTAGGGTTCTCCCTTACCGGTGGCAAGAGTACACGGTCATGTCAGCACAAGCATGTGATTTATATACTTCTGGCCACATTCCGACTAGACATGCCCGACCTCGCTCTGTTCATTTTCATTGAGTGAGGCCACACATGTCTAGTCAGCATGTAACCGCATCCTAACAGCGTGCAGTGAGCACTGTGAGATTTCTGAAATTGACTAATTTTCATGTTTTTATTTATGTTAGGATCATTAAAGGGGTTGTCCAGGTTTGTGCTGAGTCTGCAGTCATTCTATGTGACTGCAGACTCAGCACAAACCTGGACAACCCCTTTAATGCTCCTAACATAAATAAAAACATGAGAATTAGTCAGTATCACAAATAATATTTACATCCAGGTACCTTATAGATGACATCGTCTCTGGAGTCGTTTTTCTTTTCTTCACCTTGTCCAGACCCCATGATGAGTTTTCTCATCCACCGCCGTCTCTGCAGATTTCCATCTTCTCCGGTCTTCTGCACCAACTCTCCACACGATGCCCTTAGAGTCATTATAATGCCCCTAAATAAAAATATCTGCAATATACTGTCACCTCACACTATTCCCCTCCCTCCTCACACTGTCTCCTCTCACATCCCCCTGTTCACCATACTGTCTCCTCATATATTTACCCCCTCACTCTCTATACTGTCTGCTCACACATACCCCTGACTCCCCCTACTGTGTCTGCACACATCCCATCACCCTCACTCCCCATACTGTGTCCACATACATTCACCCGTTCGCTCCCCATACTATCTGCAACCATCCCCCATACTGTTTCCTCATACATGCCCTCATACATACATACTCTTCAGTACCCTCAAGTCCCCCCACACATATTAAATGCCCCATCCCCACTCCAAATCCCCCCACACACATTAAATCCCCCATCCCCACTCCAAATCCCCCACACACATTAAGTATCCCCAATCCCCACTTCAAATCCCCCCACACACATTAAATCCCCCCATTCCCACTCCAAATCCCCCACACAGATTAAGTACCCCCCACCCCCACTCCAAATCCCCTACACACATAAAATAACCCCCCATCTCCACTCCAAATCCCCCCGCACACATTAAGTACCCCCATCCCCACTACAAATCCCCTCACACACATTAAGTACCCCCATCCCCACTACAAATCCCCCCACACACATTAAGTACCCCCATCCCCACTCCAAATCCCCACACATAAAAAATAACCCCCCATCCCCACTCCAAATCCCCCACACATAAAATAACCCCCCATCGCCACTCCAAATCCCCACACACATAAAATAACCCCCCATTGCCACTCCAAATCCCCCCACACATAAAAGAACCCCCATCCCCACTCCAAATCCCCCCCACATAAAAGAACCCCCATCCCCACTCCAAATCCCCCCACACATAAAAGAACCCCCCATCCCACTCCAATCCCCCCACACATAAAATAACCCATCCCCCCAATCCCCCACACATAAAATAACCCCCCCATCCCCACTCCAAATCCCCCACACATAAAATAACCCCCCATCCCCACTCCAAATCCCCCTACACACAAAGTATCCCCCATCCCCACTCTAAACCCCCCCCCATACACACACTCATACATTATGTCCCCCGTTAATCTTCGGTGGTTCTTTCAGCTCTACAGTGGAGCACACTTACCACCAGTCTTCACCCTTATGGGCGCCGCCCGCAAGTGACGTCAGCAGTGTGATCACATGACCTGATCATGCTGCTGGTGTCACTCTGACACGGCGGTCAGAGCTACAATTGTACTGGCGTCTGTATAGATGGCAGTACAATTGATCCCTGGGAGTCGGCACGCGGCAGCTTCTCTCCGCCAGCTGTCAGCTTGACAGCCGGCACAGGGAACCGCCGACTCCCAGGCCAGGGGCGGCAGAATGCAGCTGCGGGGGAGACACTGCGGACTACCGCATTAGGCGGCCCGACTGCGCCCCTTTGCCATCTGAGCCCAGGGCACGTGCCCCAGCTGCCCCCCCCTAGATACGGCCCTGCAAGAGGGAGAGTGATGGGGTGCTACTCCAGATGACCTGGCCTCCACAGTCACCAGACCTGAACCCAGTCGAGATGGTTTGGGGTGAGCTGGACCGCAGAGTGAAGGCAAAAGGGCCAACAAGTGCTAAGCATCTCTGAGAACTCCTTCAAGATTGTTGGAAGACCATTTCCGGTGACAAGCTCTTGAAGCTCATCAAGAGAATGCCAAGAGTGTGCAAAGCAGTCATCAAACCAAAAGGTGTCTACTTTGAAGAACCTAGAATATAAGACATATTTTCAGTTGTTTCACACTTTTTTGTTAAGTATATAATTCCACATGTGTTAATTCATAGTTTTGATGCCTTCAGTGTGAATGTACAATTTTCATAGTCATGAAAATACAGAAAACTCTTTAAATGAGAAGGTGTGTCTAAACTTTTGGTCTGTACTGTAGTTTTCCAAATGGGTTCACTTGTCGTTTTTTCTGTTTTGGTATGTCAGGAGCTCTTCAAATGTGACATGGCATCCGCAATCACTTCCAGCCAATTTTGCTCTCCAAAAGTCAAATGGTGCTCCTTCCCTTCTCACCCCACCCCCAAAAAAATAAAGAAAAAATCAACCTAAATTTTCCACTAGCACGAAGTACAGCTTGTCGCGACAGTTTCAGAATCACTGGGATATTTTGAAGGGTTTCGGAGTTAGAACCACATAAAGTGACACTGGTCAGAATTGTAAAATTTGGCCTGGTCAGGAGGGTGAAAACAGGCTCGGAGGTGAAGGGGTAAAATATCTGGTTGATCAATATATGAGGTTAGTGTACTTTGGCACTTGTTTCTGCTGATCTTTTTAAGCACGCCCAATAGATAATGGAGAAATACAAGTCTTCTAGGTCATTAGTGAATATAAAACAGATTTTGCCCCAAAAGGCTTTTAACTCTAGAAATCATGGATTTAACCAAATTCTCTCTTTTCATATTTTCAAGTTTTTTCATATTTGATCAAGTAGATGCGGGTAAGCTACTTGTTGTTCCCATGGATGGAAGTCACTGGCTCAGCATGCGTCTTGTGGTAGAGAAACTCGTGCAAAATGGACATGATGTTGTTGTCGTAATGCCTGAAAGCAGTTTAACCATGGGTGTGAACAGAAAAATACACTATACAGACCTACCCTGTTCCATACACCAGTCAAGAGATAAGGGCATACTTTCAGAAACTTAGTAAAGAGCATTTTACGCTGCCCTCGCATTTCCCCTGGATTGCTACTGCAATGCTAGATAGTATGATGGTTGTGTTTAATATGTTTTACAAGACATGTGAGAGCTTAGTGCTCAACCAGCAGCTAATTCAAAAACTTCGGGATGAGAAGTTTGACGCTGTATTCACGGATCCATTTTTCCTATGTGGTGTAATGCTAGCAGAACATCTTGACTTGCCGAATGTGAACTTCCTAAGGGGGTTGCCCTGTGGATATGACTATGACGGTGCTCAGTGTGAAACCCCACTGTCATATGTGCCTAGACAATTTAGTAAGTTCTCGGACAAGATGACGTTTATCGAACGCGTGAAAAATCTGATGATCAAGCTGCTGGAGCCATATTATTGTGGAGTTATTTATTCTTCTTGGGTGCAATTAACTACTGAGCTCTTGAAAAAAGATATTGCCCCCATTCAGCTTTTCAGCCGAACTTCTATTTGGCTTCTAAGATATGACTTTGTCTTTGAGCACCCGAAAACAATAATGCCAAACATGATTTTTATTGGAGGCATCAACTGTAGACTACAGAAGTCTCTGCCTAACGTAAGTCCTATTTTTGTTTGCACATTTTACACGAATGTTACTAAATTTAAAGGGAATCTGTCACCCTCTGGGATGTATATGATCTATTAATATGGGCATACAGTTAATAGAAATGTTACACTAGTTCTACCTGTATGCCTCATATTAATGGTCTTGTTTCTGAGAAATGTTATATTCTTTCCTTATACTAATGATTTCTTCCAGGCTCCAGGGCGTGCGGTGCCTGGAAGAAATCCCTAACTCCTGTCTTCATTGTAATACTACTTTCTTCCCATGCATGTCAGCAATGGCCCCGGAATCCCGCGCCTGCACCCTGCACCCCCTCAAAAATCCATACCTCTTCCTCCCTTCTATGGACACTGCATTCAGGGATCTTCTGCGCAGGCGCCAGCGAGTCACTGTGGTACAGCATAACTGTGTATTATACAATACTAGTGATGAACCCGTTCTACGCCCGGGTGGCAAGCATTTTTATAGGTACATGGTCTCCCATTCTGGTATGTGCTTCCCCCCTCCTATTCTGGTATGCATGGCACCCCTCATCCCTATCCTGGTATGTATGGTCCCCTCACCCCCACCCAAATCTACTATGCATGGCACCCCATTCCTCATCCTGGTATGCAAGGTCACCTCCTGCCCAATCCTGGAATGCATGGTCCCCTCACCCCCCAATTCTGGTATGAATGGTCCCATCACCCCCAATTCTGGTATGAATGGTCCCCTAACCCCCCAATCCTGGTATGAATGGTCCCCTCACCCCCCAATCCTGGTATGAATGGTCCCCTCATCGCCAAATCCTGATGTGCATGGTCCGCTCACCCTCCAATCCTGATGTGCATGGTCCCCTCACCCCCCAATCCTGATGTGCATGGTCCCCTCACCCCCCAATCCTGATGTGCATGGTCCCCTCACCCCCCAATCCTGATGTGCATGGTCCCCTCACTCCCCAATCCTGATGTGCATGGTCCCCTCACCCCCCAATCCTGATGTGCATGGTCCCCTCACCCCCCAACCCTGATGTGCATGGTCCTCTCACCCCCCAACCCTGATGTGCATGGTCCACTCACCCCCAATCCTGATGTGCATGGTCCCCTCATCCCCAATCCTGATGTGCATGGCCCCCTCACCCCCCAATCCTGATATGCATGGTCCCCTCACCCCCCAATCTCGGTATGCACGGTCCCCTCACCCACCAATCCTGGTATGCATGGTCACCTCCCCCCCAATCCTGGAATGATGGTCCCTCACCCAATTCTGTATGAATGGTCCCCTCACCCCCAATCCGGGATGAATGGTCCCCTCATCCCCCAATCCTGATGTGCATGGTCCCTCACACCCCCCAATCCTGATGTGCATGGTCCCCTCACCCCCCAATCCTGATGTGCATGGTCCGCTCACCCCCCAACCCTGATGTGCATGGTCCTCCTCACCCCCAATCCTGATGTGCATGGCCCCTCACCCCAATCCTGATTGCATGGCCCCTCACCCCCCAATCCTGATATGCATGGTCCCCTCACCCCCAATCCGGTATGCACGGTCCCTCACCCACAGAAGTCTCTGCCTAACGAAGTCCTATTTTGTTTGCACATTTTACGAATGTACTAAATTTAAAGGGAATTCTGTCACCCTCTGGGATGTTACAATCTATTAATATGGGCATACAGTTAATAGAAATGTTACACTAGTTCTACCTGTATGCCTCATATTAATGGTCTTGTTTCTGAGAAATGTTATATTCTTTCCTTATACTAATGATTTCTTCCAGGCTCCAGGGCGTGCGGTGCCTGGAAGAAATCCCTAACTCCTGTCTTCATTGTAATACTACTTTCTTCCCATGCATGTCAGCAATGGCCCCGGAATCCCGCGCCTGCACCCTGCACCCCCTCAAAAATCCATACCTCTTCCTCCCTTCTATGGACACTGCATTCAGGGATCTTCTGCGCAGGCGCCAGCGAGTCACTGTGGTACAGCATAACTGTGTATTATACAATACTAGTGATGAACCCGTTCTACGCCCGGGTGGCAAGCATTTTTATAGGTACATGGTCTCCCATTCTGGTATGTGCTTCCCCCTCCTATTCTGGTATGCATGTCACCCCTCATCCCTATCCTGGTATGTATGGTTCCCTCACCCCCACCCAAATCTACTATGCATGGCACCCCATTCCTCATCCTGGTATGCAAGGTCACCTCCTGCCCAATCCTGGAATGCATGGACCCCTCACCCCCCAATTCTGGTATGAATGGTCCCATCACCCCCAATTCTGGTATGAATGGTGCCCTCACCCCCAATCCTGGTATGAATGGTCCCCTCACCCCCCAATCCTGGTATGAATGGTCCCCTCATCGCCAAATCCTGATGTGCATGGTCCGCTCACCCTCCAATCCTGATGTGCATGGTCCCCTCACCCCCCAATCCTGATGTGCATGGTCCCCTCACCCCCCAATCCTGATGTGCATGGTCCCCTCACCCCCCAATCCTGATGTGCATGGTCCCCTCACTCCCCAATCCTGATGTGCATGGTCCCCTCACCCCCCAATCCTGATGTGCATGGTCCCCTCACCCCCCCAACCCTGATGTGCATGGTCCTCTCACCCCCCAACCCTGATGTGCATGGTCCGCTCACCACCAATCCTAATGTGCATGGCCCCCTCATCCCCAATCCTGATGTGCATGGCCCCCTCACCCCCCCAATCCTGGTATGCATGTTCACCTCCCGCCCAATCCTGGAAGGCATGGTCCCCTCACCCCCAATTCTGGTATGAATGGTCCCCTCACCCCCCAATCCTGGTATGAATGGTCCCCTCATCGCCCAATCCTGATGTGCATGGTCCCCTCACCCCCCAATCCTGATGTGCATGGTCCCCTCACCCCCCAATCCTGATGCATGGTCCCCTCACCCCCCAACCCTGATGTGCATGGTCCTCTCACCCCCCAACCCTGATGTGCATGGTCCACTCATCCCCAATCCTGATGTGCATGGCCCCCTCACCCCCCAATCCTGATATGCATGGTCCCCTCACCCCCCAATCCCGGTATGCACGGTCCCCTCACCCACCAATCCTGGTATGCATGGTCACCTCCCGCCCAATCCTGGAATGCATGGTCCCCTCACCCCCCAATCCTGGTATGAATGATCCCCTCATCGCCCAATCCTGATGTGCATGGTCCGCTCACCCCCCAATCCTGATGTGCATGGTCCGCTCACCCCCCAATTCTGATGTGCATGGTCCCCTCACCCCCCAATCCTGATGTGCATGGTCCCCTCACCCCCCCAATCCTGATGTGCATGGTCCTCTCAACCCCCAATCCTGATGTGCATGGTCCCCTCACCCCCCCAATCCTGATGTGCATGGTCCCCTCATCCCCAATCCTGATGTGCATGACCCCCTCACCCCCCTAATCCTGATATGCATGGTCCCCTCACCCCCCAATCCCGGTATGCACGGTCCCCTCACCCACAGAAGTCTCTGCCTAACGTAAGTCCTATTTTTGTTTGCACATTTTACACGAATGTTACTAAATTTAAAGGGAATCTGTCACCCTCTGGGATGTATATGATCTATTAATATGGGCATACAGTTAATGGAAATGTTACACTAGTTCTACCTGTATGCCTCATATTAATGGTCTTGTTTCTGAGAAATGTTATATTCTTTCCTTATACTAATGATTTCTTCCAGGCTCCAGGGCGTGCGGAGCCTGGAAGAAATCCCTAACTCCTGTCTTCATTGTAATACTACTTTCTTCCCATGCATGTCAGCAATGGCCCCGGAATCCCGCGCCTGCACCCTGCACCCCCTCAAAAATCCATACCTCTTCCTCCCTTCTATGGACACTGCATTCAGGGATCTTCTGCGCAGGCGCCAGCGAGTCACTGTGGTACAGCATAACTGTATTATACAATACTAGTGATGAACCCGTTCTACGCCCGGGTGGCAAGCATTTTTATAGGTACATGGTCTCCCATTCTGGTATGTGCTTCCCCCCTCCTATTCTGGTATGCATGGCACCCCTCATCCCTATCCTGGTATGTATGGTCCCCTCACCCCCACCCAAATCTACTATGCATGGCACCCCATTCCTCATCCTGGTATGCAAGGTCACCTCCTGCCCAATCCTGGAATGCATGGTCCCCTCACCCCCCAATTCTGGTATGAATGGTCCCATCACCCCCAATTCTGGTTAATGAATGGTCCCCTCACCCCCCAATCCTGGTATGAATGGTCCCCTCATCGCCAAATCCTGATGTGCATGGTCCGCTCACCCTCCAATCCTGATGTGCATGGTCCCCTCACCCCCCAATCCTGATGTGCATGGTCCCCTCACCCCCCAATCCTGATGTGCATGGTCCCCTCACCCCCCAATCCTAATGTGCATGGTCCCCTCACTCCCCAATCCTGATGTGCATGGTCCCCTCACCCCCAATCCTGATGTGCATGGTCCCCTCACCCCCCAACCCTGATGTGCATGGTCCTCTCACCCCCCAACCCTGATGTGCATGGTCCGCTCACCCCCAATCCTGATGTGCATGGTCCCCTCATCCCCAATCCTGATGTGCATGGCCCCCTCACCCCCCCAATCCTGATATGCATGGTCCCCTCACCCCCCAATCCCGGTATGCACGGTCCCCTCACCCACCAATCCTGGTATACATGGTCACCTCCCGCCCAATCCTGGAATGTATGGTCCCCTCACCCCCAATTCTGGTATGAATGGTCCCCTCACCCCCCAATCCTGGTATGAATGGTCCCCTCATCGCCCAATCCTGATGTGCATGGTCCCCTCACCACCCAATCCTGATGTGCATGGTCCCCTCACCCCCCAATCCTGATGTGCATGGTCCCCTCACCCCCCAACCCTGATGTGCATGGTCCTCTCACCCCCCAACCCTGATGTGCATGGTCCACTCACCCCCAATCCTGATGTGCATGGTCCCCTCATCCCCAATCCTGATGTGCATGGCCCCCTCACCCCCCCAATCCTGATATGCATGGTCCCCTCACCCCCCAATCCCGGTATGCACGGTCCCCTCACCCACCAATCCTGGTATGCATGGTCACCTCCCGCCCAATCCTGGAATGCATGGTCCCCTCACCCCCCAATCCTGGTATGAATGATCCCCTCATCGCCCAATCCTGATGTGCATGGTCCGCTCACCCCCCAATCCTGATGTGCATGGTCCGCTCACCCCCCAATCCTGATGTGCATGGTCCCCTCACCCCCCAATTCTAATGTGCATGGTCCCCTCACCCCCCCAATCCTGATGTGCATGGTCCTCTCAACCCCCAATCCTGATGTGCATGGTTCGCTCACCCCCAATCCTGATGTGCATGGTCCCCTCATCCCCAATCCCTATGTGCGTGGCCCCCTTACCCCCCAATCCTGATATGCATGGTCCCCTCACCCCCCAATCCTGATGTGCATGGTCCCCTCATCCCCAATCCTGATGTGCATGGTCCCCTCATCCCCAATCCTGATGTGCATGGTCCCCTCACCCCCCAATCCTGATGTGCATGGTCCCCTCACCCCCAATCCTGATGTGCATGGTCCCTTCACCCCCCAATCCTGATGTGCATGGTCCCCTCACCCCCCAATCCTGATGTGCATGGTCCCCTCACCCCCCAATCCTGATGTGCATGGTCCCCTCAACCCCCAACCCTGATGTGCATGGTCCCCTCACCCCCCAACCCTGATGTGCATGGTCCCCTCACCCCCCCTATCCTGATGTGCATGGTCCCCTCACCCCCCCAATCCTGATGTGCATGGTCCCCTCACCCCCCAATCCTGATGTGCATGGTCCCCTCACGCCCCCCCTATCCTGATGTGCATGGCCCCCTCACCGCTATTAAACTGCACAGATACCCCAAAAAAACAAAACATTTATACTCCCCTTTCATCCCTGTGCTCCAGCGCTGTACCGTTCAGCTGGACGCCGGGGAGGAGAGCGGCGCCGGAGTACGCGCATGCCCATACCGCGCGGTCCGGCGCCATATTGCTGAAGACACACTGGTCTCCTGCCCCGGAAGAAGAGAAGCGCCTCGGCAACGCTCCTCCCGGTCAGGTAAGTATGTGAGTATGGCGCCGGAGATCGCGGTATGCATCCAGTAGGCATACCGCGATCTCCAGCACCATACAGAGTACTCACCGCTCTGGATGCCTCACTCTGTCTGGAGCCAGACTGCGCAGGCGTGTCGCGCTTGCGCAGTCTATAAAGGCTTCAGACAGAGTGACGCTCCCACCGTTATATTATAGATAGCGGTGTATTATACAGTATACTAATGTATTATACAGTATAGCTGTGCTTTATACAATACAGCAGTGTATTATACAGAATAGTAATGTTTGCTACAGTATAACAATGTATTATACAATATAGCAGTATATAACACAGTATAGCATTGAATAACACAGTATAGTAGTATATTTTACAGTATAGGTGTCTTTTACAGTATAGCATTATATTGCACAGCATAACGGTGTATTATACAGTACATTATAGTGGTGTATTATCCAGCAATGTGGTGTTTTATTCTTCCTTGCACAGGTGAGCACATGGCTGTTAGCAATTGCATTTTGATTTACGAGACCAGTCTAATACAAATGTAAATACTCTAGTTGTTTTCACCATGAAATATCAATTCTAGTTATGGAAACAGACATGATATCCGCTATAAATGTTTGGTGCTGCAATGTACATGTTCAGTGCGGGGATGGAGTGCGAGTTTGTTGTATATTACAGCTGATACTCTACTGAATCTGGCATCAATAGTGACAATGACATCTAGATGGTTGACAAACAGAGGGTCTTTCTCTGTACACCATTGAGAGCATCATGTCAGGTCAGTTGGAAGCTAAACAATGTTTTCTGGGTCAGCCATCTACAGAATCCTATTAGGCCCCGCTAGATAGTCAAATTTGTGGATTTTTTTTTTGTGGAAGAATAGGAAGGTGGGGGAGGGGGTCAAAATTCTTACTACACCCCTACACAAATTTGTTAAGACATATTGTTTCCAAAATGGTCTCTACTTATTTGGCACCATAAGGGCTCTGAAAATGCACCATGGCTCTTGAAAACCATTCAAATAATGGATTTTTTCCCCAATTTTTTTAATTCCTACAAGCTTCTGAGTGGGTAACAAATTTCCTGAATGTGTTGTTTTATTTTTTCATTTTGCCTCCTAAATATAATTATTGTTTGGGTTTAATTTATATCTGTATATATATCATCAGCAACTGGAGGCAGCACTCCAAGAAAATATGGCAAAAAAAGGGATTTATTAAGCCCATAGTGGTGACATTTCGGTCCGAAAGTGTGAACTTTCTTCAAGCAATAACAAGGTGCAAATGCCATACAGTGGGTTCGGAAAGTATTCAGACCCCTTTAAAATTTTCACTCTTTGTTTCATTGCAGCCATTTGGTAAATGGGAAAAAAGTAAATTTTTTTATCATTAATGTACACTCTGCCCCCATTTTGACTGATAAAAACCAGAAATGTAGAATTTTTTGCAAATTTATTAAAAAAGAAAAACTGAAATATCACATGGTCATAAGTATTCAGACCTTTTGCTCAGACACTCATATTTACGTCACATGCTGTCCATTTCCTTGTTATCCTCCTTGAGATGTTTCTACTCCTTCATTGGAGTCCAGCTGTGTTTAATTAAACTGATAGGACTTTATTTGTAAAGGAACGCATCTGTCTATATAAGACCTCACAGCTCACAGTGCATGTCAGACCAAATGTGAATCATGAGGTCAAAGGAACTGGCCAAGGAGCTCAGAGACAGAATTGTGGCAAGGCACACATCTGGCCAAGGTTACAAAAGAATTTCTTCAGTGCTCAAGGTTCCTAAGAGCATAGTGGCCTCCATAATCCTTAAATGGAAGACTGTTGTGAATGGGTTTGAGATGAGTTCTGAGCAGAGACTCCCTCTGGTGGTTACAAGCGGTACTGGTCTGTTCAGTGAAGATTGTGAGGACTGGGAGTCAGGTGTTACTGACTGGTCTTATATAAGGGAGTCACCTTCCCATCAGGGTTGCCGGTGATCAATTGTTCTGGTCTGAATCCTTCATTCCTGTTTCCCTTGTAGCCTGCTGTGTCGTGTCTGCATCTCCTGCTAACAGATAAGACATTTTCTTCTTTTTGTTTTTGTTGCTATATTTTTGCATTTTGTCCTGCACTTCTGTGGGGCCTTCTGGGTCCCCTCCGGGGGCTTTTGCCCTCTCAGTTCAGTTCAGCCACTGATGTTTGTGCTTTTGCTTTTTCCAGTTTTTTCAGTGGCTGCTGTTTTGATTTTGTTACACCAGAGAACTAATTTAGGTGGTAGAGGTCGTGTGATCTCAGGTGATTTTGAAATTAGTAGAGTTGGTGCTTTTCAGGGTTTTCTGGGATTGCAGTAAGTACCCTTCCTATCCTTTTCTATTTAGTTAGTTTGGGCCCCAGCGTTTGCTCATACTATTTTCTTTCTGTGTCAGTATTTCTTCTTGTCTAACCGCCATTACTTGTTTGGGGGCTTTCTATTATCTTTGGGGTTCTGCTCCGGGGCAGATAGCTTTCCTATTTCTATCTTTAGGTGTAGTTAGTTTCTCAGGCTGTGACGAGGCGTCTAGGACCAACGTAGGAACGCTCCACGGCTGCCTCTAGTTGTGGTGGTTAGTCAGGGTACTGCAATCTCATAGATTCCAACTGCTCTGGTGTATTGCCTTTTTTACCTGCACTCCTCAGCTACCGAAACATAACAGAAGACGTTTTGGACCACCAGAAGTCTTCCTAGATCTGGCCGTCAAGACAAACTGAGCAATCGTGGGAGAAGAGCCTTGGTGAGATGTAAAGAAGAACCCCAAGATCACTGTGGCTGAGCTCCAAAGATGCATTAGAGAGATGGGAGAAAGTTCCACAAAGTCAACTATCACTGCAGCCCTCCACCAGTCGGGCCTTTATGGCAGAGTAGCCCGACGGAAGCCTCTCCTCAGTGCTAGACATATGGAAGCCTGATAGAGTTTGCTAAAAAAACAAATTAAGGACTCCCAGACTATGAGAAATAAGATTCTCTAGTCTGCTGAGACGAAGATAGAACTTTTTGGTGATAATTCTAAGCGGTATGTGTGGAGAAAATCAGGCACTGCTCATCACCTGCCCAATACAATCCCAACAGTGAAACATGGTGGTGGCAGCATCATGCTATGTGGGTGTTTTTCAGCTGCAGGGACAGGACGACTGTTGCAATTGAAGTAAACATAAATGCGTCCAAGTACAGAGATAGCTCGGATGAAAACCTCTTCAAGAGTGCTCTGGACCTCAGACTTGGCTGAAGGTTCACCTTCCAACAAGACAATGAAACCAAGCATACAGCTAAAATAACAAAGGAGTGGCTTCAGAACAACTTTATAACCATTCTTGACGGGCCCAGCCAGAGCCCTGATCTAAACCCAATTGAACATCTCTGGATAGACCTGAAAATGGCTGTTCACCAACGTTCACCATCCAACCTGAGGGAACTGGAGAGGATCTGCGAGGAAGAATGGCAGAGGATCCCCAAATCCAGGTGTGAAAAACTTGTTGCATCATTCCCAAGAAGACTCATGGCTGTATTAGCTCAAAAGCGTGCTTCTACTCGAAACTGAGCAAAAGGTCTGAATACTTATGACCATGTGATATTTCAGTTTTTCTTTTTTAATAAATTTGCAAAAATTTCTACATTTCTGTTTTTTCCAGTAAGGTTGAGGTGCAGAGTGTACATTAACCCCTTTCTGCCATCAGACGTACTATTCCGTCCATGTGCCCTGGGACTTAATTCCCATTGACGGAATAGTACGTCATACGCGATCAGCCATGCTCACGTGGGGAGCTGATGAGCCGCCCGCAAGGGCCGCCAAACGCATACCTGTGCACAGCCTGTGTACCCAATGATAAAGATAGGGTACGCAGGTCGCATACGGCGTCATGCGCCCATAGGCGGAGCCGCCGGGAGGAGGCATGGTCGGGGGCGGAGCTTAGCGGCGGCCGTGTGCAGACAGGCGCTGGTCGCTCAAACACAAGTGTGAAAGCACCCTAACACAGTGCTCTGCAAACTGTCAGATCAGCAATATGACGCCATATAGTGATGTCCCACCGTGGGACAATGTAAAAATGTAAAAAAAAAAATAAACGTGTAAAAATATTTTTTTAAAAATCCCTAAATAAAAAAAAAATTCCCCAATAAACACATTATGTAAATAAAAAAAACAATAAAAGTACACATATTTAGTATCACTGCATCCATAACGACCCGCCCTATAAAACTGTCCCACTAGTTAACCCCTTTAGTGAACCCCTTAAATAAAAAATAAAAAAACTGCTTTATCATCATACCGCCGAACAAAAAGTGGAATAACACGCAATTAAAATGACGTATATAAATAAACGTGGTACCGCTGAAAACTTCATCTTGTTCTGCAAAAAAAGACCCACCATATAACATCATCAGCGAAAAATAAAAAAGTTATAGCTCGCAAAATAAAGCGATGCAAAAATAATTTTTTTTTACATAAAAGTTTTCATTGTATAAAATTGCCAAAACATAAAAAAAAATACAAATGAGGTATCGCTGTAATTGTACTAACCCGAAGAATAAAACTACCTTAGCAATTTTACCACACGCTGAACGGTATAAACGCCCCCCCCAAAATAAATTCATGAATTGCTGGTTTTTGTTCATTCTGCCTCCCAAAAATCATAATAAAAAGCGAACAAAAAATGTCATGTGCCAAAAATGGTACCAATAAAAACGACAACTCGACCCTCAAAAAATAAGACCTCACATGACTCTGTGGGGCAAAATATGGAAAAGTTATAGCTCTCAAAATGTGGTGATGCAAAAACTATTTTTTGCAATAAAAAGCGTCTTTTAGCGTGTGACAGCTGCCAATCATAAAAACCCGATATAAAAACCTGCTATAAATAGTAAATCAAACCCCCCTTTATCACCCCCTTAGTTGGGGAAACGTAATAAAATTTAAAAAATGTATTTATTTCCATTTTCCCGTTAGGGTTAGGATTAGGTTTGGGATTAGGGTTAGGATTAGGTTTGTGGTTAGGGTTATGGATAGGGCTGGGATTAGGGTTAGGGTTGGAGTTAGAATTGGGGGGTTTCAACTGTTTAGGCACATCAGGGGCTCTCCAAACGTGACATAGCGTCTGATCTCAATTCCAGCCAATTCTGCGTTGAAAAAGTGCAAACGGCGCTCCTTCCCTTCTGAGCTCTGCTGTGCGCCCAAACAGTGGTTCCCCCCCACATATGGAGTATCGGCATAATCGGCAACAACTTTTGCGGTCCAATTTCTCCTGGTAAAATTAAAAAAATTGGATCTGAAGTAAATATTTTGTGAAAAAAAGTTAAATGTTCATTTTTTTTTTAAACATTCCAAAAATTCCTGTGAATCACCTGAAGAGTAAATACACTTCTTGAATGTGGTTTTGAGTACCTTGAGGGTGTAGTTTTTTAGAATAGTGTCACTTTTGGGTATTTTCTATCATATAGACCCCTCAAAGTGACTTCAAATGTAATGTGGTCCCTAAAAAAAAAATGGTGTTGTAAAAATGAGAAATCGCTGGTTAACTTTTAACCCTTATAACTTGTAGCAAAAAAAATGTTAGGTTCCAAAATTGTGCTGATGTAAAGTAGACATGTGGGAAATGTTATTTAGTAACTATTTTGTGTGACATATTTCTCTGTTTTAAGGGCATAAAAATTCAAAGTTTGAAAATTTCTAATATTTGTTTTTTTCATAAATAAAAGCAAGCTATATCAAAGAAATTTTACCGCTAACGTGAAGTAGAATATGTCACGAGAAAACATTCTCAGAATCACCAAGATCCGTTGAAGCATTCCAGAGTTATAACCTCATAAAGGGACAGTGGTCTAAATTGTAAAAATTGGCCCGGTCATTAACGTGCAAACCACCCTTGTGGGTTAAGGGGTTAATGAGAAAAAAATGAACTGTTTGCAGTTACCAAATGTCTGCAATGAAACAAAGAGTGAAAAATTTAAAGGGGTCTGAATACTTTCTGAACCCACTGTATATTTAACTCCTTAATGACCGCCAATACGCCTTTTAGTGGCAGCAGTTAAGGGGCCTTATTCCTCAGCGCCGCTTTTTAACAACAGTGAGAAAAAAGGGTATAACGCCACCCAGCTTTGTAAAGTTTCTAGGGTCTCGACTGCTGGGGGTAACTGAGACCCTGGAGAACATATATAAATGTTGCATAAATTAATATGTATAAAATGAAGCAATGGCCCACAGAACAATCAGGGCCGAGCAAGCAAACAGCCTGCTTTGCTCCGGCAGTGAAACTGAATCTGCCTCTGAAGTTTTCTGCAAGTGACTACTCTTCCTTCACGGGATCCCACAGCCCAATGGTAGTGGAGACGGTCGTCACTGCTGAAGTTTCATAATCAGGACCAAGTACTGCATTCTCCTCTCATGCGGTGACAGTCTTAGGTAGGTCCCTGGGCCCTAACTATCCTTGTCCTGGGAGTACTCTTAATGGTAGAGAGGCCCAAGTCTCCAACCTCACTATGCTTCTGTTAATCTCTGGTCTGTCCCCTCCAACACCATAGTAAGCATGGGACAGATATGTAATGTGAACAAGACAAAACAGGGAAGACAGAAACACTCTATCATATAAAAGCACCAACCAACAATAGGAAGGAGGATAGGGACAAGGAGGATTAAACTAAATGGGAAACAGGGACCAGGAGATAAACACACAGGCACAACAACGTCTCTCCAAAACACGTAGCTAAAGCACACAGCACAGGAAGACGAATCTCCAATAGCAACAACAAACTCCTTTTTAGTGTCTCCTAAGAGCAAAGAAGCAGAGCTTTCACTGGCAAGGTAGAGGGGATCTGGCCAGGTTTCATAGGAAGAGTTAACGTAGCAGAAGCAGCTGAAATGGAGCAGCATGTTTCTGACCAGCATAGAAAGGGTTGTTAACATCTTCAGCACCAAAGGAAACCAAATTAATTTAATATGGGATCCAAATACACAGGCTAAATGGAAAATCTGAGATTTACAATACACAGTGATCTTTTACCCACAGATCTCCCAGGTTGGTGCGACACACTCGTGATATCCTACCATCACTGTGGTATCACGACAATTTTCCCCTCGCAATCTCCCCTTTTTTTTTTAACAGCCCCTGGAATAATATTAGAAGACACCAATTTTACCCCCTTAGATTTTTTCCAAATTTTCGTTACCCCAAAAGTCCTACAATTGATTGCCCACCAAACCAATTTATATGCCCGACAATACATTTCCCAGAAACCCAGTTAGGTGCCGGGATTTTTCTGCTACTCGGGATAGATCCCAGGCGCTATATGACCCTGCGGTCACCCATTCAGGTCTGGACACTGCTAGTCCTGCTCAGCATAGACTTAAGTCTCAATGTCTTGCTCAAGATCATAGTATACCTTTGGTTACTGCTGGCTTTCCAGCCAAGTCTATGGTAACCAGTGTTATACAGGTGCAGCCTCACGTCCTGGAGTCTAAGTCCAGAGACCACCGTACTGAGCATGTCCATGATGTGGCGTCTTCCTATTGGTGGTCGGACGTCAGCTGCTCTGGTGATGTGGCAGCTTCGGATTTGCCTTTGCGCGATGTCAGCGTTTTTGGGGTGGAGCTTTGTGTTTAAAAAGCTCTCGCCGGCGCACTAGTGTCATTTATGGTTGGTGTGTGTGAGTGGATATGCTACCTCTCTGTCTGCACGTTTGTGTGTGTGTTTAGTTTTAGACTCTTAGAGTTTTTTCAGCCCGCTTTTTCTTAGCATCTGTTTCCTACATGTGTGCGTTTAGCACAGTGGAGTTACAGAACAAGATCCAACCAATTGAGCTGTGCTCCCCTGTGACGTCAACAGGGTTTCCAGCATCTTTTTAGTTTTTTCTCTAGACTCAGCATCTGTTTCGGCCATGTGTGCGATTGGCACGGGTCAGTTACAGAGCGAGCGCAACCCTTTAGCTCTACCTCTCTGTGAAGCTAACAGAGCTGAGTATTGTGCGTTCAGTTCATACTGCGTGGCGTTACCGCAGTTTTATTAAGGTGTTCACTCGCTGTCTTTAGTTCGTCATTGTTCACATTAGCAGCAGGTTACACCTCTGCACGGTGGACCCTGGGTTTGCAATCACACTTTATTATTTTATTTTGTGCGATCCACCAACCCTAATGCCCACTGCCTTTTATTCCCATTCCTAGATCCCCACAAATGTCCCTGAAATAAAAAATTTATAGGGCCTTACCCTCATCGTGGGGTTAGTTAAAAAAAATACACTCCACTCCAACTGGGCAACAAAATCTGTCCCACTCTGTATTTGCAGCTGTCATGTCCCGAGCCCTTTATGAAGCTCTAATGAAATTCTTGAATTTTCTTGACAATTTCCAAGCCAGCTCCCCCCAAGAATTGACTACAACTATGATTGCCTAAACAAATTGAGACCCCAAGTTTCCCACCTACAACATTAATTTCTAAATTCATATACCCCAGAGTAAAATGTTAGTCGACGAGTCCTTTGAGTTTCAAGGGCCGTCTGTCATTGTACAAATTCATCCCCTCCAAGTGAGCCAAATACGGCATCAAACTGTTCAAAATGTGCGAGAGCACATCAGGGTACACATCCACTTGACTAATATGAAGGTAGAGACCGCCAAATTAGCCCCCCAAACTGCCCCCAGAAAATTCGCATTCCATGTAAAATTGTCTGGTGGCTAATTACACCCTTTCTTCATCAAGGGTATCACGTGTATACCAATAACTATTACATGATTATCCCCTATACCAATCCCTTCACACTGCAAATACAGGGCCTGTGGCACAGTCAGGAAAAACAGAGTGGGGTTTCCATCACAGTTGGTGTCCAGACATTTGGGTGTCATTCTCGTGTGCAAGAGACCAACTTCTTGCACTGAATGATAGAAAGGATGTGTACATGCTGACCACACTACATATGAACACCACTGATGGTCAGAGACTGGGGCGCCACCCGGCTGCAAACAAACCAATCTACGTCACTGATTACAATAAATTAATGGGTGGTGTTGACCTGTCAGAACAGGTGCTTCAACCATACCTGGTGAAGTGTAAGACCAGGGCCTGGTTTAAAAAGGTAGCAATCTACCTAATTCAAATTGCTACTTAGAACAGTTTTGTCCTGTACAAAAAAATTTCAAGGAGCTCTCACTTTCCTCCAGTTCCAGGAGGAAATTGTTGAGTGTCTCATACCTGACTTGATGGCACAGGAGGAAGGCTTAGAGTCCGAGGATATCTGGTGACTGGCAGAATACCATTTTCTTTGCCTCGTCCCTGCCAGTCCCACCCAAAAGTATCCCGCAAAAAGATGCCGGATTTGTAGCAAGCATGGTAAAAGGAGTGATTCCCGGTACGATTGCCCCATGTGCCCATCCCAATCAGGTCTTTATATCTCCTCTGTTTTGACACCTACCATACATCTTACAATCATTAGAGATATGTTTTTCAAAAAAATGTTTTTCAAATAATTTGTATTTTCTACTTAGTGGGCCCCAGTATAATAATTTCTATGGATCAAATAATGAAGAGAATATTTTCATCAGTAAATCCTATTTTACCATTTTTCACAATTTGTTCCATGACTTGATCAATCACATAACAAACTATTCAGGCAAATTCTTGTCCACATGCCCATGTCTGTTTTCTCCAGAATGTGGACCCAACAAATGTTCTGGAAAAAAGTCAGATCATTTTACAATTCCAGGACTTGATCAATCACATACCAAACTCCTATTCAGACAAACTCTCATCCACATGCGCACATCTGTATACTCCAGAGAGTGGTCCCCACAAATGTTCTTGAGAAAAGTCAGGTCATCTGACAATTAATTCCAGGACTTGATTATTCACAAACTTTTTTGACCATTCATCTTAGTTTGACTGTTTTTACGACTATGTCTTGCTACACAAAATTGTTGTTTTCATTTATTTTACTTATATATTATTTATATTGGTGATACGTTCATGATCATTTTATTGGATAATCTCTAATTATGAGGCTGTTCCATACTTATACATTATGGGCTTTACTGCATGCTTCTTGTTGAACCTCCTGTACCAGACAATAATTTCAGGATTCTGTAGGGGATTGATTGTTTTCTTTACATAGCGATTCCTACCTTGGTGGACGGGAGCCTGTTTTGGTGTACCACGTCTACTGGTACATTCATCTCTCATATAGAGATTGATGAAGCTAAATGGAGGTTGTACGACCAGACTCTGAAAGTCTCTGTCATTCTAGCCCTGCTGGTATTATTTCATCTTTGGAACAGACTCAGGTTTGCCGCAGAGTTGGCAGCATTTTCCTCCATATTTTTTCCTTCATTCCAGTACAGTTTATTCTTCCTGCTACAATGTACGCATTTTGCACGACAACTGTTATGTTAGCAAGACCAAGTTTTATAATCATCAAATGTGTTTTTAAGGGCATGCCTCCCTCTGTGAGTAATAATTTCTAGAAGGATTTTCTTGTTTAGTAGCTCAATGTCTCAGTAAACTTTGAATGGGTTTTGGAATTCCATCAATTTTACCCTACAGATCAAATGGTGTGTCATCTATTATAGGCACAACCATGTGTCCAGCACTCACATTTGTGCCATATTGAATGTATTTTTGAACACTGAAAAACAATAAAATAAAATAAAAGTGCAATAAAATTTGAGGTGTATTCCTCAGAACGTACAGAAAAGATTAATTAAAGAAACTGAAAAAAAAAATTCAAATTGTACATATTCAAACTTATGTTGCATCAACTGCATGCAAAATGGTGTTATCAAACTACTCACTACCTCCCTAGATAAATAAATTACAGGTTATAATTTACAAAAAAAATTTATGGGGGATTTCTGCTGCTGTTGAACCACACACAGGCTCTGCAAATATGACAATCTATTTAAAATAGACCCAAATTTGTGTTCCAAAATTTACATTGTGCCCCTTCTGTTCCGAGCCCTGCCATTTGTCCAAACAGAACTTTTTGGCTACATGTGGGGTATCGCTGCTGTTGTAAGAAAGTGGGTAACAAATTGTGGGGTCCACTTTCTGGTGTTTTGGCAAAAGTGAGAAATTTGGGGCTAAAGCTAAGGGGTAAAGTTTCTTCTTGTGGAGAGTGACATACCAGCTCTGGCTTGTCAAAGTAAGGAGGCTTATTCGCCGTGCAATGCTCCTCTGGGAAATTTAATATGCAGATTGCCTCTTCAGTGAGAAAGAGGACTTGAACTCTATAGCACCACCTGTTGGTAGTAGCGATCCTACAAGTCACAATTAACCCTTTAATGAGTCTTGCAATATGACTTTAGGATAAAAGCCAAATCAGAATCTCAATTTGCAGACACGGTGTTTCGGGCTATTGGCCCTCGTCAGTGCAAAGTATGAGAACTGATTTGACTAGGTGAGAGGCTCTGGACTGCGGTCTAAGAGGTAAGGTTTCTCCTTGTGGAGAATGACATACCAGTTCTGGCTTGTCAAGGTATTCTGCGGGCTAAAGCTTGATTTTTGTGGAAAAAATGAACTTTTTCAATATGAGGACCTAATGTTATCAAATTTATTTAGTTACCCAATTCATATCCACCCCAAGTTCTCGATACTAGTCTAAAGAGGCCCCTGAAATGGGGCCAAAATGCATAGGGAGAGGGTTGTGAGGGCTGACTTAAATAAAGTATTCCATTGGGCACGACAGGGGATTTTAGGGATATACATATTCATCTCTTCCCCCTTTTCTCCAGTGCGATGCTTTCAAAATAAATGTGTTAAGGCCTTGTGCCACTGCATGGCCTAATAGAGGCATCTGTAGATGATCCTCAGTAGTGCCTGATGACCTCTATCCTATTTTTTCCAATTAAAAGTTATGTTTTAAGGTATTCTTTTCTGTATACACATATTGATTACTAAGAGTTTATTGGGTGTATATCATTTTTTTTTATACACACTTGCTGATTTACTGGTACTCAAGGGCTAACATGGCATCCGCTCTCGATTCCAGCCAATATTGCGGTCAAGTGGTGCTCCATCACTTCCAACTCCAAGCCCTGCCGTGCACCTAAACAGTGGTTTTCCTCCACACATGAGGTAACGGCATGCTTAGGAGAAAATGCATAACAAATTTTGTGGTTCATTTTTTCTTGTTACCCTTGTGAAACTAAAAAGATTGGGTCTGAAGTAAATGTTTTGTGAAAAAAGTTAAATGTTCATTTTATCCTTCCACTTTGCTTCAGTTCCTGTGAAGGGTTAATAAACTTCTTCAATGTGGTTTTAAGCACCTTGAGGGGTGCAGTTTTTAGAATGGTGTCACTTTTGGGTGTTTTCTATCATATAGTACCCTCATAGTCATTTGAATGTGAGGTGGTCCCTAAAAAAATAGTTTTGTAAATTTTGTTGGGAAAATAAGAAATCGCTGGTCAACTTTTAACCCTTATAACTTCCTAACAAAAAAATGTTGTTTCAAAAATTGTGCTGATGTAAAGCATACATGTGGGAAATTGTATTTATTAACTATTTTGTGTGACATATCTCTGTGATTTAAAAGTTTGAAAATTGCAAGATTTTCACAATTTTCTCCAAATTTCCATTTTTTTCACAAATGCAAGTCATATCGAAGAAATGTTACCAACATCATGAAGTACAATATGTCATGAAAAAATGATCTCAGAATCATTAGGATCCGTTGAAGCGTTCCTGCGTTATTACCTGATAAAGTGACACTAGTTAGAAATGTAAAATTTGGCTTGTTCATTAATGTCAAAATTGGCTTGGTTACTAAGGGTTAAAGGCAAAGTGATTAGCAAGATGATTTATGTATCATTAATAAAAATACATACAAAGTGAATATACATAAGGTCGCCTATAAGTGAAAACAATATAGTATCATACTTTACATATAAAGTGTCATAGTGCTTAATTACACAAGTGAATACCAGGTGAGAATGACATTAATTAGATATACAGATGACTCTCCCTCTGGAACATAATAGCAACAGATATGATCAAAAACTGTCAAATTCGGTATCCTAATTGGCCAACTGTGCATGTCAAGGTATCAAAGCAGGTGAAAACTGCGCGTTTGCTCATGCGCAGTGACATTTGAAGTCACTGACGCCATATTGAAAGAGGTTCAGATCGCTGTGTGCATATCCGTGCTTGCATATCAATGTAAGAGGATGTAGAATGTCATCACAATATCCTTAGTGAGGTTGAATGAGGCAAGAGATTCCATCTTGTTGAAGGGCAATATTACTGGCATATATAATATCTGAATATATAGAGTGTAGCAGAGCCAGGTAGGACAGGGTTAAGTCGGGTACTTGTGCTGGTACCCACAGTGGAGAGGAAGTTCCTGGCTTTGAGGCAGAGTTCCTATGAAGTGGTAGAAAGGGTTGGTGAGATGAATAATAAAAATTCCCCAATCGGGAAAGAGGAAGCCTTACCAGGTTTATAATTTCAACCTGATCAAACCTTTGCAGGATAGGGAATCTCTCAAAGCTCTTTGCTTCTTGTTCTACTCCGAAGCCAAAGTTGAAGACTTTAAGGAGGCAGAAACTTTGTCATGCTCCCAAAAGCAATAGTGCCTGGAGATATTGCAACAAAATAGAGACCTGTTCTGGGAATTACCAGGTCTCACTAAAGTCATAGAGAATGAGGTTCTCACAAAGCCTCATGTTCACGTCAACTTGAAGACCTATCAGAAGCACGCAGAGTGGTGATCTCGAAAGAGGTGAAATGGATGCTGAACCTGGGAGTCATCAAAAAATCTAAGATCGGCTGGTCCAGTCCCATAGTGTTGGTGCCAAAGCCAGATGGGGAGTGATGTTTTGTAACAACTGCAGGAAGCTCAATGAGATCTTGAAGTTCGATGCATACATTATGCCCAGTGTAGATCAGCTTATTAAGAGGCTAACGTCAGCTTGGTACATCACCACCCTGGACCTCACGAAACAATGCTGCCAGATTACCCTTATCCAAGGAGGCCAACGAGAAGATGACCTTCTTGATGCCAGACAGGTGTTACCAGTACATCAGCATGCCTTTCGGGTTGCAGGTGGCTCCATCCACCTTTTATAGGGCCATGGATCAGGTCATAGCCCATCACAAAAGTACGCAGCTGACAACTTAGATAACATTATAATATTCAGCCAGGATTGGGGACATCATCTGAACAAAGTTCAGTCGATACTTGATGCTCTAAGGAAGGTGAGATTTACAAT
The DNA here is from genome assembly GCA_033576555.1 of Oophaga sylvatica. Taxonomy (NCBI): domain Eukaryota; kingdom Metazoa; phylum Chordata; class Amphibia; order Anura; family Dendrobatidae; genus Oophaga; species Oophaga sylvatica. The sequence continues at coordinate 53,358,550 of JARQOD010000007.1, read as the reverse complement.
CAACCAAAATAAATTTGCCATGGGGATGGAGTAGACCAAGTATCTTGGTTATGTGGTAGGCAGAGGTGAGATAAAACCACATATAAATAAGATAGAGGTGAAACAGAGTTGGCCACAACCCCTCTTGAAAAAGCAGGTCAGAACATTTCTTGGCATCATGGGCTATTACCGTAGGTTTGCCAATAACATTGCCCTAACACCAGCCCCTCTTGTGGACCTCTTAAAATGTACAAAGTCGGCTATGGCTAAATGGTCCTCAGAAGCTGAAGGAGCCTTTCAACATTAAAACTAGCCCTCTGTAGACAGCCAGTATTGATGGTGTTGAATTTCTCCAAGGAGGTTATAGTCCAGATGTATGCGTTAGATGTCAGGCTGGGCGCTGTCATGTCTCAGGAGGTAAACTGGGAGGAGCACTCTGTCATGGACCTGAATTGGAAGCAGTCCCCATGTGAGAGAAACTATCATGAAGACTGCTTGGCCATCAAATAAGCTCTAGATGCTTTGAGTTAAAACCTATTAGATATCAAATTTAGGTTGATATCAGACCATGCCCTGTTAAAATAGATGCAAGAGAAAAGGGTGAAAATTGTCTAGGTAACCCATTGGTTTCTGGCTGTGCAGGATTTTAACTTTTGTATGGGGCATGGACCCGGTAAAGATCAGTGGAATGCTAAGTCCTCTCAAGGGTTCATTATTTGTTGGCAGAAAGTGCCCAGTCCCCCGGCTTTGGGCAGAAAAATATGTAACAAAGCAACTGGCAAAGTCCTTGATAGGAGTATGTGTCACTAAAGTAGATAGCCTCAATGATGTACGTACCAGAGACACAGGTCCCAACAAAAATTTCATGCAGTGTTTTTAATGGGACAGTTTTTTGGGTTTGTATTTTAGTAGCAACCAGAAGAGCTGGGTGGAACTGACCACTCCCATATTTCCATTTCCAGGCTTTGATGAGGACTATTTAAGGCAGCAGTGCTGTCTGAAGTCTGGAGATATAAGGACCAATGGTAGACAGTCTGTGTATGAGTAGTAAAACACAATGGAGCAACCATAAGTTCACTGGGTTGCGAAATTTCTTGAATAAGGGTGCGGTGCACAGAGACTTCAGACTGGTTTCCTGAGTACGTGAACAGTGAAAAAAATGGGAAAATCCAGCAACTGCAAGTCATAAAACATCACATTTATTAGTAGATTAAAAAATGAAAGGGAAAATTTTAAATAATTCATGATTAACAGCTAGTGTAGCTCGAAACGCGTCTACCATTACCATTTTTTTTAACATTTTTCCCTTTCATGTTTTAATCTACTAATAAATGTAATGTTTTATGACTTTTGCGGTTGCTGGATTTTCCCATTTTTTTTCACGGTCTGTATGAGTAGTGCCTGTACTTCTCAGTTAGTGGAACATTTATGCATTGCTGAGGTACTGTGCCTGCCCTAACCTAAAAGGACTGTTCTTGTTTTACATTTTGGCTGAAGAAAAGTTACATTGATTGTTTTGTAACTTTATGAGAAACAATAAACTTTACTCTGGTTTTGAGACCTCAAATCCATGCCTGTGTGGATCTAGTCTGCTACCAAAGAGTTTGCCCCCTATAAATGTTTGCTCACAGAATGCACTATTATTAAACAATACACAGTATAACCCTCTGTGCATCTAATTGTAAGGGAATGGAAAATGTTATTGTCTTATCTTTTACCTCTTTCTTGTATCTTACTGGTACTGCTACACGTTCATGTGTATTACCATTTTGTGTGTCATATACGTGCTTCTACGCTATTCTGTGTATTACCTTAAGGGATAAAAATGTAATGTATATTCATGTGCTGTTATATATAAAGTTAGGGAAAGTGCAGTTTGTAGGATTGGCCACTAGATGCGGCATTTTAGTGCTCACAGTTCTAAGATAGTGTATAGTGTTAGTATATGGTTAATAGTAGGAGGGGCTGCTGTGTGGTAAGCTAGTGTGTAGATTTAGTCAGCGGGCGAGGGACGCCTGAACCGTCCACAACGGCTATAGGCCCAGGACGTGGTGCAAACGCAGAAGTTAGTACAGAAGGGCAGTACTCTCTCCCAGTGGCTATCTACTCCGGGAATTAATGATCTTGTGTCTGGGGCGAAACAGACCGAGGGATGCATATCCGTAGCAGATCTGTGCAGAGAGAATGCTGAGGAACCGTCAGGGACGGTTCGACCCGGGCCCGCGCTTTGTGATCACGAGAGTAATGCAGGGAAAGAAAAGGAACATTGTTTTGTGAAGCCCGTTGTAAAAGATGTGAAGACTTTGGATGTGCTGTGTAATGAACCCAGTAAAGATGTTCTTGTTGAAGTTGAAACAGACTGTGTCTCAGTTTACGGTGATCTACCTGGAGGGGATCTCCCACAGCATAGGGGAGAACCAGAAGGAGCTGTACCTGAAGGCACAGGTATGATGATGCTGACTAATGGTGAATATGTTTCTGTGAGGGGAGGCCAGGACACAGAGGCCCAGGTGTCCTCGGCCATGACTACGATCCTGGCCGACCCTTACATAATAAAGGTGAGGGAGTTTATACTACTCACTAAATGGCCTAGAGATTTTATTTCTGGACGGGCACTGACACCCACAGTAGAAGCTGGCACTTCATTGCTCCCTTAACACATCATCATCTTCATCTTATTCAAAGAGATTATTTATTGTGCATTTTCACATTTTGTAACAATGATTTATAGTACTTTTTGTACTGAGGGAAGAACATAAAAGCTAAGCAGGGAGTTAACCAACAAGTTTGACAAATTTCCAAGGCTGCTCACTGTATAAAACAAGTCATTCAAGGTGAATTGGCCCAAATGAACATTGATCCTCTGCAGCGATGAAGCTGTCACTGTTTTCTCTGTGTGCAGCCCTGATGATCGTGTTATGTGTTTTTAGACAAGTTGATGGAGGCAAGCTGCTTGTAATTCCTATTGATGGTAGTCCCTGGCTCAGCATGCGTCCTCTGGTGGATAAGCTGGCACAGATTGGGCACAAGGTTGTGGTTGTAAAAGGTGAAAGCAACATGAGAATTGGTGAATCTGATCTCTATACAACCAAGACTTACTCTATCCCTTACAGCAATCAAGATTTACTATTAGTCTTAGAAAAGTTTGGATCTGATCACTTTACCCAATCTTACTTCCCTAATGTGGCTATTACAATGTTTAATGGTATGCAGGACATTTATAAGATATTTGACAACATTTGTAAGGTCTTATTAGATAACACAGAACTTATTCAGAGTCTTAAGGATGAGAAGTTTGATGCTTTACTCACCGATTCATTTTTGTTATGTGGAATGATACTAGCTGAACACCTTGATGTGCCCACGGTGAACTATGTAAGGGGAATGCCTTGCACTCTTGACTATATAAGTGCACAATGTCCAAGTCCTTTTTCGTATGTGCCTAGAATTTTTACTCAGTACTCAGACAAGATGACATTTTCCCAGCGTGTGAAGAACGTACTGGTCAGAATGTTGGAGCCTTACTATTGCGGACTTACATTCTTGCCTATGGAGCAAATAGCTTCAAATTTTCTGAAGAAAGAGGTCACGGTTGAGCAGCTTCTCAGCAGAACTTCCATCTGGCTCAATCGATATGATTTTGTCTTTGAATTTCCAAGGCCTATAATGCCCAACATGGTGTTTGTCGGAGGCATCAACTGTGAATCAAGAAAACATCTAACCAAAGTAAGGCTTATCGTAGGTAAACGACTAGTATTTGAAGGAATGTTCATAAGTATGTTTACAGACAGTGTACTATAATGATATCATGATATACTGTATAAGTAGTTACCAATTGCAAATTTTATTTCTGTTTTAATGTCCTAAAGAGTATGTTAACTTCAAGACATATTAGAAATTATTAGTGATATTAATGAGAAATATTTTGTTCAGCTTATATTGGTATCCAAGATTTTAATATGACATATATTGTGGACCCTACAGTAGCACTTGAGTGTTTTTTGTATTTCTAGCACCTTAGCCTTATGTATTATATACACAATACATAAATTAGTATACTGATCGCCATAATCTTATTTTCTCATCAACATTCCTGGCCTCTTCTGCCCAATGTGAGTGCAATGACGGCTTTTGTGTTGTCTAGAAGTCTCTTTCTCGTGTAAGTCTATGGGATTCACATTGAGGCTATTATAGTTTTGCATTGAGAATATGACTTTACGTATACACAGAAGATGCTGTGTGATTCAGCTAGAATTATTGGCAGTCACGTTGTGCAGAAGAGAACAGAAGTAGACGGCAATGGCTAAGTCTTTTAATACATGGACTATAAATATAGTTAATATGAAGGGGTTAAAAGATAAGAAAAAGATTGCCCATATGATTTTTTTTTAGAGTGTCACCCACTGTATAGTGTAGTATATATTGCAATCATGTGGCTAATTCTTTGATAGCTCTCACATGATCGCGTACTATACACTTTGAGCCTGTGCGTTATTTATGCAGGAGCTGTTAACTCTTGTTGTACTGACACGGGAATTTAATTTTAAGAGACGCCGAAGATAATAACATGGTGTCATTTTATGATGCATTTTATAAGGGTGACTGCCAGCTATTCTTTATTAGCAATTAATTTTTTATTATACTCTTTCTGGTCATGTACACTTTTGGTGATCACTGTACAGCTTAATAATGTTCACCATTTGGTTATATGCATAATATTTATGATATTAGAATTTATTTAATACTAGCTATTATACACTGTATTTGAATATATATTTTTTCACTGACACTGGCTTTATAGAAGAGATGAAGCGTTGCTGTCTAGGCCTCCATAAGATTAATACGTTAATCATTACAATAGCAATATTAGTTTTCTGTTAAGTGACTTTGGAAAGTCCTCACTGTCCCCACTCTTGGCACGTTTTGGTGATCTATGAATAGCATTAAAACATACTGACCCCTAGTGGACATGGCCAGTCTTGGAATTTAGGGCATGAATATTTTTTTTGAATGTTGCCTCTTTGCACTCTAATAGTAATATCTTTAAACTTTCTCATTGTATGAGCCTATTTTTTTTTTTTTTTTGCAGGACAAGTTGTGCTTGTAGGTACGATGCTGCATACCATGTACTGTACCTTAGCAATTAAAGATGTTGTCCTCTACTAGGACTCAACGTATAAAGAAAAAACACCAGATCACCCTTTGTGTTTCGAATAGCGAAGCACTAGGCCACGCCACCGCCAGCTTTTTAGATGCAAGTTTGAGCTGCTCTGACTTGATTTTCTTCGAATGTGCTTCAGACTTCCAGGTGAGGTATGAGAATTGCTGCCCATTAGCGGCTACATGAAATCGCTGAATCTGTGTGGGGTATTTTTATTTTACAATGGGGAACTTAATATTTAGAAAGGTGTAGTCCTAGAATTAAAAGAGGTCCAGCTTTTCAAATCCAATAGGAGATAATATAGTGATTTTATTGTTAATCTATTAACAGTACCAGAACTAAGAATGTTTGGCATTCAAAATGTGTAGGTTTCATGGAGGTCTTCTCCTTCATTTTTATTTTTAAAACGTGTATAACCTTTTTAATGGCATAACAATAAAATCACAATTTTATCTCCTATTGGATTTGGAAGCAAATTGGTGAAACACCAAAGAAACGAAATCAATCCAATTGTATTATAGAAAAATACCAACCATTTTATTGTTCATTTAATACAAGTATATAGACAGACGGTGTATTAAAACGGTGAACAACTAGAGGTAGAGTCAATCCAGGACATCTCCACTGATACATCCACCTGGGTTCCTAAGGTGGTTAAATAGTATTGGGCATATATTTATCTGAGCGATTGTAAAAAAGCGGTATCATATGGTCAGTTTAGTAAAAGATAATATATTATTACCTTGCCAATAGTCGGATAATATAAAGTCACACCTGTTGACCAGACAAGTAAGACATCATGTGTCTAAACAGGGTGTGTATCCCTTCCAATCCATCTTAATGCAATGCTGAAAAATCCTTAATATTTTTTCTGAACAATTATAAAGAGCGGTCATATATGATAGAATTGTATAGAGGATACACACATATCACGATACATATGGAACAGAGCATATGCTACACATATAGCAAGACTATGACAACCATGTGTCTACTAAGGATCTATATCTAATTTGAACCAACATTAATATCATGTGCTGAAAATCCGCTTAAAAGGCTTCAGATTGTGCCTGTTGAAAACCACCAGTGCCTGTATGTAATCCACAGAAACATGTGGAACTAAGTCATACCCAGCAGAACATATTGACCGGATGTGTATAAATGAGGGAACATTACCTCTACAATAGTAACCGGCACATGTAAGGGAACACCAGGTGAGTGCAAACGTGCCCCGACGCACGTTTCGGATAAAGCTCCTTCGTCAGGGGGCGTGATCTGGCAGGATTCCACTTGCTCATTGGAGGAATTTTTTGGCTGGCTAAACAATAACGATAGAAATATCAAGTTGACTTGACGAAGGAGCTTTATCCGAAACGTGCGTCGGGGCACGTTTGCACTCACCTGGTGTTCCCTTACATGTGCCGGTTACTATTGTAGAGGTAATGTTCCCTCATTTATACACATCCGGTCAATATGTTCTGCTGGGTATGACTTAGTTCCACATGTTTCTGTGGATTACATACAGGCACTGGTGGTTTTCAACAGGCACAATCTAACTTTTAAGCATTGTATAGCCTATTTTTTTTAATTATTATTTAGGACAAGTTGTGTCTTGTAGGTACATGCTGCTTCCATGTACTGTACGTTACTTAAAATTTGTTCTATATGACCTACGTATAACAGAAAAAAACCGATTCAGCTCTGGATTAATATGGAAGTGGCCAACCATCCCAGTTTTAGATCACAGTGATGTCATTATTTTGTCTGTCGAATGTGCTTCAGACTATCGCAGGTGATATATAATTGCTGCCCTATACTACAAATCTGAATCCTATGGGTATTTTTTTACAATCGGCTCAATTAATATATGCAATACGTTAGTTCCTAGAATTAAAAGAGTCCAGTTTATCAATTTCCTGGAGAATAACTATAGTGATTTTAATTGTTAATCTATTAACGTATTAAAGAACTAAAAATGTTTGGCATTCTAAACATGGTGTTGTCTTCATTGAGTGTTTCACCTTCATTTATTATTTATAAGTGATAACCTTATTTAACTGCATACAAATAAAATCACAATTTTATCTCCTATATGTGATTTGGAAGACTGGACCTTTTTTACTAATAGGCCTACCCAATTTAAATACTAAATTCCCCGTTGTGAAATAAAAATACCCCATACTCGCCTTCTTTATCAGCACTGATTCAGTGATGCTATGTAGCCGCTAATGGGCAGCAAATCTCACACCTCCCCTGGAAGTCTGAAGTTTGTTTGAAGAAAGTCAAGTCACAGCAGCTCAATAGCGGCGCCAAAATTGATGAACATCACGGTACAGGAGGTGAACACAGAGTATTTTTATTTTTACAAGGGATAATATAGTATTTAAGAAGGATTTGTCTTACTAGTGGACAATCCCTTCCATTTATAACATTTTTACAGTAAAAATTCAGATTTTTTTTATAGTTACATATAGTTAACCAGGGGCATACATAGAAATCGTGGGGCCCCATAGCAAAAGTCTGAATGGGGCCCCGCATCCCCCCCCCAAAAAAAAAAGACAAAAAAAAATCAACAGGTGCTCTTAACTCCAGGCATGCATGTTATAGGTCAAGAGTCATTGTTAATGTAAAGTGCCAGCACAGTGAGGTGACACATTTAACAAAAAAAATCCACCCCGTCCCCCAGCCAGCCGGGCTCACCGTCTTGTGTGTGTGGCCCTCTCCCTGAGTGAGAGAGGCTCATGAATGTTTTCTGCTTCCTGCAATGCACGTGTGCTGCTCTCTGACTGCCAGGAGGCGTGTCGTTCTTATGCAAATCCAGCCAGAGACTTCAGCCAACTGCTGACCAGGAAACAAGGAAAGGGGAGCTTCAAGGGGGTATACGGTGGCCGGCGCTTACATTTAATTAACGGAGATAGTGCTTTGTCAGCACAGCTGCCAAACCGCAGCAGCCGTCGCAGGTCCCCTCACCTGTCCAGGCCCCATAGCAGCTGCGTGGTCTGCTACTATTGACGGTACGCCATTGTAGTTAACAACTTCCCGCCCGCCCACTGTAGATAAACATTGGCATTTGCAGGGCTTTGTGCAGTGCCAACGTTTTTCTACGGTCTGTTGTCTTGCAGCGCTCAGGACCCGCAGGTTCCTGCAAGCGCTGCGATTCCAGTGCAGAGCAGTAGCGCTGATAGGTGACATCATCGAGACCTGATTGGATCAAGTCCCAATGATGTTAACCTTTGCTATCTTTTAGATAGTGAGAGCGCTTCTTCATTCACCTCTACAACACACCCCATAATGAGATAGGGGAGCCAAGCATTGTCATGGAAGCCGAGGGTCACACATGATGACCTCCAGGTCTGCTAGCTACGGTGGCCTGTTCGATTCAGCCAGCATCTGAGTCTGACAAGCAATCTGCCAGTGTAAAATGGACAGGTCTCATGCATTGCAATGCATGTGTATTGCAATGCATGAGACCAGTGATCAGAAAAATAAAAAGTGAAATCTCATACAGGTGTCATGCCGCTCTCACCGCATTCCTCTGGTGCCGGGGCTCAGCGCCCGACATCATCACGTCAAGTGCGCACGGCCACCTCCCGCGCTTGACCCTGTGGCTGTTCACTCGACTCCAGATCCTTGTCCAGCGCGCATGCGTTCCTGAGCCTGTCTACGGCCGCTCCATCTCTGATGTCTCTATGGTCCTGGAGAATCTGACCCGGAAGTTCCAGCACACTCGCCCTATATCTGGCCACCTCTTCCTGTATGTGGCGGCTGATTATTGTTGTGCTTCCTAGCTAGACCTGCTTGCTCCCTGATTGGCTGCTCTCTGTACTCAGGTCCTCTGCCTTGTGCTCTAACGTGCTTCCTAGCGCGTGCTCTGCCTTGCCTCATACCTTGGCGTGCTTCCCTGCACGCGCCCTGCTTTACCTCTTACCCTAGCGTGCCTCTCGGCACTTGCTATACGCATCCCTGTCGCGTCCTCTCGTGTACACGCCTTGCACTGTCTTGTACTCTGCGTACCCCCGTGTGCACGCCTAGCACTGTCCTGTACTCTGCGTTCTCCGAGTACGCGCCTAGCATTGTCCTTTACTCTACGTACCTCGAGTATGAGCCTAGCACTGTCCTGTTGTCACGGGTGTGTCGCTGCGAAGATCGTCGCGATTGCACACCCTGACTTCTCACAGCTGAGTTTCTGCTGCTGGGTGTTTTTCGGCAGTGAGAGAGTTAATTCTCCCTCTCTCTGTGCTGGACAAGACCAGCCTCGCTCAGCTGCAATTAATGTTGCGATAATTGGATTTCTTCATATACCTGCCTGTCTGCTAGGGAAGTGTCGGTGAAAGCATTCATGCAGACCAGCAGAGCGGATCATATTGAGAAGTCTAAAGCTAATGGTACTGCCACACTAAACAATCCCGCTAGCGATCACTATAACGACGCATACTAATGCGATCGCTAGCGGGATTGTTTCTATATCGCTAAATGCGGCCACATTTAGCGATATAGTTAACGACGCTATCGCCGTTAGCGATCTTCTTAACGACTTTAGCGGTACAAAAGTACCGCTAAATCGCTAAGAAAAGGTGCCACACAGCGATAAGATACTTACCCAGCGGGAGCGCTGACGAGAAAATAGGGTCCGGAACGATTCCAGCGACGAGCGAGATCACAGCAGGAAGCTCGTCGCTGGAAGCTGCCGCACTGAACAATATCGCTAACGGATCGCTAAATAGTGACGTTTTTTAGCGATCCCGTTAGCGATATTGTTTAGTGTGGCATACCCTTAATAGTACCTGTTGTGGTTTTCTCCTCTCCTCGCTTTATTATTTATCTCCTTACCATTTGGTGTTCCCTCTGTAGTTGTTGTTTTGTATGCAAGGTGTCTTTTATTTTACCCCTTGTACTGTCTCGTTCGTCTTATACTGTGTGTAGGCAGTTACCTTCCCGTTCCCTGTGGTGGTAATCAGGGTCCTTCTCAGGACTAGATTACAGTTGTCAGGGATTCACAGGAGATAGGGTTACGCTGGCGGCCTGGACCTCTGTACCATCAATAGTACCTCCAGGTAGAGGGATTACTCAGGAACCCAGCTTAGGGTCAGCATAGACCCCGGTCCTCTTTATGCAGAGACAGCGTGACATTTTCACCGACCACTAAAGATTTTCTCCAGTCACCATGGATCCAGTAGTCAGTCTTGCTCGGCAGTTGCAGAGTTTATCCATGGAGCTGGCGGACGTTAAGTCCAAGGTTTTGTACCGCCCGGAGCAGGCCGGACCTGAACCTAAAGTAGCTCTCCCTGACAGATTCACTGGGGGGCGGGACAAGTTTTTTGCTTTCCGGGAGGCATGTAAATTGTACTTTTGGCTGCGACCTCGGTCATCTGGGAGTGAAGAACAAAGGGTGGGGATTGTCATCTCGCTCCTACAAGGAGACCCCCAATCCTGGGCGTTCGCTCTCCCCCCGGGCTCCCCAGCTCTCCAGTCAGTGGATGGGTTTTTTGCAGCTCTGGGTCTTGTATATGATGACCCGGATCGGGTCTCCCTTGCTGAATCTAAGTTACGTAGGATACAGCAGGGAGATCGTCCGGCGGAGGAATTCTGTTCGGAGTTCCATAGGTGGGCCACAGACACCCAGTGGAATGACCCGGCTCTTAGGAGCCAGTTTTGTCAAGGTTTATCTGACAAATTAAAGGATGTGCTGGCACAGTATGACCCCCCCCACGTCACTGGAGGCCGCTATGGCCCTTGCTATTCGTATTGACAGACGTCTTCGGGAGAGGTGCGGGGTAACTTCGCCCCCTGTTATGACTCCACCTTCCTCAAGGGTCCCTTATACGGAGGTTCCTCTAGTCAGTCCAGAGGAGCCTATGCAATTAGGAGGGACATCATTCCGGGGAAGGGGATCGGTGGGGCGCCACAAAACAAGAAGTTGTTTCTTCTGTGGGAAAAAGGGACATTTTATTGGGGGGTGTCCATCCCGTTCTTTGCAGAGTGAGAAGTCGCCGGAAAACTATTGATCCCAGATTGTGTGGTGGACGGCAATCTGGGAGTATTTCGTCCCTAAATTCGTCTCAGTTTCTCGTACCGGCGGAGGTGGTGGTGGGTGCGAGAACTGAGAGGATATCTGTTCTTCTGGATAGTGGGGCCGGGGCTAATCTGGTGGATGCTCGCTTTGCCCGGTTCAAGGTATGCGATTGAGTGTGTTGGCTAAACCCGTCCCCATATTCTCGATCGACGCCAGACCTCTCGGTCAGGGAAGTTTTTTGCAAGCAGTGCATAACCTAGATCTTCAAGTGGGGGCGTTACATAAAGAACTGTTGTCTTGTTATGTGTTGGAGGGTCTTCCTACTCCTATAGTGCTGGGCCTTCCTTGGTTAACTAAGCATAACCCGGTTATTAATTGGCAATCCAGAGAGATAAGTCAATGGAGTGAATTCTGTAATAAAAACTGCATGAATACGGTCATTGGTACAGTCGCTCCTAGGGCCTTACCTCCATTTCTGGTAGACTTTGAGGATGTATTCTCGGAGAAAGGGTGTCAAGAATTACCTCCTCATCGCGAATATGACTGTTCTGTTAACTTGATCCCTGGGGCCAAATTACCGAAATCTAGGTTGTATAACCTTTCTGGTCCTGAGAGACAGGCCATGAAGGATTATATTTCAGAGAGTCTGGCTAAGGGGCATATTAGACCTTCATCTTCCCCGGTGGCCGCGGGGTTCTTCTTTGTGAAGAAAAAAGATGGAGGCCTACGCCCTTGCCTGGATTTCCGTGAGCTTAATCGGATTACGGTCCGAGATCTGTATCCGCTCCCACTTATTCCCGATCTCTTCAATCAGATCGTGGGTGCCAAATGGTTCTCTAAGTTGGATCTCAGAGGGGCGTACAATCTGATTAGGATGAAGGAGGGGGATGAGTGGAAGACGACGTTTAACACTCCGGAGGGGCATTATGAGAACCTTGTCATGCCATTTGGTCTGAGTATTGCCCCGGCGGTGTTTCAACACTTTGTAAATGACATCTTTCGCCACCTAATGGGACAGTTTGTGGTCATATATCTGGATGATATCTTAATTTACTCGCCGGATCTTGTGTCTCATCAGGAGCATGTTAGACAGGTGTTACAGATCTTGCGGGATAATAAACTGTACGCCAAATGGGAGAAGTGTGTGTTCGCCGTACAGGAACTTCAGTTTTTAGGATTCCTGGTGTCAGCATCCGGTTTTCGTATGGACCCTGGGAAAGTGCGGGCAGTTCTTGAGTGGGATCTGCCAGAGGATCTTAAGGCATTACAACGTTTCTTGGGGTTTGCTGACTACTACCGGAAATTCATTCGTAATTTTTCGTCCATAGTTAAACCTCTCACAGACATGACTAAAAAAGGGACGGATTTTTCAAAATGGTCTGACAAGGCTTGTCAAGCGTTTTCTTCCTTGAAAAAATGTTTTGCTTCAGCACCCATACTTATTCAGCCTGATGCGTCACAGCCGTTCATTGTTGAGATGGATGCTTCCGAGGTAGGGGTGGGAGCAGTATTGTCACAAGGTTCATCCCCTGGTAAATGGCATCCGTGCGCCTTCTTCTCTAAAAAATTGTCGTCCGCGGAGAGGAATTATGATGTCGGCAATAGGGAACTCTTGGCATTAAGTTAGCTTTTGAGGAGTGGCGTCATTTTTTGGAGGGGCAGTCCACCCAGTCACCGTCATTACTAGTGTTGAGCGATACGATACCGCAAGTATCGGGTATCGGCCGATATTAGCTGTATCGGACTTTCAATATTGACTTTCAATATTTCCCATATATCGTATACCGGAATCGGAATTGTCACTGTCACTGTGAGTGTCCGTCGGTCGGGTCTGTCAGGAGTCAGCGGCACTTACCTGGCAGAAGATCTCCGGTGGTCACGGCCTGGACTGGTTGATGGCCGCCATCATCTTTCCCCGGCGGTCACATGCAGTTTCTCGCGATAACTGCAGTGACTGCTGGGTAATCCCGGCCGTAAAGCAGTCAGTCCGATGACGTCACCGCCGGGGAAGCAGGTAATCAGCTGTGCTGCGCCGGGATGACAGCCTCTGCCTGTCAATCCGATGTAGCAGAGCTGGATCGTCGTGGGACAGTCGTTACTATGGACTGCGTCGGACAGGTGGTATACTGTTGGTTTGTTTTTTTCCTTTTTTTACAGGAGATCGATGGCGTCGCAGGAATGAGAGTATAATAAAAGAAATGAAAACTGTGTTGTCTCTTTTATTTCATTAAAATACTTTTTTCTTGCTGTGTCTTTTTTTTTATACATTTAAAAACTTTGGGATTAATAATGGATCGGTGTCTTATTGACACCTCTCCATTATTAACCGGGCTTATTGTCACCGTGCAATCAACGGTGACATTAACCCCTTATTACCCCACTTGCCACCGCTACAGGGCAGTGGGAAGAGCCGGGTAAAGTGCCACAATTGGCACATAATTTGATGCGCCAAATGTGGGGCTGCTGTAGCCTGGTATTATCAGGCTGTTGAGGGCCAAAATCCGTGGGCCTTGACAGTCTTTTAATACCAGGCCGCAGCAGTCTGCATTTTACTTGGCTGGTTAACAAAAATAGGGGGACCCCTACGCCGTTTTTTTTTTCGAGGGGATCCCCTATTTTTGTTAACCAGCCAAGCTAAGCAGACTGCTGTGGCCTGGTATTATCAGGCTGGCAAGGTCCATGGATATTGGCTCATTACCAGCCTGAAAAACCAGGCCTCAGCAGTCTGCTTCATCTGGCTGGTTAACAAAAATAGGGTGGACCCCACGCCAATTTTTTTTCGAGGGGATCCCCTATTTTTGTTAACCAGCAAAGATAAGCAGACTGCTGTGGCCTGGTATTATCAGGCTGGCAAGCAGGGTCGGACTGAGGCACCGGGACACCGGAGAAACCTACGGTGGGCCCCAGCTCCTGCGTGGTGGGCCCTGATTTGAAAGGATAGGTCGCGGGGCAGAGGGGGCGGTGGCCCCGGGGCCCGCGCTCTGAGGGGGCCCACCCGGAGCTACGATACAGTTACATTCTGCGGCAGAGCAGGGAGAATCGCTCTCCCTGCTCTGCCGCCCGGAAGCTATGGGGCCTGAACAGGCGTTGGGGGGGCCCGGTGCCAGCAGTGGGCCCCCCACCCGTCATCGGAGGGTCAGCTGTATCGGCATCCAGCCGATAAAGCTGACCGCATAGAGAGAGAAGGAGCGAGCGCTCCTTCTCTCCCATAATCCCCCTCTCAGCGTATGACAGCGGGTGCAATAACATCACCTGCCGGCGCCCGCTGTCAGACGCTGAGAGGGAGAACAGTGAGCAGCACAGGAGCCGGGAGGTGAGTATTTTTTTTATTTTTTTTTTAATGGGGGTGCAGTCGAGTCCTGGCTGGAGAAGTCGTCATGTCGGTGTGGGCCAGATGGAAAAGACATGAAAAGTGAACAATTCCATTAGAAAGAACATCAGCGGTAAGTCATTATCTGTACCTGTGCTGTAATCTATATCTTCTGTAGGACTGGTATTATTTAACACAGACCATATGGCGGTAATATCAATATTGGTCTTTTTATATATAGATTATTTTGGCCAACAGCGCGGTCATTTGCTGAGGTTCTCTGATTATGGGCCCACTCAGAAGTTTTGCCCCCACTAAACCAAAACCCTAGCTACGCCTATGGCTCTCTCTCTAGTCTTTCTTTCTCGCTCTCTGTTCTTTCCTTCTCGCTCTCTGTTCTTTTTTCTCTCTGTTCTTTCTTTCTCTCTTTTCTTTCTTTCCTCTCTTTCTTTCTCTGTTTGTTCTTTCTCTCTCGCTGCTCTTTCTTTCTTTTCCTCAGTACCAGCCACTGTGCCCTCATTACCAGTCAGTGTGATCAGCAGTGCTAAATGGTTACGCTTGGGGCGAGGATATAGGTGTGATTAGCTGTGAAATGGGTGTTGTCGGGGCGTGGCCTAAAATTTTCAGCGGCGCGCAACACGCGCCGCAGCCTTTAATCCTCTTTCCTGTCTTCCAAATTTGGGAGGTATGCTGTATGACCTCCCTACAACTTCTGGCCATGCTCCTGATGAGCGCGACGGATGGTCTCGTGAGGGATCTCCTCCCACACCTGGACTAAAGCATCCACCAACTCCTGGACAGTCTGTGGTGCAACGTGGCATGGCCTAAAATTTTCTGCAGCATGCACAGCGTGCCACAGCCTTTGTCCCTCTTTCCCTTATTCAAAGGTTGGGAAGTATGATGTTGGGCCGCAAGAATATATTTTCTCTGGTGGGCCCAAGGTACTCCAGTCCGACGTTGCTGGCAAGGTCCATGTATGTTGGCTCCTTAACAGCTTTAAATACCATGCCTCAGCAGCAGGGGCGTACATATAAATCATGGGGCCCCATAGCAAAAGTCTGAATGTTCCCCACCCCCCCAAAAAAAAACCCAGAGGCATTGTAAATGTAAAGTGCCAGCACAGAGAGGGAAGTTGAGTCGCACAGAGACAGGGGTTTTGGGGGTACTCGGCACCGATCACGTCGACTTCTATGGGGGATGTCACGAGTAGCACAGCTCGGTCCGTGACCTGGGCGATCACTGGAATGTGGGATATTTCCAGGGATGATAGAATGTTCGTGTAGTTTGTCGTGACGCCACCTGTAGTACCTGGTCAGGGTGTCCAGCGCTGCTGTGCAGGTCCTCTGGAAGGGATGGTGTAGGGCAGGTAGGTGATAAGTCTTCTACAGGTAACACGCTATCCTTCCAGGGCAGATAGATGTGAGATAGAGCAATGGTGCAGAGTGATGTAGCAGAGTGGACTATGCGACGTAGTAAGAAAGCAGGAAACACTTCAAGTTAAACGTTGCATAATAAAATTTTTAATAATAACATTACAAAAGTGCAAATAGCATTACTGCCGAAGTTCGTTGAGACTTCTTAGGACTACCCCCACCGGGGTAACTTCACAGTGTCCTTTATTTGTGCTTGTGGAGGACCCGCTCCAAACCTCCAACTGTGTTCTTGGGTGGGCTGCAAGACTTTCCTTGAGCAGACCTCACTTTTGGCCACACCAAACGGGTTTTTAGTTTCTGAGGTAGTTGAAAATAGTGCACAGTTAAGTTTTTTGTAAAACCAAGATGGAGCACCGAAGTGCCAACTATTTACAGAAAAGTTTGTGAGCCAGTACAGTTCATGGCTTCAAAGTTCAACATTTTGATTACATTGAAACACCATTACCCAACCTGGGTATATAAAGGCAACAATAAACTTGTTCTTCTGAACATTCACCCGTCCGGGTACATCAAACCATTACCCAACCTGGGTATATTAAGGCAACAATAAACTTCTTTTTATCAACATTCACCCATCCGGGTACATCAATAATTTAACTATTTACATACAGAGACCCTGTCCGGGTTATTTAGACTTCTTTGGCTGGCCTCTTACAGGTACCACCTGGTACTCTTCTGGAGCTTGCCAAACATCCGTGACAGGAGGGTCCACCCAGACCTGATGACGTCGTGTGGCCTGTACAGTTACGTCGTGACCCGCTATCTGGGTCTGTGTGGCCACCTCTTTCGTCTCCCTCCGGGTCTGGAACCCTATGTCCCGGACTGAACGAACCCCAGGGGGCCTAACAGGCGCCGGGTACGGGCCAGCTATCATTATCATGTCCATAGCTGGGGCTGCTGAGGAGACCACTGAGGGAGGCTGGGGAGATTTACGGCGTGGGGTGGGCACTTGTGCAGAGGCCTGGTTGGGGGAGGCTGAAGGCTCGGAGGGTCTGTCAGTTTCCTGACACTCTGGGGAGTAGGGGTCGCACCTGGTAACATTTAGGGCGTACCATCCATTGTAACCCCAGTGTCGGGTGTAAGTCACCAAGTCTCCTGCCAACAGGTCCCTCCCCGGGTGTCCTTCTGGGAGGTGAGCCTCCACGTCCCGCCGGGTTACAAAGACTTCTAAATAAAGTCCAGGCTCCTGGATGAAGCCCCAACCACCTTTTAACTTAAAGTTCCGTACTGCACCCTTACGCCGCGGCTCCCTCAGCGTACTTTTATCCTTTCTCATACGTGCCTTCTCTGCCAGGTCCTTGTCCAGGTGACGTTGCCGAAGCTTTTGGGATTCTCGCTGCTCCCTTTGTCGCTCTGCTTCCCGCTCCCGACGTCTCCACTCTTCCTCCTGACGCCGGTTGTAATTCTCCTCCACCAGCAGCTCCATGTCTCCACCATCAAACGCCAGCTTACGATGTCCGGTTTGCGGCAGCTCTCCTGGCGCCCGCCAGTCCTGGCGGCGCTCACCTGTGGCGGAAGCAGCCGGCTCTGGAACAGATGACGGTCGGGGCTCCGGTACAGGCAGGTAGAGCTCTGGTGCCTGCGCGGCCTCCTCCATGAGGACGGGTGTCGCTTCTTCTGCCTCAGCGACGGGGGCAGACAGCGGGATCTGGGGTGCTGGTGCGGCGTTTTCTGCAGGAACGGGTGCCTCCACTGTGATACTGGCAACCGGTTCAGATTGCAAGGGCTGGGATGCCCGCACAGCCTCCTCTACTGGAACGGGTGCCTCCACTGAGATACTGTCAACCGGTTCAGATTGCAAGGGCTGGGATGCCCGCACGGCCTCCTCTACTGGAACGGGTGCCTCCACTGAGATACTGGCAACCGGTTCAGATTGCAAGGGCTGGGATGCCCGCACAGCCTCCTGTACTGGAACGGGTGCCTCCACTGAGATACTGGCAACCGGTTCAGATTGCAAGGGCTGGAATGCCCGCACGGCCTCCTCTACTGGAACGGGTGCCTCACCTTCCGGTACAGACACTTCAGGGGGTAAGAGGGATTGGCGCCGCTCCAAGTGTAGTTTTAGGGCCCGCCAGCTCGCTTCCATCCTGGCGACCTCCTCCCGGTGCCGGGCCAGGTCTCTCAGGGTATCCTCCGCTTCTTCCAGCGTAGGAGGGTTTCCAGGCCGGGTGCCAAACGGTGGCTCCGTGGCGATCGGGTCGCTTCCGTGGGGGGAGAGCTCTGACTCCTCCATCCCTTCCCACTTCTGCTCACGTCCGTTCGCCACTCTTGCCAAGTCACATGTGTCATTAGCATCAGGAGAGGCGCCATCTTTTGTAGGGAGGCGGGACCTTCGCGTTCGTTTCCGCCCACTGAGGAGGATGAGGAGGCGGAACTCCAGAGCTGTGGGGCACGATCTTACATTGCAGTAACATTTAGAGTGGGCGGACATCGTTTTCGTGCCACGGAGTGAGTGTACGCCCACGAGAGCACGCCCTTATTCTTCACCTGTGCCTCGTGGCGCAGATATGACGGAAAAATGGCAAATACAGTCTATGATGATTTTTGCAATTCTCAAGCAAAAAAACAGTTCAATTAAGGCACACAGGACTCGCTTATAGCGAGCTTCTGAATCCTGTTCGTGACGCCAAAGTTGAGTCGCACAGAGCCACAGGTTTTGGGGGTACTCGGCACCAAGCCTGTCGACTTCTATGGGGGATGTGACGGGTAGCACAGCTATGTCCGTGCCCTGGTCGCTCAATGGAATGTGGGATATTTCCAGGGGATGATAGAATGTTTGTGTAGTTTGTCGTGACGCCACCTGTAGTACCTGGTCAGGGTGACCAGCGCTGCTGTGCAGGTCCTCTGGCAGGGATGGTGTAGTGCAGCTAGGTGATGTCTTCTACAGGTAAGACGGTATCCTTCCAGGGCAGATAGATGTGAGATAGAGCAATGGTGCAGAGTGATGGTGCAGAGTGGAGTATGCGACGTAGTAAGAAAGCAGGAAAGGAAACAATTCTTACTACAAAGACATGCAGCATAAGGCTGCCTCAACCCCTCCCATTCAACTAGCTACACCCTGTTCTAACCAGCCTGAGCTAGACCATCCCATTGGGTCCGCCTACACTCAGCTGGCATAGTGTACTGTTGAATGCAGTGGTTGGAGTCAATGGGGTGTTTCCTCCTTACCTGAGAGTAAGTTGTCACACCGCTGGGTGCGATGCAACATCTCTGTGGCGACTGGACCCTCGAGTGCTTCTGTCTTTTCACAAATGCCGGCTTTACCCGGCAATTGAATCAGAGGCTATTTTACTATGTAGAAGTGAATAAACTATAAATATATGTATATATATATGTCACAATGACATGTGTATATATATATATATATATATATATGTATTCTATGTGTGTATATTTTGTGTTTACAAGGAAAGAAAGTGTTTTTTTAGTTGCGATATTTTGTTCCCATAGACTTACATGGGACTTCCGGTATCGGTATCGGGTATCGCCGATATTTTAGTGATATCGGCGATACCATTCCGATCCGATATTTTTGGATATCGGAAAGTATCGCTCAACACTAGTCATTACTGATCACAAAAACCTGCTATATTTAGAGTCCGCTAAACGTCTGAATCCCAGACAAGCTAGGTGGTCGTTGTTTTTTACCAGGTTTAATTTTGTCGTCACATATCGTCCTGGGTCAAAAAATGTTAAGGCGGATGCCTTATCTCGCTGTTTCCCAGGGGCTGGGAATACGGAGGACCCGGTTCCGGTCCTTCAGGAGGGGGTGGTGGTGTCGGCAGTATGCTCTGAGCTTGAGGAGGAGGTATTGGAGGCTCAGGGGGACGCCCCTGTAGGACCTCCAGGGAGACTGTTTGTTCCAAATCAGTTGCGACAAAAGGTGATCGAGGCACACCATAATTCAGCTTTGGCAGGACACCCAGGGAGTAAAGCAACTGAGGATCTCCTCTCGCGCCGGTTTTGGTGGCCTAACTTACATATGGAGGTGGTAACTTTTGTCGCGTCCTGCGAGGTTTGTGCGCGCTCTAAGACCCCACATACCCGTCCGTCTGGGGCCCTCTTACCTTTGAAGATCCCGGAGCGTCCGTGGACTCATCTGTCTATGGACTTCATTACGGACCTCCCGCCATCTTCGGGTAAAACAGTCATACTCGTTGTAGTGGACAGGTTCAGCAAGATGGCACATTTTATCGCTCTTCCTAATGCTAAAACTCTTGCGCAGGTGTTTATTGGGGAGATTGTAAGACTTCACGGGGTACCCTCCGATGTGGTGTCGGATCGGGGGTCTCAGTTTGTGTCCAAATTCTGGAAAGCATTTTGTACACGGCGGGGGATGCAGTTGTCATTTTCATCGGCTTTTCACCCGCAGTCCAATGGTCAGACAGAGCGTCTGAACCAGAGCTTGGAGACATATCTCCAGTGTTTTGTGTCAGAGAACCAGGAGGACTGGGCTTCTTTCTTGCCTCTGGCGGAGTTTGCTCTAAATAATAGGCGGAGCGAGTCCACTGGTAAGTCCCCGTTTTTTGGGGCATATGGTTTTCACCCCCAGTTTTGTACTTTCAATAGGTGGGGCTCTTCTGGGGTTCCTGAGGAGGAACGATTTTCGTCGTCACTTGCTTCAGTGTGGAGAGGAGTGCTGAATAATCTGTCATGTGTGCATTGCCACGAAGATCGTCGCGGTTGCACATTTTGACTTCTCACAGCTGAGTTGCTGTTTCTTTGTGTTTGGCAGCTAGGGAGTTAATTCTGTCTGTGCTCGGTGCTGGGACTGGGTGCAGTTTCTCCCGGCTGCAATTGATTATTTGTTGATTGGTTTCCTTTAAGTTTCTGGTTGTCTGCTTTTGGAGTTGCCAGTGAAACACTTCATGCAGACCACAGATAGGAATGAATCTGTATAGACTCTAGTTGAGAGAGCTCCTTAGTTGTTTTAAGCTTAACTTGCTTAGAGTTTATTTCCCAGACCATTTATGTTCCTTCGGTGTTTGAGTGTGTATGCAAGAGAGTGCTATCCTGTCTGTCTTATATGTCTAATCTGTGTATTTAGCTGAGATCAGCCCATATCCCTTTGGTGGTAATCAGGATCCTTCTTAGGACTGATTACAGGGTTCAGGGTCTGATAGGAGACAGGGTTAGGCTGGAGACTTGGACCTCTGAACCATTATCAGTACCTCCAAGGTAAGGGATTAGTTAGGACCCCAGTGTAGGGTCAGGTTAGACCCCGGTCCTCCTCTTTCCTGTTACAGCTCATCTAGTCCTCAAGATTAACCCTGAGTTCAACTGATATCGTCTCTGCACATCTAGTCCTCAAGATTAACCCTAAGTTCTGCTGATATTGTGTCAGGTAAATCTATTTTATACTTACATTCTTAGGTTGCTAAACTATATGTTGTATAGAGTGTGGTTCCTGTATAAATAGTTTACTGACATTGTAGTCATATCATTAGACAGCGTGACATAATCTGAGTACTATGGGGAACCGATACAAACGTATGGCTGATAGGAGGAGAGTGTCTGGTCCGGACCTAAGTGTGAACGATCTGGTATGGTTGTCTACCAAGAATATAAAACTTAAGGTTCCCTCCTGGAAACTGGGTCCCAGGTTCATCGGGCAATACAAGATCAGTTCTATAATTAATCCGGTTGCATTCCATCTTGACCTCCCTCCCACATTTAAAATTCATAATGTGTTCCACAGATCGTTGCTCAAGAGGTATGTGGCGCCGGTGATACCTTCACCTTTACCTCCTCCTCCTGTGGTGGTCAATGGTAACTTGGAGTTCCAGGTGTCGAGAGTCATCGATTCACGTCTGAATCGCTGGTCCCTTCAGTACCTTGTTCATTGGAGGGGGTATGGTCCTGAGAAGAGGATGTGGGTTCCTGCGTCGGATATTAACGCAGACCGATTGGTTCGGGCCTTCCACACTACTCACCCAGATAAACCCGGCCCTGAGGGTCCGGAGGCCCCTCGTAGAAGGGGGGGTACTGTCACGGGTGTGTCGCTGCGAAGATCGTCTCGATTGCACACCCTGACTTCTCACAGCTGAGTTTCTGCTGCTGGGTGTTTTTCGGCAGTGAGAGAGTTAATTCTCCCTCTCTGTGCTGGACAAGACCAGCCTCGCTCAGCTGCAATTAATGTTGCGATAATTGGATTTCTTCATATACCTGCCTGTCTGCTAGGGAAGTGTCGGTGAAAACATTCATGCAGACCAGCAGAGCGGATCATATTGAGAAGTCTAAAGCTAAGAGTACCTGTTGTGGTTTTCTCCTCTCCTCGCTTTATTATTTATCTCCTTACCATTTGGTGTTCCCTCTGTAGTTGTTGTTTTGTATGCAAGGTGTCTTTTATTTTACCCCTTGTACTGTCTCGTTCGTCTTATACTGTGTGTAGGCAGTTACCTTCCCGTTCCCTGTGGTGGTAATCAGGGTCCTTCTCAGGACTAGATTACAGTTGTCAGGGATTCACAGGAGATAGGGTTACGCTGGCGGCCTGGACCTCTGTACCATCAACAGTACCTCCAGGTAGAGGGATTAGTCAGGACCCCAGCTTAGGGTCAGCATAGACCCCGGTCCTCTTTATGCAGAGACAGCGTGACACCTGTACTCTGCATATCTTGAGTACACGCCTAGCACTATCCTGTACTTTGCGTACCCTGAGTGCGTGCCTAGCACTGTCCTGTACTCTGCGTACCCTCGTGTATACGTCT
The DNA here is from genome assembly GCA_033576555.1 of Oophaga sylvatica. Taxonomy (NCBI): domain Eukaryota; kingdom Metazoa; phylum Chordata; class Amphibia; order Anura; family Dendrobatidae; genus Oophaga; species Oophaga sylvatica. The sequence continues at coordinate 53,335,947 of JARQOD010000007.1, read as the reverse complement.
AGCACTGTCCTGTACTCTGCGTGCCCTCGTGCACACGTCTTGCACTGTTCGGTGTTCTGCGTTTTCCAATGTCCACGCTTTGTTCACTTTCACACTCTGCATAATCCTGTCTTCTGTGAGCCAGCCACCTGGTTCCAGCAGTCATGGTACTTTATTCCCCTGGGTCTGCCCCTGATGCTTCCTGTATAGGGGGTTGTTCTCACTAGGTGAGCTCGCCCAGGGTGGGTTGGTATCACGACCCAGAGGGTCCAATCCAGGAGTCGTCACAACAGGTAAAAAAGTTTAAAAAAAAAGTTAAAAAAGCTTTAAACTATAAAAAACACAAATTAAAAAGAAAGAAAAAATATTAAACCAATAAATATATATATTTATGTAAAAACAAAAATGTACACATATTTGGTATCGCTGCGTATAGAATGACCTGACCTATAAAACTGGAAGAGGAAAAATATCTCCTGTGTGTAATTCAATAAAATAAATTATTTTATTCAAGACATATTAAAATATATGTATCAAAAATACAAATGAACTAAGGAAAGGAAGGATGGGGTCCCCATAACAACCAACGCGTTTCAACATCTTGCGGTCTTAGTCTCACCATGACTAAGACCGCAAGATGTTGAAACGCATTGGTTGTTATGGGGACCCCATCCTTCCTTTCCTTTGTTCATTTGTATTTTTGATACATACATTTTAATATGTCTTGAATAAAATAATTTATTTTATTGGATTACACGTTGGAGATATTTTTCCTCTTCCATTTTTCATTGTGACCACGCCTCTGATCAGGGCGGCTCCATTCGTGCTCAATCAGAGAAACCTGCAGAAGACTGGTGAGCTGACTATTTTCCGTTTCCCCTTTACCTTTGCTATTGACCTATAAAACTATCACACTAGATAACTCGTTTTGCGCATACCGTAAAAAAACCTTTGCTTTTTCATCATACCTCCGAACATAAAGTGGAATAGAACATGATCAAAAATTCAAATGAAAATAAAAATTGTACCGATGAAAATTTCATCTTGTCCCTCAAAGAACAAGCCACTATACAGTTCAATCATTGGTAAAATAAAGAATTATAGCACTAAGAATAAAGCGATGCAAAAACAATTCTTTTTTCTATAAAATAGTTTTTATTGTATAAAAGAGGCAAAACATAAAAAACTATATAAATGTGGTATCGCTGTAATTGTATTGTGCCGAAAAATAAAGTTGCCTTATCAATGTTACCACATGCAGAACGGCTATAAAACAAAACCCCGAAAATAATTCCTGAATTGCTGATTTTTGTTTATTCTGTCTCCTAAAAATCTGAATAGAAAGTGATCAAAAAAATGTCATGTGCCTGAAAATGATACCAATAAAAATGTCAACTTGTCCTTCAAAAATCAATTGATAAAGAACGGTTGCATCTGTTCGAAACGCGTCGCTTTCTGCATTTCTGCTTTGTATCAGAATTATACTTTTTAATCTATGACGGAATAAGTTTAAAGAAATTTTGCCAGGAGGTGGAAATATCTTTTTTCTAATTTTTTTTCTAATCGTCACACGACCATTCAGATCGTGATTTCCCTGCACACTGAACTATGACAATTGGTGAACTGGCATAACTGGCATAATTTTTTCTACTTAAAAAATCAATAAATTACATGACTTTCGGCAGAAATATGGAAATATTATAGCTATCTAAATACGGCAATGCAAAACTTTGTTTTTGTAAAAAAAAATGTCTTTTAGTGTGTGACAGCAGCCAAGCATAAAAACCCGATATAAATCTGGTATCGCTGTAATCGCACCGGCCCGAAGAGTAAAATCGTCTAATCACTTATACTGCACCAGGAACAGTGTAAACAAATAAATAATACCAATTCTTCACTTGCGGTTCGTTTATTCATTTCACTTTCTAAAGATTGCAGCAAGGCTCGGTGCACATTTACCCTGCGCTCTGCACTGAGCGCTTACATTGGGATTTCCGTGTAAATCTCTGAAATACGTGATTCAGACACAACCCCCGGCAGAAGATTCCCTATGATGAGGCAGACAGAGACACTGTGGACACCTTCTGGCCTGTGATCCCGCGGTATCCGTTTTTTTAGGGGGGCATAAATGTGCGGTGTGCCACAGTTTTGAGCACCTCTCTAAAGGACAGAGGCTAAACGGAGTCCATAATAACTGCTGCCTCATTATAGTGAATAGATCCCTCAAGGGTTTCATCTGAATCACGTCACTCATAGATATAGATGTAAACCTCAATGTAAGTGCTTAGCATAAATCTAAAATGTTCCGAATAAAAGCTTCAACTCAATCTACAAAAAAAAGCAAATTCCCACTCAGGTCCGTCATCTGTTAACGGAAATATAGCGGGCTTCCACGTTACTTGTAATACAAAGGCTATGTAAAAGCGCTATTGCTCCTCTCCCCCAAAAAGAAACCCAACAAATTCTGCGCTCCTAAATACAAATGCCCCCTCCCTTTTGAGCCCCACAGTGCGCCTAAACCAGTGTGGCATTTCTGCCGCGACGAGAGCCCACCTAATTTATGAGTGCGTGTCTCCAGAAGCATAAGCTGGGCATAATGTATTATCACTACAACATACTGGTCACTGCAGTGGCAGTTTGCAATTTTCGCTCAGCAGCATCCACTGCTGCTTGTTTGTGGAAAACACTTATGGAGTCAAAATCGTCACTACACCTGTAGATAAATTCACAGAGGGGTGTAATTTCCAAAATAGGGTCACTTGAGGGGCGATTCTGCTCTTATGGCACCTAGGGGCTCGGTATATGGATTCCGCAAACTATTATACAATAATTTGTTCTCCAAGAGTCAAATAGAACTCCTTCCCTCCCAAATGTCGCTATGTGGCTAAGCAGTACTCTACTTCCACATATGGGGTATTGCCATGTTCAGCAGAAATTGTGTGACACATTTTGGCACAATTTTTACACATTTCCCGTGTGAAAATGTAAAATCTGGGGCTAAAACTATTTTTTTGTGGTAGAAATGTAATTATTGTTTCTTCACTGCCCAATGGTATAAAATTCTGTGACACACCTGTCATGTCAATATAATCGCTACACCCATATGTGAATTAATTGAGAAGTGTAGTTTGTAAAATGGGGTCACATATGGGGGTTTCTGCTGTTCTGGAACCCCAGGGGCTCTGCCAATTTGACATGGCACCCTCAAACCAGTGCTGCAAAATCTGCACCACAATATTTTGCTTCTTCCCCTCTGAGCTTTCCACTGTGTCTCAAAGGTAGTTTTCGACCACTTAAAGGGGTATTGATGTACTCAGGAGAAATTGCGTAACAAATTGTACTGTTCGTTTTCTCCTATTACCTCTTTTGAAAATTACAAACTTGGGGTCATGATATCGGCAAGCTATTCCAGCCAAAATAGCACTCATTCACTTTCCAGCCTTGCCGTGCACCCAAGCAGTCGTTTTCCAACAAATATGGGGTATCGGTGTGCTCAGGGAAAAATTGCACAACAAATTTTGTCATCTATTTTCCCCTGTTATCCTTGTGAAAATAAAATAAATTGGGGCTAAAGCAACATTTTTGCGGGAAAAATTCGATTCTAGATAAATTAGATTCTAGATAAATTCCTTGAGTGGTCTGGTTTCCAAAATGGGGTCATCTGTGGGGACTTTACACTGTTTAGGCACATCAGGGGCCTTCCAAATGCGACATGGCATCCGCTATCGATTCCAGCCTATTTCGCAATCCAAAACTCAAACGGTCCTCCTTCCCTTCCTGCTGGGTGCCCAAACAGTAGTTTTCCACTGCATCTGGGTATTGGAGTATTCAGGAGAAATCGCACTGCAAATTTTATGGTGCATTTTCTCCAGTTACCCTTGTGAAAATTAAAAATTTGGGGCTAAAATAACATTTTTTGGGGAAAAAGTTAAATGTTTATTTTTTTCCTTACGCATTCCATTAATTCCTGTGAAGCACCTGAAGGGTTAATAATCTACAAGATGCCTCTCCATTACTAATCCTATAGTTACCGTATTTTTCGGACCATAAGACGCACTTTTTTCCCCCAAAATTTTGGGGGAAAATGGGGGTGTGTCTTATGGTCGCAACATACCGAAAAGTCCGGTGGCGGCGGCGCTCCCAGTGCAGCTTTGCTGCAGTGCAGTGGTAGTGTTGGGGCAGCAGCGGGGCTCTGTGCTGTTTTGGGGGCTCCGGCGGCATTTCGTACTAGCCAGAAAGCCCCCCGCAGCTGCGACGAGGTGCCGGGCTGAAGGAAGGCCGCCAGGGGACTCCGGTGGCAGTCCCGATGCAGCCTATGGTGCGGTGGTGGTGTCCGGGCAGCAGCGGGGCTCTGGGCTGCGTGGGGGGCTCCGCCGGCATTTCGTCCTAGCCGGAAAGCCCCCCGCAGCTGCGACGCGGTGCCGGGCTGAAGAATGGCCGCCAGGGGCCTCCAGCAAGATGGCCGCCGCATACTCTCATTCAAATCTCGACAACGAGATCTTGTCCTAAGATCTCGGGAGACGAGATCTTGTCCTGAGATCTCGTTGCCGAGATTTGAATGAGAGTATGCGGCGGCCTTCTTGCCGGAGGCCCCTGGCGGCCATTCTTCAGCCCGGCACCGCGTCGCAGCTGCATTTGGACCGCCACCGGATTTGTGAGTATATGGACACCTCACAGTGCCCAACCACCCCACAGAGCACAGCCACCCCACAGAGCACAGCCACCCCACAGAGCACCACTACCGCACCAGCCTGGACCACCGAACGACCCCAGTGACCACTCCTCTACCTGTGCTGATCCGTTCGCTGGTAAGCTGAATTCGGACTGTAAGATGGACCCCAATTTGACACATTATTTTTTTTTCCCAATTTTCCTTCTGAAAATTTGGGGTGCGTTTTATGGTCCGGTGCGTCTTATAGTCCGAAAAATACGGTATATTGTAAATAAACACACAGCCAGAATAAAGTCTTTTAATTGAAAGAGTGACACAGGCTCCTTTAATGAATCCATACTTACATCATCACCCAGTCCATTAAAATAATAAACCACTATATTCCTTACCTGTCTACAGAGAAGATAATTTATTTATCTCGTGACGGGTCTAGCTGTGCTACATTTAGAAGTCAGGCTGCATTGTTGCTTGATGCGACTAAACGGCCGGTCATCCAGCAGAGACACTGAGCAGCATGTGGTACCGCTGCTCAGTATTTCACGAGCGTGAGAAAGTTCACAGCCAATTAACTCAGTTCAACTCACTGACCTCAGTGCAAGCTCCATGGAAAAAGTTGTAATGTCGTTCGCGCTATTTTACTGTTTGTTTGCCTGGCTGGATATCAAGAATACAGGGGAGCCCACATCAAATTCTTTTAAATTATTTATTTATAGCACAATTGATGGACTAATTGTTGCCACTTTTTCTGGTGTCTGCCCCTAATTTTAGCTGTTTTGGCAGCTTTTTGGCTGCCTTGATGGTGTTGTCTATGCGTTTGGTTTTGCCTCCCTGTGAAGTCAGTGGGGTTTGGGTACGTTTCGCCGATCCGAACTGAACCGAACCTTGAAAGGTTCGCTCATCTCTATTGCTGACAAGATCCAGCACCAAACTAGACTTCTCTCTGACTACGGTCCACGGAGTATATACTGTCTGAAACTCTGGAGCATTTTAGAGCATAATATACCTTTCACGGGGTTACCGCAACAGAGAGGAGCCAGAAGTCCGCAGCGTCTGATTGCTTGTACTCCTGTGCTGAAAAGAAGCACTTCTCCTTGTTTTTAAATGGTGTTAATTTCTTTTGTCAGATCAGGGGTAGATCATATTGGGAGCTCTGGGAGTCTGAGCTCTCAGTTGAGCATGGTTAGCCACTCCGGTCATCTGCATATTCTGGGTCCGATTGAGACACATCGTCAGAGCTAGCATATGCTGCATGACTTAGAGGAAAGGTGTTTTTGGAGGATTTATGAGAAGGAGTTTGGAGGAGTTATCTGTGACTGTTGTGTGAGTTTGTAAGTGTGATAATTCCCTGTCCTCCACTCTCTGGTGCTTTGCTCTGTTATATGTGAGAGAATATTTGTATGCCTGTTTTTTTCCTTTTGCCCCTGTTTGTGTTGCCTTGTTCGTCGGGGTGGTGTACTCCGGTGCACGGCAGCTCCCCTCTTCTCTGGGTGGGGGAAAGGAACAGACGGAGGGCAGATTCAGGAGATAAGGCAAGGATGAAGGCCCTGGGATCTTCATCTTCAGAAGTATCCCAGGGAACAAGGCAAGCTAGGGCGCCCCCTAGTGTTAGGGACAGGGAAGGAGCCCCTGGTCCCGGGTCACCCGAGAACTGAATTGTTGACAATACCTGACTGTAATCTGCAGCTAGGCTGCAATTCATGCTGCATGTGGTTTCGTCCTTGATGGTTTCCATTAAAATAGTTTTTGGAAAGCAAGCACAGCATGTAACCAGTAAAGCTGCTGAATGGTTGCAGCTGTCATGTTTTTTTCAACAGACAACCCATTTGTTCAAATTGTGGAATTTTGAAAAGTTGTAAATTTCATAAACCTTCTGGAAATATCGATCCTTCTAAGGGATTATTTATTTTATTATGCTTTGCTTATATTGTGCTATTATATTCTGCAGCGCTTTACATACATAATCATCGCTGTCCCCAAAGGGGATCACAATCTAAATTACCTATCAGTATGTCTTTGGAGTGTGGGAGGAAACCCATGCAAACACAGGGAGAACATACAAACTCCTTGCAGATGTCCTTGGAAAGATTTGAACACAGGACCCCAGTGCTGCAAAGCAATAGTGCTAACCACTGAGCCACCGTGCTGCCCGATTAATACAAGGATGGATGGATAGATGGTTTGGTTTAACCCAAATGGCTCTCTCCTGACTGACTTATATACTAAGACCGTTTAAACAGGATCACAGAGATGTTGCCATTATGTTTTATTTTTATCTTTAATCTTTGTGATACTATATTTTTTATACTATTTTGTGATATCATTTTTACCCCATATTTGAATAAGCATGTCACAGTGTTGTCATTTTATAACTGTAATATTACTACTATTTATGACTAACGCATTTCTGTTCTCCTTATAGAGCCATTTATATTGATCTTGGCACTTATATTCTCTGGATTATACCTGTCATGACCCTATGGCTATACTGTCTGCACTCAATCCAGCAAGGATCCCCCCATAATATATCATTGTTTCTTTTCCACCGATCTGTTTCTTTCCTGTGCCAACATGTCATAACTATAGCGCACTGCCTATAATAATAATATCGCTCAGCTGTTTATTCTAGATATATGTTCTTTCACCATCCATTTACAATGGAACGCATAACACACAGCGAGTGACACGCACGGCCATTCTGTTTCCGCTTGAGTCACTTCGGTTTTACCGGCTTCACTATCATTGGTCACACAGAGGTGTCAGCTCCTGCCCCCCTTCAACATCTTGAGCACGTGAACTCCACATCCTCAGACAAGCGGTGGATACCGCGTCTGTACACTGAGAACCGCGTTTTCCAAGGTAATTACTGAAACTACTTATTACAGGTGCATTTGCCCATTACCTTTGCACCGATCTTTTTCTTTATATGAACCTGAAAAGTGACATCTGATCACTATTATTATGTCCCCTTTATTCCACTACTGAATCCTGAAGCTTTGGAGGCATCTAACTTCTTTTGGTATGTTGATACCCCTATCTAACCCTATCACACCTCTGTGCCACCTATTAAATTAGTATTTCTTTTATTTGATGCCAACAGGCAGAGCCATTACATATAAATTCCTGACTGACAAACATCTTCAATACAGGAAAGATGTATATCTTAGTACCGTGTTAGTCAGTAGATAGAAAAATATTTAGAATTGAGAGTCCTCAGTGGTTGATACCTTTTAATGGCTAACTGAAAAGATGGTAGCAAATTGCAGCTTTCGAGACTTCTCAGGTCTCTTCATCAGGCAAAGACTAATACAAAATCTGAAGAATCACATATTTATACACAACACAGCACAGAAACAATGCAATAGATAAGACAAGTGACGTGAAGCAGAACTGTCATTATGGGAGAGGGATGAACAGTTGTGGCAATAAATATTGGACCAGTTCATAGATAAGGAGTGTGAAAGTTTTATTGCCCTCTGATTTGGGTCTGGTAATGTTTTGTGATGCTCCCACAGGGTCTTAGGAGCAAATTCCTTAATTGATGTAATTAAGGAATTTGCTCCTAAAGCCCCCATCACACACAGCGATCTCGCTAGCGAGATCGCTGCTGAGTCACTAGTTTTGTGACGCAGCAGCGATCTCCCCAGCGATATCGCTGTGTGTGACATTCAGCGACGATCAGCCCCCCTGCTGGGTATCGCTGATTGTCGCTGAATGTCCTGGACATTTTTTTGATCGCTGGTCTCCCGCTGACAGGCACACATCGCTGCGTGTGACAGGCGGGAGACCAGCGATCCGCTGGTAACCAAGGTACACAGCGGGTTTCCAGGCGCGGGGCTGTGCCTATAAACCCGCTGTGTGCCTTGGATACCAGCGCCCTGATGCAGGGAGCTGGTAACCAAGGTACACAGCAGGTTTCCAGGCACCACGCAGCGCCTGGAAACCCGATGTGTTCCTTGGTTACCAGCTCCCTGCATCAGGGCACTGGTATCCAACGTACACTGCGGGTAACTAAGCGATGTTACCCGCAGTGTCGCTGTGCTGATCGCTGCCTGAGCTGCCTGTTTGGCAGCTCAGCAGCGATCATGTAGCGATACACCAGCGATCCTGACAAGTGCATATCGTTGTCGGGATCGCTGGTGTATCACTATGTGAGACCCAGGCTTCAGACCCTGTGGGAGCATCACAAAACATTACCAGACCCCAATCAGAGGGCAAAAAAACTTTCACACTCCTTATCTATGAACTGGTCCAATATTTATTGCCACAACTGTTCATCCCTCTCCCATAATGACAGTTCTGCTTCACGTCACTTGTCTCATCTATTGCATTGTTTCTGTGCTGTGTTGTGTATAAATATGTGATTCTTCAGATGTTGTATTAGTCTTTGCCTGATGAAGAGACCTGAGTAGTCTCGAAAGCTTGCAATTTGTTACCATCTTAGCCATTAAAAGGTATCAACCACTGAGGACTCTCAATTCTAAATATTTTTCTAAACATCTTCAATTCACTAGTACGGTATGACACTTTCACTTTTACTTTCTCCTATGCGCCTTAATCTATCTTGTGGTATACACTGCATATGATGTCTCTGATTCTGCTGTGACATTACCATTTGTATATACTTTTTTTGTTTATTTTCACATGTACCTTTTGATATATGTCATCCTCAGTGGCGTAACTAGAAATGGCGGGGCCCCACAGCAAAATTTTGAACGGGGCCCCCTCTCCCAAACGGGCGGCGGGGGGCGGGGTTCTGATAGTGGGCGGAGCCAATAGCAGTGGGCGGAGCAAATCACAGCAATTCTCTAGGCCCAAAAAATACTCTTCAGTCTCATAACGGCCAGCTTTTTGCCCAAATCAGAGCTGTATTTAAAGCAGACATTATGGAAACACAATATAATATAATGGACTGGTAGCAATGCAGCCCCCTTATGCTACCATTACTAGTAACAATGTCCCGCATAACTATTAATGCAGGCACATTATGCCCCCATAACTAGTAATAAGCCCTCTTATTCTCCCATCAGTAGTAATGTGCCCCTCAAGTAGTAATGCAGCCAAGAATGCAGAGTTATCACTCACACAGTATGTGCCCCCGTTAATCTTCGGTAGTATCTTCAGCTCCACAGTGGAGCACACTCACCACCAGTCTTCACCCTTCTGGGCGCCGCCGACGAGTGACGTCAGCAGCGTGATCACATGACATGATCACGCTGCAGACGTCGCTCTGACCCGGCGGTCAGAGCTTCAATTGTACTGGCGTGTGTATAGACACCAGTGCAATTGATTCCTGGGAGACGGCACGCAGCAGCTTCTCTGCGCCGGCTGTCAGCATGACAGCCAGCACAGGGAACCGCCGACTCTCAGGCCATGGGCGGCGGAACACAGCCGCAGGGGAGACAGCTGCAGCAGGGACGGGCCCCCTGCTAGCCCGGGCCCTATGGCAGCTGCTTCCCCTGCTTCCACGATAGTTCCGCCCCTGGTCATCCTTTATAGACATTTGTTATTATTTTTTATATCGCATTGTATATTCACCTAACGTTTGTAGTTACTGATGAGGGTCCAGGCGACCGAAACGTTTACCAGCACTACGAATAAAATCAATAAATCAATTCTTCAAAAATACTAAGTTGAGTGCCAGGTTCTTTATATATTATTCACAAGGTGTGGGAACCTACCTTGGCACCTTCTACAGTAGTGCTCATGGCTTTTCTACTATTCAAATCACTGACAGACCGAAACAGGTTTTTCTCAAGAATATCCCTGTATTTCGCACCATCTATCTTCCCCTTGACTCCGAACATTTTCCCTGTCCCTGCTGCCGAAAAACATTCTCACAGCATGATGCTGCCGACACTGTGTTTCACTGTGGTATGGTGTTCTTGCGGTTATGAGCTATGTTGGTTTGGCACCAGACATAGTGTTTACATTGGCGGCCATAAAGTTCAATTTTGGTCTCATCTGACTACAGCACATTCCTCCATACATTTGGCACATGTCTTTTGGCAAAATTAAAACAAGCCTTACAATTTTCTTGTGTAAGTAAAGGCTTTTTTCTGCCCATCCATAAAGGCCACCTCTATGGCGTGTATGGCTTATTGTGCTCATATGGACAGATGCTCCAGTCTCTGCTTGGCAACTCTGCAGCTCCTTCAGGGTTACCTTTGGACCTTTTGCTGCCTCTGTGAGTAATGCCCTCCTTGCCCGGGCTGAGAGTTTTGGTGAGTGGCCCTCACTAGGCAGGTTTGTTGTGGTACCATATTCTTTCCATTTGGTGATAATGGATTTGATGGTGTTCACGGGGGGTAAAGAGATTGGGATTTTTTTTATAACCCAACCCTGACTTCTACTTCTCGACAACTTTGTCCTTGACTTGTTTGGAGAGCTCCTTTGACCTCATGGTGTTGTTTGGTTGGTGTTGCCTCTTGCTTAATGGGGTTGATTTCACTTTTGTATTGTCCGGTGACATCAATTCCCCGGTTAGTAGTGGAGAGGCGTCTATAAGTTGCCTCTCCATTACTAATCCTATAGTTATATTGTTATAAATGCACACCCAGAATAAAGTCCTTTAATTGAAAGAATGACACAGACTCCTTTAATGTATGTAAATTAACCCCTTAATGACTGACAAGACGTCTTTTTACAGACTTGAGATATAAGAGAATAGCATCCCCACACAGGTGACAATCCAGCAGCTGTCGGCTGTCCACCATAGCTGACAACTTGATGCATTAACCACAATCAGCGTTGGCACCGTCCATATCTGTTTAACCCCTTAGATGCTGCTGTCAAAAGTGACTACATCATATAAATGGTTAACAGAGTGTGGGGGCTTCTTATTTAACCCCATCAGCACCCAGAGATCATGATTGTGTGGTCCTGATGTTTTCCATGGCAATTCACAGCCAAATAGTGGCCTTAGAGTCTGCTGGCTGTAATGACCTGTTCAGAAGTTAGCGAGATTTAGGTGGTAAAAATACACATTTTCATTCCTGTCATGTCACTTTGCATTAATTCCTGAAAATCACCTGAAGGATAAATAAACTACCTGACAGCAGTTTTCATTATGTCAAGGGGTGCAGTTTTTAAAATGGTATCACTTTTGGGGGTTTCCAATATATAGGACCCTCAAAGTCACTTCAAACCTGGAAAAAAATAAATGTAAATTTCCTTGAAAAAAATGAAAAATTACTGCTACATTTTTAAATCTCCTAAAATGCTAACAAAATAAAACATTTTACAAATGGTGCTAATGTAAAGCAGACATGAGGGAAATGTTATTTATTAATGTTTTCTGTCGATTAAAGGGTTAATCATTCAGAGTTTGAAAATTGCACTTTTTTTTACATTTTTGTCAAATTTTTGATATTTTTAATAAATACAAAACACATCGACCTAAATTTACCATTATCATAAATTATAATGTGCCATGAAAAAACAATCTCAAAATCACTGAGATTTGTTTAAGCGTTCCAGAGTTATTACTACATAAAGTTACACTGGTCAGATTTCAAAAATTTGGCCCGGTCACTTAAACCAAACTTATGTCATCGCCCAGCCAACAGAAGCCATGATCTCCTGTAACAGAATTAAAATAATAAACCACAATATTCCTTATCTGTCCACTGAGAACATAATAATCCATTTCTCCCGAGACGGGTCTATCTCTGCTACATTTAGATGGCAGGCTGTATTGTTACATGATGCGACCATACAGCCTGCCATTCAACAGAGACACTGAGCAGCATGTGCTACTGCTGCCTAGTGTCTCGTGGTGAACTCCTATGACCTGACTGACATCGCCACGAGCGTGACAAAGTTCTCACTCTTGCAATGTCATCAGAAAGGTCCTGGGAGTTCACAGCCAATGACCTCAGTTCAACTCGCTGACCTCAGCGCGAGCTCCAATGGAAAAGTTGTAATGTTGCTCCCGCTATTTTACTGTTTGTTTGCCTGGCTGGTTATCAAAAATTCAGGGGAACCCACATCAAATTCTTTTCAATTATTTATTTATAGCAAAATTGATGGGTCAATTGATGCCACTTTTACTAGTGTCTGCCATTAATTTTAGCTGTTTTGGCAGCATTTTGGCCAGCCTGATGGTGTTGTCTATGCATTTTGCTTTGCCTCCCATTGAAATCAATGGGATTCGGGTATGTTTCTTGAACCGTTCAGCGAACATGGGGACTTTCAGCGATCCAAACTGAACCGAACCTTGATAGGTTCGCTAATCTTTAGTGCTGACAAGAGCCAGCACCGAACTAGACACCTCTCCGACTACGGTCCACGGATGTATCTTTAAAGTAGATTCTCTCTGAAACACTAGAGAATAATACGTATATCTGCCTGTAATCTGCAGCTAGGTTGAAATTCATGCTGCACGTGGTTTCGTCCTAGAATTATTACTTTAAGGCTATGTGCACACGTTGCGGTTTTGCCGCGGTTTTTCGCGGCGGAAACGCCACGAAACTGCGGCAAAACCGCTTACACAATACAACTCATTATGACCTATGAGATTCAGCAATGCTGTGCACATGCTGCGGGTTTTTCCGCGGCGGAATCGCATCGCGGGAGAATCCGCAGCATGCTCATTCTTTTTTGCGGAACCGCGGCGATTCCGCCGCCATAGGAATGCATTGAACCAATTACTTTCCGCATGTGGCTGTGCCCACCATGCGGAAAGTAAGCGGTTCATGTGCGGATGGTACCCAGGGTCTGGAGGAGAGGAGACTCTCCTCCAAGCCCTGGGTACCATATCCATGTAAAAACAATAATTAAAATAATAAATAATGATATTCTCACCTTCCGGCGGCCCCCGCAGCTTTCCGCCTCTCAGCGACGCTCCCGCCAATCGCGTTCCCAGGAGTCCTTTGCGAGATCACCCAGATGACGTAGCGGTCTCGCGAGATGCTACGTCATCGGGATGATTGTCGCAAAGGACTCTTGGGAACGGAACTTGCCGGGAGCGTCGCTGAGAGGTGGGAAAGCTGCGGGGACTCCGGAAGGTGAGAATATCATTATTTATTATTTTTTTTATTATTTTTACATTAGATCTTTTTACTATTGATGCGACATAGGCGGCATCAATAGTAAAAAGTTGGTCACATGAGTCAAACACTTGTTTGACTCGTGTGATCAACCTGTCAGATCGCTTGTAAAACGCTAGTATTCTGCAAGCTAATTCCGCTTGCAAAACGCTAGTGTTTAGCGGGAATACGCATACCTATAATATGCGGATTTCCCGCGGCAGGGAGGTGCGGAATTGCTGCAGAAATTTCCATGGCAATTCCGCAACGTGTGCACATAGCCTAAAATAGTTTTTGTAAAGCAAGCACAGCATGTAATCAGTAAAGCCGCTGCTGATTGGTTGCAGCTGTCATGCTTTTTTTCAACAGACAACCCATTTTATTCAGATTGTGAAATTTTGAAAAGTTGTAAATTTCATAAACCTTCTGGCATATCAATCCTTCTAAGGGATTATTTAATTATTATGCTTTGCTTATATAGTGCTATCATATTCTGCAGCGCTTTACATACATAATCAGATAAAAAGAAATACTGAGGGCACAACAAGATAATACTCAGGATCACTAGCCCCACACTAAGTAATCTTCATACATTACATACATAATCCAAAGGGGCTCACAATCTAAATTCCCTATCAGTATGTCTTTGGAATGTGGTAAAAAAAAACAGAAAACTCAGAGGAAACCCACGCAAACTTGGGAAGAACATAAAAACTCCTTGCAGATGTTGTTCTTGGAGAGATTTGAACACAGGACCCCAGTGCTGCAAAGCAACAGTGCTAACCACTGAACCACTGTGCTGCCCGATTAATACATGGATGGATGGATAAATTAATACATTTTAAAAAGGTTGATAAATACAAATGGAACTAAACACAAGACTAAAGGGTATGCCACACTAAACAACATCGCTAACGGGATCGCTAAAAAACGTCACTATTTAGCGATCCCGTTAGCGATGTTGTTGTGTGCGGCATCTGCCAGCGACGAGCTTCCTGCTGTGATCTCGCTCGTCGCTGGAATCGTTCGGGACCCTATTTTATCGTCGGCGCTCCCGCTGGGTAAGTATATATCGCTGAGTGTGGCACCTTTTTTAGCGATTTAGCGGTACTTTTGTACCGCTAAAGTCGTTAAGGAGATCGCTAACCGCGATAGCGTCCTAGCGACATCGCTAAATAAAGCCGCTACTAGCGATATTAAAACGATCCCGCTAGCGATCGCAATTAGTATGCGTCTTTATCGTGATCGCCAGCGGGATAGTTTAGTGTGGCAGTACCTTAAGACTTTCACCAGAAGTGACACAGCATAGAAATGACTCGGCATTGTATATCTGGCGTCAGCCAAGTTACTTGAAACTCTATGTTAGGATCTATGTACAAATAATTTATTCCACCAAAGCCTTTAATTCTTGCAGAGAATTAAACCCGTTTTATATGGAGTGAATAGCCAAAATTCGATAGCAATGTAAAGAAAATATAACTCTTGGGTTCTAACTTCTACATACATTTATGACCTTCTTAACCTTTGCAAAAGTAGAGAGTGCAGAACTACAGTTGAGAGCTCATGACACATTACCCTCATTTATGTTTGTGACATAGGGCAGGCTGTTATATATTAAAGTAAAAATGTATAAAAGCCCTTTGCTGAAAAGCTTTATGCTACAGAGACTCAGAGAAAGGACATGGCACAAATGCAGCTCTCTTTATTTCTCACTACTACTATTGTATTACTAACTTGTGGACTTGCAGGATTTGTTACTGCTGGGAAACTTCTTGTGGTGCCCGTAGATGGAAGCCATTGGCTTAGTATGCGCCCTGTGGTGGATGCATTGATTCAGAAAGGACATCATGCTGTTGTTATTGTACCAGATATTAACTTGCATCTTCGGACATCTCAAGATTTTGAAGTAAAGTTTTACCCGGTATCTTATACATTTCAACAACTACATGAACATTTCTCTTCTTTCTCACATGAAGTTTTCACTCCAAGACCTTTACTGGAGAAGTTCTTAGAGTTTCAAAGAAAGATTAAATTAGGAACAGCCTTTATGCTAGACAACTGTGCTCAATTGTTGAACAGTTCTCAGCTAATACAGTCCTTAGAGGCCATGAACTTTGATGTCCTCTTTACTGATGCCATCCTCCCATGTGGTCAGATACTCGCTGAGCACCTTTCTGTGCCTTCTGTTTTTTTCTTGCGAGGAATACCATGCAATTTAGATTCCGAAGCTTCCAAGTCCCCAATACCATTATCATACGTGCCAAGGATGTTTACCAGCTTGACAGACCATATGAATTTTCTTCAGCGGGTAGAAAACATCTTCTTTGACCAAACCACGCATTTGATGTGCAATATATTTTATTCTCCCTACCAACAACTAGCTGCTGAGTTTCTTAAAAAGGATGTAAGTCTTCAAGAAATTCTTGGTCATGCAGCCATTTGGCTGATGAGATTGGACTTTGTCTTGGACTTTCCAAAGCCTCTAATGCCCAACATGATCTATATAGGAGGAATCAACTGTGCTCAAAGGAAGCGTCTAAATCAGGTGCAGTTTTTTTATTTTATATCTATTTATCTACATCTATCTGTATTGAGAATATGTGAACAGTGTTGGTTTGGTTGATATCATGTTTATATTTTTGTAGTTTTAGAATTTAATATGTGTTGTTACCTAAAGACTTTCAGCTATAAACAAGTGCTGATCAGCTAGTTTTCTGCTTATCGGCGAACATTTAATAGCCCGGAGGAAGACAAAGCAGGATTAGTCACAAATGAGTTGTCGAGCTGGATGGGAGGCATGAGGGATCTGCTTAACAATCTTTGCTTCATGGAGCGTGTTGCACCTCTAACCACCTGTATTTCTGTGAAGATATTAGGTGAGATTACACAGTGGAGCCAAGAAGCCTTGGGGTATGTTTCCACGGTACGGATTACATCCGGAATAGCTGCGGATTGAACACTGCGTACAGCCGCAGCGTTTAATCCGCGGCGTCCAGATGTTACAGCATAGTGGAGGGGATTTGAAGAAATCCTGTCTCCACTATGCGTCCTAATACGCGGGTGACACCCACGAAACCGGACATGCAGTGCGTCTTTTTAGAACGCAGCATGTCTGTTTACCTTGCGGAGACGCTGTCACGCTGTCTAACCGATATATTCTATGATAGTAACATATATCTAATGTGACAACATTCTATATTTCATATAATAGAAAATATCAACATGTATACATATTATCTGCCAGCAATGTCTTACCTGACATCATATCCTATGTATTGTGGGTCTATACTGTATACGTGTCACGCTGTCTCAGGATAGAGGTGGACCGGGGTCTATGCTGACCCTAAACTGGGGTCCTGACTAGTCCCTCTACCTGGAGGTACTGTTAATGGTACAGAGGTCCAGGCCGCCAGCGTAACCCTGTCTCCTGTAGATCCCTGACCACTGTAATCTAGTCCTGAGAAGGACCCTGATTACCACCACAGGGAATGGGCAGGTCACAGCTTACACACAGTCAAAGACAAACGAGACAGACAAGGGGTAAAGAAAATACTGCCTTGCATACAAAACTTCCACTACAGAGGAACACAAAAGGTTAAGGAGATAAACAATAAGCGAGGAGAGGATAAACCACAACAGGCACTCTTAGCTTAAGTCTTCTCAGAAACTATCCGCTCTGCTGGTCTGAATGAATGCTTTCACCGACAACTTCCCCAGCAGACTAGCAGGTATATGAAGGAAGCTAATTAACAAAACATCAATCGCAGCTGGGCGAGGCTGGTCAGTCCAGCACTGAGAGAGAAAGAATTAACTCCCTCAGTGCCGAAAAACACCCAGCACCAGAAACTCAGCTGTGCGAAGTCAGGGTGTGCAATCGCGACGATCTTCGCCGCGACACACCCGTGACAGACGCTCAGTCTCCGCAAGGTAAATAACTCAGTCTATGTATGCGATGCGGTGATTCAATGAACACATCCGAAATCACCGCACATACAGAAGGGGCAGGGCTTTGGGTGGAGCAGGCTTTCCGCTCCGTCCAAAGCACAGGCATTCCGGAACGTGGAGACGTACCCTTAGGCCGGCGTCACACTGGCGAGTTTGATGCGAGTTAAGGTACTGCCACACTAAACAATCCCGCTAGCGATCACGATAACGACGCATACTAATGCGATCGCTAGCGGGATTGTTTCTATATCGCTAAATGCGGCCACATTTAGCGATATAGTTAACGACGCTATCGCCGTTAGCGATCTTCTTAACGACTTTAGCGGTACAAAAGTACCGCTAAATCGCTAAGAAAAGGTGCCACACAGCGATTAGATACTCACCCAGCGGGAGCGCCAGCGATGAAATAGGGTCCGGAACGATTCCAGCGACGAGCGAGATCACAGCAGGAAGCTCGTCGCTGGAAGCTGCCGCACTGAACAATATCGCTAACGGGATTGCTAAATAGTGACGTTTTTTAGCGATCTCGTTAGCGATATTGTTTAGTGTGGCATACCCTTTAGTCGCACGACTTTCTCGCATCAACACCTGGCACGGCCGCCCGCTCTCGGACCCGAGTGTGCGGCTGCATGTATTTCTATGCAGCTGCGCACTCGGGTCCGAGAGCGGGCGGCCGTGCCGGGTGTTCATGCGAGAAAGTCGTGCGACTAACTCGCATCAAACTCGCCAGTGTGACGCCGGCCTTATGGTAGTTGTGGCCATATTGTGACTACATCTGATAGAGCTGCTTTGTCCTGGGTATTTTGTGTATTTGGAATAGCTGACACTTTTGCATTACACGTATTACTCCTACTTCTAATACAGTTGTAACTAGAAGTTTCCATACACTACCGTATTTTTCGGACTATAAGAAGCACCGGACCATAAGATGCACCTCAAATTTTCAGAAGGAAAATAGGGGAAAAAAATAATGTGTCAAATGGGGGTCCGTCTTACAGTCCGAATTCAGCTTACCGGGGGGATCGGCACAGGTGGAGGAGTGGTCACAGGGGAGCGTGATCACAGGTGTTGTTCAGTGGTCCAGACTGGTGCGGAGGAGCTCTGCCGGCATTTTGCGACAGGTGCGGTGGTCGTCCTCTGGGATGGGGCGGGGCTTCGCCGGCATGTTGTGAAAGCCCAGAGGCACCTGCAGATCCATTGTTGTGATGCGGTGGCCTCTGGGAAATTGGCCGCAGGGGGCTGCTCATGCTCAGATTGAGATCTTGGCAACGAGATCTCAATCTGCTGCGATGCGATGGCCTCTGGGAAATTGGCCGCAGGGGGCTGCGCATGCTCAGATTGAGATCTTGGCAACGAGATCTCAATCTGCTGCGATGCGATGGCCTCTGGGAAATTGGCCGCAGGGGGCTGCGCATGCTCAGATTGAGATCTTGGCAATGAGATCTCGTTGCCGAGACCTAAATCTGAGCATGCGCCGCCCCGGCGGCCATTTTCCTGGAGGCCACCGCATCGCAGCAATAAATCTGCGGGGGCCTCCGGGCTTTCATAACATGCCGGTGGATCCCCGCCGCATCCCAGAGGACGACCGCCGCACCAGACTGGGAAGGGCGGCTGCATCACCCTGCAGTGTCGTACTGAGACCGCCGCCACAGTATTTGTAAGTATATTCCTACTATAAGACGCACCCCCATTTTCCCCAAAAAAATTTTGGGAAAAAAGTGCGTCTTATAGTCAGAAAAATATGATCTATAAAAAGACACATCTGCATGTTTTTCTCAACATCTGACATGAAATCAGAATAAACCTTTCCCGTTTTAGGTCAACTAGGATTACCATATAATTATTAATATTTGTCAAATGCCAGAATAATGAGAGAGAGAGAGAGAGAGAGAATGTTTTAAGGCATTTGATGGCATAGTAATCTTAGTGTATGTAAACTTTTGACTTTGCAGTAAGTAATAAAAATGCCTTAAAACATTCTCTCTCTCATTATTCTGGCATTTGGCAATTGTTAATAATTATGGTAATCCTAGTTGACCTAAAACGGGAAAGGTTTATTCTGATTTCATGTCAGATACATATGGAGAAAAACATGCAGACGTGTCTTTTTATATTGTGTATGTAAACTTCTGGTTTCAACTGTAAGTAATTTTCATGATCATGGATACACTATGTGCGCGCACGTGTGTGTATATAATATATATATTTCAGTTTTTGTCCTGGGACAAATACTCTGCCCTTGGCTAGGTGCATTTTCTATTAAATTCCCCATTACTGAGATGGGTTATCTTCTAGTTGACATATAGTAAATGCCTAAATGATGGAAGTTCTTATCTTAGGGACCTGCACCAAACCACCAGGTAGAGAATACGTGGCCACACATGTCCAATTTACTCTTTACTTGCTACTATGGGAAGTGCAGAAAAAGCTGAACCACATGTGTATACATATGGCCATCTATCCATCAGACGCATAATTACCACCCCTGTATTCAGTTTAGTTTATTTAGCTCATTTCATCAGCCATAAGCCATACAATTGAGAACTGGTGTGTACAATTACCTGAGTGATTATAATATGAAAAGATGAGCAAGAGATGGATCATTCATTTTTAAACACTTCGTTACATACAATCCCTACCTACAGTATACCTAAAGCCATTGATCCAGAAGAAGGCAAAAAACCAGGACACGTTCAGGCAATTTATGACAGAGGGCAAAAATTCCTTCTTGAGTCCAAGAAAAGGTGATCAGTTCAAGAACCTGGACCAAGGCTATACTACAACTAACAACTACAACTAACAGATTAAGGCTGGTTTCACATTTGCGTCTGTGTGAGCAGCGTTTCATCTGCATAGATACCCATGCGTCATGCTTACATATCTTTAACATGGTGTACGCAGAGACATTCAAACTCATACGCATGTGTCATTTTGCGGTGTCCGGCGAACGCAACATGTTGCATTTTTTGAGGCGTCAAAAATCCGTTGAATATGCACAGTCATGCAGATGAGTGCATTAAAAAAATACATTACTGTCTATGGGAACGTATTGGTACGCAAGGACATGCGTACGGATGTGTTCGATACGCATGCGTTATTCATGAGATGCGCCCTTTTGGTGTCTATCTTATCGAACGCATGCTCATAAGTATCGCAAACGCATGCAAAAATGCATACAAACGCATGCACACGCAGCGTTTTTTTTACATCATGCGTAAGATGATGCGGATAAAAAACCACTGCGTAAACATACGTATGCATGCGTTTGCTTATGCAGATGATATGCTGCGCACATATACGCAAATGTGAACCTAGCCTAAGATATATGTGTAGCTATAACATTCAATATGGCCACTGCTGTCCTGATACTAGATCTTTACTATGTCCTGGTAGCACGTGGTGCTTTTCCTTCACAGTTTGGACTCAGGAGCTCACAGCGTGACTATGTTCATCTCCACTGTAAAGAGTGAGAACAAACATTAACTCATTAATTAAATTAGTGACAAAATGTACAATTGGTGGAGAAACATTGAACTTGATGAACCTAGGTCTTTTTCAACCTATGTAACTATATTTAACTAGTTATTAACCATTAACTCACAGGTTAGACATATGACGGTTATATCATATCAGATCCCTTATGTTACATGATGTTACTGACCAACAGAAGATCTGGACTAAAGGTACTGCCACACTACACGATCCCGCTAACGATCTCGTTAGCGTCGCATACTAATGAGATCGCTAGCGAGATCGTTTACAATATCGCTAGTGTCGGCCACATTTAGCGATGTCGTTAAGGACGCTATCGCGGTTAGCGATCTCCTTAACGACTTTAGCGGTACAAAAGTACCGCTAAATCGCTAAAAAAGGTGCCACACTCAGCGATATATACTTACCCAGCGGGACGCCGACGATCAGAATAGGGTCCGGAACGATCAGGACGACGGACGAGATCACAGCAGGGGCCACGTCGTTGCTGCATGCCGCACACAACAACATCGCTAACGGGATCGCTAAATAGTGACGTTTTTTAGCAATCCCGTTAGCGATGTTGTTTAGTGTGGCATACCCTTTAAGTCTGTGGATTTTTTAAGCCATTTTTGAAACAGTTGAATCCAATCACAATTCAGTGGTTGTAATCTTAAGGTTTTCCTCTTACTAGGTCACAGCAGATGTCCAGCATCTTCCCTTGCATTTTGGATACATGTAATTAGATTTTGCAGTGTAGGTGTGTAGCCCTGGTGTGAAGGCACACGCAGTACCCTGGAGGATGTGCGGAGAGGTAACAGTTTAATGCTCAATAAACATTCACTCCACCACACACTTAGACACACCCATAGGTTATATAGGCTAGTGAGATACAGGCAGTCAGTCAGTTTCAGGGAGTCTAGCCTGGACGTGGAGGGAGGAAGAGGTCCAGTGAGTCTAGTCAGTTTCCTGTCCTCGGACAGAGCAGACTGAGAGCAGTCTGTTCAGGAAGAGAGAGGAGTGAGCATCAGGACCTTCAGTCTCCTGTCCCAAGGACAGTGGAGTTCAGAGACGTGCTCCTGAACTAGAAGATTACTGAGCACCTGTTAGCAAGCTCTGGAAAGAAGCAAGAAGGGACTAATCTGCATAGCCTTTGGAAGTGTGGAGTGCTTATGCTACAAGCGCGGACAGGGCGAAAGGCGCAGTGGAAGGAATTTAGAAGTGCCTTAGGATTGGATTATCCTGCACATTGTCACCGGTCACTGGGGACCGAAGCGTCACTATAGCTCCAGGCATAGTGATAGAAAAACCAGAGGCTTACTGGACCTTAGGTTACAGAAAGCAGCCCTTGGAGTGTCGGTACGTAACTGGGGTCAGGGAGAGTGGGAACTTTGAGTCACTGCAGGACCACATTAGGAACCCAGCTCTCTCAAAGGAAGGCTCCGACCACAAAACTGACCGGGCAGTACAGCTTTGGAGAAGCTGGAGTATTTGGAGTGGACTTGGCTCTATGCTAGTCGGACTCACCATTTTGAAAGTGAAGGAGGCCCATAACCTGTTCAGCTGTTATCTCAAAGCACATCCTCCACCCGATCAGCCTCCCTGGGACCTGCCTTACCATCTGACAAGTAAAAGGTATGGAAAGACGCTGACGGTGTGAGACCGAGTTATTTGATTGCATCCCTGCACAACCCCACCATAACTATCGACCTGAGGGAAGAGTCCCACCTGTAGGGGACCCGACATCTAGCTGCCTCACCATCCCCTCAGAGATCTACAGCAGCGCTGGTCTTAGTGATCAGAGAACTACAGGTGGCGTCACGAACTGTATATATACCTATCCCCTGTAAATATTCCCCCCAACATACGCCTGACCGCCAGGGCCACAGACCGAGCCAGCGCTACCTGTGACAACCCCATAGACTTCCATGGGCTCGGCTCTGAGTACCCCATTGCTCTGGTAAACCATAATTGTGGTGCGGGTCAAGACAACTTGGCGTCACGAACAGGATGTGAAACTCGCAAAATTGCGAGCCCTGTGTGCCTGTGGAGGTGTTTTTGTGAAAAAGGACTGTTTGCTACTTTTGGCGCTAAAATCCGCCATTTTGCCGCCAAATTCGTGCCCTCAGGCGCTGGAGAAGAAGGTGGGCGTGGATTCGTGGGCGTGTGCCCCCCTGTGGCGCGAAGAGAATGCCTGCCCTCTCAAAGTGCTATTACAATATGCGATCCTGCCCTACAGCAAAGGAGGTCCGCCTCCTCTTCACCTTCCCTGCGAAGAGGAGGAGACGCAAACCCCGCCTCCACGGAAGAGACCGGACGGCTCTAAGAGAAGAAGAGGGACGTGTCACGCGGTCTTATGATATGTGTACGATGTCAGTAAACTATTCTTAAAAGAACAACACTCTATACAACATATAGATTAGCAACATCAGCATGTAAATATAGAATAGATTTACCTGACACGATATCCGTTGAACTCAGGGTTAATCTTGAGGACTTGATACACTGTCACAGGAAAGAGGAGGACCGGGGGTCTAACCTGACCCTAAACTGGGGTCCTAACTAATCCCTCACCTTGGAGGTACTGATAATGGTTCAGAGGTCCAAGTCTCCAGCCTAACCCTGTCTCCTATCAGTCCCTGAACCCTGTAATCAGTCCTAAGAAGGATACTGATTACCACCAAAGGGATATGGGCTGATCTCTGCTAAATACACAGATTAGACATATAAGACAGACTGGAGAAAACACAGACTTGCATACACACTCAAACACAGAAGGAACATAAATGATCTGGGATATTAAACTCTAAGCAAGGTGAGCTTAAAACAACTAAGGAGCTCTTTAACTTAAGTCTATACAGATACAATCCTATCTGTGGTCTGCATGAAGAATTTCACTGGCAACTCCCAACACAGACAACCAGAGATTTAAAGGAAACCAATCAACAAATAATTAATTGCAGTCGGGAGAAACTGCACCCAGTCCCAGAACTGAGCACAGACAGAATTAACTCCCTAACTGCCAAACACAAAGAAACAGCAACTCAGCTGTGAGAAGTCAGAATGTGCAACCGCGACGATCTTCGTGGCGATGCACACATGACAGTACCCCCCCTTCTACGAGGGGCCTCCGGACCCTCAGGGCCAGGTTTGCCCGGGTGAGTTCTGTGGAAGGTCCGCACCAAACGATCTGCGTTAATGTCAGACGCAGGAACCCACGTCCTCTCCTCTGGACCATACCCCTTCCAATGCACCAAGTACTGAAGGGACCGGCGATTCAGACGTGAGTCAATGATCTTTGACACTTGAAACTCCAAGTTACCATTGACCACCACTGGAGGAGGAGGTAGAGGTGATGGTATGACTGGTGCCACGTACCTCTTAAGTAATGACTTGTGGAACACATTGTGGATTTTAAACGTAGGAGGGAGGTCCAGACGAAATGCCACAGGATTAATTATGGAACTGATCCTGTACGGCCCGATGAATCTGGGGCCCAGCTTCCAGGAGGGAACTTTAAGTTTTATATTCCTGGTAGACAACCATACCAGATCGTTCACATTAAGATCTGGACCAGAAACTCTCCTCCTATCAGCCATACGTTTATAACGGTTCCCCATAGCACTCAGATTATTCAATACACCTCTCCACACTGAAGCAAGTGACGACGAGAAACGCTTCTCCTCAGGAACCCCAGAAGGGCCCCCCCCATTGAATGTACAAAACTGGGGATGAAAACCATATGCCCCAAAAAACGGGGACTTACCAGTGGACTCGCTCCGCCTGTTGTTAAGAGCGAACTCTGCCAGAGGCAAGAAAGAAGACCAGTCCTCCTGGTTCTCTGAGACAAAACACCGAAGATAAGTCTCTAGGCTTTGATTCAGACGCTCTGTCTGACCATTGGTCTGCGGATGAAAAGCCGAGGAAAATGACAATTGCATCCCCGACGTAAACAAAATGCCCTCCAAAACTTGGACACAAACTGAGACCCCCTATCTGACACCACATCAGAAGGCAACCCATGAAGTCTCACAATCTCCCCAATGAACACCTGCGCCAGAGTTTTAGCATTAGGGAGGGCAGGAAGAGCAATGAAATGTGCCATCTTACTGAACCTGTCAACAACCACCAGTATGACAGTCTTCCCTGACGACTGAGGAAGGTCCGTGATGAAGTCCATAGACAAATGAGTCCATGGACGCTCCGGAAGTTTCAAGGGTAAGAGGGTCCCAGACGGACGGGTATGAGGGGTCTTAGAGCGAGCACAAACCCCACAGGACGCGACAAAAGTTAAAACATCTTTATTAACGTTAGGCCACCAAAACCGGCGAGAAAGGAGATCTAAAGTAGCCTTACTCCCTGGATGTCCTGCTAAAGCAGAATTATGATGTGCCTCAATAACCTTTTGTCTCAACTGATTTGGGACAAACAGTCTCACTGGAGGTCCTGCAGGGGCGTCCCCCTGAGCCTCTAACACCTCCTCCTCAAGCTCAGAACATACAGCCGACACTACCACCCCCTCCTGATGGATAGGAATCGGGTCATCCATTTTCCCGGCCCCTGGGAAACTGCGAGACAAGGCATCCGCCTTAACATTCTTAGATCCAGGGCGATAAGTGACAACAAAATTAAACCTGGTAAAAAACAACGACCATCGAGCTTGTCTGGAATTCAGACGCTTAGCAGATTCCAAATACAGCAGGTTCTTGTGATCAGTAATGACGGTGACCGGGTGGACTGCCCCCTCCAAAAAGTGACGCCATTCTTCAAAAGCCAACTTAATGGCCAAAAGTTCCCTATTGCCGATATCATAATTCCTTTCGGCGGACGACAATTTTTTAGAAAAGAAAGCGCACGGATGCCATTTACCAGGGGACGGACCCTGGGACAATATTGCACCCACCCCTACGTCAGACGCGTCCACCTCCACAACGAACGGCTGTGATGCATCTGGTTGGATGAGAACGGGTGCCGAAGCAAAACATTTTTTCAAAGAGGAAAAAGCTTGGCAAGCTTTGTCCGACCATTTAGAAAAATCCGTCCCTTTTCTTGTCATGTCAGGAGAGGTTTGACAACAGATGAGAAATTACAAATAAATTTCCGGTAGTAGTTAGCAAACCCCAGAAAACGCTGCAGAGCCTTAAGATCCTCTGGCTGATCCCATTCAAGCACTGCTCTCACCTTTTCAGGGTCCATACGGAAACCGGAGGCTGACACCAAGAAACCCAAAAACTGAAGTTCCTGTACGGCGAATACACACTTTTCCAGTTTGGCGTATAGTTTATTGTCTCGCAAGATCTGCAACACCTGTCTCACATGCTCCTGGTGAGACACAAGATCTGGTGAGTAAATTAAAATGTCATCCAAATATACGACCACAAACAGCCCCACCAGATGACGAAAAATGTCATTAACAAAATGTTGGAATACTGCTGGTGCAGTAGTCAGACCAAAAGGCATGACAAGGTTCTCATAATGTCCCTCCGGCGTGTTAAACGCCGTTTTCCACTCATCCCCCTCTTTTATCCTAATCAGATTATACGCCCCCCTGAGATCCAATTTAGAGAACCATTTGGCGCCAACAATTTGATTGAAGAGATCAGGAATCAGAGGGAGTGGATACGGATCTCGAACAGTAATCCGATTAAGTTCGCGGAAATCCAAGCAAGGGCGTAGGCCTCCATCTTTTTTCTTCACAAAGAAGAACCCCGCGGCCACTGGGGAAGATGAAGGTCTAATATGCCCTTTGGCCAGACTTTCCGAAATATAATCTTTCATAGCCTGCCTCTCAGGACCAGAAAGGTTATATAACCTAGCTTTAGGTAACTTAGCATCAGGAAGTAAATTAATAGAGCAGTCATACACGCGATGAGGAGGCAACTCCTGACACCCCTCCTCAGAGAACACATCCCCAAAGTCCTCCAAAAAAGGAGGCAAAGTACTAGGCACGACCGCACTGATGACTGTGTTCATGCAGTTACTTTTGCAAAACTCCCCCCATTGGCTTATATCTCTGGACTGCCAATTAATCACAGGGTTATGTTTAACCAACCAAGGAAGTCCCAACACAATAGGAGTAGGTAGACCCTCCAACACATAACAAGATAATAGTTCCCTATGTATTGCCCCTACCCGAAGGTCAATGTTATGAACCTCATGAACAAAGCTACCTTGGCCGAGAGGCCTGGCGTCAATGGAGAATATAGGGATCGGTTTGACCAATACACTCAGATGCATACCTTGAGCCTGAGCAAACTGAGCGTCAACCAGATTAGCCCCGGACCCACTATCAAGAAGAACAGAAAATCTCTCCACTCTCGTACCAACCACCACCTCCACTGGTACAAGGAACTGAGAAGAACTAGCGGACGAAATACATACTCCCAGGTTGTCGTCCACCACACAACCTGGGATTAACAGTTTTCCGGCGACTTTTTGCTCAACAAGGCACGGGATGGACATCCCCCAACAAAATGTCCCTCTTTCCCGCAGAAGAAACACCTTCTAGTCCTGCGGCGTACCGCCAATCCCCTCCTACGAAATGATGTCCCTCCCAACTGCATAGGCTCCTCCGAACAGACAAGGGGAACCTCAACATAAGGGACTTTAGTAGTAGGTGGAGTAACAACAGGGGGCGGAGTTACCTCGCACCTCTCCCGGAGCCGTCTATCAGTACGGATAGCTAGGGCCATAGCAGCCTCCAGTGATGGAGGAGAATCATACTGAGCCAAAACGTCCTTTAATTTGTCAGAAAGCCCATGACAAAACTGGCTCATAAGAGCTGGGTCATTCCACTGAGTATCTGTGGCCCATCTACGGAACTCACCCGGGCAAACCTGGCCCTGAGGGTCCGGAGGCCCCTCGTAGAAGGGGGGGTACTGTCATGTGTGCATCGCCACGAAGATCGTCGCGGTTGCACATTCTGACTTCTCACAGCTGAGTTGCTGTTTCTTTGTGTTTGGCAGTTAGGGAGTTAATTCTGTCTGTGCTCAGTTCTGGGACTGGGTGCAGTTTCTCCCAGCTGCAATTAATTATTTGTTGATTGGTTTCCTTTAAATCTCTGGTTGTCTGTGTTGGGAGTGGCCAGTGAAAATGTCACGCGGTCTTATGATATGTGTACGATGTCAGTAAACTATTCTTAAAAGAACAACACTCTATACAACATATAGATTAGCAACATCAGCATGTAAATATAGAATAGATTTACCTGACACGATATCCGTTGAACTCAGGGTTAATCTTGAGGACTTGATACACTGTCACAGGAAAGAGGAGGACCGGGGTCTAACCTGACCCTAAACTGGGGTCCTAACTAATCCCTCACCTTGGAGGTACTGATAATGGTTCAGAGGTCCAAGTCTCCAGCCTAACCCTGTCTCCTATCAGTCCCTGAACCCTGTAATCAGTCCTAAGAAGGATACTGATTACCACCAAAGGGATATGGGCTGATCTCTGCTAAATACACAGATTAGACATATAAGACAGACTGGAGAAAACACAGACTTGCATACACACTCAAACACAGAAGGAACATAAATGATCTGGGATATTAAACTCTAAGCAAGGTGAGCTTAAAACAACTAAGGAGCTCTTTAACTTAAGTCTATACAGATACAATCCTATCTGTGGTCTGCATGAAGAATTTCACTGGCAACTCCCAACACAGACAACCAGAGATTTAAAGGAAACCAATCAACAAATAATTAATTGCAGCCGGGAGAAACTGCACCCAGTCCCAGAACTGAGCACAGACAGAATTAACTCCCTAACTGCCAAACACAAAGAAACAGCAACTCAGCTGTGAGAAGTCAGAATGTGCAACCGCGACGATCTTCGTGGCGATGCACACATGACAGGACGGTTCTGGAACATCATGGAGGCAGGACGTGTGCAGCCGAGCAGGGAAGCGGTGGAAGGCAGGCCCCGTTCCCCAGTCAAGCTGCCACTAGAACCGGAACCATCCGTGGTCCTGCACCTGCAGCAAGCATTGCTGGAGATTAAAGAGGAAAATGCAAGGTTAAAGAAAATGATCCTGCAACGACCTGGCGTGGAGGAGACAGAGAGACGCTGGCGTGCCCAGATACAGCGGCTGCTGTGGGACGCAGTGCTCTCTCCCACAAGCATAATGCCGTCTCCTGATTTCCCACGTTCCCTGCTGAAGAAAGCTGAAGGAAAACCGGAGGCCGCCCCCAAAAGTGCTGTACCTGATCCCACCGGAGGAGAGGTGGAAGCGAAGGAGGCTGAGGAGGTCCTGCCCGTTCCGGAGTGCCAGCCCGGCAAGGAGGCCGCAGCAGATTACAGATCCCCGGTAGGGACACCGGAGGAAACCCAGCCGTCTGTGATGGAGCAGCGACAGCAGCAGGTTAGTGCGTCCCCAACTGAGCCATTGCGCACACCTGCTTCCTGCTCTGCATCACACCAGCATTGTGCATCGGCATCGCCCCCTGCGTACATCTTCGTATCGCAATCGGCGACCTACTCTACATCGCAACCTGCGACCCATTCCACATCGCAATCAGCGGTCTACACGACGTCGCGCACGACGACTATTTCTGCATCACGAGAGAAAGTGGTTATTACAGCGACGCAGACAGCGTCTCACAAGGAGAAAGCGCCCGGCGTGCCCCAAGCGGTTCGCACAAGGACTGTAGCGACCCAAACCCTGATCGCAGGTCACGACTTGTTGGTCATGGGATCTAAGGATCATCGTATTGTTCCAGCCCCCGGGATGGAAAGTATAATGGAAGCCTGCAAGAAAATGTGAAGAACGGTAGGACCCAGACAGGGTTTACCGCAGCTGAGAAGATGTATATAAGTTTTTATAAAAGTGAAAATAGTTTGCACCGTTGATACGAGTATATAATGTTTGCATATTTTGCTAAAAATAGAATGCCCGGCTGGGTAAGCAGATAAAGAGAGTTTTGCACTTTATGGTATTTATGTGATAAGTGGTCGCATATTTGCACCAAGTTTTATAGGGAATACTCTAGTTGAGTAAATAGAATCTGATATAATGTGAATTATTTGAAAATGTGTCTTATAATGGACTGCGTGGCTGAGGACTGAGCCAGCCCAAAAACTGTATCCTGTAAATAGTTGCACTAAGGTGCATTATATTGGTTTTACATGAAACCACTTCAACTACCTCTGAATATAAAACCCGTGTGGTGTGGCACTGAGCGAGGTCTGCATTCAGATGTCCTGCAGCCCACCCAGGACCCACGTTGAAGGTTTGGTGCGGGTCCTTCACAAGAATACTGTGTATATATTGAATGCCTTGATGCTTTAATACTTTTTGTATTTTTCTATATGTTTTAATGCAACGTTCAAGAAATCCTTACCTCCCGGATGGGAAGAGTTAATGTTAATGTTTAATGCAAAAACAAAATGTCTTCTTGTATTTCACAGCCCGGGAGTGCTGTATTTTACCATGGGGGAATGTGTAGCCCTGGTGTGAAGGCACACGCAGTACCCTGGAGGATGTGCGGAGAGGTAACAGTTTAATGCTCAATAAACATTCACTCCACCACACACTTAGACACACCCATAGGTTATATAGGCTAGTGAGATACAGGCAGTCAGTCAGTTTCAGGGAGTCTAGCCTGGACGTGGAGGGAGGAAGAGGTCCAGTGAGTCTAGTCAGTTTCCTGTCCTCGGACAGAGCAGACTGAGAGCAGTCTGTTCAGGAAGAGAGAGGAGTGAGCATCAGGACCTTCAGTCTCCTGTCCCAAGGACAGTGGAGTTCAGAGACGTGCTCCTGAACTAGAAGATTACTGAGCACCTGTTAGCAAGCTCTGGAAAGAAGCAAGAAGGGACTAATCTGCATAGCCTTTGGAAGTGTGGAGTGCTTATGCTACAAGCGCGGACAGGGCGAAAGGCGCAGTGGAAGGAATTTAGAAGTGCCTTAGGATTGGATTATCCTGCACATTGTCACCGGTCACTGGGGACCGAAGCGTCACTATAGCTCCAGGCATAGTGATAGAAAAACCAGAGGCTTACTGGACCTTAGGTTACAGAAAGCAGCCCTTGGAGTGTCGGTACGTAACTGGGGTCAGGGAGAGTGGGAACTTTGAGTCACTGCAGGACCACATTAGGAACCCAGCTCTCTCAAAGGAAGGCTCCGACCACAAAACTGACCGGGCAGTACAGCTTTGGAGAAGCTGGAGTATTTGGAGTGGACTTGGCTCTATGCTAGTCGGACTCACCATTTTGAAAGTGAGAGAGGCCCATAACCTGTTCAGCTGTTATCTCAAAGCACATCCTCCACCCGATCAGCCTCCCTGGGACCTGCCTTACCATCTGACAAGTAAAAGGTATGGAAAGACGCTGACGGTGTGAGACCGAGTTATTTGATTGCATCCCTGCACAACCCCACCATAACTATCGACCTGAGGGAAGAGTCCCACCTGTAGGGGACCCGACATCTAGCTGCCTCACCATCCCCTCAGAGATCTACAGCAGCGCTGGTCTTAGTGATCAGAGAACTACAGGTGGCGTCACGAACTGTATATATACCTATCCCCTGTAAATATTCCCCCCAACATACGCCTGACCGCCAGGGCCACAGACCGAGCCAGCGCTACCTGTGACAACCCCATAGACTTCCATGGGCTCGGCTCTGAGTACCCCATTGCTCTGGTAAACCACAATTGTGGTGCGGGTCAAGACATAGGCATATTTAGACCTGTTGTTTGGAGACTAGACATGGCTTTCGCTATTGCCCCTTTCAGAGCAAGGCATCTATCATATTTTTCAAACTATAAAACACACTTTTTTCCTCCCAAAATTGGGTGGGAAATGGAGGTGCATCTTATAGACCAATTGTAGCTTACCGGTGGGGGGAAGGCGGCAGCGGCAGGAGTCAGGCAGTACTGCAGACCCTGGGCTGGAGGCAGGGGTGTTAGGCGGTGCGACGCTACAGGCCAATGCTGCGAGTAACTGGCTGGTAGGAACAGGGTTTCATTGGTGCTCGGTGGTACTGGGGCTCCGCCAACATTTTATGAAAGCCCAGAGCCATCACACTTCCATGGTTTCAATGTGGTGGCCTCCAGGAAAATGGCAACCGGAATTGGCCATGTGTAGAATGAGATCTCATCTCCTGAGATCTCGTCTCCCAAAAACAAAATCTGTGCATGCGCGTTGCCTCTGTTGCCATTTTCCCAGAGAGTCCACCATATTGAAACTGTGGAAGTGCGGGGCTCTGTGCTTTCACAAATTGTCGGCGAAACCCACACAACGCTGAACAGACCCTTATACCAGCCTGGGATAGGACTCGCAGCACCACCCTGCAGCATCGCACCTCCAAAAACCTGTGACCCAGCTCTACCACCGTCGCCAACCCCTGCCGGTAAGCTGAATTAAGCTGAATTTGGACTGTAAGGCCGGGGTCTTATTTGCGAGTGCAATGCGAGAAACTCACGTGAGTCTCTCCCCTCAATGCCCGGCACTGCCACTGGCACTCAGACCGGAGAGTTCTTCTGCATAGAAATACATGCAGCGGCACACTCCAGTCCCGATGTGCCCGGCGGCAGTGCCGGGTATTGAGACGAGAGACTTGTGCGAGTTTCTCGCATTGGAGTCACAAGTGTGACCATGGTGTATAGAAGACTTGGCACTCAACTTAATATTGTTAAATCCGTCTTTATTGCAGTCAAAGTATATAGTGAGACGTTTCGGTCCGGACATGGACCTTCATCAGTCCGACTGCTAGTAAGAGATTATATATATTTTTTCACTATATTTTGAATGTGAATCATGTAGGCTAATATGCCTTTAGAAATATCATATAAATATATCTGTTCTTCAGGTAGAGAGAACAAGATGGGATCTGTTTATCCAAATGATAGAGGTTAGCGATTCAATAGGATTCTTAATGTGCCTGTTTAGTATATGAGGTAGTGCCGATCCCTCCAGCATATACTAATGTGCCACAAACAGGAAGTTGAGATCACCAACCATTCCCATTTTATTTAGGTGTATCCATATAAATGGCCCACCCTGTATACAGACAGATTATTCGACTAAAGGCTTGCTCGCATGAGCGTATAACATGGCCAAGTGCTAGCCAATGTTTTATCAGATAGCACTGTGACCAATGTTATACTATGGGGCAGAGCAGATCTGTGATTTTTTTTTTCTCATGCCAGTCCAGAATTTAGATCATGTGCAACCATACAAGTCTATGGGTGTGTGCGAAACATCGGACTGCACTCGGATTCATCTGAGTGCAGTCTGACATCCGCGGACTCAGTCAATGGAGAAGGGAGAAGATGGAGAAATTAAGTTCTATGTCTTCTCCACACCTCACATGCTAGAGAATCGGATCACCAGTAAGATTACTGTACTCATATTTATTATGTATACCCCGTTTCACATGTAAATCACCATGGAATAAATGGACTAAATAATAAATAATAATATATTTATAGCGCTAACATTCAATACGGCCACTGCTGTCCTGATACTAGATCTTTGCTATATCCTGGTAGCATGCGGTGCTTCTCCTTCACAGTTTGGACTCAGGAGCTCACAGCGTGACTATGAACATTAACTCATTAATTAAATTAGTGACAAAATGTACAGTTGGTGGGGAAAGGTTGAACTTGATGAACCTAGGTCTTTTTTCAACCTATGTAACTATTTATTAACCATTAATTCACAGGTTACAGGCATATGACAGTTATATCATATCAGATCCCTTATGTTACATAATGGTGGACTTCATTTCACTAAGCATGTGACTTATGAAGGTAATTGCTTGCACCAGAAATTTTTAGGGTCTTCATAGCAAAAGTTAAATAAATATGCACATGTCAATTTTCAGTTATTTGATCCTATAAATTTAATTAATGCCTATATTTTTTCTCACTTCAACAACTTAGACTAGTGCTGATGCATCATACACATATCAGATTTCAAAAATATTTAAACAGGTAGTAATGTAATAAAATACAAAAAAAGTCAAGGTGTAAATTCTTTCGCAAACTAGAGTCAAATCAAAACCCCCGCTTGCCTGCAAAAGACCTTCAAAAAGATTTAGCAGACTCTGGAGTTGTGGTACATTGTTCTACTGTTCAGAGACACCTGCACAAACATGGCTTTAATGAAAGAGTCATCAGAAGAAAACCTCTCCTGCATCCTCATTATAAAAATCAGTGTCCATAAGTATGCAAGAGAACATCTAAACAAGCCCGATGCATTTTGGACACTAGCCCTGTGGATCGATGAAGTTAAAATATAATTTTTTGGTCACAATGATCAATGGTATGTGTGGAGCAAAAAGGGCACAGAATTTCAGGAAAAGAACATTCACCAACCATTAAGCATGGGGGTGGATCAATCATCTTTGGGGTTGGGTTGCAGCCAATGGCACTGGGAACATTTTACTGGTATAGGGAAGAATGGATTCAATGAAATTTCAACAAATTCTTGATGCAAACATAACACCATCTGTGTAAAAGCCGAAGTTGAAAAGAGGATGGATTCTACAAATGGACAATGATCCTAAACACACGTCAAAATCCACAATAGATTACCTCAAAAGGCGCAAGCTGAAGGTTTTTTGCAATGGCCCTTACAGTCCCCTGATCTGATCATCATTGAAAATCTGTCGATAGACTTCAAAATAGTGCATGCAAGATGACCCAGGAATCCAACAGAACTGGAAGAATGGATGAAAATTCCTCAAACAAGAATTGAAAGACTCTTGACTGGCAACAAAAAGCGTTTACAAGGGGTGCAACTAGGTACTAAAAATGCTGGGGTGTCTAAACTTTTGCATCTGCCCTTTTTTTTGTAATTTTTAAAATGTGAAAGATAAAAAAACATGTATTTTTTGCCTAAATTACAATGGAAATAAGTCATCTTTAACGTTAGGCGTTTTAGAGATAATTTCATCTTCATCTTGCTTAACTGGTCACAATAACAGTAATTTTGACCAGGGGTGCCCAAAGTTTGATTTGCCAATTGTAGGGATGTGGTCTCGCTGGTGTGCGACTGGAGGTAAGCAGGAGGGCGACTCTTCCAGGTTCTTTAAGCAAGTTTATTACAACTTCATAAACTTGCCTTAAAACAGAAAAAGAAAACAGCCTTCTCTGGCACAAAGTAACAAAAACAGATATAAAGTCCTGGTACTCTAACTGAGCACTCTTTCAGCAACCAGACTGGTGGTCTCCTCAGAACTCCCACACTGGAGGTTTCCACTCCTCCAGCCACTCACACCTGTGGTCAGCAGCAGACTCACTTATATACACCAGCCGTTCAGCTAACACAGAGCACATGACCTGTCATGTGCTCTTGTGACCTCATCACAGGTGCTTTAACCACATACAAAGGTATAGTGAAGTCTTACTATCACTACATACCTCCCCCCTCTGCCTAAAGCCGTGGGCTTGGCACATTTCATTCACCGACTAGAAACTCCTTTCAGTCGTCTCCACAATCAGTCGGTCTGTCACAGTTTGCCTTAGGTCACTGAGTCCTGATCTAATTGAGGTGTCACTGCCTCTAGCTCTTATTTCAGGCCATCTATGTTCTGTCTTAGTTTCACTTCGATGACCTTCATTCTGTAGCGAACCTCTGCGCCTCTCTATACTGTGGGTTGAAGGTGACTGCCTTTTTTTTCTCAACTCTTGCAGCTGTCTGTTGGTCTGCTTCTTCTCAAGTTTTAGCTGCAATATTCTTCCCTGGTTCATCTCCAAGAGCATCGGATCTTCCCAAGGCTTTCCACCAACGCCCTCAAACTTGGAGGTTTTCTTGTTGGCTCCCGACATCTCTGCTTCTCGTGGAGGTATTGTAGTGGCATAGCTCTTATGTCCACCTCCCGCTTCACTGTGACTTTCCGGTGTGGCCATCTGGGTGGCGGTTCCCTTGCTGGCTTTCTTTCGCCGTCGAGGCCCCTTCTTTGGTCAACCTCTTCAGTTCACTCTCTTCCCGTACGCACGGACCGGGAGAGCGCAACCGTTCCATTTCCTGGTCTGTCGTGGATTTCCTGAGCTGTGCGTTAGCTTCCTTCTCTATCTGGAGTTTTTGGAGAATTTTCTCTTGCTCCTCTGCCCAGCATCGGTGCTCTTCTTCTCTCCGTAGAAGTTCCTGCTGATGCTTCTCCTGGGCCTCTCTGAGCATCTCCGTATCTTTCACAAGGACTTGGTTCGCCGTCAGGCACGCTGATAGTTGACCTTGGACTTTAGAGAGTTCTTTCTCCAGGTCCTTCATTCGTTGCTCCATCTCTTGTCCCCGTATCTTTTCTCGCATGACTGTCTCTTTAAGCAGCTCTATCTCATGGGCCTGCTCTCTTTTATCCAGTACATGTGGCACCATCCTTCTCCCCTTTTTTCTCTTCTTAGAGAGCATAGGCTGTCTGGCCTTCCTGCAGCCCCTGCGGTGAGGAGAAGGTCTGCCACTTGTACCTGACTCCACCTTGCTGCACTCGCTTTCACTTGCGGTTAAGTTACAGTCTGATAGGAGTCATTCCCACTCCCTCTGTCATCTTGGAACGGCAAATCCCCACTTAACCAGGTGTCGGCCCCTATTCCTGGGGCGACCCAGTTTTCTGCGGACCTATATTTGGTCACCCCAAAGTCCTCACTTTGGTCTGAGCCACCCTTTCTTACGGCTACCAGGCACTGGGTATCTTTGACTTTAGGGGTGGCTACCTCTGGTTTACCCCCACACTATCAGCAACCACTACAGCCTCTTGCAGGGGTGGGCCTCTCTTAGGGTCATTCTGGTTCCCTTCTGAGCAATCAGCCAGTGCTTCGTCCCACACCTCCCAAAACCGTTTACAATTCTGGCCTATTATTATAGGATATGGTAAGTCTGGGACTACAGGGACATCCTGGGTAGAAATAATAGTGTCCGTCTCAACAATTACCCTGGTTACCTGATACTCCCTAGTGACCCCATGAATGCAAGGGACTTCCATCTTTTTTCCGGGAATCAGATAGACAGGGAGTGTGTCGCTCAGCAGATTCACCTGGCTTCCTGAGTCTAGAAGTCCATTCACACACTCTCCATTCACTATTAGAGAACAGTTCAATGCCCCCCGGTCAGATGTAAAGTCAGTACACCATTCGCGACATACAGTGTTCAAACCCCGAACCCGGCAACAGTTCCTCGGCTCATCCGCCGCCACTCTCCTCTCCTCATCGACTCAGCTTGAGACTCCGCCCCTTCTGAGTGTGGCAGTAGTTTGTTAGGGTTTATTGGTTTCCCATTCTCGCTAGGGACCTCAGAACCCTTTCTCCACAGATCCCAAAACAGACAGAAATCCCGGCCTATAATTATAGGACGCACCAAGTCCCGAACGACGCCGACTTCATGGGACTCAGTGCCATGCGTCGTTTCAATGTCCACTCTGGCCATAGGGTAGTCCTTTACATCACCATGTATGCATTGAACACCGACTTTTTTCCCTGGTAGTATGTTGAGAGGAAAAGTGGCCCTAATCAAGGTCACTAAGCTCCCAGAGTCTAGCAGCGCCGTTACTGCTTCACCGTTCACCTTCACGGGACATACTTGAGGACCCTGATTGGGGAACGGGTTTCCACTGCAGGCTGGAAATATGCATACCATGAAATACGGTGTCCTATGCTGCAGTCCATCTGCTCAGTGGTCTGCGGACA
The DNA here is from genome assembly GCA_033576555.1 of Oophaga sylvatica. Taxonomy (NCBI): domain Eukaryota; kingdom Metazoa; phylum Chordata; class Amphibia; order Anura; family Dendrobatidae; genus Oophaga; species Oophaga sylvatica. Next base: position 53,298,232 of record JARQOD010000007.1, on the reverse strand, counting down.
CCGGGCAGCTATATGTCCTGGCTAGCGGCACCTCCAACAAATAATATCACCCGTAGTGACCTTGGGCACCACCTCCCCCCGCCATTTTGACCTTGGGCTCCCCACCCCTTTTTGGGACTCTGCCCCCTGTTGGGGCCGCCAGTACGGAATAGGCTGCTTCCCCAAGGCACCTTCCATTCCCTGGTACCTCTCGACCAGTCCGACCAGTTCATCAGCATTCCAGGAAGTCACCCTGGGCAACCCAAGTCTGTAGGGGTTTTGGCAGGGAGTGCACAAACCGATCCATGACGACTCTTTCTACCATCTGTGCCGGCGTAGCGGACTCTGGCTGTAGCCATTTCTGGACCAGGTGCAGTAAGTCAAACATTTGGGAGCGAGGTGGTTTGTCCCGGTGATAAGCCCAGCGGTGCACCCTCTGTGCCCTGATAGTCATTGTTACCCCCATACGTGCGAGGATCTCTACCTTTAGCTTAGGATATTCCTGAGCGTCCTGCACAGTCAAATCGTAATATGCCTTCTGGGGTTCACCTGTCAGGTATGGGGCCAATATCTCTGCCCACTGCCCTGGGGGAAGTCTTTCCCTCTCAGCAATCCTCTTAAATACAGCCAGGAAGGCTTCCACATCATCCCCGGGGGTCATTTTTTGTAATGTGCGTCTTACCGCCTTTCTGACGTGGTTGTCATCAACCAGACCTGGGGTTGGGGCGCTCGTCCTGCCCTGGATGGCGGTTGTCAACAGCTGCATCTGCTGCCGATGCTGCTGCTGCATCTGCTGCAAGAACATCCTGTTGGCTTCTTGCTGCTGTTCCTGTGCCTGTTGCTGCTGTACCTGTGCCTGGACCAAGTGTTTCAGCAGGTCTTCCATTTTCTCCGGCAATGCTGGCTGGATTGCTATAGCCTTGACCCACGACATGCAGTAACCAGTCTCACTTCTCTGCTGGGAACGCTGCCCGCATTTACGCCACCAATTGTAGGGATGTGGTCTCGCTGGTGTGCGACCGGAGGTAAGCAGGAGGGCGACTCTTCCAGGTTCTTTAAGCAAGTTTATTACAACTTCATAAACTTGCCTTTAAAACAGAAAAAGAAAACAGCCTTCTCTGGCACAAAGTAACAAAAACAGATATAAAGTCCTGGTACTCTAACTGAGCACTCTTTCAGCAACCAGACTGGTGGTCTCCTCAGAACTCCCACACTGGAGGTTTCCACTCCTCCAGCCACTCACACCTGTGGTCAGCAGCAGACTCACTTATATACACCAGCCGTTCAGCTAACACAGAGCACATGACCTGTCATGTGCTCTTGTGACCTCATCACAGGTCCTTTAACCACATACAAAGGTATAGTGAAGTCTTACTATCACTACACAATGTATACCTGAAAGGCGAATGTTCTATAGTTAGAACCCACAAACATCATGCTTTCATAGAATATACTGTAGATATGCAATATCTAAAAAGGACTTGCCAATATGAAATGTGACTATTTCTAATGTATAGTGACTATATCTATTCAGCTTCCTCCTGCTGGTCACTCTGTCCCTGATTTCCTGCCTATGGGCCCATCCAAGATTTGAGCCCCATTTTTTGTGGGATTCAGATGGAACTGTCAAACATACGGCAAAAGCGACGTGTGAAGATGATGTAACCTATCAACAAATTTAAAAAAAAAAATAATTTACAAATCTGTCCTCAAAATGCTTACATAAAAGAGTTAAGTTACTTGAAGACTTTAGATGGATGGAGATCTTTTTCTATACATATGGATATGTTTTGCAGCCTCCTAAATAACTTATTCCAAACATTTGTTTTTATTAGAAGATATGAGGTTGATCGAAAACAGAAATTAGACAGGTTGAGTAGGTTTTTACAATGATTAATAGGATTAATAGGATTTTTTTTTTTAATTTTGTTGGGTTTACACCCCGCAACAAAGATGTGTTGGCCATTGTATACATATCTGCCTACCTAGCACTGAAGTCCTCTATTTTTTTTTTTGTGAGAACTACTATGTAGTTCAGATTCTGAAGCTTCCAAGCGCCCAATACCACTATCATATGTGCCAAGGATGTTGATCAGCTTGACAGATCATATGAGTTTTGCTCAGCAGGTGAAGACTTCTTAAATCAAACTACACATTTTATGTGCAGTATACTTTATTCTCCCTAAAAGCAGCTGGTCACTGAGTTTCTTAAAAGGGATGTAAGTCTGCATGAGATTCTTTGTCATGCAGCCATTAAGCTGATGAGAATGGACTTTGTCTTGGACTTTCCAAATCCTTTGATGCCCAACATGATCTATATAGAAGGAACCAACTGTGTTCAAAGGAAGCTTCTAAATCGGAAGCAGATTGCTATATTGGACAACATTGACTTGTATTGAGAATATGTGCACAGTGTTCAGGATGGTTTGGTTATTCATGTTTATATTTTGTAGTTTTTAGAAATCATAACTGCTTTACAAAAACTAACAATAGAGGAACATCATGTAAAGTTTGATTATCAACGGGAGAGTGTAACAAAGTCCCAATGGTAAATGTACCTTAAAATGACCCTCCACTTTGACATTGGAAAGTGATTATACATTTGTCATTTATAGTCACTCTATTTGTTGGCTTACGTCTGTCTCCTGTTACTGAGGCTGGCATTTTGGTACGTTGGTATCCAAAATGGCCATTACAGTGGCATGGGAGCACATTGATAAGTCTGGGTTATAGAGGACTGGTTCAGGTTTACCAATGCTCCCCATGAATCTACAGTGGCAATTTTTGATGCAGGAGGACTAGATGACCTGTGTCAGTGAGGGAGGCATCATGAGATATATCAAGGAAACCGTATGGAGTGGCATTATTTTTTAATGCTAGTAAAGAATTTGGAGGGGCTCTTGTAATGCTGCAACTGTTGTAATTTACTGTTACTGTGTATTATGTACAGTATATATTGAACTCGATGAATTTAAGTCTACCTTCAACCTGAACAACTATAAAACTATGTGACCACCCTTCAAAACAGCTTTATTTCTTCTAGGGACACTTGCATAGTTTTTTAAAGAGCTCACAAAAGGTTGTTACAAACATCTTGGAGAGCAAACCACAGATGTATGAGGATATAAGCTTGCGCAAATCCTTCTGTTTCTTCATGTAATCCAAGACAGATTTGATGATGATGTTGAGTGAGGGTTTTGTGGGGCCATATCATCACTTCCACACTGAAAACATTGATTGTATGTTTGGGGCCGTAATCCTGCTGCAGAATAAGTTTGGATCCAATCAGACGCCTCTATGATGGTATTGCATGATGAATAAGTATCTGACTGTATTTCTCTGGATTGCGGAACCCATTAATTTTGACCAAATGCCCAACTCAATTTGCTGATATTCAGCCCCAAACTTGTAAGGATCTCTCCCATGCTTAGCTGTTCATGCAGACACTCATTATTCCACCACTCAACAGCACTATGGTGAACAAACTGCCTTCTGTAAAGCCCCCGTCACACACAGTGATCTCGCTAGCGAGATCGCTGCTGAGTCACTAGCTTTGTGACGCAACAGCGATCTCCCCAGCGATATCGCTGTGTGTGACATTCAGCTACGATCAGCCCCCCTGCTGGGTATCTCTGATCGTCGCTGAATGTCCTGGACATTTTTTTTTTTGATCGTTGGTCTCCTGCTGGCCAGCACGTATCGCTGGGTGTGGCAGGCAGGAGTCCAGCGATCAGCTGGTAACCAAGGTACACATCGGGTTTCCAGGTGCCGAGCAGCACCTGGAAATCCGATGTGTACCTTGGTTACCAGCTCCCTGCACCAGCGCACTAAGCGATGTTACCCGCAGTGTCGCTGTCCTGATTGCTGCCTGAGATGCCTGTTTGGCAGCTCACCAGCGATCATGTAGCGACACACCAGCGATCCTGACAAGTGCATATCGTTGTCGAGATCGCTGGTTTGTCGCTATGTGTGACGGGGCCCTTACAGACAAACATTTCACACTTTGACTCATCAGTTCAGAGCACCTGCTGCCATTCTTCTACACCTCAGTTCCTGTGTTTTTGTGCATAGCTGAGTCACTTGGCCTTTTTTCCTTGCAGGTGTGGCTTTTTGGTAAATCATTCTTCCATGAAAACCACTTCTGGCCAGACTTTGAAGAACAGTAGATGGGTGTAACTTGGTCCCACTGGTCACTGCCAGTTCTGAGCGTCCGGTATACCTGGACAATTTTCTATTATGAATGAAGTAAGCGTGATGTGCCTGTCCTTGGCTGACCACTGCTCCATGTACGAGTCCATTCGATCATTATGGATTTCAGGGTGAGTTCCATTCACTGGGAAAATACAAGAAGCCTACAACATATTAAATCATCTGGATACTAGTTTACAAGAAGAGCTGTGTTATTTTTCCAAATTTTAATTTCTGCATTTCTAAAACAAAAACTGTCTTTACATAAAGAAGAAGGATGCTGTTGAAGTCGAGGTATGGCCTAAAATGATTTGAATCATCATTGTCAGTCCTGGAATTAACGCTCAAAAGGAAACGACAAGATGTTGCACAAAAAAGGACAGCCAAACAGTAGAAGTATGTTATGGCATTATTTGTTTCAAGATGTTTTAAATTATTTGCGTCATAAATTTTATAAAACTGTGGGCTTCGGTGTATTCATCTACACATTGGATTTGATATTTGTTTTGAAAGTCCGAAACGTGGGTGGTAACATAAAGTTTTTTAATTTCCATTTTTGCTTTCCTTTTTTCTGTTGGCTTTTCGTTTTGATCCCGAATTAATCAACCTTTAAGCCTCCAAGGAATGCTGAGCTGCTTGATTTGCTCTTGTCTGTTCGTCTGTTCAGGGCTGTCAGCCTACACGTCAATGAGGCTAGTGAAGTGGGAGTGGAGACAAAGTAAAATGCGGAGAAAGATTAAAAAGAATTAAAAGGAAAAGCGTCAAGAAGGAAACAGAGCCGATGTGCAGTCAACAGACAGAGGCAGGAGTCAGGAGTGGAGCTCCATAGGATGCCAGCAACCTGGAGTTCAGCAGTGCTAGTGGTAGTAGTACAAGAGCAATGCAAAGCGACCAGTTCAGGTGAGGTCACAAATGGGTGGACACGAACCAGGCTGCATTAACTCCTATGTCAGTTATCGGAGATGTCGACTTGCCTGAGCTTCTGTTAACAGCATTTATGAATAAGCCTGATGGATCATAGACAATGGATAGTCTCTTATCCATTGACATCCAAGAGTGATTTCTAGGCACGCTTTGTGATCTGTGCAGAGGTTATTGTGCAGAGAGGGTGAGGAGGAAAGCTGGCGGCCATGACCAATTGTGATTAGTGTGCTTTTGTGTTATCTATTAAGTCTCAAAGTCATTTTACCTGTGATGATAATGGAATACCTATGGAAAAGTGATTTCTACAAAAGAGGAAGTGTCAACCTATTATTAGACTTAGTGGCCATAGAGAAAACTGCAAGATTTTAGTATGCAGACCAATGAATGTGAGTGCAGAAGTGCATATGAATGATTTTCCAGCATATAAGCACTAGTTTTTGTCCATTTGTATAAGAGACAGTGCTAGTTTTAATGGTAGATCACTCCTCCACACACCTGGAATGAACCAAGTTAGCGCACAGAGCTGCACACATGAACTGCAACCTTCATGTGAACGTACCAGTGGTTATCTTATCCTATCTTTAATGTGATAAATTGTTGTTAGACAAGGGAGTGTTCAATGTTTGAGTCATTCAGGAACAAAGTGCCATGTATTAAAGAAGTTTTCTATACTTATTGAAGACAAACTTGTAAGTAGGCATTTACAAAACCGATTGATTCTTGGAATTGCTGAGCACTTGGAAATGTCACAGATTTTCTATTATAATGTGGGTCTTTGGATGTATGCGGCTCTGAGCCTCTTTGCTCTGGTTGAGTGTGGAAATGTTCTTGTAATTGCCCAGGATGCTGAGATCTGGATGGACATGCAAAGTATGGTGGAGAAGATACATCAGAAAGGACACAAAGTAGTGTTGGTCATACCCAAGAACAACCTGATCAATGATTCCTCCCAAGGGTTCAACGTGAAAATGTACGCCGTTCCATTTTTGGAGCCTGGACTAAATATATATATGGAACATACATTCGATCAGCCACTGATGGGCAGCTTGTTGAGTGCAATAAGTACAGAATCCAGAAGGATGATTTACACAGCATCCGTTCTTTCCCTTACATGTTTGCATCTACTAGATGATCAAGTTTTGATCCATTTCTTGCAAAGAAACACTTTTGACGTTGCCATCATGGATCCATTCTTTCCTTGTGGTCCCATCCTTGCAGAACAACTCCATCTACGATCTATTTATTTTTTACCAAATTTACCTTGTGATTGGGGCTGCAGGGCCGCGAGGTATCCAGATACGAATGACCTAAATCCTGTACATGGGTTTATGGAGCGTATCAAGAGCCAGCTTCTTCATTCAATTGAATATATAACTTGTGAACAAATTAAAAAACAATTTACAAAACTTGCCTCAAAATTCTTACATAAAGAAGTCAAGTTACTTGAGCTCTTTAGCCAGGCGGAGATCTTTTTCTATAAATATGATCATGTTCTGGAGCTTCCTAAACCACTTATGCCAAGCATGGTGTTTATTGGAGGACATAGCTGTGGTCCGAAACAGAAATTACACAGGGTGAGTAGCTTTTCAAAACAATGAGTACATTTTTTTTTAAACTTTTCTAGGGCTTACTTCCTGGAATTAATATGTATTTTCCAATGTATACATGTATTCATAACTAGGACGGAAGTTCATTTTTTTAATTTATGTTTTTATCATTTTAGTGGGATTTTAAAGATTTCGATATGAGAAGGCACAACATTTGTTTGTGTTTTTTACTTAAAAATAGTTCTGCCTACGACATTTTGGCACTTTGAAAATATCTGCATCAACTGGATTACCAGGTTTAAATCGATGTTACCATCACAGATATTTATGGTATATATCCATGATGTGTATTAGGAGGCCAAAGTTCTCTTAGAATGGTGCTCTACTGCTCGTTGGCAAGAATGAGGTAGCTGCTCCTGCCTCTTTCTATTCACTTCTGAAAAGAGTTCTGAATATTGCCAGGTGTGCTATATCTCCAATTTGCAAAGCTTCCTTATCAATCACTGGAGGAAACCACAATTGAGTGGCCATGTCTCCATCCTTGACAGCTCACAAGTTCACCTTCTCGAGATAGATGCAGTTCTCACCGATGGGACTCGCACCTTTTGGATATTTATGGCATATCCTGTTATTATGCCTTAATTGCCCAGAAGGGACAACATCTTTAAGTTAAGAAACTGTTGGCAAGTCCCTCAAAAGCTGTCCTTTTAACTCCTCCATATAGGAAAAGACTGACATGTTGGATTTTAAGATGCCTGATTCTTTGTTCACTCACATAACAGGCTGCTGCCAGAAGCATCTGGCAGCTGCTTATTCCACATTTGAAGACATAAAAATAAATGCTAAGATGGTCAATATATGTTTATGGGGATGTCCTGTAAGATACTCATCAGCTAACAACCTACTGATGTGTATGGCACCTTTATCTGTACTTATTTGTGTACTATATATTTCTGACTCCACTATTCTGCATGTTTATTACATCCAAGCTTAAATCTTTCAGTGGCAGATAGTATAATGTCTATGGCAGATGCCGACATATAACATTGGTGCAACCTGTACAGTCGCACAGGGGCTCAACAGGTAAGGGGGTCACATAGATCTCCAAAGCAGCTGGAATTGTGCATTGTCATGATCTGTTGGATTGCAAAGGTGCCGTATACAGGGGCCGTGTTCATTCTGTCTCCACCCTGTTCTAGGGTCACGCTAACTCAGCATTTATTCTTTATTATTTGCAGTCGATATGAGTGCCAAATATTGAGAAACTTAATAATTTATTAAGAAGCAAAGGTCAAATTGTATCTTCTGAAAAACACACAGTGATCACTATTGACCAATTTAGGCTTGCTATTGAAGCTGTGTTAGGCGGACGCAGGTGAAGATTATTTCTTTCAATCCTGGCTGTGCTGTGGACCCAACCATGAAAACTCTGTCACTCTATGGCATTGTCATTAGAAGTCTTCTACTTTTCATTGTGTTTAGATTTACTGAAAGTGGCAAATTGCTCGTGTTCCCACAGGATGGAAGCCACTGGCTTAGTATGCGCTCTGCAGTGGAGAAGTTATCTGAAAAGGGTCATCAAATTGTTATAATTGTCCCAGAAGTGAGCTTTCAACTGAACAACATAGACAACTACACAGTGAGAACTTGGCATGTATCATACACCAAAGAATTTATGGAGTCACTCATAAAGGACTACATCAAGGATGAATTTGAAGATAAGACATTTTTACAGAAAATGGCGCTGACATATTACAGAGCAATGAATAGCACCAAACTTGTTGTTGCTGCCTGTGAGAACTTGCTCAAGAATGAAACTCTTATCAAGTATTTGGAAGCAAGCAATTTTGATGCTATGTTGAGTGATCCTGTTTTCCCATGTGGAGAAATTATTGCTGAATATTTATCTATTCCTTCCATATTTTTTATGCGTGGAGCTCTATTTTCAGTGGAACAAGCAGCCGCCCAGGCTCCAAGTCCACCTTCCTATGTCCCCAGGCTCTTCACCACCTATACTGACCATATGACCTTCAACCAGAGAGTTAAAAACTTTCTACTGGCCTTAATTGAATCTACAGCATATAATCTATTTTATTCACCATTCGTTCCTATAGCTTCTGATTTTTTGCATAGGGATATCACAGTTTTGGACCTTTTCAGTCATGCTTCCATCATACTTTTAAGAATTGACTTTGTCTTTGAGTTTCCAAGACCTGTTATGCCAAATATGGTTTTCATTGGAGGCATCAACTGTGTCAACAAGAAACCTCTTAACCAGGTAGAAACAAAGTTCTTTCCGTTTCATCATTCCACTTGTTCTTGTAATGTGATAATAGTATGTGAAGTTATTGTTTGTATATTTATAAAGACAATATAACTAGGCCAGTTTTTTCAGTTGGAATTTAGGGAAAAAAACTTACAATTTTAGTATATAGAATCATAGAATCATAGAATGGTAGAGTTGGAAGGGACCTCCTGGGCCTTCTGGTCCAACCCCCTGCTCAAAGCAGGATTCTCTAAATCATCCCAGACAGATGTCTATCCAGCCTCTGTTTGAAGACTTCCATTGAAGGAGAACTCACCACCTCTTGTGGCAGCCTGTTCCACTCATTGATCACCCTAACTGTCAAAAAGTTTTTTCTAATATCTAATCTGTGTCTCCTCCCATTCAGTTTCATCCCATTGCTTCTAGTCTTTCCTTGTGCAAATGAGAATAAAGATGATCCTTCTACAATGTGACAGCCCTTGAGATATTTGTAGACAGCTATTAAGTCTCCTCTCAGTCTTCTTTTTTGCAAGCTAAACATTCCCAAATCCTGCAACCGTTCCTCATAGGACATGGTTTGCAGACCGGTCACCATTCTGGTGGCTCTTCTCTGAACTTGCTCCAGTTTGTTGATGTCTTTTTTAAAATGTGGTGCCCAAAACTGGACACAGTATTCCAGATGAGGTCTGACCAAAGAGGAGTAGAGGGCAATAATGACCTCACGTGATCTAGACTGTATGCTTCTGTTGATACATCCTAGAATTGCATTTGCCTTTTTTGCTGCTGCATCACACTGTTGACTCATGTTAAGTCTGTGATCAATTAGTATACCCAAGTCTTTTTCACATGTGCTGTTACTTAGCCCTATTCCTCCCATTTTGTATATGCTTTTTTCATTTTTATTGCCCAGATGTAGTACTTTGCATTTTTCCCTGTTAAAATCGATTCTGTTAGTTGCTGCCCACTGCTCCAGTTTATTTATATCTTTTTGAATCCTCTCTCTCTCTTCTCTAGTATTAGCTACCCCTCCTAGCTTTGTGTCATCAGCAAATTTGATCAGTTTACCCTCAATTCCTTCATCTAAATCATTGATAAAGATGTTGAACAATACAGGGCCCAAAACAGAGCCTTGTGGTACCCCACTTGAGACATTCTTCCAACTGGATGTGCAGCCATTTACAACCACTCTTGGGTCCGATCACTAAGCCAGTTATGAATCCACCTAACAGTTGCCTTGTCCATTCCATACTTAGTCATTTTTTCAATAAGGATTGTGTGAGATACTTTGTCAAATGCTTTGCTGAAGTCAAGATATACTATATCTACAGCATTTCCCTGATCCACCCAGTCAGTGATTCTGTCATAGAAGGAAATTAAGTTAGTCTGACATGACCTATTAGTTACAAACCCATGCTGACTCTGTTTAATCACTTCATTCTTATCCAGGTACTTGCATACATGTTCTTTAATAATTTGTTCAAAGATCTTTCCTGGTATAGAAGTCAGACTCACCGGCCTGTAGTTCCCTGGGTCCACCTTCTTCCCCTTTTTGAAGATAGGAACAACATTTGCTCTTCTCCAGTCTTCTGGGACTTCTCCTGTTCTCCAAGAATTTTCAAAGATTATGGACAGTGGTTCAAGAATTTCTTCTGCTATCTCCTTCAGTACCCTGGGGTGTAATTCATCTGGACCTGGAGACTTGAATTCATTTATGTTAGCTAAGTGTTTCCTCACTGTCTTTCTGTTTATAGATATCCTGGATTCTTCTATTCCTTTAATAGGACAGTGAAGATCAGTTGATGTTACATTTCCTTTCTGAGAGAAAACAGATGCAAAATAGGAATTTAAAAGTTCAGCCTTCTCAACATCCTGACTTACCATTTCATCATTTTCATCCTGTAAAAATCCTATAGCATCTTTGACTTTTCTTTTACTTTTGACGTATCCCCAAAATCCTTTTTTGTTGCTTTTGACGTCACTTGCAAGCCTTAATTCATTGTCAGCTTTAGATAATCTGATTTGTGCCCTGCAGGTTCTGCAGACGGCATATATTCTTCTTTAGATATGCCTCCCTCTTTCCATTTGATAAACATTTCTTTCTTCCTTTTTAGCATGTGTTTAAGTTCTATGTTCATCCATCCTGGTTTCCTTAAATGCTTCCCATTCTTTCCTCTTTTCGGAATTGTTAACGATTGTGCTTTATGTATTGTCATGTTTGTTTTATACTAATAAAGGACTTATAGTACTAATATATGTAGCTGTAATTTACATTTGAGATCACATAATTATCACCCATTTATTTATATATCTGTTTTATTACAGTTACATAATATTATATTGTGCTTTATCAGCAACATTTTATGACCTACAATTTGTGTTTTGATGGAAAACATGCCTGTAATTGAGATTTGATCATTATATAGACTTAGTGTCTTTTTTTTTTGTACAATCAGTGGGGGTCTCAGGACCCTCCCTGATATACAGGGAATTTAAGTGACTACAAAATATAAAATTTTTCACCAATGTTAAATTAGTCTTTAACCCTTAACGGCCAGAGGTTTTTTTGGTTTTGCATTTTCATTTTTTGCTCCCCTTCTTCCCAGAGCCCTTACTTGTTTATTTTTCCATCAATATGGCCATGTGAGGGCTTGTTTTTTGTGGGACAAGTTTTACTTTTGAACAACACCATTGGTTTTACCATATGTACTGGAAAAAGGGCAAAAAATTCCAAGTGCGGTGAAATTGCGAAAAAAGTGCAGTTCCACAATAGTTTTTTGTTTTGCTTTTTTACTAGGTTCACTAAATGCTAAAACTGACCTGCCATTATGATTCTCCAGGTCATTATGAGTTCATAGACACCAAACATGTCTAGGTTCTTTTTTATCTAAGTGGTGAAAAAAAATTCCAAAGTTTGTTAAAAAAAATTGCGCCATTTTCTGATACCCGTAGCGTCTCCATTTTTCATGTTATCGGGTTGGGTGAGGGCTTATTTTTTGTGTGCCAAGCTGACATTTTTAAATTAACCATTTTGGTGCAGATACGATCTTTTGATCGCCTGTTATTGCATTTTAATACAATGTTGCGGTAACCAAAAGAACTTAATTCTGGCGTTTTGATTTTTTTTATTGTTACGCCGTTTAGCGATCGGGTTATTTATTTTTTTATATTGATAGATCGGGCGATTCTGAACCCGCAATACCAAATATGTGTATGTTTGATTTTTTTTTTATTTTATTTTGAATGGGGCAAAAGGGGGTGATTTTGAACTTTTATATTATTTTAATATTTTTAAAAACATTTTTTTTTACTTTTGGCATGCTTCAATAGTCTCCATGGGAAGCTAGAAGCTGCCATAATCAATCGGCTCTGATACATACAGGCGATGATCAGATCGCCTGTATGTAGCAGAATTGCTGACTTGATATGAACGCCGACCACCGGGAGGCGCTCATAGCAATCCGGCAGTGACAACCATAGAGGTCTGCTGGAGACCTCTGGTTGTCATGCCAACCCATCAGCGACCCGTTGTCATGTGACACGGGCGCCGATGGGTGGGAAATTCCAGCGCACTTGCTGGAAGTGCATGCTAACGGGTTAACAGCTGCGGGTGGATCGCTATTCCTCCACGGTTGTTAGCGACACATGTGCTGGAAAAGATGTGGGCTCAGCGCGGAGCCCACATCAAAGGGATTGTGTCCGACATCAGTGTACTTTTATGCCCGATGTCGGAAAGGGGTTAATGGAATAGAAGTAACAGTAACCCTGGAAGACTTGTTCAGGATACTTTAAAGCAGGGTTCCCAACTCCAGTCCTCAAGGGACACACAACAGGTCATGTTTTCAGGATTTCCTTAGTATTGCTCAGGTGATAATTGCATCACATGTCCAATACAAAGGAAATCCTGAAAACATGATCTGTTGGTGTGTCCCTTGAGGACTGGAGTTGGCGAACCCTGCTTTAAAGGAGATCTGACAGTAAATTTTGTAGAGCTACTTAAGGGCAGCATATAACTATAACAGGTCCATTGGACTATTATTCTGAATAGTTTGGTATGTAGGGGAATTTGCATCAGAAAATTGGTGCCTGAGATATTTAACCTGTCTTTAGGTCAGTTGTTGTCACTGATTCTAAAGAGTATGCCACACTAAACAGCGTCGCTAACGAGATCGCTAAAAAACGTCACTATTTAGCGATCTCGTTAGCGACCTCGTTGTGTGTGGCATGTAGCAACGACGTGGCCCTGCTGTGATCTCGCTGATCGTTCACTAGGGTTCTGGACCGTATTTTGATCATTGGCGTCCCGCTGGTGAGCCTATATCGCTGTGTCTGGCACGTTTTGTGAACGATGTGCGCTGTTTTTTACATCGCAAAGTCGTTAAGGAGATCGCTAACCGCTTATGCGTCGTTAACGAGATCGCTAAATGTGGCAGCTACTAGCGACATTAAAACAATCACAAAAACGATCGCATTAGTATGCGTCGTTATTGTGATCGTTAGCGGGAGCGTTTAGTGTGGCAGTACCTTAAATCTGTCCTTATTTTTCTTTCATCAGCTGTAGTTAATGAGATGTGATATACGACCATTCAAACATTAGGACTGATGTCTACCAAACATGATTATTTTTGCCTTCTTGGTTATCAAAACACATTCATACATGTAGATTATTTTATTTACAAATAATTTACATCACAGAATAAGAATTAAACATGCATAAAAGTTGTCATTATTGTCATGCATAAAAAGCTGTTCGTTTCTGGAGATAACTCACAAAAGCGGCGCTTTAAAGATTTCTTGCAGTGAAGGGTATGCCACACTAAACAACATCGCTAACGGGATCGCTAAAAAACGTCACTATTTAGCGATCCCGTTAGCGATGTTGCTGTGTGCGGCATGCAGCAACGACGTGGCCCCTGCTGTGATCTCGTCCGTCGTCCTGATCGTTCCGGACCCTATTCTGATCGTCGGCGTCCCGCTGGGTAAGTATATATCGCTGAGTGTGGCACCTTTTTTAGCGATTTAGCGGTACTTTTGTACCGCTAAAGTCGTTAAGGAGATCGCTAACCGCGATAGCGTCCTTAACGACATCGCTAAGTTAAGCCGCTATCAGCGATATAGAAACAATCCCGCTAGCGATCGCATTAGTATGCGTCGTTATCGTGATCGCTAGCGGGATTGTTTAGTGTGGCAGTACCTTTAGTTGCACCAGGGCAATCACTTTGAATAGACCAGCAGTAATCATGTTGATATTCCAGATCCTCAGTATCTTTCTTCTATAGTTCTTAACTCTTGGTGGAATCATTCATGCTGCTTTTCACTGAGGTCAAGGTTTTTGGGATACCATCCAAGTGGCTGTGGAGACAGTGCACCTTGATACTCATTGTGCAGCCAAGGTGTCGGAAAGTAGATAACATTCTTTCTACTGGTTCATTGTAATTATCTGCTTTATAGTTCCCAAGAGAATTATGTACAACCATAAGGAAAGTTCAATGAATCTTTGAAGTGTGGATCAGATTAGCCACTGGTGATCTTGGCATGATATTTTTGTAGGACCAGAGCAATTGTGTTTTGCTCTTCAGTCATCTTAGTAGAGTGACCTATTCTTTCCATTGTGTAGAAGCACACATTTAAGGGTATGCCACACTAAACAATATCGCTAACGGGATCGCTAAAAACGTCACTATTTAGCGATATTGTTCAGTGCGGCAGCTTCCAGCGACGAGCTTCCTGCTGTGATCTCGCTCGTCGCTGGAATCGCTCCGGACCCTATTTCATCGCTGGCGCTCCGCTGGGTAAGTATCTAATCGCTGTGTGGCACCTTTTCTTAGCGATTTAGCGGTACTTTTGTACCGCTAAAGTCGTTAAGAAGATCGCTAACGGCGATAGCGTCGTTAACTATATCGCTAAATGCGGCAGCATTTAGCGATATAGAAACAATCCGCTAGCGATCTCATTAGTATGCAACGCTAACGAGATCGCTAGCGGGATAGCTTAGTGTGGCAGTACCTTTAGGCTCTGCTTAGAACTGTCAATGAGTCGCCATTCGCTTGGTCAATATTGTGAAATGCCCATTTTCATCAGCCAGCCTTGAACATTGTTGCAATAAACAAAATCACTTTACTCTGAGAAAAATGGCATTAAATCCTTTCCTCCATTGCAATGGTATGTGATTTTGGTTTCCGGATGTCATAAATTCCTCTTTGCTAGTCCATAGTGTGGCATTTTTTCACTTTTTTGTATATATGTAGAATAAGATTGTTTTTGGGTATCAAAGTGTGTGCATCTATCTGTGTGCATGCATACATGTTTCATCTGTAATGTCCCCAAGTATCCATCGATTTGTAAACCTAGGGAATGTGTTTTGGAGGAGATATACTTAGGTGTCGTGATGGAACCATATAAAGGATTTTGTCATGAAAAGAAACGTTCTCGAAATTCTTAGATACTCATAAACTTATTTATTCTTTGTATTCGATTATATTGGATGTACAACGAAAAATGATGAGAGCTGTAATTTACTTTAGATACAGTTTAATAATAACTGTTATCAACCTACAGTTTTAAGTGTTGTCCCTTAATAATCAATCGCATTATGATTATGTACAAAATTATAGTGGCCTTTGCCAAAGGTTATCTAGTTTTTTAATTACAGTTATTTTATTAATGAGCAACTTAAAAATTCCACTTTGGAGGCACTTTGAAGAACATATCTCCTGAATACATAAAATCTCCCAGGCAAATAGGATGTTGAGTATTCCTCTTCCGTGATATAGTTAGTTACATATTGTTAGCTTTCTCCTAGTTCTTTATTTGGGAAGTCACACAATCAGCATGCCCTAATACAGCAGCTGTCGACAAACTTTCCTAGAATCGTAGTTGGCAAATCTACTTAGTTTTGCTGAATTTCGCTTGACTGATGTGAGTGACCTCTCCCCGAGTGCAATCCTGACCAATTGCAATAGATGATTAACTCCGTTCTTTGAGATAAGAAATTAAATAATCTTTACCCAAAGGTTCATGTGAGTCCATGTCAAATATTACTTGACACAAAATTAACTTTTTTTTCCTCAAACTCACAATGAGATTGCACATTTTTCTGGGTCATTGTATCACACTGCTGATAGAAGAACTTTCCTAGATAATGATGACCTTCCAGATTTACATGATGGATAAACCCATCTTGTTCAATTTATGTTGCAAGTCAGCCCTCATTACATATTTCTCCAAGGTTTATAGATCTTTCTTTAAAGGGAATCTGTCAGCAGGATTTCACCCCCAAACCATTTATACATGCATGTAAAAGTTTGGGCGCGCCTGGTCAAAATTACTGTTGTGAACGGTTAAGCAAGTTGGAGATGAAATGATCTCTAAAAGGCCTAATATTCAAGATGACACATTTCCTTTGTATTTTAGGCTATACAGTTGAGCACAAAAGTTAACAACCTCACCTCAGCAGAATTTTTGCTTTCTTGTCCTTTTTTCAGAGAATATGAATGATAGCACCAAATCTTTTTCTCCACTCATGGTTAGTGGTTGGGTGAAGCTACTGATTCTCAAACTACTGTGTTTTCTTTTTAAATCATAATGATAACATGCACAGAAGTTGAAAGAAATGGGTTTGAATGGCTTTCAAATGGGTTTCAAAGGTAACATCCTCACCTGTGACCTGTTTACTTGTAATCAGTGTGTATGCATAAAAGCTGAGACTCTTGCATCTTTCATCCAGCCACTGACTTTTCTGGATTGTGAGTCATGGGGAAAGCAAAAGAATTGTCAGCGGATCTATGGTAAAAGGTAGTTCAACTGTATAAAACAGGAAAGGGATACAAAAAAATATCCAAGGAATTGATAATGCCAGTCAGCAGCATTCAAACTGTTATTAACAAATGGAAAATCAGGGCTCTGTAAAAACAAAACCACGGTCAGGTAGACCAACAAAAATGTTGTCCACAACTGCCAGGAAAATTGTTCAAGATGCATAGAAAAACCCACAAATCACATCACATGAAATTCAGGACTCTCTGAAAACTTTTGGTGTGGCTGTTTAACCCCTTCACCCCCAAGGGTGGTTTGCACGTTAATGACCGGGCCAATTTTTACAATTCTGACCACTGTCTCTTTATGAGGTTATAACTCTGGAACGCTTCAACGGATATTCGCGATTCTGAGATTGTTTTCTCGTGACATATTGTACTTCACGTTAGAAGTAAAATTTCTTCGATATAACTTGCGTTTATTTTTGAAAAAAAATGCAAATATGGCGAAAATTTTTAAAATTTTGCAATTTTCAAACTTTGAATTTTATTCCCTTAAAACAGAGAAATATATCACACAAAATAGTTAAGAAATAACATTTTCCACATGTCTACTTTACATCAGCACAATTTTGGAACCAAAATTTTTTTTTGTTAGGAAGTTATAAGGGTTAAAAGTTGACCAGCGATTTCTCATTTTTACAACAAAATTTACAAAGCCATTTTTTTTAGGGACCACCTCACATTTGAAGTCACTTTGAGGGGTCTATATGGCAGAAAATACCCAAAAGTGACACCATTCTAAAAACTGCACCCCTCAAGGTACTGAAAACCACATTCAAGAAGTTTATTAACCCTTCAGGTGCTTCACAGGAACTAAAGCAACGTGGAAGGAAAAAATGAATATTTAACTTTTTAGCCACAAAAATGATCTTTTACAAGCTTTTTTTTTATTTTCACAAGGGTAAAAGGAGAAAATGGACAGATAAGGTTGTTATGCAATTTCTCATGAGTACGCCAATACCCAATATGTGGGGGAAAACCACTGTTTGGGCACACGGCAGAGCTCGTAAGGGAAGGAGCGCCGTTTGACTTTTTCAAACTAAAATTGGCTGGAATTGAGATTGGACGCCATGTCGCGTTTGGAGACCCTGATGCGCCTAACAGTGGAAACCCCCGCAAGTGACACCATTTTGGAAACTAGACCCCCTAAGGTACTTATCTAGATCTGTTGTGAGCACTTTGAACCCCAAGTGTTTCACAAAAGTTTATAATGCCTGGGTGTGAAAAAAAACAAAACAATTTTCCACAAAAATGATTTTTTAGTCCCAAATTTTTGAATTTTCCAAGGAAATTGGACCCCAAAAGTTGTTGTCCAATTTGTCCTGAGTACGCTGATACCCCATATGTGGGGGGGGGGAAACTGTTTGGGCGCACGGCAGGGCTTGGAAAGGAAGTAGTAATGTTTTGGAATGCAGACGTTGATGGGGGTCATGTTCCGTTTGCAGTGCCCCAGATGAGCCTAAACAGTGGAAACCCCCCACAAGTGACCCCATTTTGGAAGCTAGACCCCCTAAGGAACTTATCTAGATCTTTGGTGAGCACTTTGAACCCCCAAGTGCTTCACACAAGTTTATAATGCCCGGGCATGAAAATAAAAAATCCTATTTTTTTCCCACAAAAATTATCTTTTAGTCACTAATTTTTTATTTTCCCAAGAGTAACAGGAGAAATTTAACCACATAAGTTGTTGTCCAATTTGTCCTGAGTACGCTGATACCCCATATGTGGGGGGGAACACTGTTTGGGCGCACGGCAGAGCTCGGAAGGAAGGAGCACCATTTGACTTTTTCCAACCAAAATAGGCTGGAATTGAGATTGGATGCCATGTTGCATTTGGAGAGCCCCTGATGTGCCTAAACAGTGGAAACCCCCCACAAATGACCCCATTTGGGAAACTAGACCCCCTAAGCAACTTATCTAGATCTTTGGTGAGCAATTTGAACCCCCAAGTGCTTCACACAAGTTTATAACGTAGAGCCGTAAAATTTAAAAATCATATTTTTTCCACAAAAATGATCTTTTCACCCCAATTTTTATTTTTCCAAGAGTAACAAGACTCAAAAAGTTATTGTGCAATTTGTCCTGAGTGCGCTGATACCCCATATGTGGGAGTAAACCACTGTTTGGGTGCATGGCAGAGTTTGGAAGGGAAGGAGCGTCGTCTGACTTTTTCAACGCAGAATTGGCTGGACGCCATGTCGTGTTTGGAGAGCTCCTGATCTGCCTAAACAGTGGAAACCCCCATAAATGACACCATTTTGGAAACTAGACCCCTAAGGAACTTATCTAGATGTGTGGTGAGAACTTTGAACCCCCAGGTGTTTCACTAAAGTTTATAACGTACAGCCGTAAAATAAAAAATCTTTTTTTTTTTTTTACAAAATGATTTGTCGCCCCCAATATTTTATTTTCACAAGGGTAACAGAAGAAATTGGAACCCAAAATTGTTGTCCAATTTGTCTGAGTACGCTGATACCCAATATGTGGGCGAAAACTACTGTATGGGCACACGTCGGGGCTCGGAAGGGAAGTAGTAACGTTTTGGATTGCAGACTTTGATGGAATGGTCTGGGGGCGTCATGTCGCATTTGGAGAGCCCCTGATGCACCTAAACAGTGGAAACCCCCACAAGTGACCCCATTTTGGCAAATAGACCCCAAAAGGAACTTCTCTAGATGTGTGGTGAGCACTTTGAACCCCGAAGTGCTTCACAGAAGTTTATAACGTACAGCCGTAAAAATAAAAAATCCTTTTTTTCTTTACAAAAATGATTTTTTCGCCCCAATATTTTATTTTCACAAGGGTAACAGGAGAAATTGGACCCCAAAAGTTGTTGTCCAATTTGTCCTGAGTACGCTGATACCCAATATGTGGGAGAAAACTACTGTATGGGTACACTTTGGGGCTCGGAAGGGAAGCAGTGACGTTTTGGATTGCAGACTTTGATGGAATGGTCTGGGGGCGTCATGTCGCATTTGGAGAGCCCTGATGCGCCTAAACAGTGGAAATCCCCAACAAGTGACCCCATTTTGGAAATAGACCCTGTCATTTGTGCATTGCCACGAAGATCGTCGCGGTTGCACATTTTGACTTCTCACAGCTGAGCTGCTGTTTCTTTGTGTTTGGCAGCTAGGGAGTTAATTCTGTCTGTGCTCGGTGCTGGGATTGGGTGCAGTTTCTCCCGGCTGCAATTGATTATTTGTTGATTGGTTTCCTTTAAATTCCTGGTTGTCTGCTTGGGGAGTTGCCAGTGAAACCTTCATGCAGACCACAGATAGGAATGAATCTGTATAGACTTTAGTTGTGAGCTCCTTAGTTGTTCTAAGCTCAACTTGGTTAGAGTTTATTTCCCAGACCATTTATGTTCCTTTGGTGTTTGAGTGTGTATGCAAGCGAGTGTTATCCTGTCTGTCTTATATGTCTAATCTGTGTATTTAGCTAAGATCAGCCCATATCCCTTTGGTGGTAGTCAGGATCCTTCTTAGGACTGATTACAGGGTTCAGGGTCTGATAGGAGACAGGGTTAGGTTGGTGACTTGGACCTCTGAACCATTATCAGTACCTCCAAGGTGAGGGATTAGTTAGGACCCCAGTTTAGGGTCAGGTTAGATCCCGGTCCACCTCTTTCCTGTTTCAGCTCATCAAGTCCTCAAGATTAACCCTGGTTCAGCAGATATCGTGTCAGGTAAATCTATTCTATACTTACATGCTGATGTTGCTATACTAGTTGTTGTATAGAGTGTTGTTCCTGTATTAATAGTTTACTGACATTTATACATATCATTAGACAGCGTGACATTTTCACTGGCCATAAAAATTATCTCCAGTTACCATGGATCCAGTAGCCCAGCTGGCTCTGCAGTTGCAGGGATTATCCATGGAGCTGACGGACATTAAGTCCAAAGTTTTGTCTCCCCTGGAGCAAACCAGAGTTGAACCTAAGGTTGCTCTCCCGGACAGGTTCACTGGTGGGCGAGACAAATTTTTCACCTTCCGGGAGGCATGTAAATTGTATTTTCGGCTTCGGCCTCGATCATCAGGGAGTGAGGAGCAGAGAGTGGGAATTGTTATATCACTTCTGCAAGGGGACCCTCAATCCTGGGCATTTTCCCTTCCTCCGGGATCCCCGGCTCTACTGTCTGTAGATCAATTTTTTACTGCCCTGGGATTGGTATATGATGACCCAGATCGGGTCTCTCTTGCTGAGACAAAATTACGTAAGATACAGCAGGGAGATCGTACGGCAGAGGAATTTGCTTCTGAGTTTCGTAGATGGGCCACAGATACTCAGTGGAATGACCCAGCTCTTAGGAGCCAGTTTTGTCATGGGCTTTCTGATAAATTAAAAGACGTTTTGGCTCAGTATGAGTCTCCTCCTTCTCTGGAGGCTGCTATGGCCTTAGCTATCCGTACTGATAGACGGCTTCGGGAGAGGGGTGAGGTAACCCCACTCCCTGTTGTTTCTCCTCCTACCACTAGAGTCCCTTATGTTGAGGTTCCCCTTGTCTTTTCGGATGAGCCTATGCAGTTGGGAGGGACATCATTTCGTAGGAGGGGATTGGCGGTACGCCGCAGGACTAGAAGATGTTTTTTCTGCGGGAAAGAGGGACATTTTGTTGGAGAACGTCCATCCCGTGCCTTGTTGAGCCAGAAGTCGCCGGAAAACTGTTAATCCCAGGTTGTGTGGTGGACGACAACCTGGGAGTATGTATTTCATCCGCCAGTTCTTCTCAGTTCCTTGTACCAGTGGAGGTGGTGGTTGGTACGAGAGTGGAGAGATTGTCTGTTCTTCTTGATAGTGGTTCCGGGGCTAATCTGGTTGACGCTCAGTTTGCTCAGGCTCAAGGTATGCATCTGAGTGTATTGGTCAAACCGGTCCCTGTGTTTTCCATTGACGCCATGCCTCTCGGCCAAGGTAGCTTTGTTCATGGGGTTCATAACATTGACCTTCGGGTAGGGGCAATACATAGGGAACAATTGTCTTGTTATGTGTTGGAGGGTCTACCTACTCCCATTGTGTTGGGACTTCCTTGGTTGGTTAAACATAACCCTGTGATTAATTGGCAGTCCAGAGAAATAAGCCAATGGGGTGAGTTTTGCAAAAGCAACTGCATGAACACAGTCATTAGTGCGGTCGTGCCTAGTACATTGCCTCCTTTTTTGGAGGATTTTGGGGATGTTTTCTCTGAGGAGGGGTGTCAGGAGTTGCCTCCTCATCGCGTGTATGACTGCTCTATTAATCTCCTTCCTGATGCTAAGTTGCCTAAAGCTAGGTTGTATAATCTTTCTGGTCCTGAGAGGCAGGCTATGAAAGATTATATTTCTGAAAGTCTGGCCAAAGGGCATATTAGACCTTCATCTTCCCCAGTAGCCGCGGGGTTCTTCTTTGTGAAGAAGAAAGATGGAGGCCTACGCCCTTGCTTGGATTTCCGCGAACTTAATCGGATTACTGTTCGAGATCCGTATCCACTCCCTCTTATTCCTGATCTCTTCAATCAAATTGTTGGCGCCGAATGGTTTTCTAAATTGGATCTCAGGGGGGCGTATAATCTGATTAGGATAAAAGGGGGATGAGTGGAAAACGGCGTTTAACACGCCGGAGGGACATTATGAGAACCTAGTCATTCCTTTTGGTCTGACTACTGCACCAGCAGTATTCCAACATTTTGTTAATGACATTTTTCGTCACCTTGTGGGGCTGTTTGTGGTTGTGTATTTGGACGACATTTTAATTTACTCACCAGATCTTGTGTCTCATCAGGAGCATGTGAGACAGGTGTTGCAGATCTTGCGAGACAATAAATATACGCCAAACTGGAGAAGTGTGTATTTGCCGTACAGGAACTTCAGTTTTTGGGTTTTTTGGTGTCAGCCTCCGGTTTCCGTATGGACCCTGAAAAGGTGAGAGCAGTGCTTGAATGGGATCAGCCAGGGGATCTTAAGGCTCTGCAGCGTTTTTTGGGGTTTGCTAACTACTACCGGAAATTTATTTGTAATTTCTCATCTGTCGTCAAACCTCTCACTGACATGACAAGAAAAGGGACGGATTTTTCTAAATGGTCGGACAAAGCTTGTCAAGCCTTTTCCTCTTTGAAGAGATGTTTTGCTTCGGCACCCGTTCTCATCCAACCAGATGCATCTCAACCGTTCATTGTGGAGGTGGATGCGTCTGACGTAGGGGTGGGTGCTATATTGTCCCAGGGTCCGTCCCCTGGTAAATGGCATCCGTGCGCTTTCTTTTCTAAGAAATTGTCGTCCGCCGAAAGGAATTATGATATCGGCAATAGGGAACTTTTGGCCATTAAGTTAGCTTTTGAAGAATGGCGTCACTTTTTGGAGGGGGCAGTCCACCCGGTTACCGTTATTACTGATCACAAGAACCTGTTGTATTTGGAATCCGCTAAGCGTCTGAATTCCAGACAAGCTCGATGGTCGTTGTTTTTTACCAGGTTTAATTTTGTCGTCACTTATCGCCCGGGGTCTAAGAATGTAAAGGCTGATGCCTTGTCTCGCAGTTTCCCAGGGGCCGGGAAAACGGATGACCCGAGTCCTATCCTTCAGGAGGGGGTGGTAGTGTCGGCTGTATTTTCTGAGCTTGAGGAGGAGGTGTTAGAGGCTCAGGGGGACGCCCCTGCAGGACCTCCAGGGAGACTGTTTGTCCCAAATCTGTTGAGACAAAAGGTTATTGAGGCACATCATAATTCTGCTCTAGCAGGACATCCAGGGAGTAAGGCTACTTTAGATCTCCTTTCTCGCCGGTTTTGGTGGCCTAATGCTAATAAAGATGTTATAACTTTTGTCGCGTCATGTGGGGTGTGTGCTCGCTCTAAAACCCTCATACCCGTCCGTCTGGGACCCTTTTACCTTTGAAACTTCCGGAGCGTCCATGGACTCATTTATCTATGGACTTCATTACGGACCTTCCTCCGTCGTCAGGGAATACTGTCATACTGGTGGTTGTTGACAGGTTCAGTAAGATGGCACATTTCGCTGCTCTTCCTGCACTCCCTAATGCTAAAACTCTGGCGCAGGTGTTCATTAGGGAGATCGTTAGACTTCATGAGTTGCCTTCTGATGTGGTGTCAGATAGGGGGTCTCAGTTTGTGTCCAAATTTTGGAGGGCATTTTGTTTACGTCGGGGGATGCAATTGTCATTTTCCTTGGCTTTTCATCCGCAGACCAATGGTCAGACAGAGCGTCTGAATCAGAGCTTAGAGACATATCTCCGGTGTTTTGTCTCAGAGAACCAAGAGGACTGGTCTTCTTTCTTGCCTCTGGCAGAGTTCGCTCTTAACAACAGGCAGAGCGAGTCCACTGGTAAGTCCCCGTTTTTTGGGGCATATGGTTTTCATCCTCAGTTTTGTACTTTCAATGGGGGGGGCCCTTCTGGGGTTCCTGAGGAGGAGCATTTCTCGTCGTCACTTGCTTCTGTGTGGAGAGGTGTATTGAATAATCTGAGTGCGATGGGGAACCGTTACAAACGTATGGCTGATAGGAGGAGAGTTTCTGGTCCAGATCTGAATGTGAACGATCTGGTATGGTTGTCTACCAGGAATATAAAACTTAAAGTGCCCTCCTGGAAACTGGGTCCCAGATTCATCGGGCCGTACAGGATCAGTTCCATAATTAATCCTGTGGCATTTCGTCTGGACCTCCCTCCTACGTTTAAAATTCATAATGTGTTCCACAAGTCATTACTTAAAAGGTATGTGGCACCAGTCATACCGTCACCTCTACCTCCTCCTCCTGTGTTGGTCAATGGTAACTTGGAATTTCAAGTATCAAAGATCATTGACTCACGTCTGAATCGCCGGTCCCTTCAGTACTTGGTGCATTGGAAGGGGTATGGTCCAGAGGAGAGGACGTGGGTCCCTGCGTCTGATGTTAACGCAGATCGTTTGGTTCGGACCTTCCACAGAACTCACCCGGGCAGGCCTGGCCCTGAGGGTCCGGAGGCCCCTCGTAGAAGGGGGGGTACTGTCATGTGTGCATTGCCACGAAGATCGTCGCGGTTGCACATTTTGACTTCTCACAGCTGAGCTGCTGTTTCTTTGTGTTTGGCAGCTAGGGAGTTAATTCTGTCTGTGCTCGGTGCTGGGATTGGGTGCAGTTTCTCCCGGCTGCAATTGATTATTTGTTGATTGGTTTCCTTTAAATTCCTGGTTGTCTGCTTGGGGAGTTGCCAGTGAAACCTTCATGCAGACCACAGATAGGAATGAATCTGTATAGACTTTAGTTGTGAGCTCCTTAGTTGTTCTAAGCTCAACTTGGTTAGAGTTTATTTCCCAGACCATTTATGTTCCTTTGGTGTTTGAGTGTGTATGCAAGCGAGTGTTATCCTGTCTGTCTTATATGTCTAATCTGTGTATTTAGCTAAGATCAGCCCATATCCCTTTGGTGGTAGTCAGGATCCTTCTTAGGACTGATTACAGGGTTCAGGGTCTGATAGGAGACAGGGTTAGGTTGGTGACTTGGACCTCTGAACCATTATCAGTACCTCCAAGGTGAGGGATTAGTTAGGACCCCAGTTTAGGGTCAGGTTAGATCCCGGTCCACCTCTTTCCTGTTTCAGCTCATCAAGTCCTCAAGATTAACCCTGGGTTCAGCAGATATCGTGTCAGGTAAATCTATTCTATACTTACATGCTGATGTTGCTATACTAGTTGTTGTATAGAGTGTTGTTCCTGTATTAATAGTTTACTGACATTATATACATATCATTAGACAGCGTGACAACCCCACAAGGAACTTATCTAGATGTGTGGTGAGCGCTATGAAGCCCCAAGTGCTTCACAGAAGTTGATAATGTACAGCCGTAAAAACAAAAAAATCATTTTTTTTTACAGAAATGATATTTTCGCCCCAGTTTTTATTTTCCCAAGGGTAACAGAAGAAATAGGACAAATTGCACAATAACTCTTGGGGTCCAGAGTACGCTGATACCCCATATGTGGGAATAAACTACTGTTTGGACGCATGGCAGAGCTCAGAAGTGAAGGAGCACCGTTTGACTTTTTCAACGCAGAATTGGCTGGAATTGAGATCAGACGCCATGTCACATTTGGAGAGCCCCTGATGTGCCTAAACAGCGGAAACCCCCAATTCTAACTCCAACCCTAACCCCAACACACCCCTAACCCTAGTCCCAACCCTAACCACAAACCTAACCCTAACACACCCCTAATCCCAACCCTAACCCTAATCCTAACTTTAGCGCCAACCCTAACCCTAACTTTAGCCGCAACCCTAACCCTAACCCTAATGGGAAAATGGAAATAAATACATTTTTTTTATTTTATTATTTTTCCCTAACTAAGGGGTGATAAAGGGGGGTTTGATTTACTATTTATAGGGGGTTTTTATGATTGGCAGCTGTCACGCTAAAAGACGCTTTTTATTGCAAAAAAATAGTTTTTTGCATCGCCACATTTTGAGAGCTATAATTTTTGCATATTTTGACCCACAGAGTCATGTGAGGTCTTATTTTTTGCGGTACGAGTTGACGTTTTTATTGGTACCATTTTTGAGCACGTGACATTTTTTGATCACTTTTTTTATTTCGATTTTTGGGAGGTTAGAATGAACAAAAATCAGCAATTCATGAATTTATTTTGGGGGAGGCGTTTTTATCGTTCCGCGTGTGGTAAAATTGATAAAGCAGTTTTATTCTTCGGGTCAGTACGATTATGGCGATACCTCATTTATATCTTTTTTATGTTTTGGCGCTTTTATAGAATAAAACAATTTTATATGAAAAATAATTATTTTTGCATCGCTTTATTCTGCGAGCTATAACTTTTTTATTTTTTCGCTGATGATGCTGTATGGTGGCTCGTTTTTTGCGGGACAAGATGACGTTTTCAGCGGTACCATGTTTATTTATATCGGTCTTTTTGATCGCGTGTTATTCCACTTTTTGTTTGGCGGTATGATGATAAAGCATTGATTTTTTGCTTTTTTTTTTTTTTTTAAGGGGTCCACTAAAGGGGTTAACTAGTGGGACAGTTTTATAGGGGGGGTCGTTACGGACGCGGCAATACCAAATATGTGTACTTTTATTGTTTTGTTTTTTTTATTTACAGGAAGAAATGAATTTATTGGGGAATATTTATTTTATTTTTTTTTTTTTATTTTGGATTTTTTTTTTAAAACATGTTTATTTTTATTTTTTTTACTTTTTTACTTTGTCCCAGGGTGGGACATCACTGTATGTTATCAGATCGCTGGTGTGACAGTGTGCACAGCACTCTGTCACACCAGCGATCGCACAGGCATAGCTGCAGGCTTCTCAGTGCCTGCTCTCAGCAGGCACTGAGGAAGCCGCCTCTCTCCAGGACCCCGGCGCCATCTTGGATCCGGGTCCTGGGAGGGAGGAAGCCCTCAGAACAGCGCGATCACATCGCGCTGGTCTGAGGGTCTCAGGGGGCGCGCATGGAGCCCCCTCCCTGCGCGATGCTTCCCTGTGCCCCCCAGTACACCGCGATCATGTTTGATCGCGGTGTGCCAGGGGTTAATGTGCCGGGAGCGGTCCGTGACCGCTCCTGACACACAGTCACGGGTGTCAGCTGTGATAATCAGCTGACACCCGGCGGCGATTAGCTGAGCTCCTGTAATGTATGTAGTACAGTTCATATAGCGTCTTGTGCTTGGGTGCGATGAACATACATGAGACACAGGTTTGATATAGAAAAGTCCTGTATTACTTCATACAAGTTGGCAGAAATAGTCACACAGTTTGCAGACACAGAAACAGGAGACACAGCAGGCCAGAGAAATCCAAGCTCAGCAATCACTCTCCAATACAGATTCAGGATCTTCTTCTCTGTTACCGTAAGTCCATGCAAACGTGGGTCTTTCAAAGAGCAGGGTTCAGAGTCCACAAGTGCTTCAGAGTTCCTCAGTAGGAATAGCTGGAGTACAAGGTCCAAGGCTTACAGGAGTCAAGTCACAGGTTCACTGCAGGCTAGATTCTGAAGCACTGATTGCTCAGCTGTGGCTGCTTAAGAAGCAAAGGAGAGAATCAGGGCGGGAACATGCAAGCTGGAAACTCCATTTTGACTGAGGGCAAGATAGCTGCAGCAAGACAGAAAGTAAAATGGCTGACGAACAAACTGAGTTTCAGGAATATATACATAGAACCTTACAGCTCCCTCCGGGAGCCTATGACGTACTATCCCGTCCATGGTCAGATTGGCACGGGTTTTATGGACGGGATAGTACGTCTAATGTCAGAGAGGGGTTAAAGATGCACAATAAGTAGGCACTTGAAGAAAAATGGTCTGCATGGTTGAGTCACCAGAAGAAAGCCATTACTGCTCAAATGCCACAAAGTATCTCCCCTACAATATGCAAAACAGCACAGAGACTAGCCTCAAAAGATCTGGAACAGGGTAATTTGGAGGGATGAGACCAAAATTAAACTTTTTGGCCACAACCATAAAAGTTACATTTGGAGAAAAGTCAACACCATTCCCACTGTAAAGCACGGAGGTGGATCGCTGATATTTTGGGGATTTTGTGCATGCTTAGAGGGGACACTTTCACACTGTCGTTCTGATGTAGATATACGAGATAAGGACAACATGATTGCAGATATATTGTTATACTCTATATTATGACCTCTTCCATTTTTATAGTTCCGGTGTGGACATACGATATAAGGATGTCATGTCTGTGGTCATGTTACTATATTTCGTACTGAAAAATATTTAGACTTGAGAGTCCTCAGTGGTTGATACCTTTTAATGGCTAACTGAAAAGATGGTAACAAATTGCAAGCTTTCGAGACTACTCAGGTCTCTTCATCAGGCATAGACTAATACAACATCTGAAGAATCACATATTTATACACAAAATAGCACAGAAAAAATGCAATAGGTAGGACAAGTGACATGAAGCAGAACTGTCATTATGGCAGAGGGATTAACATAAAATGACTAGTTCATAGATAAGGAGTGAAGGTTTTATTACCCTCTGATTGGGGTCTGGTATTGTGTTGTGATGACCCTAAATATATATATATATATATATATATATATTTCGTACTATGATTCTTTTCTTTTTCTATCCTTTATAGGCTCTAATATATCAATTTGCCCATTTTTTAAGACATTTATTGTATTAAGATTGAGTGATACTTTGTAAATTAATTATGCCCTTTTCTATGCTTTTATACTGTATATACATATAATATGTGATAACCGAGCATCATTTTGTTGCCTGTGAATGTATACTCTGTGGTGTTATGTTTAGGTTTGCCGTACAAAAGGTTTCATTTCTGGGATTCAATTTGTCTCCGTCTGTTATTGAAATGGACCCGGTCAAAGTTCAGGCCATTTGTGATTGGGTTCAACCCACTACATTGAAGGCTCTTCACAGATTTTTGGGTTTTGCTAATTTTTATCGTAAATTTATAGCCAATTTCTCTGGTATTGTGAAGTCACTGACTGTTTGACCAAGAAGGCTTCTGATGTAGTGAATTGATCTCCTGAGGCAGTTTCAGGAGCTTAAGTGGAGATTCACTTCTGCTCCTGTTTTGCGCCAACCTGATGTTTCTCTACCATTTCAGGTGGAGGTTGATGCTTCTGAGATTGGTGCAGGAGCCGTTTTGTCCCAAAGGGTTCCGGAGACCTCTAAGATTAACCCTTGTGC
Source organism: Oophaga sylvatica (assembly GCA_033576555.1). NCBI lineage: Eukaryota > Metazoa > Chordata > Amphibia > Anura > Dendrobatidae > Oophaga > Oophaga sylvatica. The sequence goes on along the minus strand of JARQOD010000007.1, from coordinate 53,268,863 downwards.
CTTTTTCTCTCGAAAATTTTCCCCAGCGGAATGTAATTATGATGTGGGTAATTGGGAGTTATTGGCCATGAAGTGGGCTTTTGAGGAGTGGAGACATTGGCTGGAAGGAGCCAAGCATCAGGTGGTGGTCCTCACGGATCATAAGAACCTGGTTTATCTTGAATCAGCCAAGCGACTTAATCCTAGACAGGCCAGGTGGGCCTTGTTTTTCACACGTTTTAATTTTGTGGTCTCTTTTCTCCCGGGCACTAAGAATGTTAAGGCTGATGCCCTCTCGAGGAGTTTCTTTCTGGATTCTCCTGAGGTAACTGAGCCTGCTGTTATTCTGAAGGAGGGTGTGGTTCTTTCCGCCATCTCGCCCAATTTGAGACTGGCTTTGGAGGAATTTCAGGAGGATAAACCTGAACGTTGCCCTGCTGGGAGATTGTTTGTCCCAGACCAGTGGAGGAAGAATGTGATGTCCGAGATTCATTGCTCCACGTTGGTCGGCCATCCTGGTATTTTTGGTACCAGAGATTTGATGAGTGGGTCCTTTTGGTGGCCCACTTTGTCTCGTGACATCAGGGACTTTGTGCAGTCCTGTGGAACTTGTTCTCGGTCCAAACCTTGCTCTCGCTCTAGTGGTTTGTTAATGCCATTGCCTGTGCCCAAGAGGCCATGGACCCATATCTCTATGCATTTTATTTCCGACCTCCCTGTCTCTCAGAGAATGACCGTTATTTGGGTAATCTGTGATAGGTTTTCCAAGATGATATATCTTGTGCCACTACCTAAGTTGCCATCTTCCTCCGAGTTGGTGCCCTTGTTTTTTCAACAGGTGGTTCGGTTGCACGGCGTTCCAGAGAACATTGTGTCTGACAGAGGAGTCCAGTTTGTTTCCAGATTTTGGAGGACATTTTGTTCCAAACTGGGAGTTCAGCTGTCTTTTTCCTCTGCGTTCCACCCTCAGACCAATGGACAAACTGAGAGAACAAACCAGACCTTGTAGATTTATTTGAGATGTTTTGTGTCTGCTGATCAAGATGACTGGGTCTCTTTTTTGCCTTTGGCTGAGTTTGCTTTGAATAATAGGGCTAGTTCTGCCACCTTGATGTCTCCATTTTTCTGCAATTTCTGGTTTCATCCTCGATTTTCTTCAGGGCAGGTGGAGGCTTCTGCTTGCCCTGGTGTTGACTCTATTGTGGAGAGAATGCAGCTGATTTGGGATCAAGTAGTGAATAAGCTGTCTCTCTCTCAGGAGAAGGCCCAGCGGTTTGCCAACTGGTATAGGACTGATTGTCCTCGATATAATGTGGGTGACTTGGTTTGGTTGTCCTCAAAAAATATCCCTATGAGGGTCGTGTCTCCAAAATTTAAGCCAAGGTTCATTGGACCTTATAAGATGGTGGAGATTATTAATCCCGTTTCCTTCCGTTTGCTTCTTCCAGGAACATTCAAGATTCACAACGTATTTCACAAATCTTTATTGAAGAGATTTGTCGAGCCAGTGGTTCCTATGGCTGCGCCTCCTGATCCTGTTTTGGTTGAGGGCAATTTGGAGTATGTGGTTGAGAAGATATTGGATTCTCGTTTGGCCAGGCGGAGACTCCAGTACTTGGTGAAGTGGAAAGGCTATGGTCAGGAGGACAATTCTTGGGTGTTTGCTTCTGACATTCATGCTGAAAGACTAGTCCGTGCCTGTCACCGAGCTCATCCTGATCGTCCTGGTGGCACAAGTGAGAGTTCGGTGACCCCTCGCCGGTGAGCAATTGTTCTTCCTGGTCTAGGTTGGAATTCAGCTTGCTTTCCTGCTGTCTCCTGCTTGCTTTCAGATAAGTCTCAGTTTTTTTTTACTGTGGTTTGAATTCCTTGCTTTTTGTTGCATTGCATTTTGTCTTCAGCTGGGTCCCCTTTGGGGGCTTTGGCTGGTCTCCGTTTGTTTTTTGCATTTGTTCATTTGCTCAGTTCTTGTGATATTTTACTGCTGGGTTGCTACGTGTCCACACCAGAGATCTGATATAGGTGGTCGAGACCGTGTGGTCTCAGTAATTTTGGATTCAGAAGTGTTGGAGTTTTTCCTAGGGTTTTTTGGGTTGCAGACAGTGTTCTCTCCTTTGCTGTCCTATCTAGACAGTTTTGGGCCCCAGCGTTTGCTCAATCTATTTTCTGCCTGTGTTCGTATTTTCATCTTGTCTAACTGCCATTATATGTCTGGGGGCTTACTATTCTTTTGGGGTCTACTCCGGGGCAGTTAGCTTTCCTCTTTCCATCTTCAGGGATAGCTATCTCTCCGGCTGTGACGAGGCGTCTAGGGCACCGTAGGAAAGTCCCATGGCTACTTCTAGTTGTGCGGTTAGTTTAGGGGTCTGCAACCTATTAGTTTCCAACCTCTCTGGTGTTCGGCTGCCTATGTGGTTTTTTGCTCCTAATATGGGTGTGTGTTTCTCCGGCATTTAAGTGATCCGCATACTAATTATTGTGCCCATATGGGATGATTTTCTTCCTGGGTACTTAGAAATCTCCACTTGGCGTTACTACATGTATTTAGAGGTTTGTCGATCCCTTTCTGCTGTCTGAAGATACCCATATTTAAATACTTTGTATTTAACATAGATATTTATCTATAGGAGTGTGCATGTATAAATACCAATTAATTTATCTTGCTATTTGCACTTTGTCCCGAACTTTCGGTATACATAGATACTGTTTTGTATTATACCCTGCTTGGGCTGTACCACCTGTATTTCTGTATCTTGTGTGGTTTTTGTCTGGTGTTCTGTTTTACGTGTATATTTTTTAATTATATTATCTAATAAAATTTGCTAATTTTTAAAATTACAACCTTTTGATAGAGTTCTTTCACTTTTGGTGTTTCTTATTTTTGGGATTTGTGAACTACAAAGGCACAGGAAACTTGGACAAAGTTGAAGGAAAGATGAATGCAGCAAGTTATCAGCAAATAATGGAGGCAAATTTGCACTCATCAGCCTGGAAGCTGCGCATGGGACGTATTTGGACGTTCCAACATGACAACGATCCAAAACACAAGGACAAGTCGACCTGTCATTGGCTACAGCAGAACAAAGTGAAGGTTCTGGAGTGGCCATCTCAGTCTCCTGACCTCAATATCATTGAGCCACTCTGGGGAGATCTCAAGTGCGCAGTTCATGCTAGACAGTCCAGGAATTTACAGGAACTGGAGGCTTTTTGCCAAGAAGAGTGGGCAGCTTTACCATCTGAGAAAATAAAGAACCTCATCCACAACTACCACAAAATACTTCAAGCTGTCAAGGATATTAGAGGGGGCAATACACAGTATTAAGAAATGGGATATGTGAACTTTTGATCAGGGTCTTTTGAATGTTTTGGGTTGTCATTATGATTTAAAAAGAGAAAACACAATAAATGGCTTCACCCAACCACTAACCATGAGTGGAGAAAAACTTTTGGAGTTATCATTCATATTCTCTGAAAAAAGGCCACGAAAGCAAAAATTCTGCCAGGGTGTCTAGACTTTTGAGCACAACTGTAAATAAACATTATGTACCAAATTTTAATCATAATAGTGGCACATCAGAGACACCTCTGCATGATTGAACAAAATACATTAGTGACATAGCAGATAGGGAGTGCCGCCAGCCCCCACATTACAATGAAAGATAATCACAACAGCAAACAATTATACAATAGTGAGAACAATGGATGCCTGTGTGTGCATAAATGCATATCTAAGACATGCACCCATGTGAACACAAACAACCCATGAAGTGGTCAGTAAATTACATTAAAAGAAGCATAGAACAACAACTGCATAGATCAAATTACACTGGCCCTTAGGAACAGCCTTCATAATGAATGGGAAGTCCATTTGAGCCCAATACATTATCCAGTTGCTGTAAATTAGCCCTGGAGTTGTACCAAACATGAGAGACGGATCCAATATTGTGTAATGCACTCTCCATAGGCAGACTCTAATTGTATAATGCATTCCCTATAGGCAGACTCTATATAGTATAATGCACCCCAATAGGCAGATTCTATAGTATAATGCAGCCCACAATAGGCAGACTCTGTATTGTATAATGCACTTCCCATAGCCAGACTCTATATAGTATAATGCACCCCCATAGGCAGATTCTATAGTATAATGCAGCCCACCATAGGCAGACTCTATAGCATAATGCAGCCCACCATACGCAGACTCTATAGTATAATGCACCCCCATTGCCAGATTCTATATATTATAATGCACCCCAATAGGCAGTCTCTTTATTGTACAATGCAGCCCCCCATAGGCAGATTCTATAGTATAATGCAGCCCCCCATAGGCAGACTCTATAGTATAATGCACCCCAATAGGCAGATTCTATAGTATAATGCAGCCCACCATAGGCAGACTCTGTATTGTATAATGCACTTCCCATAGCCAGACTCTATATAGTATAATGCACCCCCATAGGCAGATTCTATAGTATAATGCAGCCCACCATAGGCAGACTCTATAGCATAATGCAGCCCACCATACGCAGACTCTATAGTATAATGCACCCCCATTGCCAGATTCTATATATTATAATGCACCCCAATAGGCAGTCTCTTTATTGTACAATGCAGCCCCCATAGGCAGATTCTATAGTATAATGCAGCCCCCCATAGGCAGACTCTATAGTATAATGCACCACCATAAAAATAATAAATCCAATATTCACCTCTCCTCCTCGTTCCTCTGCTGCTCTGACTGCCTGCACATCTCCGGACAGCGGGTGCTGAGAAGTGACGCCATCGTGCCCGCTGTCAGACGCTGAGAGGGGGATGATGGGAGAGGGAGCATAACGCTGCCACTCTCATCAATGCGGTTAGCTGTATTGGCATCTATCCGATACAGTTGAACTTGTGATGACAGGGGGGCCAATTCTGGCACTGGACCCCCCTCCTGCTCAGGGGCCCCATAGCGGCCGTATGGCAGTGTCCGGGGAGATCGATTTTTCCCTTCTCTTCCGCATAGTGTAACTGTATGGGCACGCTTTGCACGCCGATACAGTTACAGTAGCGTAGCTCCGGGTGGGCCCCCTCAGAGCACAGAGCCTGGGGCGCCACTCCGGTAGCTACGTTACTGAGTAGAACCATCTCAAGGAGGATCACAAGGAAATGGACAGCATGTGACTTAAATATGAGTGTCTGAACAAAGGGTCTGAATACTTATGACCATGTGATATTTGTTTTTCTTTTTTAATAAATTTGCAAAAATTTCTACATTTCTGCTTTTTTTTCAGTCGAGATGGGGTGCAGAGTGTACATTAATGAGAAAAAAATGAACTTTTGAATTTACCAAATGGCTGCAATGAAACAAAGAGTGAAAAATTTAAAGGGGTCTGAATGCTTTCCGTACCCACTGTAGGTAACATGAGAATCTGCCCTCCAGCTCAGATAAGTGCTTCTGCCAAGATGGCACTGACCAGAAAAAAAGGACGTGGGGAAAAAAGATAGAAGTTACAGAGAGAGAGGCATGATGGGATATTACATCAGCAATACATGAGAACATATAGTAACAAAGACCAGTAGATGGCAGCAAAGAGCAAAACATTGTGTAACCATAATAATGCAATTAAGTCATTATACATATGACCTAGCAATGTCTTTAAACCTTGAAGAGATAGTTGGACAGCACACTGGGAAATTAAGAAAAATGGTTTACTAATTTTAAGTCAGGGTCTGTTTGTATCTAGAGGACTCAGGAACTGAGCTCGTTCCCTTCCGAGCAGATGCCGACTGTGTTAACAGAGCTACAGTAGCTCTGCTTGCTGTTGTTCAGCCATCTGAATGACGCTATCAGTCACTGACAGTGGCATTTAAATGGATTGGTGTGCAGCCATTGATGCCCCCCCATACCCTCTCACATGATCATAAAGTGATGATGGGTTGCCATAGCTGCCAAGTGCCACCTAAAGGCCCCTGTAAGTGAAATCTTGTTCCTCCTATGAAGCCAAGCCAGTGCGTGGGCCTCCTAGGAGAACATCAATTTCACTTTATGCTGTAATACTGCAGAGTCATATTGTCTGCTCATTTTTACTGTACAATGAATGCCATTAAATAAAAAAAAAAAAAAAAAAACAGCGGAATTGTGTGTTTTTTTCACCTTTTCACTGCACTTTGGTTCATTACCGTATATGGAAAAATGAATGATGTCATTGAAAACTACAACTCGTCCCACAAAAACAAGCCCTCTCATAGCTATGTTGATAGAAAAATGTGAAAAAAAGTTACGGTATGTCTTTTTGAAGAATGGTAGGAAAGAAATTTAAAAAAATAAAATCACCCAGTCATGAAGCAGTTAATAAATTGTAGTGAGCAACCTCTTTAAGTGCCTCTTCACAGCCTTAAGGGTATGCCACACTAAACAACATCGCTAACGGGATCGCTAAAAAACGTCACTATTTAGCGATCCCGTTAGCAATGTTGTAGTGTGCGGCATCTACCAGCGACGAGCTCCCTGCTGAGATCCTGCTGGGATCTCGCTCGTCGCTGGAATCGTTCCGGACCCTATTTTATCGTCGGCGCTCCCGCTGGGTAAGTATAATCGCTAAGTGTAGCACCTTTTCTTAGCGATTTAGCGGTACTTTTGTACCGCTAAAGTCGTTAAGGAGATCGCTAACCGCGATAGCGTCCTTAACGACATCGCTAAGTTAGGTAGCTACTAGCGATATAGAAACAATCCCGCTAGCGATCTCATTAGTATGCGACGCTAACGAGATCGCTAGCGGGATTGTGTAGTGTGGCAGTACCTTAATAGACTATTGAGTTTGGAAACTATCAGTAAATTCCTTTAAGGATAACTACACAATTGGACATTACAACCTATTCTTCCTCTACTTTATAATACCTAAAATTGAAACAAAATTAGGAAAAACCCTGCTGTAAGTAAAAAGTAATAGTACATATAAATAACATAAGGTACTTAGTAAACACTATTTTTTATTTAAGAAAAAAAAAGCATAAAAACCATCCTACCACGACAAGGTGTACCCAAATCAGGATGGTCCTATACTGTCTCTAATATTAAAACCTTGCCATGTGTCAAAAATGACCTCAATGTGAATAAGGGCAGAGCAGGATCGGAGCCCGACTGTGGACACCCAGCAATGGGAAGCTATATAAAATGCAATGCCCAACTCAAAAAAAGGGAGACCACGCTCTTGTGTGCACTGAGTACAAGAACCAAAAGCAGAACCAAAGGAAATTGAGCCAGAGTATAGGTTGGTATGCATGCAACATAGGAGCATGTTAACACTGGCCAATAAACAAAGAAAACCTAAGACAGAAACAAAATGAGCAAAAACCCTGCTGTAAGTAAGTAAAAAGTAATAGCACGTATAAATAACATAGGGTACTTAGTAAACACTGATTTTGATTAAAAAAAGTGTAAAAGCCATCCCACAGTGACAAAGGTGTACCCAAATCAGTATAGTCCTATATTGTCTCTAATAGTAAAACTTTACCATGTATAATAAGTGACCTCAGTGTGAATAAGGCCAGAGCAGGACTGGAGCCCAACTGTGGACACCCAGCCATGAGAAACTAAATGAATGCAATGCCCAGCTTATTTTATTTATTTTTGGGGTTTCCTCTGCTTTATAACTAGCCTCCATACACGTTTCCTCGGGCACTGCGGTTGTGCTTCGTTTCCCTTTAGCTGCATTTTCCATCAGCCATGTATTACCATTGCACTCCCTAGGGGGTGGGATTTTATTGTTGGATTTCGTACAAATAAGTCAAAAGTGCTGCATGGTAAATATCATACTGTATTACATGTTAACGTTGTTACCTATGACTTGTGTTTTGAAACTGTTAAACTGTAAAGCGCTGCGGAATATGTTGGCGCTATATAAATAAAGATTATTATTATTATGTAGTGTTCTCCTAAATCAATGTGCCACGATATAGCCTCTTGCATAAGGCTCTTATGGGATTTACTATTGAGTTTATCTTTAAAAAAAAGTTTGCAGGTTTGTTACATTGTGTGATGATAGTTTTCTGTAGGCAGTAAAGTGAACCTGTCACGTCAGATAATGCTATTAACCTACAGATATAGGGTTAATTTGCAGGACAATAGAGTTAGGAAAGTGCCCAGTTGCAGTAAAGGTACTGCCACACTACACAATCCCGCTAGCAATCTCGTTAGCATCGCATACTAATGAGATCGCTAGCGGGATTGTTTCTATATCGCTAGTAGCTACCTAACTTAGCGATGTCGTTAAGGACGCTATCGCGGTTAGCGATCTCCTTAACGACTTTAGCGGTACAAAAGTACCGCTAAATCGCTAAGAAAAGGTGCCACACTAGCGATATATACTTACCCAGCGGGAGCGCCGACGAGAAAATAGGGTCCGGAACGATTCCAGCGACGAGCGAGATCACAGCAGGAAGCTCGTCGCTGGCAGCTGCCGCACACAACAACATCGCTAACGGGATCGCTAAATAGTGACGTTTTTTAGCGATCCCGTTAGCGATGTTGTTTAGTGTGGCATACCCTTAAGGGCAATAAAACTTTCTCTCCTTATCTATGAACTGTTCCAATATTTATGTTCATCCCTCTGCCATAATGACAGTTCTGCTTCACTTCACCTGTCTTACCTATTGCATTATTCCTGTGTCCTCTTGTGTATAAATATGTGATTCTTCAGATTTTGTTTTAGTCTTTGTCTGATGAAGAGACCTGAGTAGTCTGGAAAGCTTGCAATTTGTTACCATCTTTTCAGATAGCCATTAAAAGGTATCAACCACTGAGGACTCTCAATTCTAAATATTTTTCTATCTACTGGCTAACACGGTACGAAGATACACCTTTCCTATATCAGTTGCAGTACTGAAAGTTTGGCTCTAGGGAGATAAATTTGATTCCTTCCAGGAGCCACCGGCTTTCAGTCATACCGGAGGGGCAGCACGGCTGCAGTCAGTGCTCACAGCAGTGTGAATGATCACTGTAAACGAACCGTAGAGCTTCATAGTCAGTGCTGGGTCCTGTGAACAGTCGCCGCTCATTGTGCTGTGAGCGTTGACTATACTCAGCTCCGGCCACGTCTCTATGACTGAAAGCAGGCAGCTTCCCAGAAGAATAAAGTTAATTTTCTCCTCAGGTGCTGCACTATGAATATGGCAGCCAGGACTTTTCTATCACTATTAACCTGCAGAGTAATCCTATTATTATTATTATTATTATTTATTTATATAGCACCATTGATTCCATGGTGCTGTACATGAGAAGGGGTTACATACAAATTACAGATATCACTTACAGTAAACAAACTAACAATCACAGACTGGTACAGAGGGGAGAGGACCCTGCCCTTTCGGCTTACATTCTACAGGATGGGGAACGGAGACAGCAGGTTCGGGCATTGCAGCAGTTCCGGTGTTGGTTGAGGCGATATCTCCGGTAGTGGTGAGGAGGCAGCGGGGTCATTGCAGGCTGTAAGCTTTCCTGAAGAGGTGGGTTTTCAGGTTACGTCTGAAGGATCCGAGAGTGGTTGATAGTTGGACGTGTTGGGGCAAAGAATTCCAGAGGATGGGGGACATTCGGGAGAAGTCTTGGAGGCGGTTGGGTGAGGAGCGAATAAGTGTGGAGGAGAGGAGGAGGTCTTGGGAGGACTGGAGATTATTTGAGGGAAGGTATCGGGAGATTAGTTCAGAGACATATGGGGGAGACAGGCTATAGATGGCCTTGTAGGTCAGTATTAGTAATTTGAATTGGATTCGCTGAGGGAATGGGAGCCAGTGAAGAGATTTGCAGAGGGGAGATGCGGAGGAGTAGCGAGGAGAGAGATGAATTAGTCAGGCAGCAGAGTTAAGGATGGACTGGTGAGGTGCGAGGGTGTTAGCAGGGAGGCCACAGAAAAGGATGTTGCAGTAGTCGAGGCGGGAGATGATGAGGGCATGCACAAGCATTTTAGTAGATTGAGGGTTGAGGAAGGACGGATTCTGGAAATATTTTTGAGCTGGAGGCGACAGGAGGTAGAAAGAGCTTGGATGTGTGGTTTGAAGGACAGGGCAGAGTCAAGGATTACTCCAAGGAACCCTATATCTGTAGGGTACCTGTAATGGGGAAAACCTGCAGCTAATTTTAAATGAACAAAAAAAGTTTGTTTTAATAAAGCAAACTGCACTTAAGTTACCCTTCTCAGGTCCAATGCTGAGTCTCCTGCTTCTGTTGTCTATTATTGTCTGCAGTGCTGTCACGTCTATAGCGCTGCAGCCAATCATTGACCTCAGCAGCTCTGAGTTGCTCATACCATCAGCTTGGGCAAATCCACTGAGCTCACTGATTGGCTGCAGTGCTGTTGATGTGATGTCAGCACTGCAGACAATAACAGGCAGCAGTGGACACTTAGCAGTGTAAAAGTGGATTTTGTTTTTCTAACAAACTGCAGCCGGGGAACAGGGGTTTGCGGAAAGGGGAAAATCTCTTTTTAATATTGGTCAGGTAAGAACAGTCTTACTAACTGAAAAAGAAGCATTTGCGATATAAAAAGGACGAGGAACATAATTCAGTTCAGTTCTGATCCTAGGTGGAGTTAGTTTTTGTTACATGTTTTCTGTATTGCCCGCAGCTACAGAATTACTTCACTTCTGGAATGTTTTAGCATTAACGCTGCCAAAATCCACTTTCTTTGGAATTTTCAACATTATCCCCTCCTAGCAGGAGCACGTCAACCTTCACATTTTACCGATCTGTCATCATGACTGAAAACAAACAGTGATACAAAATGTAAAGCCATCCCACTGCAAGTCTGCCACGCCTTTCCGGAGAGATTTCTGTGAGCTTTGTGCTAAAAACTGCAAATATGAGTGGCCAGTTTTGTCAGCCCTTAGCTGTATTTTTTATGTTTTTCCTGATTACTTCCAGTTTGTCAGAATTGGGAGACTTCTCGTGATGACTCAGGAAGGAAGCCACTGGCTCAGCATGCAAGGTTTGGTAGACAACTTATCCAAAAGAGATCACCAAATTGTTGTGATCACTCCAGAAACTAATCTCATCAATAAAGACTTGGATAATGCTGCTCAAACTTACCATGTGCCTCTCAGTCAAGAAAATATAGAAGAACTTGTAACGAAAGTGAGTCAAGAACTGTTTGAACACAAGACAATTCCTCAGAAGATACAGCTAGTCTACAAAACACTGACAGATGCAACAAGTCGGCTTCTAACATCCTGCAAGACTGTTCTTCAGAATAAAACACTCATCGAATATTTGGAAAAAGGCAAGTTTGATGCCATGCTGAGTGACCCTGTGTTTCCATGTGGTGAGATCATTGCTGAATATCTTTCTATCCCTTCTGTGTTCTTCATGAATGGCGCTCCTTTTGGGATAGAAGAAAATGCAGCTCAGTCTCCTGCCCCACCTTCCTATGTGCCCAAATTATTTACCACCTACACGGACCACATGACCTTCATCCAGAGACTGCAGAATATTTTTGTAAGATTTTTGGACTGTGCAATATTTGATATATTGTACTCTCCTTATGCCGAACTGGCCACAGAGTTCTTGAAGCGAGATGTCAGAGCTTTGGACCTTTACAAGAGAGCTTCAATTTGGCTTCTTAAAAAGGACTTTGTCTTTGAGTTTCCCAAGCCTGTTATGCCCAATATGGTTTTTATAGGAGGCATTAACTGTGCCAACAAGAAACTGCTAAACCAGGTAAAATATCTTAGTTGTTTAATTGTGGCCAACATTTCAACACAATAAGTATATATTTGTGTGATAGATGACTTCTGCTAGAGCCAGCTGCTTTACAGATTTATTTCTTATTTCAGGTTTTTGAGAACATGGTAAATGCACACAGATAATAGAATTATGTGAAGATTTCTTCCAGGCTTATTACCACGTCAGCTTCCTTTTACACCTATCAACTGGCGCACTAGATGACTGCCAACCAGCGACTTGTTTTCTTTTTCAGGCAGAGCAAGCTAGGCTGATACTGTTCTTGAGAACCTACATAAATATGTGCAGCCAAAGGGAGTATAAATATAAATGTATTGAAATAAATATAGACAATAAATAAAAGACAAATGTTTAAAATAGGAGGAACAATATTCAAACTCAGCAGGAGGGGATACATAATAACATTGGATATAATAACTATGGATATGAAAAAAACAAATCAAAATAATGATGGAGACATAAATGAAAAAAGGGTGAATATGACCGTCGACCAATATGACAAAATTAATTGATTGGGATCAGGACTTAAAAACAGTCATGCGCAGCAAAGTAAATAAATAAAATAAAACTGATGTCGGTATGTAAAGCGCATGTGCAATATGAATATAAAAGTAAGACTCAAAAGGCACCTTTACAGATGTGTTCCTCCTGCTAGAAAGGCGCCAGTCCCAACACGCGTTTCAGCACGAGCCTTCGTCAGGGGTTGGTATCAGACCTGTGGAGGGTGTAATTTAAACTCCACAAAAAGAATAAAAATGGCCTGTCAACAATCGTCATCACTGATAGCCGCATCATGTGAGGGCAACCCTGGACCCATCAATGACAAAAGCGGGGTGCTGCGATGTGAGCCGAACCACATCTGAGCACAGATGTGGCAGGAAATATACCAGCTGGACAAAGACCAGCTAATGCACACCAGCAGGACACAGACAGAAAGATATATAAGGTTCAGAGAGGAAAGGACTGAAATGGTAGAGACTGAATGGAACCAGGATGTGCAAATGGAAGGATCATTGGACAAGCAATTTGTTCTCTATGAGAAAGTCTAGGTATCTCTGGAAGAGACTTAAGCCCGGGTCTCACTAACGATACACCAGCGATCCCGACAACGATATGCACTTGTCAGGATCGCTGGTGTATCGCTACATGATCGCTGCTGAGCTGCCAAACAGGCAGCTCAGGCAGCGATCGGCACAGCGACACTGCGGGTAAACATCGCTAGTTACCCGCAGTGTACCTTGGATACCAGCGCCCTGATGCAGGGAGCTGGTAATCCAAGGTACACATCGGGTTTCCAGGCACTGCACGGTGCCTGGAAACCCGCTGTGTACCTTGGTTACCAGCTCACTGCATCAAGGCGCTGGTATCCAAGGTACACAGCAGGTTTCTAGGCACAGCCCCGCGCCTGGAAACCCGCTGTGTACCTTGGTTACCAGCGGATCGCTGGTCTCCCGCCTGTCACACACAGCATGATTGCCTGTCAGCGGAGACCAGCGATCAAAAAAATGTCCAGGACATTCAGCGACGATCAGCGATACCCAGCAGGGGGGCTGATCGTCGCTGAATGTCACACACAGCGATATCGCTGGGGAGATCGCTGCTGCGTCACAAAACTAGTGACTCAGCAGTGATCTCGCTAGCGAGATCGCTGTGTGAGACGGGGGCTTTATCACTTAGAGAACAAAAGGATTGTCAGTCTGAAATTGGACATGCCAGATCCTTCTGTTCCTCTACATCATCTAATCAGAGACAGTTGGGAGGCCCACACACAATAGATTGTTGTCGGGTCCCACCGATGTTAGTGTATGGGGTCCTTCAGAGACACACACCTCTGGCAGCAAGTCATCTTCTTGGAGAACAAGCATTTCAATTCAAAATCCTGATTCTTCTCTTCCCCAGACATCATCTCTAAGGGGAGATTTGGGAGGTCAACATACATATTGGATCTCATGCTCCAGGACATTTTGACCTATCCCGGGTCTTTATTGCATAGTCACTGTGCCCAGCTTGTGGAGAGGATAGACGGAAGCAGGCACAATTCATGTACTGATAGTGATTCTGGTGATGTATTCATGTACTGATTTGGTTCTGGTGCTCTGTTCATGTACTGATGGTGACTCTGGTGATGTATTTCTGATCTTTTGGTGGTTCTGGTAATGTTTTCCTATACTGATGTGCTTCTGGTGATATATTTCTATACTGATGGAGGTTATGAAGCTGTATTCATGTACTGATGGTGGTTTTGGTGATTATTCCTGTGCTGATGGTGATTGTGTTGTTGTATTTCAAAATTGTTAATGGGTTTGGTGATGTATTCTTGTGTTTGGTTCTGATCACGTGCACATGTAACAACCCTAACTTGTCAGATAACTTGATACAAAGCCATGTTAATAAACTATTGTGCTGTCTGACAAGTTAAGGATTACTATATCTGCATTCATGTTAGGAGCATTTATTATAAAGTTAAGCACTGTAGCATGCCAGATTCTAACAATGTGTATTAGTTTCATTGTCAGGATTCATATATGCTTGCCGGTTCCAGCAGTCGTCACATGACCACTCATATGCGATTTTCATACTTATGGTCATGTGCCACCTAGCTTACTTTTCTGCTTCTCTCAACGAAGCAGAGGCAGTGGTTTTTCACTGAAGATTGAGAGAATTAGGAAGAGGAGCTAGTCGGCTTGTGAATGTAAGTATGTAAATCAGACATGAGTGGTTACATGATCACTACTCAAACCACTTAAGTTATATATAGGGAGGCACCTAATTGAATTTTGTAGGAAAAGCTGGATTTCCCTGTGCCCCCCATCCCCGTTGTTTCAAAGTAAAGTCAGGGCAGGGCGCAGCACTGAGCTGTAATGGCTAACATCTGTTCAGTTGATAGACATCCTGTTCAGCACAAGTATGAGTATGAGCCATATGCAGAAATACATGTACTTACACACCATCAAAATCCGCTGCTGGCAGCTCTCTTTGCAATTACCAATCAGTGAGGTCCCAGATGCGCTCGATGGGAGACAAGTCAGGAGACCCCACAGGCCATAGGAGCATGTTTAGGCCATGCAGGCTTCTCACAGTAGCACAAGCAACATATATCATGGCGCTGTTGTGTTGAAAACAGCTCCTAAAACGCTTTGGAGAAATGGCTGTATCACTGGTTCCATCACCAAATCAATGTAATAGAATAGAATAATAAATCGTAAATACAGAAAAAAAGAATATTCTGGTTTTAGTTTGTAAAAGAAAAACGTGGGTGACACATTGAAGCAATTCATTATAGATTAACTCATAAAACTTAGTTAATCACAACCTTCCCCCAGACAGATAACAAAAAAGCAAGGACAACTGGTTTCACCATGATTTTAAGATTAGCAAACCACACACAATGTAATCATGGATGTTCATCAACAGCAGCAGAAGTGACAGACTGTGACTTCTTCATTATGGAGCTAAAGATGGTTGGATCTTTCTCTCTAATACTTCTTATTTTGTGTCTTGGATCGCTCCCTTATTCTAATGCTGGAAACCTACTGGTAATACCTATGGATGGAAGCCACTGGCTCAGTATGGTGTCAATAGTAGAGAAACTAGGACAGCAAGGACATCAAATTGTGGTGCTGGTTCCAGAAAGCAACCTTCATGTGAAAGCTTCAAGCAAGTACATCTTGAAGACATACCCAGTACCATATACAACAGAACAACTTAAGGACGATTTCGCAAGATCTGCCAATGATTTTTTTGCTGAGCTTCCCACTGTGAAAAGAATAGTTAAAACCTTTAAAAAAATAGCCAATATCAGCAGCCTCCTCCATACAACATGCCGGCATCTGCTTCAGAATAAAGAAGTTATTGATTACTTGAGAAGACAGATGTTTGATGCTGCCTTGCTGTCTCCTATTTTTCCTTGTGGACATATTATAGTTGCACATCTCGGACTTCCATCTGTGAGTTTTTTGAGAAGTCTTCCATGTGGCATTGACCAGCAGGCCACACAGTGCCCAAGTCCTGCTTCTTATGTTCCCAGATTCTTCACCATGTACACTGATCGCATGATCTTTTTTCAAAGGATAAAAAATGTTCTTCTTCGGGTATTTGATGGCTTTCTTTGTCAGTTTCTTTATAATGACTTTGGACACTTGGCTTCGGAGTTCCTGCAGAAAGAGGTTTCTATGGTAGACCTCTACAGCCAGTCATCTATATGGCTCCTAAAATATGATTTTGTGTTTGAGTTCAGTAGACCAATAATGCCCAATATGGTCTTTATAGGAGGCATTAACTGTTCCAATAAGAAAAACCTGACTCTTGTAAGTACAATATAAAATAAGTAGTTGTCCCTTGCCATACTGTCGTGCTTCAACATTTGCTCCATTCAATAAAAAATAGTCTAGATAATATGTGAAAGCTATATGTGATACTAGCAGTAAGTCTAAATGCTACAGAATTTGGGAATGCTAGGAGGTGTACAAATCTGTTCCAGTATGGTTGTTATCGGACAGATGCATAGACAATTCAGTGCTGGAGGAAGAAGAAGGATCTGTTGGTGTATTTTCAACATGTTGAATCCTATTTGTTTCTTTGACATAAAGTGCCAATAAGTTGTATGATGGGGACTTAGGGAATTCAATGCAAATATCTTTTTGAATGTTTTCCAGCTTTTGTATGTCTAGCTTGCAACCTTTTTTTCCCCACAATCAGTGATGTAACTTGAAGCTCATGGGCTACAATGCAAAATCTTTAAAGGAAACCTGTTAGCTCGTTTTTCTGCAATAAGCTGCCTTTCGGGGCTTATCTGCAGCATTCTATAATGCTGTAGATAAGCCCCCGATCTAACCTGAAAGAGAAGAAAAACAAGTTATATTATACTCACCCGGGGGCGGTCCCTGCAGTAAATAAACAGCAATAGTGCATGAAAATATAGGGTGCTTAGTTAACATAATTTTGATTAAAAAAATGTAAAAGCCATTCCACCACGTCACGGTGACCCTATTCGGAACGGTCCTAACCTCTAATCTTAAAACCTTACCATTTATCAAGTGACACACATGTGGATAAGGCTAGGTTCACATTGCGTTAGGGCAATCCGTTTAATGGATCCGTTAAACAGATGCGCTAAAATGAGCCCAAAATTGTCTTTTTATGGTGTATTTTTGCCATTGTGTTAACGCATGCGATAAGGCTCCAGCGCCTGGATGCGGCTGCAACTCTTGCACCTACTAGGGCAAGTTATTTATTTTTTTAAAGGGTGTGAGGGTTGACTCACTCTGCTGCTTCACAAGGTAGTCACAGGAACAGTTCTGGTAGTAATTCAACTGCTGGTTTCTTGTAGATAGCATAAACCTTAGCCGAGTTCAGAAAACTAAACAGAGCCTTTCTGGCATAACGGTAAAGCAAAGATCAAGTCTATCAGAGTCCTGGTCCTGCAGACTTCACTGCAGGTAACGCACACAGCATCCTTAGCTCTTATGGGAGCCACGTGGGAGTTCCACCTCTCTCCCAATACACCACACAGACTGAACCACAGGTCCAGGTAGATATCACATGTACTGGTCATGTGATCATGACCTCACTGCAGGTCTTCAAACACCTTCAGGTCCTGCAGAGAAAAAGGGGTATGGTGAGCACCCTCCCACACTACGGTGCTCACATAAAACCTGCCCATTGAACTCTGTACATGGCGTCTCAGCACCTAGTGTGCTGGAAACACAAAAACACTCGGGTTTCACATCACTGATCCCTGCATGCGCAGTGACACGTACTCCCTTCCTCTAAAAAGCCAGTGACTCTGTCACAAGGGTTGTCCATTACTTTTATATTGATACACTATCCTGGAGATACCAAATCACCCACACCAATCAGAAGTTTTAGGGATTGGCAGCACCTTGATATTATCAGCTGTGGTGCAAAACAGCACAGTCCGTCAACTGTATAGTGTCCGCAGTGGGATATTGCAGATTTGCTCCCATTTATTGAAATTGGGGCAGATGTGCAGTACCAGCCGCGGCCACTATACAGCTGATGGAGCTGTGCTGTGCAGCTCTGCAACTGATCACATCTAGTCATCACCAACACTGGGCTCGGCTGATCGATTGGGGGGGTGCTGGGTGTCGCTTTCCCACCAATATGATATTGATGACCACTCCTAGGGGCAACCCCTTTAAATAAAGATTTCCACAACTATTCTCTAAAAGAACTCATGGACAGTCAGGCTTAATTATTCCAGAAAGTTAAACATTGATTAGTGCTAATATGTCAACATTTATCGCATGCAGCATTTTGCATTACTGAGCATTACTGTATAAACATTGCTTTCTGTCTGTTATTCAGGATTTCGAAACACTGGTGAATAGTTCTGGTGAACATGGCTTTGTGGTTTTCTCCTTCGGATCGATGGTGTCTGAGATCCCTATGCATAAGGCAATGGATATAGCAGAAGCATTGGGGTCCATCCCTCAAACGGTAGGAAACGTGCTTGCAGCAATATGAATTTCTTTTAGTATTTATGCTAACAACAAAACGGGAGTTCCATTTTCTGTGAATGTAGTTTCTTAGTTTGTTCCGATTTCTGTGACATGTTACAATGTTTACAGTCATCTCTTTCATCGCTTATATTAATGAGATGTAATTAAAGTGCACAATTTTAATCATAATGCACATTTCTTGGGTGACTGTAACAATGAATAATCATTTCAGTGACACACCTGGAAATAAATTGTCCAGACGATCGGAAGAAATATTTTTTTTAGTTCCTTCCAACAATGTTCCTAGAAAGCTTTTCTTGTTTGTCAGGCATGATTGAAAGTGTGTGGCCAAGGTAAACTATTTTAACCACCATTTTGTACTAAAATGTTTATGACTGCAACACTGGAATTATAGGTTACAATGCTATCCACTATCGTTCAGCCATTAAAGGGTTTTTTCCTGCATGAAAAGGTATCCCGTATACATAAGTGAGGAATAACTTAAGCTCTGTCTAAACTAACTAACTATTGTGAATGAGGGTTCCTAGGAACTCATGTTTTTTGGAAATAGGCAGTGTAAACAGGCTGCCAAATAGGCTTTAATATCATCAATTTTGGCAGCACATCATCCTGTGTAAATAGGACCTGTGCCGTCGAGAATAATGGCAGCCTATATGCACTGAAAGATCTATTACTGATCATACTGTGGGCATAGGAAATACAGCCTGCCTATCTAAACAGGCTATTAAATGGCCGCAGACCAGCAAACAAGTAACTGATTGATGGTTGTTTAATGCTGCAGGTTGGGTGAGGTGAGCTCACCATTACTGATCACTGGAGGTCATACAGGTATGACCGCCAGTGATCCCAACAATGGAGCTTCTTCAAGGCCAAGTCTGATTGGAGCGGAGGTATAGCATGTGCACCATCACTCTATCCATTGTCTATGGGACTGCCGTATACATCGATAAACAATGAATGTGGACTCTCTTTCTTGGGATCACTTGAGGTCCATCCCGATAAGGATAGGGGATAACTTTTAATCTTGGAAAAAAACTTTAACCAATATGTATAGCAATCCTAAGAACATAAATAAGCATGGTGTTCCATGGTTGACTGCACCGACATCACAGAAGACTTCATCTAGGGGAGAACATGGTAACTCATGGACCCTCCCTACAGCACCACACAGAGCACCTATGTAGTCAGGGTCATGCGCCTGGATTTAGTCTTTGCATTATACATGAGTGTACATGCTAAGTGGTCCTATTATTGCCAATTGAT
Source organism: Oophaga sylvatica (assembly GCA_033576555.1). NCBI lineage: Eukaryota > Metazoa > Chordata > Amphibia > Anura > Dendrobatidae > Oophaga > Oophaga sylvatica. The sequence goes on along the minus strand of JARQOD010000007.1, from coordinate 53,249,423 downwards.
GTCTTTGATCACAGTAAATACAATCCAGAGTCTATATAAACTACAATGGTTGCATTCACAATTTTAGGTTATCTGGAGATACACAGGAAAAGTGCCATCGAACCTAGCAAATAACACCCACCTGGTGAAGTGGCTGCCACAGAATGACCTACTCGGTAAGTGTGTATAATACCAGTGAGGTCCTTACATAGTCGGGTGCAGAAATATAGGTACGCAGCACTTGAATTAAATCCTAAACTGAAACCATAAGATATTGCCATAGTTCACTGCTAATATATATTCAAAAATATGTTTAGATAAGTTTGTGATTGTTATACAAAGAAGGCAATTTATGTGAAGTTTTTGTTCCACCTCTGTGGTTTATTACATCAAATCTTTTTCGCTTGCCTACTCCCTCCTTCCGTACTTGAACTACACACTTTTAATTTTGTTTCTCCTCTCGCTTCCCACTCTTTTTGTCAATTTCTCATTATTTGCCTTGCCTCTTGTCCTTTCTTTTGCAAAAGTCCAAAGTTCAGAGTTTTAGACTTCTTGTCTAAATACTCAAGCTTCACCCTCCTCAGTCATTTGTCTGGAGAGCTCCCAAGCTTAAACCATTTTTGACCTTTCACGTGTCCAGAATCCTGCATTTCTACACATACTTTTTTACATTCTATGTACCATATATGATAGGCTTAAAACAATCACTTCTTTAAATTGTGATTTGGAGCATAATTCTGTGCTTTATTGTGAATTTAATTTTATTTATTTCAATATTCTAAAGAATGAAAAATTACCTTTAGAAATAAAGAAAGGACATTCTCACTTGGAGATGGCTACTCTTAGTAGGCACCTGTTCACACCTGTTTTCTGTCTGTTGATATTTGTAATCATAGTCCATGGACAGGGCTGGCATTGTGACTACAGAAGCAATCCCTTTATTTTCTTATCCCTGAGTAATATAGTAATGTCTACTGTACTCTGCTTTGAGCCATGAGCGGACATACCGCATGTGCAGCCTGTGCGGCTGCACAGGGGCCTGGAGGTGGAGGGGGGCCCCTGCAGGGCGGCTAATAATGAGGGTAATCTGGCCTGTTTATTCACCCCAAGGCTCCGGGGGCCCTGGCCAGATTGCCCTGATGTGCAGCGGGCAGGGAGCGATCCCTGCAGCTCCGCTGCCTACAAGAGAAAATAGCAGAGGAGCTGCAGCGATCCGTCCTGCTTCCTCGGTAGTGGCTAGAATGGAGTTGATTTCTTGTGGTGTGTAGCGACTAGAACACTAGAATGGAGTCTGTATGAGGAGCTCAAGGAATCAACTCCAATCTAGTCAATTTAGCACTGAACCGTCTACATGGGAGTTGATAAAATGAGGCCCTCAAAAAAACAACTCCAATCTATTCACTTCACTAGTGAACTGTCTAGATCGGAGTGGCTAAAATGAGGATCACAAAAATCAACTCCGATCTAGACGCAACCTCTCACACAGACAGCAGCGCCACTGGATGACATCACCATTCTGGCTGTGCCAGAGCGAGGAAGCAGCCCGGTGATGCTGCAGCTGTGGGAGAGCTTGCGGAGAGGTGAGAGGTCGTGTGTTGTTTGTAAATGTGTAGCCCTGGTGTGAAGGCACACGCAGTACCCTGGAGGATGTGTGGAGAGATAGCAGTTTAATGCTCTATAAACATTCATTCCAACACACACTTAGACACGCCCACAGGTATATATATAGTCTAGTCACAGGGAGTGTTCTTTAGTCAGTGTTCAGAAGTCAGTGTGGAGTCTTTCAGAGGTCTAGTCAGTCAGCAGCAGAGCTGAGTGCAATCTGTGTGCAGTTCAGAAAGTGGAGTCCAGTACAGGTGAGCCAGATCACCTCAGCCTGGTCAGAGCTGTGGCCCACTAGAAGACAGACTGAGACATTTATTAAGAAGAGAGAAGTGAGTTGCAGATATACTTCAGTCTCCTGTCTCAAGGACAGTGAAGGTTCAGAGACGTGCTCCTGCCTAGAAGATTACTGAGAGTCTGGCAACAAGCTCAAGAAAGAAGTTAAGTAAGGGACTGACTTTATTAACCTGTGAAGTGAGGAATGCTTATGCTACAAGCGTGGACAAGGCGAAAGGCACAGTGGTAGGAATTCTGAGTGCTATAGGATTGGAGAAGTCCTGCACGTTGTCACCGGTCACTGGAGACCGAAGCATCACCATAGCTTCACGCATGGTGGTAGAAAACCCAGAGGCTTACCGGACCTTAGGTAACGGCAAGCAGCCCCTGGAGTGTCAGTACGTAACTGGGGTCAGGTGGAATAGGAACTTTGAGCTAGGCCAAGCAGAGAAGAACCTAGTTTCATCACAGGAAGGCTCCGACCACAAAACTGACCGGGCAGTACAGCTTAGAGAAGCTGGAGTTTATAGAGGGAACTACGCTTCATGCTGGTTGGACTCATCTTTGTGAAAGTAAAGGAGGCCCCTAACTTGTCCAGCTGCTATCTTGAAACACATCCTCCATTGGATCAGCCTCCCTGGGACCTGCATAACCATCTTGCAAGTAAAAAGGTATGGAAAGACGCTGATGTGTGAGACTGTGTTATTTGATTGCATTCCTGCACAACCTGCCCATTACTATCGACCTGAGGGAAGAGTCCCACCTGTAGGGGACCCGACATCTAGCTGCCTCACCATCCCCTCAGAGCTCAACAGCAGCGCTGGTACAAATTACCAGAAGACTACAGGTGGCGTCACGAACTGTAAATATATCTATCCCCTGTAAATATTCCCCAAACATACGCCAGACCGCCAGGGCCACAGACCGAGCCACCGCTACCTGTGACAAACCCCATAGACTTCCATGGGCTCGGCTCTGAGTACCCCATTGCCCTGGTAATCCACAATTGTGGTGGCGGGTCGAGACAAATTGGCGTCACGAACAGGATGCGAAACTCGCAAAATTGCGAGCCCTGTGTGCCTATGGAATTGTTTTTGTGAAAAAGGACTGTTTGCACTTTTGGCGCCAAAAATCGCCATCTTTGTCGCCATATTCGCGCCCTCAGGCGCTGGAGAAGAAGGTGGGCGTACCTTCGTGGGCGTGTACCCCCCTGTGGCGCGAAGAAAATGCCTGCCCTCTCAAAGTGCTATTACAATATGCGATCCTGCCCTACAGCAAAGGAGGTCCGCCTCCTCTTCACCTTTCCTGCAAAGAGGAGGAGACGCAAACCCCGCCTCCACGGAAGAGACCGGACGTCTCTGGAGGAAGATGTAAGAACGCTCTGGAACATCATGGAAGCAGGACGTGTGCAGCCGAGCAGGGAAGCGGAGGAAGGCAGGCTCCGTGCCCCAGCCAAGCTGCCACCAGCACCGGAACCATCCGTGGTCCTGCACCTGCAGCAAGCATTGCTGGAAGTCAAAGAAGAAAATGCACGACTGAAAAAGATGATTTTGCCACAACCTGGATTTGAGGAGATCGAGAGACGCCGGCGTACCCTGGAGCAGCGGCGGCTGTGGGACGCGGTGATCTCTCCCTTCGATGACCCCCTACGTCTGGAGTTACCAAAACTTCTGCTGCCCAAGGCAAAGGAGCAACCGGAGGCTGCCCCCGAAAGTACCGATCCTGATCCCACCGGCGAAGCGGTGGAGGCGAAGGAGGTTGAGGAGGTACCGCCAGTTCCGGAACGCCCGCCCGGCCAGGAGGCCGCAGCAGATGATCGATCCCCGATAGGGACACCGGAGGGGTCCTGTCCGTCATTACCAGACGTGGACTGGGACGAGATGGCGCGCCTGGATGACGTCGCCTACACCGCCCAGTGGGAACGTGAGTGGCAGCGTCGTGAGGAGAAACAACAACGCCAGCAGGAGGAAGAGCGGGAAGCTCAGCGCAACCGACAGCGGCAGCATGCAGAGCTGATCGCGGACAAGGAGAGTGTCCGTCGGGAGAAAGGTACTCTGAGGGAACCGCGGCGGCAGGGGTGTGTGACTGAGTTCCAGCTCCGGAAGGGTTGGGGCTTCATAAGAGAACCGTGCCTCTACCCAGGGGTCTTTGTCAGCAGACGTGATGTAGAATCCCACCTACCGCAAGGCCATCCCGGGAGGGACTTAGTTAATGGAGACATTGTTACATACACACGGCACTGGGGTATGAAGGGGTGGTATGCCCTTAATGTCACAGTCGTCCGTGACCCCGTCCCCGACGCAGGTAACGTCACCACTACCGCAGCGTCCCCGTCTCCAGCTCAAACAGCACCAGGTCGTGCCCCAGCATCGCCCCCTGCAGGCTCCTCGCAAATGGAAGTAACGTCTACATACTCTACATTACCTAGTCATCCTTCTGCATCGCAACTTGCGACCCAGTTTCCATCGCAATCTTTGACACGATCGATATCGCTAACTGTAACGCAAATTGAAATGCAATCAGCGTCTCATAAAGAGAAAGCACCCGTTGCGCCCCTAGAGGTTCGCACGAGAACTGTGGCGACCCAGACCCTAATAGCGGCTCACGACTTGTTAGTCATGGGATCTAGGGACCATCGCATTGTTCCAGCCCCCGGGGTGGAAAATGTATTTGAAATAATTAAACAGTAAAAGAAAAACCGGTAAGATCCAGACAGGGGTCTACCATATGTAATGTTGAAAAAGTTTAAGAATGTTTGCCAATTTTGCACTTTATTGCTAGAGATAATTTCTATGTTTTTCTATATTGAGTAGAATGCCCGGCTGGGTACCAAAGTAAAAAGTTGAAAATTTAATGCATATTAGAAATGTATTTATATCTGTGTCTTTTTCTTATCGTGTTTTACAATGGACTTCGAGGCTGAGGACTGAGCCAGCCCAAGAACTGATTTTGTATATAGTTGCACCTTGTGCATTACCTTGGTTTTACATAAAAACCACCACAACTACCTCTGAATAATAAAACCCGTGTGGTGTGGCACTGAGTGAGGTCTGCATTCCTAAGTCCTGCAGCCCACCCAGGACCCACGTTGAAGGTTTGGTGCGGGTCCTTCACAAGAATCTTGCTGTGTATTATATAAGAATGTATATTTAATATTTTGTACTTTTCTATATTTAATGTTTAGTTTGCAACGTTCAAGAAATCCTTACCTCCCGGATGGGACGAGTTAATGTTAATGTTTAATGCATAAACAAAATTTCTGTCTCTTTGTATTTTACAGCCCGGGAGTGCTGTCATTTACCATGGGGGAATGTGTAGCCCTGGTGTGAAGGCACACGCAGTACCCTGGAGGATGTGTGGAGAGATAGCAGTTTAATGCTCTATAAACATTCATTCCAACACACACTTAGACACGCCCACAGGTATATATATAGTCTAGTCACAGGGAGTGTTCTTTAGTCAGTGTTCAGAAGTCAGTGTGGAGTCTTTCAGAGGTCTAGTCAGTCAGCAGCAGAGCTGAGTGCAATCTGTGTGCAGTTCAGAAAGTGGAGTCCAGTACAGGTGAGCCAGATCACCTCAGCCTGGTCAGAGCTGTGGCCCACTAGAAGACAGACTGAGACATTTATTAAGAAGAGAGAAGTGAGTTGCAGATATACTTCAGTCTCCTGTCTCAAGGACAGTGAAGGTTCAGAGACGTGCTCCTGCCTAGAAGATTACTGAGAGTCTGGCAACAAGCTCAAGAAAGAAGTTAAGTAAGGGACTGACTTTATTAACCTGTGAAGTGAGGAATGCTTATGCTACAAGCGTGGACAAGGCGAAAGGCACAGTGGTAGGAATTCTGAGTGCTATAGGATTGGAGAAGTCCTGCACGTTGTCACCGGTCACTGGAGACCGAAGCATCACCATAGCTTCACGCATGGTGGTAGAAAACCCAGAGGCTTACCGGACCTTAGGTAACGGCAAGCAGCCCCTGGAGTGTCAGTACGTAACTGGGGTCAGGTGGAATAGGAACTTTGAGCTAGGCCAAGCAGAGAAGAACCTAGTTTCATCACAGGAAGGCTCCGACCACAAAACTGACCGGGCAGTACAGCTTAGAGAAGCTGGAGTTTATAGAGGGAACTACGCTTCATGCTGGTTGGACTCATCTTTGTGAAAGTAAAGGAGGCCCCTAACTTGTCCAGCTGCTATCTTGAAACACATCCTCCATTGGATCAGCCTCCCTGGGACCTGCATAACCATCTTGCAAGTAAAAAGGTATGGAAAGACGCTGATGTGTGAGACTGTGTTATTTGATTGCATTCCTGCACAACCTGCCCATTACTATCGACCTGAGGGAAGAGTCCCACCTGTAGGGGACCCGACATCTAGCTGCCTCACCATCCCCTCAGAGCTCAACAGCAGCGCTGGTACAAATTACCAGAAGACTACAGGTGGCGTCACGAACTGTAAATATATCTATCCCCTGTAAATATTCCCCAAACATACGCCAGACCGCCAGGGCCACAGACCGAGCCACCGCTACCTGTGACAAACCCCATAGACTTCCATGGGCTCGGCTCTGAGTACCCCATTGCCCTGGTAATCCACAATTGTGGTGGCGGGTCGAGACATATGTATGTGTGTTGTGTGTGTAGAGATGAGTGGTGGTGTGTGTGCGTGCATGCGTAGCGCTGCGGGGGAATGTGCAGAGAGGTGAATGGTGCTGTGTGTGTCTGTGTAGGTGGAGGAGAGGGGAATGATGGGGAGAAGGCAATGATGGGGTTGGTGGGGGGAGGAAATGATGGAGGTGGTATAATGGGCAATGATGGTGGTGGGTTGAGAAGGCAATGATGGAGGTGGTGGAATGGGCAAGGATGGTGGTGGTGGAAAGGGCAATGATGGGGATGATGGGGAGAGGAAATGATGGAGATGGTGGAATGGGCAATGATTGGGGTGGTGGGGGAGAAGGCAATGATGGAGGTGGGGGAGAAGGCAATGATAGTGGTAGTTGAAAAGACAATGCTGGGAGTGGTGGGGAAGGAGGCCATGATGGGGCTGGATAAGGAGAAGGCAATGATGGAGGTGATGGAAAGAGCAATGATGGGGTGATGGAGAGGGCAATGATGGGTTGGTAGGGAGAAAGCATGATAGGGGGGGAGATGCAGATGGTGGTGGGGAAGGACAAAGGGTGTGGGAGGGGAATGATGGAGGTGATGAGAATGCAATGATGGGGTGGGGAGTGAGAAAGCAAGATAGTGGTGGGTAGAAGGCAATGATGGAGGTGAAGAGGGCAATGATGGGGTGGAGTGAGAAGACAAAATGATGCAGGGGGTAGAGGCAATGAGGGGTGTGGAGGATTGGCGTGGAGGAAGGGGACGTATAAAGGGCTTAGAACATGGGGGGTGGAGGAAAGACATCACTTATAATGCTAGAACATCCCTTAGTATATGATCACTTATTATGTATAACACATCACTTAGTATATAGTGTACTCACTAATATCTTTATAATCACCACCTATTTTAACAAAGTTTCCTCTTTTATTATGTATAACACCATCCCTTATTACGTACCATCCTCTCTAGATATATATGGTGTCTTCCCTTATGACTGTATATAGCTTCCTCTGCTGTTATGTACAGTGCTGTTTCTTACATAGTTTATTTTTGTTATTTACAGCACCCTCTTTTATTACATTATTACATAGTCCCCTCTCTTGTTAGATATAAAATGACTGCTGATGAAGGAGCCGGTGACCAGACGACTAGTCCATCAGCTCCTCCATTAGAAAGAAGCTTTCCCATGCTTCATCAGTCATCATTGCATTATACAGCTAACAAGACAGGACGGTATGTAATAAAAAACAGGGCTCCAATATGTAACAGACGGTGCTGTATATAACAAGAGAGGGCACTGTATAATAGGGGACAGCAATATACATAATAAAGGAGACTATGTAATATATACATGTATGTGTGTGGCTATATATATATATATATATATATATATATATATATATATATGTAGCTTTCTTGCCATAAAAGGAAGTCACATTTCTTGCACAGGGGCCCCAAGCAGTGTCCACCCCTGCTTTGAGCAACATGTCATTATATCCCTCTACCCCAAAGGATTAGAAAACAAAAATAAAAGTGTTTTTTTTATTTAAATAACCACCGTCCTTTCAACAAACCTTCCATAAAGCAAGCACATAAAAAAGGCTACTCCTGAGCTGATCATTCACTCAAAAATACGGTTAAAATCTATCTTGCTGGGGACAATACAGACAGCCATCTTACTGATTAAAATACAGCCGCCTGTTGAAGTGTATAGAGTAGAGATGAGCAAATTTGTTCGGATTTGGTTCCGAATACGATCAGAATTGAATATTGTTTTTACAATATTCGTCGAACACAGCGGAACATCATTAGAGTCAATGGGAGTAGAAATTACTGAATATATTCGGAAACGATCATAAGACATAAATTCAGCACAAATAGTGTTCGAATATGGCCCGAATATGTCAACATCAGATTCTGGGACAAAATCCGAACAAATTCACTCATCTCTAGTATAGAGTGAGGAGAAGGGATGAGTAAAGTACTCAAGGACAGCTTATTGTGAAAAGTCACCCGAGGGTAAAGGTACACTTTAAAGAGTTATTGTTAAAATTAAAAAAAAATCAACCCCAAACTACTATAATGTATGGATAGCTGTGACGGCTGTTTTTCATGGCGACAGATTCCCTTTAACATTTAAGGTGTTCTTCCTTGGGGAACAGCTCTGCAGTCACTGTCTGTGACTGCAGACTTGCGAATCTTCACAGTGTCCTCTGGGGTTTCTCTGGTGCTGGGAGTGGGCGGTCATGTGACTGTAAGCATGCAGTTTGCATACTTCTGGCCACATTCCGACTAGACATGTCCGACCTTATTCAAATTACTTGCATTATTTGAGGCCATGCACATCTGGTCTGCACTTGACTGCCTGTATGCAAATGGCATAATTGAGGTTACACCACCGCCGCTCCTGGCACTGGTACTGGAGAATCCTAATAGCACACACTGTGCACGCTGTGAGGATTCACAAGTTTGCAGTCACATAGCGTAACTGCAGACTTATATCCTAAATCTGGAGAACTCCTTTAAGAAAAACCTTCAACTTGAGAATATTTCAGACAATTTGTTTATCTTTCCTCAGCACATCCGAAAGCCCGTGCCTTCATTACTCATGCGGGCTCACATGGACTCTATGAGAGTATCTGTAATGCTGTCCCGGTGGTCATGTTACCACTTTTTGGTGACCAAATGGATAATGCTAAGAGGATTGAGTCCGAGGAGCTGGAGTGATACTCAATGTATTGTGCATGACACCAGATGACCTTTTTAATGCTCTTGACACTGTAATAAATAATCCAAGGTAAGCATGATATTAAAATTCAAAAGGTATTCAAGAATTTCTAAAGAAAATTTGGTATTTTGTAATTTTTCGTGCAGCAGGTAGTATGTAATACTACAATTGAAAAAAGACCATTATTGCTATATTTGTACTAAAGTGTGCATCTACTTTAATGGGCCCACCAAGGATTTTTATTTTAAATGTCCCTCATAAAGTTTCCCCTCTTGTTGCATCTACCTTAAACCCCTTCTTAGTTTTACACGAGAAATTGGCGTAACCTAAAAAATTAGTGTTGACATCTTCACTTGCAGATTGCATGCTTCAACTGTTTGGATGAGGCAGAGACTTGAATTGCTGGAGTCCTTTACTTCCTCCCTGCTGATGTATGTTGTAGGGGCAAATAGAGAGTACTAACACAGGGAATCGCAAAATTTTTCCTTGCTTAGTGAGTGAACTTGTCCACTAATAAGGTCTTGTGAACATAGAAGCATCAACACTGGTTCATGTTATGAGTGTAGGAGAGGAAAGAACTGTCCAGTGTAATGTGACCTAGAAGACTTGTAAAAACAGTGATCATGAAAGATCTGTAGGAGTATGTGCATACCTTACAGAATATTTTTTCAGTGGATCTGCTACAAAAAAAATCACTTAAAATATGCTTGAAAGACTTATATTCACTTCTGATGTAAAACCACTTTACTATTCATATGCTCATCGATTCAGGTGTTTTCCACTTCAGGTTTTGAAAAAAAAATTGTTGGTAGGAAAAATGAAAGTGCACGTCACTTCTTTGCAGAGGCTCCTGATGGAATCTGCTCCAAACTGGGCACTGTCCAATCAAAAGGCGGCAAAATAAAATCCTCTTCAGGAATCAGAAATACTCCTCCAAAAACTCCCAAAGACTCTGTGCATACAGAATTTTTTGAAACAGTCAAAAAAATCATGATTTTTTTTTAAGCAGAAACTACTTTAAGAAATGCTCCTTCTATGGGAGTTTTTACAGTATTTTTTTTCCTGAAGCTGTGATGTGTTCCCTGCAGCATTTTGATTGGTCAGTGCCTAGATTGGATAGATTTTGGTCAGGACCTTTTCAAAGAAGTGACATGTACTTCTTATTTTTTTCTTCCAGATATTTTTCAAAACCTCTTTAAGAAAAAAAAAACTAAAAAAAAAAAATCACGTGAGCAACAAGGTGGATTTTGTACAGAAATTAATTAGAAGAGTTTTCCAGGAGTTTTTCCTGCCGTTTTTGAGGAGAATTTTTGGAGAGGATCAGCTCCGCCAAAAAATCTGTGTGCAAATACTCAAAAGAAGGATAATTGCACGTGACGTCTTTTAAATGCCGACATATCTGCTGGAGACGCTGCAGGAAACCACTGGCGGAAGAATGAATCGGTCACTTCTTTTTGCCACTTCATGACTTTCAAAGATTGAAGCTGTTAAAAGAAGTGACAAAAGACGAAACGTATGCACAGCAGGTCATTTTGACATTGCTGTGCATATGTTCATTCTGTTTGACGTTTTCTTAGCACTTTTTCACCCAGGTTTCAGATGGAATCCGACTTTGTGTGCACATACCCTATGGAATGTTTCTACTAGAAAAATTTGGTTTTGACCATCTACAAAAAAAAACTGTGTGTTCATACATTGCAAACTCTTATAACCTGTTCCATCTCTTTCTCTTTTTTTTCAACCTTAGCTACAAAGAGAACATTCAGCGATTGTCCACTCTGCACCTTGACAGACCAATTCATCCCCTGGACCTTGCAGTTTACTGGGTAGAATTTGTCATGAGACACAAAGGTGCACCCCACCTGCGACCAGCTGCTCACGACCTGAACTGGATACAGTACCACTCTCTAGATGTCTTTGGCTTCCTCCTTGTCGTAGTGGCCACCATACTCTTCATCAGCTTTAAATGCTGTGCTTACACCTGCAGACGATGCTGCGGCACAAAGTCTAGATCGAAGTCGAAATCCAAAAAAGAATAGGTCATCCATATATAGAATTACTAGAATTGCTGTAGCTTTAATCTATGTTGGGGCTTATGTTTCTACAAAGTAATGTGAATTATAGAAAAGAAAAATGCTTTTTTTGTTTTTTTCCTTGCATTGAACAAACCTGTACTTCGAATTTGACGGAGAATTTGATGCAAAAACATGCAACCTATTATTTTCTGAACAAATAAATTAAAGATAAACTCCTTATTATACGGACTCTTGAAATATTTCAACGTGATTGAGAAGATTCGGTAGCAAATTTCCGTGTTAAAAGATGCAAATGTTTACAACACTTTTTTGTAGGTTTGCCACTATGTAGTCTAGTGTAGAAGTCTTATATCAAGTACCTAAAATGCTTGTTTTTTTTATGTCTTAAAGGAGTTTTTCTTTTTACCAGAAGCTTTTCTTTAAGCTGTTTTCAAGAGTTTTGGAAGAGTTTTTTTTGTTAGTGTGTTCTGTTTTTTTTTTTTTGCAACCTTTTGATTTGACAGTGTCTACATTGCATTGGATTCCATCAAGATCTCCTTCAAAGAAGAGAAATACACTTTTTTTTCCCATCAGGCATTTTTTAAAAACCTCTTTATGAAAAAATAAATAAATGAATAAACCATTCAGATTTCTCATGTAAGGGTTCGCTCATGTCTGCGTATATAAACTTACTGAGATTCTCAGCCAGAAGAGTTGTTGAGTGCCAGGCAAATGTCAGGAGTTTGTTTTTTCTCCCCTAGCGTCCGTATGTCATGCGAGTGCTATGCGAGTGTGCGGTTTATTTTTCTCACCTACAATCTGAATGACATGCGTATATAATAAAACAATCTTATATACTGTACAGATATAACGTATTTTTGCTGACTGTAAGACGCACCGAATTATAAGACACACCCCAAATTTGAGCAGGAAAATAAGAAACATTTTTTTAATAAAATAGTGGTGCACTGTAGGAAGCTGGTGGCGGTGGCAGGAGTGTGGGCGATGCTGCGGGCCCCGGGCTGGGAAGAGAGGGTGTTCGGCAGTGCGAGGCTGCGGCAGGCTCCAGGCTTTCAGAAAATGTCTCTGAAGTCCCCTCACTTTGGGAAAATGGCCGCCAAAGTCGGCACATGCGCAGATTGGGATCTCGGGAGCTGTAAACTTACTGCCAGTTCTCACGCTGCGAGCGGTAACGAGCTGTGACGTAAGTTTTACTGCAGTTCATCAGCTGTGAACTGCGATAATCTTATTGATGTCACAGCAGCTGTATTCCCACAATACTCTGTGTGTTCCGGCGATCGTGGTGAGCGGTCATGTTACTGATGTCACCGCTCATCACAGTCTCCGGATGTAGCAGATCAGGGATCATCATGGACATCCATATTTTGAATTATGGCAAACCCTTTGGATTACTTTTTTTATGGTATTAAATGGTTAAAATAAGGTAATTGTCGAGAAGTGCTTTTTACATATAAAGTACTTTTCTGTGTGTTTTTTCTATTAACTTACGGGGTTAGTAATGGGGGTGTCTTATAGATAGCTTGGTGTCAGCAGACATTACATAGCTGACATGAAACTCAAAACCATTAACTTGATTGCCAATGCACCAGGGCAATCGGTAAGAGCCGAGGCTAAGCACCAGAATTGGTGCATCTAATGAATGTGCCATATCTGGGATGGTTGAGGGTTGGTGTTATTAGTCTGGGAAGGGGACAACCGTGGTTATTAAAATTGGGAAGGACCACACATCATTTTTTTGTGTCCCCCCTTTTTAATAACCAGTAAAGGCTAAGCAGACATCTGTGAGCTGATATTAATGGGCTGGGAAGATGTATAGATATTGGCCCCTTCCCAGACTAATAACAAGCCCTCAGCTGTCTGCTTTTCTTTGGCTGGTTATTAAAAAATAAAGGGGACTCAATGTAATTTTTTTCATTTATTTATTAACTAAATACAAGTACACAAAAATATGCACGCAAAGCACTTATTATATATCTCACTGACATTTTCCTATCAATCTAGTATTGTATATCTATTATGACTGGTCACACTGTGAATTTATTGTACACGGCTGATTAAATGTCGGGTTTCCTATGAGATGTGTGCGTAAAAACTGGACAGCATACGCATGGTCCAAGTGCCGTGTGATTTTTTTTCTTGCACCTATTGACTTGCATTGGTGAGTCTCAGCTGTTTTATGCGGCCATATGCATTTTTTTACCTTGGTCCAATTCCAGGTGAGGAAAAACTCGCAGATGAACACTGCCTCGTTGAATAGCATTTCTGCTAAGTGCAATGTGATTTTTTTTCTCACATTGCACTCGCAGATTTTATACAAAGATGTAAGCGAACCCTAAACAGCAGAGTTGATTACGTACAGAATTGAACAGGAAGATGTATCAGTGGATCCACTTTGAAATTCCCCTGAAAAAGAAACTGTGCGAACATTTTCCACTTGGATCTCCCTTTTTATTTACTTGTATGCAAAAAGCAGTTTTTTGTCTGACAGATGCAGCTTCTTAGTGCATTACATTCATGGCTTATTGACAAATTCTTAAAAATCCTTTTATATAATGTATTTATAATAAATTGCAGCAGTAATTAATTCATATATTTCAAGTAGGAACATCCAGAGCCAGATTGAAGTTGTTATAGGCCCCTGAGCAAAACATCTGACAGCCCATCCCCCTGTAATTTTAAGTAGCTTACAAAAAAGTTAAATTTAAAGTATACAAAATAATGGCTGTTCCTACTGTACCCTATTCTATAGGCCAGTTTCCATAATGCCCCATCAGGTCATTACTGTCTTTTCTGCTGTATGGGGCCAGTGAGCAGAGGCAAAGAGGGGGTAGCACAGTCCGGTCACCCCCCCCTTCTGCTTCTGCTCACCGGGCCACAGGGTATAACAATGTACTGTGCACCGGCACGTCGCCATTGCCAGTGCAGATCTCAGTGCAGGGAGCTTTCCTGTTGCTTCACAGATGTCAAAATAGAACAGCCACACAGCTCCAGGGCTCCGTCCTCTTCTTTTGTGATGCTCTGGTAATGGCACAATCGCATACTCGCCAGCATGTATACGTGACACTCGCCACGATATCAGAAGCGGAGCTGTGCCTGTGGGGATCGTCTGAAGGGTATTTTATTTAATAAAATCAATTGAGGGTGCGGGATGGGGGACAATGAAAGATTTATGTATTGAGGTGGGGGAGCGCAAATAATAATGCATTGGGTGTGGAGGATGGGGGAAAGCAAATGATGAATTGAAGGTGGGGAGTGGAGAGAGCAAATAATAATGAATTGAGGGTGGGGAGCAGTAAATGATGATGTATTGAGACTAGCCTCAAACCCCTGATGACGCCAAATGGTGAAACATGTTTGGGAGGCTAATGGCTCCTTACTTTTAATTGTGGTGCAGCCGCCGCCGCCCTAAGCATAAAACCAAGAAGTATGCACACAGCAAGCCAAGTACATGAGTTTCACAGTATGGAGCAGGCAGAGGGCAGAACTCACAGCATGGCCTGGAGGGGTAAGTAAGATGGTATATCTGCCTGATGGGAGATGGAACGCAATGCAAGTGATGCTGGCAGGGACGTTACAGAGAGCATCGGGGGAATGGATGAGGTCGAAAGTATGGTTTAATTATGAATATTAAAGGAGTCTGTCATTCTTTCAATTAAAGGACTTTTTTCTGGGTGTCTGTGTTTTCTTATAATGTGACTATGGTGTAAGTATTGGGGCCGTCTTATTGACACCTATACATTACTAACCTCTGGGCTTGACAATACAAAGGTGACATCAACCCCCCCAACTGTCACCCCACTTGCTACCACTACAGGGCAAGTGGGAATAGTGAGGCTAAGTGCCAGAAATGGCGCATCTTAGAGATGTTCCTTTTCTGGGGCGGCTGAGAGCTGATGTTTTTAGCCTGGGGAGGCAGTATCCATAGCCCCTTCCTAGGCTATTAATATCAGCCCACAACTGTCTGCATAGCCTTTGCTGGTTATTAATTATAGGGGAACCCTACCTCATTTTTTTAGGGTCCCTAATTTTACTAGCCAGTAAAGGCTAATTATACAGCTGTGAGCTGATATTAATAGCCTGGGAAGCTCCATGGGTATTAGCCCCTTTCCAGGCTATAAACATTGGCCCCCAGCAATCGCCTTTCCCTCTGCTGGTTACGAAAATTGCGCGCCTTTTACCTATCACATTTCCCTTGTGAAATGCTGGAAAAGGCATTGTTCATCCCCAAATTGCTCCTTGATCGTTGAGAGAAGTTGTTTTTGGGGATGTTTAGATACAACTTTTTATTCTTGGCAGTGTTCTTAGGCAAAACTGACTGAGCCCATGACCTTGGATGAAAAACAACTCACATGAAGGGCCTCCGGATGCTTTACTGATGGCATGACACAGGACGCATGGTAGCGCTCACCTTTTCTTCTTGGACAGTCGTTCTTCCAGATGTTCCTAACAATCTGAATGGGGCTTAATTAAAGAAAATAGCTTTAGCCCAGTCCTCTAGTCCAACCCCTGTACTTTCTGCAAAGTTATGCAAAGAATACAATTTTGGCAATTTTTCTATTTCTGTAATAGAACAGAGCAGAAAACTAAATGTTAAATGTCAATGTGAATTAACTTAAATTATAAGTTGTTTAATAATAGTTTTTATTTCTATAGTGCCAACATATTCTGCAATACTTTACAATTCAGAGTGAACTTGTACAAACAAGATGAGATATTACAGAGTAACACATAGTTCAACACATTCCAAGAGAAGTGAGGGCCCGCCCACAAGCCTACAATCTATGAAAAAATAGGGGAAAGACAAAAAGTAAAAATAAAGTGCTTGTCATGTCAGGTCCATCCATCAGTATAATAAATAGGGTCATTTAAATAACCAGCCAGTCACCAGCCACCAGGTCCGGACTGTCTATCTGGCAATTCTGGCAAATGCCAGATGGGCTGGTCCAGTCGTGGGCCGCATTGTCTGTTATGCTGTTAAAAGTATCAGCGTCCTCAGGGTGCAGTTGAGATGGAGCATCAGGGGAGGAACAACATGGGCCAATGTGCTTTCAATTTCACACCCAGTCCATCCCTGCCAGCAACTATGTGTACAAGTACATACAAAGTGCTTTTGAGTGCATGGTAAGGAGAACAAGGAAGTTAGTTAGATTCAAAAGGTGAGGTGATAGGCCGATCTAAAGAAAAGTGTTTTAAGACCTGCTTGAAACTGTGGATATTGGTAATTAACTAGATTGTCTGTTGTAGTGCATTCCAGAAAACTGGTGCAGTACAAGAGAAGTCCTGGAGACAGAAGTGGCAGGTTCGGATAATAGAGGATGTTAGTCTTAAAGGGAATCTGTCACCCCATTTTTGCCCTATGAGATAGGGCCACTTCCATCAGGGGCTTATCCGGACCCGACCGGACGGCGGAACGCCCCTGGGTGAGTATAATATAACTCGTTTTTCTTCACTTTCAGGTGACATTGGGGGCTTATCTACAGCATTACAGAATGCTGTAGATAAGCCTCTGATGGCGGTGGCCCTATCTCATAGGGCAAAAATGGGGTGACAGATTCCCTTTAAGTCATTAGCAGAATGGAGTAGAAGGGACGGGTGAGAGTGCAGAACTGTGGAGTGCTTTGTGGGTGAAAGTGATAAGTTTATTTGTACTCTGTAGTGCATGGGCAACCAGTGCAATGACTGGCACAGGGTGCAGGCGTCAGTGTAGCGGCTGGACAGAAATATGATCCTGGCTGCTGCATTCAGGAAATACTGGAGAGGGAAAAGTTTAGTAACAGAAAGGCCGATTAGTAGAGCGGATGTAGTCTAGGTGAGAATGAATCAGAGCAACAGTAAGAGTTTTTGCAGAGTCAAAGGTAGGGAAATGTCAAATTCTAGAGATGTTTTTTGAGGTGCAGGTGACATGAGCGAGCGAGTGATTGTATATAGGGAAAAAGTGAAAGCTCTGAATCAAATATAAGACAGCGAGCATTCTGCTTGGGAATTACCACACACAGAGATGGCAATTTAAAGTTTTGGTAGGTCAGTGGGGGGAACACAAGGAGTTCAGTTTTTTAAAGATTCAGCTTTCGATAGGGGGAGGACATGATGTTAGAGATAACGAGCAGGCAATCCTTAGTATTTTGTAGTATTGCAGGGGTGATGTGAAGACAAGAAATATATAATTGGGTGTCATCAGCATAGTGATGGTACTGGAGACCAAATTTGCTGATGGTTTGTTCTATAGGGGCAGTATATAGGGAGAAGAGATAACCTAGGAGTGACCCTTGAGGAACCCCGACAGTAAGGGGAAAAGGAGGGGAAGAAGAGTTGCCAATTGGTACACTGAAGGCTACCGGAAGAGGGAGGTTATATATTTTAGTTAGGTGGGTAGTGACAGCCTGTGAAAGGGTCGGGAGGAGGTGAAAAGGACTAAAGTCAGTGTTACAGGTAGTGGGTTAGAAAATGCGAGGAGTCGGGTAAAATTCTGTGACTGTACTCACATATAAATGTGCTATCTGAAAAGCAGGACTTATGAGTCTAAAACAACCCCAATGGTCAAAGCGATCTTTCCAAAATTTCAAATTACTTATTTCATATAGATTATGATATGGAATAAAACATTGCGAAAAATATTTAAAAAATGCATTTTACACAAAAAAAATGATTTATGCAACAGGTCATTTTCTAATGATATTTTCCCTTTAATGTAGATTTCGCTGCCAAAGCTTGAAGTTGTAAAGTTTTTTTTATTTATACTTCTCTGTGTTGTAGAATCCATTTTCCAAAAAGTGATAACTAAAACTAGTCCAATTTAACAATGATTACATTGATCTGCTGGAAAAAAAATATTGTATGGTACAGTGTTATAGGCGCCACTGATACTGAACACATTTGTATTTTTTCACATGAAGATATTTTACATAAACATGGCTTATAGAAAGTGGAGTAAGTCTGCCATCTAGTGGTGAAACCTGTTTTTTCATGTCTTTTTCAGGCAGATTCTGTTTGAAATACACCTTAAAAAGTGCTGAGACAGCGCTGCAAAAAGTGAACATAATGCACAGCTATGTCAAAACGATATTGCTGTGCCCATGCTCTGTCTTTTGTGTTTTTTTTAACCTCTTCAAAAACCTTGAAGCATTTAAAAGAAGTAACATGTTCATTCTTTGCTCTATATGCTTGAAAGCGGCTGGTGGTGAAAAATGCTGCAAAATCATCGGTGAAGAAAATTGAGTGGATCACTAAAGGTACTGCCACACTAAACGTTCCCGCTAACGATCACGATAACGACGCTATCGTTGGCGAGATCGTTTTAAGGTCGCTAGTAGCTGCCATACTTGACGATCTCATTAACGACGCATCATCGGTTAGCGATCTTTTTAACGACTTTGGCGGTCGTTGGGATGTGCCACACTGCATGTACTGTGAAAGATCACGACCTCGATAGGCGTGACTGAGCGCGACCTTTTGCACGCCCTTGTCACAGATTGGTGGTCACTATGTGTGTCATAGATATTTATCACAGCTCTCCCGCTTTGTGATTGGATGACCGCGTCATAAAAGACAACGTATCAGCACTCCTCCATTGCTCTCGAGCAGAAGCGGTTCTTTTCACCCAGTGTGTCCTGCTAGTCTTGGTAGCTACTGCGATCGGTTTACACCACTATTTCGGTTGCTACTTTCTACGTTGGAGTTTTTGCGATCGTCTGTGGAGTATCCTCTGCGATCCAGTTGTGACGCTATTTTCCCTATTTCTTTTTTCAGAATCACACAAGTTTTGTAAGGTAGGTAATTTTTTTTTTGTCACATTTAATTTTTCTTTTGTCTTTAATTGTACCGATCCATTTTAGATCTCTGCTGTTGTTAACCATTGTTGTCCATCATGTTTTTTCATTGTTTTGTTCAGGCACGCCCACCATTTTATGATCCCAGCTCTATCTATGTTTACTCCTGCGTCGCCCACAACCACCATTTTGTGATCCCTGCTGTGTTCTATGTTGTAGACTATGTAAGCATTTTATTTAACCATTCTGCTGTTCTCACATAATCATT